>PPLH03000005.1:0-658169 GCA_003706445.3 Williopsis mrakii
CAGTACGCACCAGAAGTACAAGTCACACAACTTGGGAAGTTCTGGCCTCCACATTGGCCCCACGTAGCAATGGTGCTGAAAGTGGAACAAGATGAGGCTGCAGCACTGGCAGATGTAGATGTAGATGTAGATGTAGTACTGGATGTGCTGGATGTGGTAGTAGATGCGGCAGTAGATGTGGAAGAAGGTGTGGAAGTAGGCGATGTAGGGCTAGTCGATGAAGAACTAGCAGTAGCAGTACCTGGAACACACTGAGCGTAGTACTGATCCTTAGTGGAACAGTACGCACCAGAAGTACAAGTCACACAACTTGGGAAGTTCTGGCCTCCACATTGGCCCCACGTAGCAATGGTGCTGAAAGTGGAACAAGATGAGGCTGCAGCACTGGCAGATGTAGATGTAGATGTAGATGTAGTACTGGATGTGCTGGATGTGGTAGTAGATGCGGCAGTAGATGTGGAAGTAGGTGTGGAAGAAGGCGATGTAGAAGAGTTCACCACTACTTTGGATGCTGGATCGAGAGTAGTGGTCCCTGCTTGACTAGTGGAAGTGCTGGTGTCAACGCTGCCTCCTTTACAGTGAACTGCCCATCCATAAGTCGGAGAATCAGTTTGAGATCTGCCGTAGTTGTCATAGTTGTCACAACCGTTGATGTAATCGTATGATTTGGCATACGTCCACTTGTTACATTCGCTCTGGTCCGTAACACCTGCGCTACACCAGTCATACTGGATCTGAAATGTTGGAATAACAACCACCCCATCGTTGTTTGGAGTGGCCGTGATTGTTACCACGGTATCCCAGTTATCAGGATTGTCAATCAGCTTGATGTTCATGTTGTTGGAGTAAAGCACTTTTTGGATGTTACCAATCACCTTCAATTCACTCAAGGAAGAGAGAGACATGGTGCTCTCTTCGGTCTGGAAGTGGATATTAACCTGGTAAGTATTTCCTTGAATCCAAGTGACTTCCGTGATGGAGAACTCCGCCAGTGGCATGTTGGCAGTGCTTGCATGATAGCTGAAGTCCAAATTGTCGCACTGAGCATTAATACTTGAACATTGAACATTTGATGCCGCCAGCGCCCTTCCTATCGTTGAGAGCAGAAAGAAAGCGTTCAAAACTTTCATGACCCTGAATGCCGAAGTTTTTCTTTGGTGTCGACCTTGTTCAAAAATCCGTAAAGAGTGCGTGCAACTTGAAATGTTGAAAGTTCCTGTCTAGGCTAAATATTTTTTTTCTTAATTTGGCCTATCTAGTGCGAGTGCCACGGTTGGGACTCGTATTAAATACTTCTCCAGTTAATTTTGGAAAAGTGAATCAGCAAGTCTCAGAAACGGGTGACCTGCACGTATACTCTCAGGCGTTTCATATGCGTACATGCCGTCCCTGTGAAATGAACATGTTCATATATACGTGTACTGATGTGTATACATACACATACATATATTCTGTGTCAAGGGTTCTTAGCTTGGACGTGATATTCGTACGCCGACCACGAGTGGTCATCGTGAATAGTCAATGCTCAGTTATAGGAGTAGCTCCTGAAGCCAGGTTTGTGCGCAAAGTCTGCAATTTCGTCGCCCGGTCGATCTAACAAAAATACCATAAAACAGTTTGGGGGCTTGTGGTAGTGAGGTTAGTATTGTCACAGACATTCGTTGGCCGTCTATATCAAAATCCATTATAGTTCCTACCTCGTTAAGATGACTAAGAGGGATAGTTGGTTGCTCCTAGGACATGTAGTAGGACAGTTTCTCTCATATCTCAAATCTCACTATTATCTACAAAACAAAGATATCATGCTTCGAACAGGTATGATTATTACCTGATGATCTTTTTTTTCTATTTCTGCTGATTTCTGCTGATGCCAACCTCCCTATAGGCAAGAAGTCAATCAAGTTTTTGGGGACACAGCACAGAGCCGAGCTGCTGCCTCAGGCAAGATCCCGCGCTTGATCATGCATAGAAGCCGTTAGGTCATGGTACGATGATATACAACCCCGCCTCATAGACATCGGGTACTTCGACGCAACAAACCTTGAATAACTTAGAAGCCAGAACCATATATTGCTGCATTGAAAGGGTCCGTTTAGTGGAACCCATATCTCGCAGGCCATATCTGTTTTTTCTTCAAGCTCTTCGGGGTGTAAATATCATACGGATTCGATTAGGAACAGGGGCTGACCACCAGTGAGCACATCTAGGTTCCAAATTCACGTGCCCAGATGGGTTCTTCGGGGCTGTACTAAAATATCCATTCCTTCAAGATTAGGATACAGCGTATATGAATAGTACGCCTTCCGCAAAGTTCTAGTGTCATTGTAGGTATCTGGTGTTTACACTGAAGATTCTGAATCAAACATTCTGACCTCCACAGAGAGCCGATTGCTCAATCTCGGACTTTGATTATTAAGGTTAACTTTCCTGTTATTTTCTCGGGTCAAATCTTTTCAGGGCTGTTGGTGAATAATCCATGATTCTACCGTGTTATGCCCTCACTACGCTCACATTGCCGATGGTTTCAGTTGTAGGGCACTTGCAGCTTTGAGGAAGAACCTGATCAAATTTCCGGTCGATCCAACATCTGAATGGTCGCTATTTGTTCCAATGTCTGAGATTAGATGTAGTGCGCTTGACTACATACATTGTATGGTGCGTCGAAGGATGTAGCCTTCCAGTCCCATGCAATTTCCCGGTAGCGATCTGGTCCAGTGAAAAGCTGGTGACATCTAGGAATTGCCTACATCACTCTAATATACTCCCTTGCCGCGATATCAACGTATGAAAATCTCATAAGACAGTTATAATGTTTACACAATCAGTTCATATAATCAGCACCCCACCAGTTGTCTGACATATGGTTCGCGTCTTGTGCACCGAAAGGCTCCGTCCGATCTAGGTACGGCAGTTCGCAACCATCCTGCACTGTCTTGCACATATAGAGTACACAGCATGCGCATAGACAATAATCTGCTAGGATCTTATATAAATAGGAGCTCAAGTTTCCAAACGCGGATAACCATGATGCTTCAGATTTTTCAGAGGGCCCAGAGCACAATTCTTTCACTCATTATTCGGGCCGTGAATCAGCCTGGTGATCAGAGTTCGAGCTGACGGATTATTCCCCACTTCCCCACCACCGCCATTTTAAACGGCGAGCGCCCCACTCACTATTGAATTGCCCACTGCCCACTACCCGCTATCTTTGGGTATCCGCAGCGGCGATCGGTTAGGTGTGTAATACATATGAACAGTTCTGTATGTGTATGTACGTATACGATTCGGATTTACTCATGCATCATGGTGGACCTCAAAGCCTGCATGTCTCTCATTCCAGAAGGCGAAAAAGAACTTTGGGCTGAAGGAAATACGTGTGTACTTGCGTTTTTAAGCACTAAGAAGCTTCCAAGCTGCATCCTTCTCGTGAACTTGATGGGATACATTTATACCTATAGCTTTCGTTGACTACTGGATTTGACATTTTAGGGTTTGGCAATGAGATCACGTTAGCTCTACATGTATGACTATCCGATGTGGAGAGCTCGTCACACATCTATTCAACACAGCCTTTTCCGTCTTCTGAAACATTGATTAAAAATAGCTCGATTGTTCAACTATCCCTTTAAACACAGTTTATAGAGGGAGTCACACGTCAATCATTCATGTAACAGAGAGCTAAGGTTGAACTGGATATAACTTCTATGCTTTGGTGCATTCCTTATTAGCTCTTCTATAGAAATATCAACCTTTCTTGTCTGATTTCAAACATTTATGCTATCTGCATAGATTCTTAAAATTGTTTGAGCTCTGGTGAAGTCCGTTGTCGTACCAATGCGTTGAAAATCCTGCATAAATATGCATTCAATCTGCGGATTAGTATTCTCCTGCAAATTTCAAATCCCGGAATGTGCACGGTTAAAAGTAGTTATGGCTGAGCATATGTCAGATAGTATATATGTATGAGAAAAAATGAACTCTTCCGCAATAAAAAGTGATAGCGTACAGAGATGTGAAAAGAGTCTAGATAATGGAAGAGCTCTTCTTAAGCCTCGAAAAACTGGAAAATAGTCTAGTGAAGACGTGTTACACTATCCCAATCATCCCGAAGATGTCCAACATATATACATCGCAATTATTGGAATCAACCCAGTGATTTAATTAACTCTTATTTTTAAGAAAATATGAAAATTATCATATTTGGTTCCAATTAAGAGACATTTAGATTTTTTTTTTGAATTTTCGATATTTTTGGTCTTTTCTGAAAAAGAGGTACCTCGATATTTGTATTGAATTGCATTTAATCCGAAGAATGAATTGCAAAGATCTCTTTCTGAAACAGATATGTATCTTTTGGAAGGAAAAGCCTCAATACTCAGATGAGCATTACTTTAGCGTTTTCAATTTTTGGGGCAAGGGCTAAAAGATGAGAAATCAACGAAATATTTGACTTTGGTGAGTTATAGATGTTCCAGCCGGTACGTACGGCCTTATTAGTTGTCTTTCTAAGATTAGATTCATTTTTAGCAAAATTATGGTTGGACAGTTCACCTTTCTAAGGCACCCATTAGCCAATCCGCACAAGACTACAAGCTCGGAGCTGTCTACTATTCCCCAAATCAGCTTGGAACAAAGATGTCTAGGTGACAGTCAGCACCAGACGGTCACGTTAGCACGTAATACGTATCTGAGTTGGTGCCAACACCATGCGGATGCATCAGCGCATACCATAAGTCAGTTGTCCGTAAACATCCACTTCTTAAGGTAGAAGCAACCCTAAGAAGCCTGCTTGAAAGTAACTATGGTATAATATACAATCAATCAGAAGAGGCTAAAGGATTTACTAATCAAACCTTACAGTGACCATAATATATGAAGAAGGGGGTCAACGGATCTGTCTTGATTGACATCAATAATGCTATTATTTCTAATCGAGGGTGACCAGTGGCCCATAAGTTGACCACATCAGAAGTTTTCATCTGGGGAAACGTTTTGCCATACCATCATTGATAGGGTTCTCCAACCCATAATCCAGCTGTACTAGGCAAAGCAATTATAAAAGTTAAAATGCAACAGATTTGAATCAACAATTCTATACACAGTTAATATAAAAAAATAACAATATCGTAATCATACGGCAAGTAACTTATCGAACTTGGAGACTAAATATTCAGCTTCCATACCGAAATCAATCTTGCTAATACTTGTAGCATTATATCTGATTCTCACCTGGCCATTGTAGTTATCTTGTCTTGCCCTGATTCTGAACTCATACTCCTTCATTTGCACGGCACTAACTATTTGAGTGAACTTGCTATTATCTTCGTCTCTGTATTTGACAAGATCGTTAGCGCTGATGCCTAAGAATTGCTTAGCTTGATCTTCAAACATTGTGATCCATAGTTGACCGGATTGGTCCAAAACAGAAACGGTAAGGATGTATCGGTAGAGTGGAACAGCGTGGTTGATGTCACACTTCTCGCATCTCCAGGTACCATCATGTTGCTCGATAACCTTCCGATTGCATCCTTCCGAAGAACAGGCTGGATAACTGAAGTTATCTGTCTTTACAAAGTTAACAGATGCCTTGATATCAAAATATTCTGGCTTATCACCCATTCCAATCTCCTCTGTTTGTGCTTCCAAGATTAACTTACGATCTTCAGGTGAAGACTTTCGAGTAGTCATCTCAGTCTTTAGTGTTTGGAATTCTCCATTTCGGCCCTGCGCATCATACCAGCCCTTAATAGCATAGGCCTCTGGGGCATCAGGATTAGCAGTAATGGTACCAGATGGAGTTAAGGAGAGCGTTTTACCATTGAAGTCGGAAACCTTGGCACCCTTGATAGCAATGACGGTTCCTTCTGGTATATCAAAGTCAACAGCAGTACGGTTCCATAAGCCAATAGAAAGAGCAAACTGAGAGTCATCCACAATGGTTACGTCACGACGGTCATAAGAGCGACCGGCCTTAGAAGTAATTTGGAAAGCTGGGTTGACCTCCTTGATTACACCGACAACATCGATGATAGAGTCAGCTTCCAAGTCTTGAACTTTATTCAATTTCACAAACTTGAAGTTAATCTTTGGGACACCTTCGTTGTCAGAGCATTCTTCAATCACCGTATCTCTATCCAAAGACAGTTCATAAGGATGACTCAAGTTTGTGAATTGTGGCTTTGCTGGCTGGATTCTAGCCTTTGAGACATAGTAAACCTTACCTTCTTGCAAAAGGGAGAAAAACTTATCCGCATTATCATTGAAGGCAGTACCTCTAATTTCATCTGTTTCATCCATGAAGTTTACACTGAAACATTTACCTTCACCTCTTTGGTTCGACCAGGTGCGCATTTCACCCTTGTAAGACACTCTGACTTTGATGGTCCAGCTATTTTGGTATGGAGAAAGTTGATCAAGATTATACATGTTAGAGGGCTTTCCTTTGTCGTTGGACCTAGACTCGACCTTTTGCTTTGGAAGTGAAATGACTGGAGCAGTTTGCGGAGCTGGAGTGCCATTGTTACTCTCTGGCATTGGGGTAACATCAGCGTCACTACCTTGGTACAAGTCCTCTTCAGGGTGTTGGTTAAAGTACTCATCAAGTGGCTCAACTTTGCTGCCAACCTTGGAAGCACTTTGTTGCAAGATCTTCAAATCACTGATGATAATGACATGCTTATTATCCCTACCCATTCTCTCAATTTCATAGCTTTCAAGGGTAACAATGGATGATTTCTTCAATCCGTTCTCATTACAGTACTTCACAGCTTCTGGTCTGATCACCGCCTGTGTACTGTGGACGCCATCTGAAAGAATCAAACGCAACCTGTCACCGGCTTCATTGGCGATCACCTTGATGTTCAACACCTGGAGAGTTATTGGAGCTCTGGCCTGCCAGTATTCCTTCTTGGAGAAGAGCAGTCTCAGTACCCCGGTATCAAAGTTCGTATCAGTCATGGCTTCGCTCTGATACTTTCTGGCGGTACTGTAGGTTCGCCACTATTTTCAATTCCCTACGCGTCAAGTCAGGTTTTGCCACGCGAGAGTTTCGCGTTTTGGTGTACGGGTTTCAGTCTTTCTCATATCGGAATTGACTGATATTTCTGCCATCTGTCTAAGATCTCAATTCAAAAAGGCTTTTATTGCTCTCTGGAAAAGAGATGAAGACAGTGAGCATACAGCCATACTTCCAGGAGGCAATAGCTGACGTCCGTGCTGGTAATGTGACTACTGATTCATTTTGGGTAAACATAATCCCAAAGGACCAGCTCGAGGATGGCGTGGCACATGAAGAAGTCATCACAGTCTCCAGGTCGGGTGAAGATTTGGTATTCAAGAATTCTGACGGGATCAGATTTACGGAGGTGGATGAACGTGAGTATTTAGTCGAGTACAGAGGCACAGAATACAGCCTGAGGACACCTAGGCAGAAGATTGGCACTGGGGTAAAAGATGCAACGTCTATCGATATCTCACCGAATGAATCCACTTTCATGCTAGGAAAACACGATGGTTCAATTGCTATTGGATCTTTGACTGATGGATCCATACGAGAAATCTTTAAGGGTGCACATTTATCAACAGTTACAAAATCATTGTTCTTTCCTTCTGGTCAAGTGGCGCTCAGTACAGGTTTAGACTTCCAGATCAAGATCTGGAATTTAAGGGATGGTTCCTGCCCACGTACCTTTGCAGAACAGAACCAACGCATTACAGACCTTGCAATGATCGAACGTGGAAGAAATTTCCTTTCTTCAAGTCTTGATGGAACAATCAAACTCTGGGATTGTGGCTCCGGAATGACAATCACAACTTTGCAAAGGAATCATAGTTTAAAGGACGGCATCACTTCGCTCTGTATCACAGAAGGAACCACAGAGATGACCGCTGCGAAAAGCACATACGAGGTTGGCACTTTGGGTAAAACTTTGTTTGCTGGTCATGAGAGTGGTGTCATAACTGCTTTTGACCTTGGCTCTAGAGAACAGTCCTTCAATATTCCAAGCCTAGATTCATCTGTTCTCTCCATGGGGAGAATTTCTGAGTCCGCTTTCATTGCTGGCTATGAGAAAGGCATTGTGGGTCAATGGGATTTGAGAAACCTGAAAAAAGTCGTAGACACTTATGAAACGGGTCACTTGAACAGCATGACCGTAGGCGACTCAATTTCATTATCATACGGAACAGGATACGTCTCAACTTTATCAAAGTCTCTAAAACCTCTTTACAGCTTTGCTGGAACAGGAGACGACTGTACTCTTATTTCTTCCAGAAGACATACTTACCTTGGGGGTTCAAATGGTTTGATTTACCAGTTCTAATGATTGAAACAAATCTATTACTATATGACGTAGTACCAATAGAGTTTTCAAGCACTTTTCATCCAGTCCAGGCCATTGATTTCTTTCCAAAATGTTTTCAGGAGTTCTTGACATTTCTTGGTCGAGCCTCTGGTCAAAAGAACCTTCCTCAAGAGAACTTCCCAGTTGTCAAGACCTCTTTTACCCAGAGCTTTCCTGTCTTGGTCCAGATGCTCCAGTGATTTGGTGGCCCACTCCTTGAACATTAGTTGATATTTTGAAACTAAGATGATGATAACAGCAGAATAAGCGTCGATACAAGTTCTGGTAGTTTCAAATAACCCGCAGAATGTATGATAGGTCAATATTCCCCCAATTTCTTGCTCAACCATCAGTCTCCACGTGAGATTTTGCTCCTGTGTGATCTTCTTTGGTGATAAGAACCCTACCCAGAATCTAGACACAGCCTTAATAACAAACTTTTCTCTCGACGACAGAAGATCAAGCGCCATCTTGACAATAAATCTAAGTTCATCAGGCATCTGAATCAAATATGATGGTCTCCCTGACAGAATTGACGTGAATAGTGAGACCATAAGTTGCACCAGGTCCGGGTCTGCTCGAATCATGGTGAGATTGCTCTCAACAAAAGTATTGATGATCCCAGTTACTTGATCATTGCTCAAAGTTTGCCTACTACTATTGGAAAGACCACAGTTCAGCAATGTGATCAATAGTTCCAAGATATAGGGTAGGGTCTTTCCAAGATCGCAATTCCCAAGTTTAGCAACGGCAAACTCCAAAATATTAGTGTAGTTGAACGCAAACGGGCCAAAGTTTTCCAGGAGTCCAATCTTATAAATGAGAATGGCACGCTCTGCAATCTCAGAGTTTTTCGATAGCGATTCGATATCAAGAGCAAAAAGCCTGATGATCTGATGCAATTTGGATTGAACTCTTGCATTTTTTAAGATCCAGAACTCCTTGAGCTCATTATAAAGTTCTTCATTTTCTTCCTCAAAGTAATCAGGCAGCTGCATGCCTTTAGCAATCTCCTGGATACAGGTTAACAGTGATATGGCGTACTGAAGTTCCATTTCATCTAGCTGCTTGTTGGCAGCCTTTTCAAGGTATGGATTACTTGTTCTTTCAATGATATCAAGTATGTTATAAGTGTAATTCTCTTGGGAAGCTGGATCTGGAATGGATTGAATGATACAACTGACAGAATGAACAACTTTTTCTCTAGTATAGGTATCGACAGTAACGTTTGTTATCATCTCTGCAAGTATTGGCTCAAAATTTGAAATGCTTGACACAAGCTGGGAACGACAACTGTCGCAAATGTCCATGATGGTCTTTGAGATGATCAAATGTAAGGTTGGATAGCTCTTCAGACATGTAAACAAGTAGTCAATGACACTGTTCAGATATGAAGGGCCAGACTTTTTATAGAAGAAGTTGATCTCTCCCAGAAACTTAATGCTGAAACGAGCATAGATATCAGAGCTTGTCAGGCCTCTCAGAATAACGTTGACTTTACTCAGAAAGTTGATTTCAAAGAGTTTCTGTATTGTGGCAATCAATTCATCGTTCACGCTCTCATCGGAAAAGTTCGACGATAGTGTTGTCAATAGAAAGAAACTTGCTTCTATTTCATTAATATCAGTGCTCGTGACAATGGTCGATGATAGCCCGATGTATAAACTTGGTCCGAGTTGAGAGTATAAAAGGTCAAAAAGGTCCCCAACATCCATTCTGAATGAATTGAACTCTTTTAAATAATGATCGTACTCATTATGACATCTCACTTGGTACTGAGCTTTTTTGAAGTAGACTATCGAGAGCTCTTGAAACAAGGCCTTTGAGTTGTTCTGTACCTCGTTCCATAGGTCTGGGTCACCTTTTGTCGCAGCTTCCAACGACTCCAAGTCATCTGTAAAGATATCGAGAATCTGGCTCCAGAATTCAATGAATCCTTTTGAAACATTCTCCTCCACAATTGGAAGCAGTGGGAAATTCGTCAAGTTGAGCAAGAACCGGAGTCTTGCTTGTTCAGAGTCAGTAAACAGTTTAGAAACGAGTTGCAACATGTCAATCTCCAAAAATGATATTATCATGGATGCAAAGTTCTCCAATGTCTCAAATTCTTCCCCAGACATGAATTTGTTGATCTTTTGTGTAGACCACTCTGATGATATTAACTTATCAAATCTTGTCCTCAACTCATGATTCATTAGAAGGGGATTGTTTTCAAAGATCACTGTGATGAGTTCCATGGAACTGAAAAATAAATCGCCATCACTGGTTTGTAACACCAGTATGAGATAGGTCCAGATATCATTCAGACCCCTATAACGAATAACAGTACATGCCTGGACGTATGAGATATATTGAAACCAGGTGTTGAGACATTCAATAGCAGAAAGTTTCATGGTGTCATCAGCAGTTTGTAAGTTCCAACTGATAATATTCTTTACAAGTGGGAAGATATCATGTTCTATTCTCTGATGGACCTGGATATCCTCCATTGAAGATTCCTTCATGAAGTCCTCCACGAAGATGGATGCAAAACTCAACATCAGTGAATTAGCTTGCTTATCTTGCAATAATGATTTTAGCGCCTGGTCCAAGTTGACAGATGACAGTAAATCAGGTATTTCATTAGTGGTGAGGATATACGATAACACAGTCAAGGGATTATTCCATAATGGGGCTTCAATACGGAGAGAACGATACGCAATCGCCAGGTTCTGGAACAATTTCTTTATGATAAACAAATTGGAAGTCTTTCTAACTCTATAATCGTAGAGCGACGAGCGAAGATGGAGTAGAAGCCCCGTCAAGACTTCCTTGTGATCCAACTCTGATGCTTGTAAGTTAAGCTTTATTGTGTAAGTGAGAGCGCCAAAGAACTTACAGTTCAGCGGCAGCGATTCATTAGATAACAGGACATCTGCTAATGCAAGGCCATTCGGCGATTTTTGGATCTGTTGGAGATACGATTGTGTGCGTTTGATCCGATTAGCGTCTCTATCTGTATATAGCGACTCGATGAGCTTTTCTTGTTAGTCACAACCTACCTATGGCACTTCTCATACTCACAGTAACCAGCTGGTCAATCGATGGCTCCACAGGAAAGTCCATCTCAAGGTCTCTTTATTGTTAAGCCCCAGATTCTTCTAACCTCCTATTGTGTGTGCCTCTATTTCGTTTTGGCGATCTCTCCCGCGCCTAAACATTTCGATGCGATGCTGTTGTCTAATTAGGAGGGCAGGTCAATAGGGGCTACCAGAGCGGTTTTACTGATTAGTTTTGATCTCCCATATGGAACCCTAACACGACAACACCATAATGCAGTAGATGCGTTGCGTCTTTAAAGTTTGCTGTCTCCATGCCCTTCTGGCGGTCTGAAAAGAGCCAAAATGGTCACCTTCGCCTCTAAGTTGATGTATTCAGAAAAAATGGTACATTGTGGTGGGCGGCACAGCTACATATTACTATGTGGAGACACGCAGATAGCTGGTCAGTGGTCAGTGGTCAATACCAATTTGTAAATCATTGTTGACCAGATTCATCATCTGCTGTCTCTAGGGGGGGAGGGGTCATTCGTGGAGTTAGAGACGTTATTGTTAGTAATGAAGGTCAAACGTTTAAGTTGTTAATCAAAAATCGAAGAGATTCAATCTCTCGTGCTCAAAAGCCTCGGTGAAATCTCCATAACGTAGAGCAAAAACTAGAGCTGAAGTGATGAATTACCATTTCCTCCGACTGCATGTCCGAAGGTTGTTGTTAATTAGAGATGCACATCAAGCAAAAAGAGTTGTAGTCAAAAGTCAGAAGCTCCACCTACAACATACCAGCGATAAAAAAAAAAAATGGTGACATACTATGGTAAAAAAAAAGAACCACTACAATAGGATCTGGGACATTAAATGCAAAAGAACTTTTTTTGTCTGGTTTTTAAATTCATATATCCTAAGATACGTATGATATAAAGCAAGTCCCCCTTAGTCAAGCACTTGAAGTATATGTATATATAAACCATAGAGATAGCAACAACATCCATAATGTGTATGATCATCTTTTTTTTTCTGTTTTGTCGTTAAAGGAGTAGGATTGTCATTAGAATCGTAACATAGCAAATATCTTTGTGGGTTCACTCATCGCTGTGAGTGAATCAGATTGAAGGATCATATCCCGACTATTGATGGCTCACACCCAACCACTTCTTATAGTAATTTGAAGAAGCAGCCAATGATCCAGTATGTTGCGGCTCAAGCTCATTCGAGTTCTCTCTTGGAACACTATCAAGACTGAGACCAGCGATGCTCTGTTCATTCTTTACCGTTGATGACAATAACAGGGGAGACTTGATCAAGTACTCATTGTGTGTGCTCTTCTCCTCCAGATCCTCGTCAGATTCCAACATCGAAGTTATAGAATCCTGTCTTGGCTGAAGCACTGGAGAGATCAATTGCGGGGCGTTACTGAACTCGAAATGCGACTGTGTGTCTTTGAGCTTACACTCGTCGGAACAGTAAACAGAATGGTTTGTGCAGATCTTCTCACAAACGATGCAGTAGTCATTGAATGCAGACATTGTTATTTATGCTGTGTGATGGATGAATAGGAGAACGAAGGTGTCAAAAGAGATGTATGCGTTGTTTGGGGCTATTGGGAAACCTCTGAAAGTATTGTAAATGTTATAATGATGAATCTCTGTGTGCAGTAAAGATCGTTGTGCAGAAATAAAAGGATAGATGGACCTTTATGAGATCTGTTTTCAAGTTATTTGGTGATAGTGGCCGTGACTCTTGGGAGAAAGAGAATAGTGGAAACCCGTGGTCATTTATAAAAACCTGGCCCGCGATGTTTTTAAATTTGTGTGGCTCATCCGAGTCCCGTAGAAAATTCCAGCCCCCGAAAAAGTTTTTTTTTTTTTTTTGGCGGTCATGAGTCCACGCGCATCACACGTTGGCAGCATTAAATGGACAGAAGAGGAAACCATGACGCGAAATTTTGCGATTGGCGCGACTGTGGGGTTTCCTTTTCTGAGGAGTTGCGCAAACTCTGGTCCAGTTTCTCAACAAAAAACACCCGCCAGAGGTCATGAAGGAAGGGCAAGAGGGGGGGGGGCGGTTAAACTCTGAGTCATCTGGTGGAGGGTTCTAGAGTTGGCACGGATAATATCCTTGTGAATGCTCAACCAAGGACGTCCATCCGATGATTATCACATCCTTGCCTTGCCTCCTGTTGCCCCAAACAATGCCGATCTATGGTCCAAGTGTAACGTATGTATGGGCCCACGGGGCTACGTAGCCACGTTGGCCATGTGCGCATCTAGCAACAATCTGAGAAAAACTCAGTAGAGAGAGATAACAACAGTTGGGCAGCCACTAAAGGCGATTACTATTAGGTACAGAAATGAAGTATTAACTGTAGAACTGTAGTAGTATCTTTGTATTACGGAGCGGAGCAGTTTCTCGGCGAGGCATTGTACAGATAATGAACAATACCCCATGAACAGTGCCCCTCATTTGATGTGGAGCAGATTGGCGAAAAAAAACACCTCTTAGGTTGAGGACTCTCCACCAAAGTCGCTTTCGGGAAAGGGTTGCACCGAATAAGATGAAGGGATGAATTTACAGGTGCTTAACTGGCTCTATTCTTCTATTTTTCTGCTCTTCTGTAATATTGTAGTACTGCCTATAACAGATGTTAGGTAGCTTGCCTTCCACTTGGTGCCTTGTTTGGAGTCTTAGAGGTGTGAGTTTCCAAAACAAGGCGGCACATGTCATCGACCCATTGCTTCCGAACTTCCAAATATCAGATAAGCCTAAACCCAAACAAGAATGGACGTCTGGAATCACGGTGGTGGTGCATAAATTACAAATTTACCCGGAGTCTTCTAACTCATTACTACGAGAAGAATGTGGTATTTCTTTATCCATGGTTGCTCTTTTTTTGAACTCACGTACACGTCAAAGATGTCAAGTTGAACCGCCACCCATCCGTTTGCCTAAATTGGATATGCGCAAAAGAAGTCTTGCGAAATATTTACGCACTGATCAAATTGACAAGGCACAAAGCTTGGTTTCACCTCATCGTGCCTCAAAATCACAATAAAAAAAAACATACCAAAAAATCCCATGAGAGCGCGAATTTTCTCAAGACTGTCATCTCACGGTATTTCATGTACACACTGAGATGAAAGCAGGCCCAAGATCCAGTTCACTTATCTTTGTTTGGACCTACGGATAGACCAAGTTTTGCCAGGCAGAACCTTCTGGAAGAATCACGGCCCGTTTTCTCTTGCATCAATCGGCATAATAGCGAGCTCGAGAACGCGGAAAAAATTTTCACAAGCAAAGAATCTTAAAATTCTTGTGATGCGATGTGACGAGAAATCATTAGAGAATACATCCTTGTACATTTATTTATTAATAACTTGTCTCATAGTCTTACAAACATACAACTAAAGCACATATGGAAATGATTAATACTTAAGCGCAGCAGTTTGTACAAAAATAGTTTTAAAGCCGCACATGACTCATCATGATGCGCGCCGTTCATGCTGTGTGCGACACGTACCGGGTGCGACGCAGCTTCAAAAAAAATTTTGAATTTTGGACGAGACCGGAGTCGAACCGATGACCTCCTGCTTGCAAGGCAGGCGCGCTACCAACTACGCCACTCGCCCATTATGTCTTTGTTAATATGGAAACAAAATATATGTTAGAGAAAAAAAGCATGACATCTTATGTAGAATTCACCTGAGTAGATATTGGCGAATTGGTCTACTAATCTCTTATAAGAAATTCGGAAATAAGCCATTAAAAAAGAGATGGGATGGATTCTGTAATATTGCTGAAAAAGGAGTGCCAATCTATCCCATGTGATTACGATTTAGTATGTACAGATCCTTGTTACAATAAATTACGGACTAAGCTGTCCCGGCGTAGAATGAAGCTTAAGCTGAGCAAAGAAATTCTACTCAGTTAAGCCTCTATGGTTTCTGAGTGCGGCCATTCCACTGTTGCTTTCGTCTGCAATATCCCCTGGTTGTGCCACGCCTTTCCAATCCAGATTCACAAGTGAAGATAGAGATCATTATCAACACCGACGAGCGCCAAAAAAAATATCACATCAAGCATTATATCTTTCAAGATGTCAAATGAGCTTTTGTCGATGTTCTTAGACAGTGAATTTGTTCCGCATGCGTACTTGGATGCAGTGTTCTCTCAAATTCAAACAAGTGGTGCTCGTCCCTTGACCAATCCGAGATATATACAACAACTTCAACACAGGTCCTCTATTCTCTTATCACATATGGACTACTATACTAATGAGCTCACTAATGACTTGGAGTCCCAGATAGCCAAGTTGTTTGCATCCAACTCTATTGTGTCATATGCTTATGACCCTGCTGCTGAATCCAATCTAAAACCAACGACTCGCCTCGAATATTACATCGATTCCCTGTCGATCTCCGTACACTCTCTGAACGATTCCATTGAGTCTCTGTCTACAAAGCTCCAGAATTTGCATGAAGATAATCCCAGCTCTGAGAGATTATTATTCTTCACAAAGGCCAAATCTAACCTGCTTAATGTGCAAACATCCTTGGAGACATTGAAATCCATCGTAGAGATTGCACAAGATTCAACTATTCGGGAGATCGACACCAGCCGTGTCGCTCCTACAAGTACCAAGGCCTCGACCCGCAACGTTTCTGTGACAAAAGGTGAATTGAGTAGCGCGTTGGACATCCTAAACGATACAATTGTTGAACAATTGCATGAACGAAAGAAGATGGAGAGCGAAAAGGAAGTTGATAAGGCATTAATGAGTAAGATTGATGAGTTCTGTCATTTATTGCCTCTTTTGAAGAACTTGGGTGATTTTTATAACGTCTATGGTGCATTTGTAAAAAGAATACAAGGCGAGAAGGAGAGTTATCTCCAGACAAAGGCCCTTGATGATGAGTTGTCCGATAAGATTTTGAAATAGAATATCAATAAGATTATGTCATGTAGAATATATTTAACCGAAGCCTGCCCACTCTATGGAAAAGCATTGGACGTCTTCCTCTTCTGTGGAGTCAGGTTCACTGGCAACGACCCACAATTTCTTGACACCCGTAGCCAATCTACCACCACCAACGATATTGATCAACCCTATGTCATCATTCCATTTCACATCGTTCACTATGAGATGTGCATGGAATCTCAACGGATCTCCTGGGTAAGCAATGAATTTCCCACCAAACCTTATACCTGGGGCTAAAAAGTACCCTCTGGATCTCAAATATGAGAAAATCTTATATTGAAGCTCATCAACCATGATCTTATTGATCAAACATTTCTGAGACCTTGTGGATTTCTTGTAGATGGTCTTGAATAGCTCGTAATTTGGCAGATGACTTGGTGTATCACGCACGGTGATATTCAGCCCTTGGCTGATCAGCTTATCATCCTGCCTGTACTTCCGCACCCCTAGCTTCGCCATCTTTTTCTCATGCTCTTCAACTCTAACTTTTTTCTGGGCATTGAGGTCATCCTCTAATCCCCGTTGTAATTGGGCAAGGTCGCCATCTGTCAAATGCGTATAGATATCTCTAATCATCAGCTCATCAGGTACTAAGTGAGCATATCCATTCCTTATGAGCCATAAGCACTCTTCATTCATCAGCTGCAGTGGAACCCCCAGGAACATGTTCTGCTGAGGAGCAGCGGGCAGTGTTCCACTGAGTACACCGATGATGCCTAGCCCTCGGGCACGTTTGATGTCCTCCAGGTCGAACAGCATAGCCTTTCCTGCCACCATAGAGATGGCTATTGTGTAGTTACACATGGCTGTGTAGGGTACACCTTGTGTTAAGAAATTCTTGGAGGTTGGTGTTGACTAGGATTCTCTGATGCTCTAGCCTTTTATGGCAAACAGATCTTCACTCTTTTCAATTTTGCCGACAACTACGAGGATTTGACACATTTTCTCGGAGAGCCACCAATTGCTGAAAAAGGGGTACAAACAAGGAGAAGATCAGAGTGGCTTAATTGTTAATGGAAAACAATGTATACATATTCCAATGATTGTAAGTGCGGCTCTTAAATTGATTACACCTCTTTCCCCTTAAATACCACCCGACAAGGAGAATTTCTATATCTTGCCTAGCCATTTGGATTCCCTGTTCCGCACACTCCCAGCACAGCCCACTTGAGCTGCAATTAATCAAACCGCAGAAAAAGAGATATCAGAAGGATAAGCCCCAGTCTGTCCAACTGTTGGTCTTTATCTGGTCTTTCCTTCTTCCTTTGCTCGTTTCTGTTGAGCGTCCATTGCTACTAGCCCATCATACCATGATCGAGCCAGGCGGGGACAACTTGTCGAGACGATCTACCCAACGAACTGTCCAGATTGAGACTTCACAGTCTACAAAGCTTTGCGACATCTCATTGGAAGAACTCTCAGAGATTCATGACCCAAAGTCAATCAAGTTCTTCCAAGATCGCTTCGAAAATAGTGCTCAAGGCTTCTACGATACGCTAAAGACTGATCCTGTTAATGGCTTGGACCCTGAATTGCCAGATCTGGAGAGTAGAACCGCGCAATTTGGTGTCAATAAGTTGCCAGAGAAGAAACCAAAGACATTCTTACAGCTCGTATGGCATGAGATGCACGATAAGGTCCTGATTTTATTATCCGTCGCTGCTGTCATTTCCCTTGCCTTGGGTCTCTATGAATATTTTGGCCAGCCTGCTCAACGTGACCCCGAAGGCAATGAAATCCCTAAAGTGGAATGGGTTGATGGTGTCGCAATCATCGTTGCCGTGCTCATTGTGGTCTCTGTGGGTGCTGCAAACAACTATCAGAAGGAACTCCAGTTTGCCAAGTTGAATGCAAAGAAGAGTGATCGTGAAATTGTTGTAATCCGTGGTGGTGATGAACATGTCATCTCCATCTATGAACTCCTTGTCGGTGACATTTTAACTTTGCAGACAGGTGATGTACTCCCGGCAGATTGTGTTTTGGTATCCGGTTCTTGTGAATGTGACGAGTCTGCGCTCACTGGTGAATCGCATTCTGTGCATAAAATTGATATCGAATCCGCATTGAAGAAGTATAATTCTGATTTTCCTAGAAGTGATGTTGATATTGGAACGAAAGGTGTCCCTGATTCATTCTTAATATCGGGTTCTAGATTACTGTCAGGCTTGGGTAGAGCCATCGTCACTGCTGTGGGTCCAAACTCCATCCATGGTCGAACTTTGGAATCACTTAAAGTTGAAAATGAGGATACTCCACTTCAGGTAAGGCTTAATGGTTTGGCCGATGGTATCACCAAATATGGTATCCTCGCTTCAGTAATTCTCTTTATCATTTTGTTTGGTAAGTTTCTGGCTAATCTCCGTCCTGGCAAGAGCTATCATGATCTCAAACCTGCTGAAAAAGGTTCAAAGTTTCTTGATATTGTTATCACTGCAATCACACTTATCGTTGTGGCTGTGCCTGAGGGTCTTCCTCTCGCTGTCACATTAGCATTGGCCTTTGCGACTACAAGAATGGCGAAGGATCAGAATTTAGTGAGAGTATTAAAAGCTTGTGAAATCATGGGAGGTGCTACTGCCGTATGTTCAGATAAGACCGGTACTTTGACTGAAAATATAATGAGAGTGGTGAATGGTAACATCTCTGGCTTGGAGTTTGATGACAATACAACCTCGACTACGACGACGTCGAATGAGCTGCCTCTCACTGATGATATCAAACTTAACATCTTGACGAACATCGCTTTGAATTCAACTGCATTTGAGAATAAGCAGACAGTTGTTAACGAGAACCCAATAGTGCACAAGAGGAGATGGTTTTCAAGAGATTCAAAAATTGCAAACTTTGGTAACCCAGATCCTGAACCATTCATTGGCTCAAAGACTGAGACTGCCTTGTTAATGCTCGCAGAAAAGTCACTGGAAATGACTGGTTCTCATTCTCTGCACAAGTTAAGAACAAACATATCTCTTTTAGGTGTTGAATCCATTGTTCAAATAATTCCATTTGAATCGTCTAGAAAATGGGGAGGTATCGTGCTAAAGTATCCTAATTCAAACAAATATACTTTCTTCATTAAAGGTGCAGCTGAGCTTGTTTCTTCAAGATGCTCCCACATGGTTACTTCTGATAGTTCTGTGATCCCAATTGAGGCTGAAGCCTCTGAATGGGTGTCTCAAAAGATTAATAGTTATGGGGAAATGGCCCTTAGAGCCATCACATTTGCTCATAGAAATTTTGAACTGCCATCTTGGCCTCCGCATGAATACATTGGAAAGACTCCTGATTCTGCCGATCCTGAGTTGTTAATTGGCGATGTTTATGGCAAATCCAGTGACGGTGACATTGAAGGCCTCATCCTTGATGGTATTGTGGGTATTAAAGATCCACTACGCCCAGGTGTAAAAGAAGCTGTGGCCCAATGTAAGAGAGCAGGTGTCACCGTTCGTATGGTCACTGGTGATAATATTGTCACCGCTAGGGCTATTGCATTGAACTGTGGTATATTACAAGAAGAAAATTTACAAAACTCCATCTGTTGTATGGAAGGACCAGCTTTCAGAAAGTTGACCAAATCTCAAAAGTTACAGATCCTACCGGAGTTGAGAGTCCTTGCCAGATCATCACCAGAAGATAAAAGAGTTCTTGTTGAACTCTTGAAGAAACAGGGTGAAGTAGTTGCTGTCACTGGTGACGGT
The DNA here is from genome assembly GCA_003706445.3 of Williopsis mrakii. NCBI lineage: Eukaryota > Fungi > Ascomycota > Saccharomycetes > Phaffomycetales > Wickerhamomycetaceae > Williopsis > Williopsis mrakii. Next base: position 20,051 of record PPLH03000005.1, read on the forward strand.
ACCAATGACGCGCCTGCTTTGAAGTTGGCCGATGTTGGCTTCTCAATGGGTATTGCAGGTACTGAAGTTGCCCGAGAAGCCTCTGATATCATCCTAATGACGGATGACTTTGCTGCTATTGTTAATGCTATCAAATGGGGTAGATGTGTTTCTAGTTCCATCAAAAAGTTCATCCAATTCCAGCTCACTGTTAACATTACTGCAGTGACTCTAACATTTGTCTCTGCTGTCGCTGCTTCTGATGGTCATAGTGTCTTGACTGCAGTTCAGTTGCTTTGGGTAAACTTGATCATGGATACCCTTGCCGCTTTAGCATTGGCCACTGATAAGCCTGATGACACAGTGTTGGATCGCAAACCAGATGGTCGCAAGGCGCCATTGATCTCGGTGTCTATGTGGAAGATGATCTTAGGCCAATCCAGTTTACAACTGGTTATTACATTCGTGTTGCACTTTGCTGGCGCTCAAATATTCTTTGGTTCTGGTGATATTACCAACCATGAACAAACACAACTTGATGCCCTAACTTTTAATACTTTTGTCTGGTTACAATTCTTCAAGCTTTGGGTTACCCGTAAGTTGGATGAAGCTGACGGTATAAAGACCATCAAGGGACGTTGCACTGCTTTCAACTTGAACTTCTTTCAACATCTTCTCAGAAACTACTACTTCCTCGCCATCGCATTGTTGATTGGTGGTTGTCAAGTTCTAATCATGTTTATTGGTGGTACTGCTTTCTCAGTCACAAGACAGACAGGTGCACAGTGGGCGACTGCGATCATCTGCGGCATGTTATCCTTACCATGGGGTGTCGTGATCAGAATCATTCCTGATGAATGGGCGGTTGCCATTTTCCCAGAAAGACTGTTTAAGGTCACTATGGATATTCTGAGTTTACGATTCCTTCGTTCAAGAAAGAAACACATTATATTAAACTCCGATGATGAATCAGAACCTATATGGTTAGAAGTGCCACAGTTCAAGAGAACCAGAGAAGACATCATCTATGTCAGAGAATTTGACTCTGATTTAAGTTTCAATCCAATCTCATTGTATCATAGATGGAGAGGCGATTCCTTCTCTCATGATGAAGAGAGTACTATTGGTGAGAATACACATGCTCTTTCTGCCTTGACTATGGTTCCGACTGTTGTTGGTGGCGCTATTGCAGGATGGTCACCACTAACACAGTCAACTAATGGGGACAAAAAGATAAACTGATGCTATATTTGGTACCCACACACATATTTAGGTCTGTTACTGCTCTATTATTACATAGGTTTTCTGTTTTAACGTACATATCTAATCCTACAGCGCGCTGAAGTATCAGTATCCATTCAATCAGAGTCATTATTTATACCGGTCTGTTCCATCTTATCATTCAACTTCTCCATTCTTCTGTTGGCAATCTCTTTTTGTTTCTTCTTATTGGAGACTTTCGAATTATCGTGACCAAAATCATCATCAACGTCATCATCAGAGTCTTGCCTATATGAAACAAGGGTTCTCTTATGGGTATATTGAACCATTGAAGCCAAATTGGCGCTATGAGCCAATTGGTTATATAGACCAACGCCAAATGCCCATTTGAGAAGAACCAATCTGAGTAGAGACACCCAAGATTTCACAGGGATGGATCTTGTCTTGCTCAATTTGATATGCGTTAGCACTTGCTCAGGAGATTCATAAGATTTATCTGCCATTTGGATTCTGTTTGCTCTTTGGGAATATAATTGGATAGTATGAAGGGCCTCTCTGAATACAGAACGAGAATCCAACTTCTCATTCTTTTTGTTTCCCTTTGAATTGCCACCAATCAACTCACGAAGCCTCCGTTCCACCTGATGAGTGTATCCATATGGCTGGATCTCATCATCTGCATCGTATTCATCAGAATGGATATCATCTACATATGGGTAGATCTCATATGCTAAACCCGCAATCATAGCCATCGGCCTTTGGATTTCCAGGATGTCATAATCCAAGAGATAATCCATTGACGACTCCAAGAACATCTCAAGCTCTTCAGTTAAATTGGAGCTGTTCAAGAATAAGGTAAATATACCACCGATACTGTATAACAACGCACTGATGACCTCAGAATTAGCTTCAACATCTGCATTCAGCCCTAATAGGACCTCCTGTAAGAAATGAAGTTTGTCATCAACGCCATAAGCACCTGATCCCTCATAGACTGCCAGGGTCATTGCACCATGCGCATAGACAAACTGCTGTTTCACAGAGTTGTCCAGGTCATCAGACGCGATTTTCTTCTCCAAGTAATCCAATAGTTCAATCACCTCATCAGCTATATCTTCACAATGAGCAATCCCTGTTGCAGCAACATTTCTTATAGCAATGAGCCTCTCAAGACCCTGCGAAACTTTGAATACTTGTACCATATCATGAAATAATCCAATTGAAGATTGTGGGTTCTTGACATTCAAAGTGTACATCTGATTTAAAAGCATCTCACGGTCTTCAGAAGGAATTGGTGTCTTCGGGTTGATCAAGACCTCGGAAAGCTGCTTCACATTGTGCATAGGATATTTCTTCTTCTGGTCTTCTGTGGAAGTCTTGTAGAATGATTCTAGTCTCTGCGCGATTAACTGGTCCAGATTGTTGAATGTGATGCCATAGTTGCTCAACTCATCATCGTCCTCGGTGACCTGACGCGACTGCGGACGAGATCCGTGTTTGGATCCTGGTTTTGGGCTCTGTAGTCTGTTAGCGTATCCCATTGCTCTCTTGTAGTTGTGGGCTGTGAAGAATAAAAAAAATTCTTTGTGGAATGACTTTTTATGTCTGTAGGGTTGACTGATTTTCCTGTCATTTCCTCAACTCCGCAGGGGGAAAGGCCGATCACTCAAAAAGGTTTATAACTAGCTATTATCTTAATTGAAGATATCTAAAGAATTTCATATATGTCATATTGAACTTAGATAATCTGAGATTCTGAATTCTGAATGTTGATTACCGGTTTCTTTTCTCACAATTTATCGTTATATTCTAGCGTCACTTTCCTATGCGGAAGAATCCAAAAGACAATGTCATGCCGTATGAGGGCAGCTTCAATGTAAGCTTCTGAACAGCGTACAAAGGGCAATAGAATCCGATACTTCAAAATTCGAGTCACCTTCCAGTACTGGACAAATTGCGGAGGATAAGCGGGCCGGTGGCAAAAATTTCAGTTTGCTTCATTGGGTTTTCCAATATCTAGTAGCACTCGTAATTGATGAGGGCTTGGCCGAGTGGTTAAGGCGTCAGATTTAGGCTCTGATATCTACGGATGCGCGAGTTCGAATCTCGTGGTCCTCACTATTATTTTTTTTGAATAATATATCTGCATCTGCTTATATAAACTATTATTCATCATACTATTATATAATATTAACACAAATATATGCTGCCGGCTGGCGACGGGCCGGGCCACGACGTTTTGATAAGACCGAGAACTGCGGTGCGGATCATATTCTTCGCGACTGGAGGAAGCTTTCGCCATCAAAGCTGTTTATGTTACAGTTGGAGGTGTAATCTTGTACTTCGCGGTGTAATCTATTGAGACAAAATGGTGAGTTATGTATGGACTTTCTACGTAACTACCAGTGACTGACTGTAGCTATAAGCTCAAACTGAGACAGCTTCAACAGAAGAAGAAAGAGGAACGTGAAGGCCAGGTACCAACAGCATCCAAAGTATCACCAGCACAACTACGTATTCAGAAGGATTTAGCAGAAATCCAACTGCCAAAGACAATAAAGCTAAGATGTTTAGATAACACTAGTATGAACCTGGAGGTAGTCATATCCCCAGACGAAGGTTATTACCAAGGTGGGAAGTTCACATTCAGCATCCAGATAAGTCATAACTTCCCCATCGAACCACCAAGAGTGAAATGTTTACAAAGGATATATCATCCAAATATAGACTTAGATGGAAATATCTGTTTGAATATTCTTAGGGAAGACTGGTCACCTGTTTTGAACTTGAACTCTATCCTCGTTGGGTTGTTGTTCTTGTTCCTTGAGCCAAATGCCACTGATCCTTTGAACAAAGAGAGTGCCAATGTCTTGATGAGAGACAAAGGCTTGTTTGCAAGACAAGCTCGGTCTAGTATGAATGGTGGATCTATTGGTGAAATTAGGTATGATTATGTCCTATAAATTATACTCTTTTGTACAATGTTCCAATGTAGCACCATGAGGTCAACAAACGAGACTACAATAAACTAAACCCAAAAATCATAATCCGTTAAACCATAGAGTATCAAACTCTGAATATATATCGTGTAAGCACCTTTGTATCAAAAATAGTGGTAGCAGTAATGGTAGTAATAATAGCAGCGGTACACCAGTATATCACTGTGTAATGTACGCTCTTACAATCTAATGTGTGGACCAGCTGTCTCTACCTCACCGTCTGAATAGATGGTTGGTCTCTCAGAAGTGGACTTGCCGCTTGATTTCTGCTCTTGCTGGTTCACCAATCTGAACTGCGATTGAGTGTTGTACATGGCCAATGATCTTGAGGAAGGCAATCTGATGCGAGCAGCGGTGGCAAAGTTCTTGAGTTTGAGGATCTGTCTAGATTGCATTGTGACTGTTGTAGTTGTTGTAGGAGATGTTCTCTGTGAGGAAGGACGAGCTTCCCGAAGAAGGTGGGAATCCTATCGCTCTTTATATGCTTCCGATTTCTAAGGCTGCCGGTTGTCCCACGGAGAAAAGAACTTTTCCCCAGATTTTCTTAGCCGCCCATGTTGCTCTGACTCGCCGGCTCTCCGGGGGTGACACATTTTTTTTTTGCTCTTTGGACTGGGAGGAACGGAGAATTCGATGGCAGTTAGTAGTAGAATTACCAGGTACTGCATAAGTCTAGATTGCATTGTTACTAATAACTATGCTGCTAGGATATATCAGAGTATTAGAGGGGTATGGTCAAAAGAAAGAAAGAAAATCTACAGAACTAGAGAGCATGGGGAGCAAGAAACAAGCATGAATCATCTGACAAGATGACTCCACTAACTTCCCATTCTGGGGTATTCCACACGGCTGTAGGTCTCCTGAGTTGTGTCTTAAGGACTCTCCCTCTTGTCCACTTCCCCGGTATTACTCAGCGGTTATCGTTCCACCTGATTTCTCTATCATCCCACTTCTGTAATCTCGTTTTTTCCAAACTGCCATCAAACCTTTTCTGCCCCTGGAAGATCGGAAGAGACAGAATCCCGGGAGAAAAATCTGGGGTTTGGTTAGATGTAAACCATTAAAGGAATTCCAACATTACCATGCAGCAAGTTGTACAAGCTCTTCTCCTTTCATCAATATCATAACCTCTTCCCTCTTCTACGTACTCTCATTATGAATCATGTGACTTTTCTAAAACTCGAGTCTGAATAAAATACTACTCGCCAGCTTCGAACCATAAACGCACCCTCCCATTCTCCAGGCACTTCCGCTACTGGAAAGTGAAAAATTATCGTCGAGATGGAAAAGTAAATACTGGAGAACCAGTGATCAAACACGACACGATCGGAACCACCCCACACGCTAAGATGTCAGAAACCATTGAATCCCTCAGACGCCTTCTAAAACAAGACTCCGCGGCTTCACTGATTGCAGGAGGAGCAGCGAGGCATCGTGTCGCGTACTGTGATCGCACCAATTGAACGTGCAAAGATTCTATTCCAACTACAGGGACCAGGGAAGGCCCATTATAAGGGTATGTTTCCCACGATATGGCAGATGTATAAAGAAGAGGGGTTCAAAGGACTGTTTAGAGGTAATGGGCTGAACTGTATAAGGATCTTCCCTTATTCTGCTACACAGTTCTATGTGTATCAAAAGATCAAGTTCCTATGGTTAAGACCTGGAGAAACAGAACTAACTAATATTCAAAGATTATGCAGTGGCTTGATATGTGGTACGGCATCAGTTGGTGTAACCTACCCTCTAGATCTAGTTAGAACAAGATTGAGTATCCAGACTGCAAATTTGGCTAAATTGAATAGATCTAAAGTGAAAACTGGCGAGAAGCCACCAGGGATCATAGAACTTTTAATCAAGATCTATAAGACAGAAGGGGGGTTCTTTGCTCTGTATCGTGGCGTTTGGCCAACTACTCTTGGAGTAGCACCATACGTGGCTATAAACTTTGCGGTATATGAACAATTGAAGGAATATGTACCGGATTCATCTCCGGTGACAAAATTGCTCCTAGGTGCCACTGCAGGCGGTGTGGCACAAACAATGACTTATCCATTTGACTTACTAAGGAGAAGATTTCAAGTTCTGACGATGGGTACTTCTGAACTGGGGTTCCAATACACTTCAGTGTGGAATGCACTTGAGACCATTGTTAAGACTGAAGGTTTCAAAGGCCTCTATAAGGGCCTTACTGCCAACCTGTTCAAAGTTGTCCCGTCAATGGCCGTCTCCTGGCTGACATATGATGTTATGAAAGAGTGGATGATGTCCCAATAGACTTTGCTTAGACCATTTTAGATATCCATGTATAAATTTACAATTACTGCATTAGGAAGTTTACAGTTCTAGCCAACCAAAATTCTCAAATTTTCTGGTACGAAATCGTAAGGCCATAAAAAAGTTGAGAAAGACAGAACGAATCTACAACACAGAGAAGGTTCTGAATACACAAATCAAATCAAAAATGAGACCATCCCAATACATGTTCAACGCTGCTGTAAGTTCTTGTTATTTATGAGAATTGAGACTTGTTCCAGGCTCCCTATGCACTGTGATTCTCGAGATCTCATTTGCCATCACTTCATTATGAACAACGTTGTACTAACAATCCACAACAGAAGAAGTCCGGTGGTATCGCCATCCCACTTGAATTGACCCCATTGTTCGTCGCCATGGGTGTTGCCTGTGCCTCTGCCACTTTCTTCACCTACAAGAAGTTTGCCCACGACAAATCCTTGAGATTGTCTAGAAACCCAGCTCAATCCGATGACAGTTTGAAGAAGTTGTTGGAGGAGGAAAAGACTGAGTAAAGTCTTACAGACTTTATTGGTTTTTTATACAGTTGATTTTACAAAGGGTGTATATATCTCTTGAGGTTCATCTATGAGAAACACTATGCTATTCATATTCGGATGAACAGGGGTATAGAATGAGGCATTGACGGGGTATATTTATTTCGTGGTTTCAATGCAAGTTGAAATATACGTCTATGGAGAAACAATGCGTATGTACATGTAGTGTGTTCTCTATCTATATCTATATGTATGGTGCAAAGGATGAAGGGTAGGGCATAAGAATCACTCTTTCAGCGTTGTATAGTAATCGGTGACATCTTCTAGATCCTCAAGGACTTGAACAAACTTGTCGTACTTCTCTCTCACTTCAGTTTCTGTGATCTGCACCATGGCATCATCCTTTGGCAAATATGCAATTCCCACCTCCTTGATCTTATAATCCTGCTTCAATTCGCTTGCGACCCTACCCGTCTCACCCGCTTCGGTAATCACCTCCATCGCTCTTTCTTCACCGTCGACCTCTTCGATGTCGTCAGCTCCCAGTTCAAGGACTTTCTCAAAGACTGTGTCGAAATCTTCCTCAGATGGATCGATGATGATATAGCCCTTTCTTTCAAATTGAAACAAGGTCGGCGAAAGATTTCCACCGTATTTCGAGAAGGCGGCCCTAACATCACTAAAGGTTCTCTTCTTGTTATCTGTAAGTGCTTCTCTGTTCATATAGTTAGTGTCATTTGTTCTCATCGCATCCTCGACTGGGTCGTTCAATACGTATACTCACACAACAAACGAGACATTTCCGGGTCCAATGCCTTCATACACCGCAGTCTCGACATTCTCCTTATTGGCATCACTTCCTAGACCAGCGCCTCTTCTGATAGCGTTTTCAATGACTTTCTTAAGGACGTTAGCTTTGGAGGCTGCCTCCATTGCAGCAGCCAATCTCACGTTTTTTCCTGGATCTGGGCCACCAACTAGGAGACTGTTAGTATTATGGAGCCTCATAAATAGATCAGATTGTAATAACTGTCATAAATTGAGATTAGAGACCTACGTTTTGCAGCAACAGCGATCGCATTGGCAAACTTATTGGCGATCTTGTTCTTCTGGGCATCATTTCTGGCCTTATCATGCTTGATATTAGCCCATTTCGAGTGGCCAGCCAGTAAGTAGCATGATGTACTAAATGATCTGTGAATGACCAGTCTGGTAGAGAGCATCTCTTGGTTGTACTCAGGTGAGCAGTTTAATACTCAAGCGTTTAATCCGCATCGAATGTCTGTTTAAAAGACCAGAACTTGTTACCCGGCCGTTACTAGAAATGGGCAGCCAACTTGGACAGGCAAACACACACAAAGAACTCAGCAAACGGGGGAGATCAGCATAGCAAGAATGTCCGATAACAAGAACAGATCACTCATTGCTGTCATCGGTGATGAGGACACAATCACCGGAATGCTTTTGGCCGGTGTGGGTCAAGTGGACGCCTCGTCCCATCAGAAGAATTTCTTTGTCGTGGATGGGAAGACTACAGATGACCAGGTGGATAAGGCCTTTAGTGAATATGTCGAGGATAGAGATGACATTGCCATCTTACTCATCAATCAACACATCGCTGAAAGAATTAGATTCAGGGTGGATAATTTCACGAACGCCTTTCCTGCCGTGCTAGAGATCCCATCTAAGGAGCATCCATATGGCGAGTATTCCTCTTACCTTATATCTGATACACTAACTAACACCTCTAAAGATCCGGAAAAAGACTCTGTTCTGAGAAGAGTCAGAAGATTGTTTGGCGAATAGACGACGCAAACCTTATTAGCTTTAATGCAGGTCATAGAGCATTATGTATTTCCTACGGAGTGTAGTATTTCCTAGAATCACTCTAAACTTCTCATTATACATATCATTTCTTAGATTTCTTCTTCTTACTCTTATTCTTGTTCTTCTTCTTTGGGCTCTGTGCTGTGGTGGCTGTGGCCGATTCCGGTTCCTCAGTGTCCTCATCTTCGGCTTCTCCATCGTTGGCATTGATGTCAACATCATCGAACTCTTCAGCCTGGGCTTCTGTAGCAGCATCCGTGTCGGGCTCTTCTCTAGTTTCAGAGGATTCTGGTTCATCCTCTGGGATCCCTTCAGTTGGAGCTTCATCGATCACAGGAGTGTCCTCGGTTGTGGTCTCCAAAACTCTCTCTGTTAGTGTTTCTTCCCGTTCAGCTGGTTCTTCAGCTGGTGTTTCAACTTCCTCGACTAGCTTTTCTGCTGAAGTCTCATCAGCATCCTTGGCTGGTTTTTCGGTTGGCTGTTCAGGAAATATATCTGCTGGTGCTTCAGGTGGCTCTACGACCGTCTCTTCACCTAGCGGCTGGGTAACTTCTTCATCTGGATGGTCAGATATGCCCTGGGTTGGCTCCTCGACAGATTCCTCGGTCGTTTGAAGTGGCTCTTGTGTCACAGGTTCATCTGGAATATCCTCTTTCACTTGTTTTGATGACTCCTCCGTAGTGTCTTGAGATTCAGCAGTAGTCCCCACAGTTGAAGACTGAGCAACTTGAGCGGTCTCAGTATTCACAGAAGCGCCATTTGTCTTAAGAGAACCATTAGCACCCTTGTAACTTTCGAAGAATTTAGGGTCTGCATCCAAGTAGAAGTTTCTGACACCGACGATCCTCCTCTCAGTCTCACACGCTTTCAACCACTCCGGTCTCACAACAGGGATGTTACAGTCAGCAGCTTTTTTCCACTGTGGGCCTAGTCCAGTCGTAGCGATAAAATGAGTAGTATCAACTTTAACCTCGTCCTGCAATGGCTTAGCGCCAATATTCTTCAACGATTCCTCAATGTCTTCCCTTGAAAATCCCTCCTTCGCATCAATGTCACCTAAGCATACGGTGATGCCACTCAAATCGGTCATCTTATGTGTATGCACCATGATGTGTTCACTTTCATAGACACCTGCCGTAGTATCCAATCTCAAATGGAAAACATATTTAGAATCGATCTGCAACCCTGATAGCTTTGTTGTAGTTGTAACCAGCGGGTTAGGTATATGACCCAACCTCGTTCCATTCTTGTATAAGGTCAAAGATTTGATAGTGGCTGATCCAAGTTCAATAGGATCCCACTCCAACACGGCGCTTGTCTGAGTCACGTTCTTCAATTGCAATTTCGGTGCCTGTGGCTCATTTGTTCCAAAGAGGTGAAGGATCTGCTCTTGCAGCTCTTCGAATTGCTTTTTTTCCTCTTGTTCTTGTTGTATATCCTGTTCACACTTGATCGTCACCACGGAGCCGGCATTTACGCCATCGGGCAACAATATTGTAGGGAATTCGATGAGGTGGTGGTCCTTCGTCAGGAGCAGCGCCAGAGAAGCATCCAGCTTGCCCACAGTTAGCTGCACTTCAACCATTGTTACGTTCTGTTTGCCGTTATGTTATGCTAAGATCTCATACGTGTTTAGACTTCAAATGTCTTTGTTTTTTTGGGAGGGAGCTGAAATCAATCGCGAAAGGCCCCAAAAGAACGCAGTTGTGTCTTCTGCGAGAGACCTTACTCGGCCATTCTGGTGCCATAGATGGTCTCATCATTCTTATACGATAAATAGGTGAGCCGTGACACTGTTGTCTGTCCTACGGAGTTGTATCGTTCGAAAGAACCGCCCCCCCCCAGAGAGACAGAGAAAACAGCACAATTGCTACAACGAAGACTTAAAACTTAACCCAAAATCAAATGAACAAAGGTAAAAACAGAAATGAAGTGAAAAAAGAATGCTATATAAGGCTTAGAAGTCAGCCAACACCTTGGACAAGACGGAGATGAAGACATCGACGTGCTTCTTCTCGAAAGTCAAAGTTGGTCTCAATCTAACGGAGACCTCAGCACAACCACCACAGTTGACACCGTTCTGCTTCAACTTGTACAAGAACGAGTTTCTCTTCTCTGGAGTCTCCAAGTCCCAAGCAATGAAAGTGGCTCTACCCTTACCTCTCAAGTTTTGCAAATGAGCAGGGTACTTTGCTTGCAACTCCAAGAGCTTACCAAACAAGTAGTCACCAACCTCAGCAGCCTTAGCAACAAGGTCGTTGTCAACGATCTCCTTAGCAATGGCACCAGCCAAGATCATTCTAGCTGGGTCACCACACCAGGTGTTGAATTGTCTGTAGGCAACGTTTGGAACAAACTCTGGGTCGTGGAACCAGTAACCAGCAGACTGGAACTTCTTGGAGAAAGTAACGAGATCTGGGGCTGGAGTGATGTTGAAGTGCTCATGAGCCCAGAAGGAACCAGTAGCACCAACACCTGTTTGGACCTCATCAATGATGTACACGACACCGTGCTTCAAAGTGATATCTCTCAAGCCTTGGAAGAAAGCTGCAGAACCGTGGTTATCACCACCTTCAGATTGAATTGGCTCAATTATCAAAGCAGCAATTGGGATGTGCCAGTTTTGAATCAAGTCCTCGACAATCTTCAAACAACGCTCATCCTCAGTCTTGTTGTACTCAGCATTGTCCTCCAATGGGTACTTGTAAGATGGGAACTCAGCCTTTGGCCATTTGAAAGATGGCAAATCCAACTTGTGGACTGGCTTGGAAGCAGTAACAGAAGCAGAAGCAAACAAACGACCATGGAAAGCTCTCTTGAAGGACAACACAGCCAAGTCTGGGGAACCTGGGGCCTGGTTCTGCATGGTGGACTCGTTCTCCTCGGCGCTGAAAGAAGCGTTGTAACCTCTCTTCTTTGCTTGGTACCACATGAATGCAGCCTTGAAGGCCAACTCGTTGGCATCAGCACCGGAAAGACCAGACCAGATCTGGTTTTGGCCCTTTGGAGCAACCTTCAACAAGTTCTTGATGATTCCTTCCAAGTCCTTACCTGGGAAGTTACCAAGAGCTGGTCTCTCCACGATGGCTCTAATCATCTCTGGTGATTTAGCAGCCTCGATCAAAGCTGGGTTATTGTAGCCCAAAGCGATGGATGCGATCTGGGCATACAAATCCAAGTACACGTTGCCGTCGACGTCGGCAATGTAGTTACCGTTGGACTTCTCATAATCAGCAACAAAGTAAACTGGTCTGGAATCAAAGACCTGACCAAGGGACTCGATGGCCTTCTTGGATTCTGGGCCTGGGATCTCAGCAACCTGAACGGTTGGTTGCTTTGGCTCGTCTGGGTAGTACTTGGCAGCGACGGACATCTTTGTTCAATTGATGAAGAAGAGAACTGGAAGGACGACCGACTCCACAGAGAGGAGGGATCCAACGGGTTTTTATAGTTAAGACTGCTCACCCCAGCGGGTTGAACAAAACGGGGTTCCCGCGCGGGATGTTTCCCAGCTTGGTGCGACAATTCGGCGGATCAGAATAGGCACAAAACTACTTCACAGCTCAAAGTATGGACAGAAATCTTTTATCTATAGAAAAGTACACTTATACAACACTCATTAGACATAAACATAAGCCTTCGTTAAAATAATTAAGGACACACTTCCTCCTCAGTCCACTGGTCCTGGTCGTATCTCTCATAGATGTAACGAGCCTGGTGGCCATTGAGGTCGACATAGTCAACTTTGTCAACCAATAGGAGCACAAGAGCATAGTTCTTCTTGCCGTCTTCCTCATTCGAACCATCAACGCCTCTGGAAATTGAATCCAGAAGCTTCTGCTTCTCTGGTGTCACTTTCGAACCTGGTTCCGGTTTTCTGAAGCTTGATTTCAGCTTCGTGGATAAGTTTATCCATTTATCAGTGAGTTCTTCTTCCCATTCCTCAGCAGACGGTTTGTGTGGTTCCTGAGGGAGCATATGGGAAAGATCTGTATTCGAGGAATACTGTTCAATTATGTTAGGAGACACCAATGGATAATCGCCAAGCTCTGCATTGATCGTACCCACATTGCCCAAAGTGACACATCTGGCATTACCACTCAATCTGAACTGAACGTTGGAGTTTGGAAACCAGAAACATGCTTCAAATTTAGGGTTCTTTAGCAGATGCTCAAATTTCTCCATTCGTACATCGGTAGTGAACGTGAGGATGTTCGTCTTCTTATCATCAAATAGAAAGCCTCTGAATATACAAGTGCGGACGTTTGGACAGCCTTCAATATCGACAGTGGCGAAGGAGAATGTCACAAAGGCCGCAGACTCAGCGTGTCTTGAAACAGCTGATGTGAAAGCTGGGACCCAGGGAGCCATTAACTGCATGATAAGGATTTACTTCTAAGTAATGCTTTGGATAGAAGACCTTCTAGAAGAATGTCGATGATTTGTTGTGTCTTCTAGGATGTCTTGTAGGATGTCTGGTGATGGAAGGCTCACTGATCCCGAAGGTTTCTGATTCCAGTCAGAGAAGTGAGTGAAAGACTCTATGGGTGACGGCGTAACTGCAGACAGAAAGAGAACAGTCAGAAATGGTCAAAAGACTTTTAAGAACTTTTGATGTTGTCGTCGACGGCTTTTTTTTCCTTTTGGGCCATCCCGTATGCCCCACTGGGCGGTGGCCTCTGAAAAAAAAACGTGGGTGATTATGTAAATAAAAGATGGTATCATATAGTGTAATATATGCGTTATTAGGAATATATCTGGGGTGAAAAGGGATAGACTAGTTTCTTATTATTTTTGGTATTCATTTATGATTTTGCATGATTCGAACCTCATTTCTGTGTCCATTAGAACGGAATCAGAAGACTTTCCAAACTAGCCAGAGAATTCAGAGGCCGCCCCGCCTAGCGGAAAATGGGACCCCTTCTTCTGGGCCGTCTTCTGGGCCATCGGCTACACATCAGAGCCATGGAACATCTCTAATTATTCATCATTCAATGCTCACCAGACAGATAATCACCAGAGGTAGGAAGTTCAGCACTTTCCAAGTGCTTCATAAAGCCTCTAAGAGTGAGTTCTATATATCGATACGATACTACCGCTCAATAATAGGAACAACTAACAACCTGGAGAAGTTATCACTCCAACGCTTCTCGACCTAAGAGTTGGACAGATCAAGATATGTCAGCGCCACGCTGATGCTGATAAGCTCTACGTTTCACAAATAGCATACTCCAAAGATGCGGAACCCCTAACAGTGTGCAGCGGCCTTGTGGATTACATCCCTATTGACCAAATGCAAGGAAAGAAAGTCGTCCTAGTTACAAACTTGAAGCCTGCAAATATGAGAGGCATAACTTCACAAGCCATGGTCCTTGCTGCTGAGAAAATACAAGGAGAGAACTTACAAGGTGTGGAACTTGTGACTCCTCCAGTTATGGCTGAAGTTGGTCAACAACTGGTGTTCGAAGGGTTTGAACCTGCTGATGATGATGTTCAAAGGGTTAGCCCAAAGGCATGGAAAAAATTACAACCAAACTTGTTCACAGATTCCCAGAAGAGAGTTATATATAAAGACACTGAAGGTAAAGAACATTTACTTGTCCTGAGAGATTCCGGAGCCCCGTGTACAGTGGAATCTGCATCTGATGCCCCAGTCCGTTGAACTTCATTTCTTGCGTATACATACTTGAAAACAAATAGCATTCCATTACAAAGGCAGTATTTTTTTAGATTGTCCCTTCAAAAGAGCAACAGACTATTGAAGATATAATAAAAGATAAAAGTGAGTTTAAGAGAGGCAAGAGATAAAAAGTGCTTAGAAAAGTCCTGTTAGCAGAGCTGATGTAGTTGATGATTAGCGGATAATTTGAGTGTCCAAGGTTTAAATTTCAGTAATGGGGATAATCATATTCCATTTGGATCTTTTGTACTTGTTGTTGTGGGGCAAACGGCGTTACATTCTGTAGATTGCTCGCCTTAAAACTGTAGTCTTGCTGATGATAACCAATGTTCTGACTTGTAGAAGTCATGATCTGGGGCTTGAAAGACTGTTGGTGATACTTCATAGTATTATCATTTTGTGTGATCATGTTCAACTTTGTCCTGGTGTTCAGAGTCAATGGGGCTGGAGTGATACTGCTCATCATGAAGTCCTGCGGTGGAATCTCAGCCATATTTTGGAACCCCATAGAAGTTGAACTGGTACCACTTGCTGGTGAATTCTCGGTCAAATCCGTATCGATGAATTTGAACACCTTCGCGTATTTGGCCTTGTCAAACTCCACCAATATAGGAAGCTTCCCTGGCAAGCCCAAGAGTTTGTTGAAGTGACTATAATCGATGGATCCGTCGTCCCAAGTTGTGACAAAGTTCTTAACTAATGATCTGACTATATCATTATTCATAGCTTCATTCTTAAGATTGGTTGAACTATGAAAGGTCAGATGGTTCAGTAACATCATGGAGAGTTCTTGCAGCTGAAGATCGAATTCACTAACCTGAGTCACGAATTGCAAGAGGACATAGAAGGCAAAGGAATCATAATATAGGAATAGATCTTCAAATATTTCGAAAACTTGAAGTCTCAGTAGTTTTCCAGTGGATTCATAATCAAAAAAAGTATTAGAAAGAGTTTGAGCCTTGGTACACAATTCATTGGAAACTATTAGGACAGTGAACAAGGAAGTGAAATAGAGCTTCAGCAGTTCTTCAGCAGCACGATATTCCATGCTTATATACTTACCATCGAGTTTATCATTATTGCTCAATGATCCTTTGACTTTGACATACTCACGAATTATCTTCTTCAAGATCGAGAGGCAGAGATGCGTGCTGTTGACAAGCCTCTGAAGATTCTTTGTATTAACCTGAGCACTTGGTATATCCTTAATTGAAAAGTCTGTAAAGTTGGATCTTGGTAAAGGGGGGAATCTCTTGAGGTTCATTAGGGCCATGAAGTTCAATGGGATTTCTCTGTGTGGATTGACACTCTCAAGGATGGATCTCTGTGCAATGAAGAGGTTATAGATGAACAATGATTCAATCGAGAAGATTGATCCAAATTCAGTGATGACATGCTGATCCTCAGTCAATTTAAACTGTTTTTCGATGGTGCAGAGAGCATTCTCCAACAGCAATGACATTTGATAATCACTAAGGAAGTTGATCTTGTAGTTATGGTCGATTGTCTCAAAGACAACTTTGTATCTGGCGTAAATAGATTCATCGATTGCGTCAAAGACATCAGACTGCGTTATCTTTGAAACAAACTGAATTCCAAGTTTTGGATTTTTGAGGTTCAAAGTCGAAGAGACCTTGAAGAGGATATAATCCAAAGTGGTGCTGAAGTCTGGGTGCTCGCGAAGGCTCAACAGGTCTTGGCTCATTCCCAATGCTTCAATTAGGGAACAAAAGGTCTCACAAGACATTTCTGAGTTCATCAAAGATATGATATTCAAGAATACAGAAGTATCTAGGTTGTTCTTGAGACCCAAAAGAGCGGAGTAAATCGAAACAATATCCTTGGAGAGCCTCAGAAGCATCTGGTTTGGCTGGTATGGCAATAGTTGCTCAATGAGATCTATAGACATTGTACAATCTCTTAGAATGTATATCCTGTTCATGAGCGTGATTGGCCCCCAGGAGTGTTTCACATCTTGACTGATATCTGTTGGGAGTTGCAAAGTCGTCTCCCATAGCTTATTGAAGACTTCAAAGACGTCCATATTGGTCGATGAGTTCACAGAGAACATCTTAACAACACTTTCAATCAACGGTCTGTGGTTCAGATGGAATATAAAGATTATTGTAAGGATTTTCACAAGGGAATTGCTCTTTGGGTGTTTGAGCTTGAAAGAAAAGGAAATGGTGATTAATAACGGACTGATAAAAGAAGCTCTTGCTAACAGTCGACCACTGGATTGTCTCATAGATTTCATAACGTCGATGACATTCAAGTAAATGGCGGCAATCTGATCAATGAGCTCTGGATTCATGTCCAACTTGATGAGCCTATTGATCTTGTCACTGGCACTGGCGATAGAGACAACACGAAGAAATTCACGCGTCTCTTCATCCATAGTGTATGAACTATCAAAATCTTTGACAGTTTCACTGATATTTCTCAATATAAATGCAACATTAGAATCCAAATTATCGTTGCCGCCGAGATTGGTTCCCTCGTCGATCAACTTCAGGTGATTCAAAGATTCAACCAAAGAAGGGAAATTTCTTCCGTCACTGTGGATCTTCCCTTCATCATCCATTTTCAGTGATATGTCTCTTGATTCCACGTTTGACAGCTTCATCTCTGCCAGAAGCGTCTCCAGCATCAGTTTTCTCTTTTATTTATTCGATCACCGTCGATTGGAAGGTCAAAGAAGTTTTGGTACGTGCGTTTCCTTCCTAACAAAAGATGAATTTTCAATGTCTATGTATCTCTGCTCTGTGTCTGCTTTCCCACTGTTGCCGCCTAATGGATGAAGAAGTTCAAGTTCTGATCTGAAGTCAGGATCTTTCTCGCTATTGTGACAGGAGAGACTTCCGGCTTCCTCGCTGTTTTGGGACAAAGAGGTTGAGCGCATTTAGGACCGTCATATAATTTCAGGGGGGGTTATTTACTTTTTCCATAGATAGAGTTGAAGTTTCAGTTTCATAATTGTCACAAATGTCCTTTATTCTATTGAAAATTTGGAAATTAATGCTCAAATGGGATGAAACAATACCTTTGAAAATCTTTGATTTATCTCTGTATATCCTTTTTTAGGATAATTACCCTTTATGATCATTTTCCCCTTGTTTTTGCCGTTCTCACCTGACCCAGAAAGTGGCACATAAACATTTCTCAGGGGGGTGGGGGGGGAACTCCAAGACCCATAAAATCTTGAGAAGATTGCTCCTCGAAGAAGTTGATTTTGAGAACAACAAAAAATACGTCATCTATTACTATTACTATTACTATTGTCTGGTGAACAATCAACTTCGTTAAGGGTACACATCTGAGAATACAAATGTCCTTCAAGCCGGCCTTGCTAGTTATTGATATCCAACATGATTTCCTCCCAGGGGGCGCCCTCGCTGTTAATAAAGGTGATGAGATCATTCCAGGAGTGTTGGAACTCTTAGACTTCTCCAAGTATAAGTGGGCGTCTGTTGTGTACAGTCAGGATTGGCACCCAAAGGACCACACTTCTTTTGCAACAAACCATGCGAACGCCAAACCATATCAAGAGGTGAAGTTTACCTCAACAAAGGACCCTAATATCTCCTCAATGGAGACTGTTTGGCCAGACCATTGTGTACAACACACATACGGTGCCAATTTCCCTGAGGAATTGATCGAAGCGTATAAAAAGATCCCGGTGGAGAAGACCATCATCCAGAAGGGTCAGCTACAAGACCGTGACTATTATAGTGCCTTCAATGACATCTGGGATGATGACCATACTGATTTGGGCCCATTCTTAAAGGAACAGGGAATCACCCATGTCTTTGTTGTTGGTTTGGCTTATGACTACTGTGTCAAATTCAGTTCTGCATCGAGCGCTAAATTAGGCTTCAAGACATATGTCATCAAGCCATTGGCAAAGGCCATCGTTCTCGACAAGATAGAGGAGACCGACTCATACTATAGGGAGAATGGGGTTACAATAATCGAAAACTTGGACGATGAGGCCCTGTTGGCTGTCAAGGCATGAAACAGGGAGGCGCATGCGTGGGCTTCCGAACTGGTTTTAGCGAAGTCTAATGGTTATGAATATATGTTATTAGTAATTAGTGCCTTGTAAGTAATCAATGACAAGTACAGACGTATGAATCGAGATAACCCTAGCACCACATTGAGATTCGGCGTCCTGTCGCATTGCTCATGCTCTACTCATCATCTGTCATTGGTGACAAAGCCGGTCAGGTAATCGGGGACACAACAGAGCAACCAAGAGGATGAAATATAAAAAGGAGCTCCAAAAACATGAAACAAATATCATCGTCTGGGGTTTTTAGAAGCCATAAATTGAATCACACAGTTTACAATGTCACAAGCAGTATGTTTATTAACTCTTGGCCTCTTTCAGGTGTACTGACGACAACAGGCTAAGCAAGGCATCAAGATCCTCGAGTTTGCAGGTAAGGACGGGGCCTATAAGAGAAAACAGTCCGTGTTCAGAAACTTTGTGTCTTCTAAGCCAGGCTCCCAATTCACTCCGGAAATAGGAAGATACCATGTCTACATCAGTCTTGCCTGTCCTTGGGCCCACCGGGTCTTGATCTACCTACAGACAAAGGGTTTAATCAAGGACTTTAACCCTGTCACCTCCACAGTCTCAAAGGACTCAATCATTGGCCTCAGTGTCGTCCATTGGAACATGGATTCCAAGGGCTGGAGATTCCCAAGTGAAGATGATCCATGTGACGCTGCTACATCGGAGCCATTGTACGGGTTCAAGAGATTATCTGACTTGTACTACAAGGCCAACCCTGAATATGATGGTAGATTCACCGTTCCTGTTTTCTGGGATAAAAAAACTGAGACAATTGTCAACAATGAAAGCTCTGAGATTATCAGATTTTTGAACACTGAATTCAACGATTTGATTGAAGACCCAGAAAAGAAGGCCTTGGACTATGCTCCGGCTGAACTGCTTTCTGAGATCGATGATATGAATGAATTGATTTATGAGAATATCAACAATGCTGTTTACAAGTCAGGATTTGCTACAAAGCAAGAAGTTTATGAGAAGGAGGTTACAAACTTGTTTGACCATTTGAAGAAAGTTGAAAAGATCTTGAAACAAAACAGAGAAGAAAAGGGCTGGAAATACCTCTTAGGTAATAGCTTGACCGAGGCAGATGTCAGACTTTTCACGACAATTATCAGATTCGACCCTGTCTATGTGCAACATTTCAAATGTAACATTGGTATGATTCGCTTTGATTTCCCATACTTGCATGACTGGGTTAGAGATATCTACTGGAACTATCCGTTGATTAAGGATACTGTTCACTTTGACCATATCAAGTTCCACTATACAAAGTCTCACATTGCAATTAACCCAAATCATATCACCCCGCTGGGTCCTGTTCCAAACATTATGCCCTTAGGAAAATGAGTCTATGTTGTTGTCTATTAATTTAATTTGTAGAGATATTTGTATTTGGTGGGTTGAGAGAATACTTAAGAAATATATTAAATTAAGAATATCATCCTATTCAATTTTCTCACAAAATCTCAGATCAAGATTTTTGGAAAACGTCAAAAAAGATCAGAAAATGAGACAAATCTGCGAATAAAGACATCTAGAGGAGTTTAATATATAGCGCGAGCTCCAACTATCATAAGAATATCTTACAATACCTCAGTTACATCCCAAACAGCTCTTGATACTTTTATTCGAAATTGTAGAACTTCACGGCAAATTGGTGCGATAGATAAATTTACGCCAAATGGAAGTCACAAAAATCATCCGCCAAATTCTGCGTGGAGAACTACAAGAAATGGCGTGAATAGTAATGTTTGACAGTTTCATGTCAAGATAGAAAGAAAGTACGAGGTGATGTAACTTGACAGTCTTGTTTGGTTTGTAACAGTATGTAAATTGGCGTAATCCCTCCTCGGATTTGTAGTCTGGGCTCAGAGTTTCAGTACTTACTATTTTTTCAATTTGAGCACCAACACTCACAGTTTACGGCTAAAATGGTCTTCTCGGTATCCGCATCATCAGCGCTCTTTTCAGTGGGCCATTTAAATTGAACCTCAGGACTTCTTATATCCTTAGATAATAGGCTAGGCCATAGTTGACTTTGAAAATGTCGAATAAGTGAAGGTTTCTGATGTCAATGATCCTATGGAAGTACATATTCGAAGAGATTGATGTCCTCATCGATTTAAGTAGATTTCCAAAGGGTGTGGTTAGAAACTTGATCGATGCCTCTTTCCTCCAGCAAGGCTAAGTTGCATATCCCTTTTCAGTTCGGTACAGATTTAGTTATTTCCCACAGGGATTTCCCAGGGTTCTTAAATTCTAAAGATTCCCGCTCTTGAGTTGCCAGAGCCGTTGAGATTGAGACTGTGGATATTTATACTGGTCTTCCATGGGTGATCAAAAGCTCTTCGACTCGAACCCCTAATTCTTGGACTTTGATGCTGACAGGAGGGAAGTTGAGATCATTGGTCATGACAACACTTTGGCCAGTCCATCTTTTTTTTTGTCAGATGTCTGAAGGTCGCTGCACCTCATGTGCTCTCATGATTAAGGATGACAAGATCATGGGTTAATCTCGGACTACATTAGAACTTATTCCGACAGGGTCACTTTGCTAGATTTGGTTGCTTATTATGAGAACGGCTTCGAACAAGAATTACATTGACGGTTTGGCCCTCAAGTGTCAACCTCAGAAGCCGAGAAGAAGTTTGAGAATTTTTGATTCGGGGACTTCTTGTCATATATACAAGTTATCACAGGTGGTGAGGTTAATGCTGATCTTTGAACAAAGTAGTGAAATGGAGTTCTCAAACCTGGTGAATCTCTTTTCAAATGCACGAATTACGTTATCTAAGTATGATAAACCTGCATATCGATAATAACAATAAGAGAATTTCTTTTTTTCATATTTAGTAGTACTTACGCTCTTCTTATTCATTGTTCAAGTTATCAAGGATATCCTTCGACTTGATAACTCTAGCCGCAATATTCTCTAAAGTCTTTAGTTTGACAATAACTTGATCGGCAATATCAATAGTGGTAGCTGATGATACGAGATCACTTATGCATTTTGGATCGATCTTCTTAAAGTCCAAGATAGAATCAATAGACTCAACAGAATAAACTCTTTGCACTATCTTGAGGAGCTTAGTAGATAGATCGTCATTGACTGCGATACTTGGAACGACGACCTCAAATGGAGCAGAGATGCACAAGACTTTGTGAGAGCCACTACGATGATATCTCAGTTCGTAGATACCCTTTTCAAAGATAAGGAGACCGCCCTTAAACTCAACAAGACCAGATACAACATTTGAGCCCTCCTTAAACTCCCTTTTCACAATACCAAGGGATCTTTGATACGCGTCTGGGTTCACAGCAACCCATTTACCAGAACTAGAGATGTTGGTGACTTTACGTGAGGATCCTGTACGCATGACCTGGTACAAGCCAATCCAGTCCTTTGGATCATGTGTAGCAGGTGCCCTCCACTTTACAGTTATTGGATTTCCAATCTCCACAGTGGAATCTGAGTCGCAGCCGACAACAGAAAGGCAGTAACCGCTTGTGTGGGAGATCGATTCACGACGCAGCACAGGTCTCAGATCCTTGCTATGAATGACTTCAGATTGGGCGCGTTTCTTGATGTAGGTGTCGACACGACTGAATGTGTTGGAGTAAATGTTACCAATAGTAGTGTTCAATTTACTTGGAAGAAGTTGTTTCAGAGTGAGCGAAACACCAGAAACGTTCTTCAACACTTGCTGTTCACCATAGACTTTAATCATATGTGGCTTTTCCACAAAGGCCAAGTGCAGAGACATATGGATGGTCCAAACCATAGCCAAGACGAAGACGTATGGAGAATAAGTGATCAAAACTGTTCCCCAGATACCGGAAATACCAAGTAACCTCTCGGGATCGTTCAAATATCTGTAGATACCTGACTTAGTCAACGTTTTACTTGAGAGATTTGGAAGGAAGAAATCACCATAGAACCAGCCAAAGTCACCAATCGAAGTGTAGATTGAGGAACTTGTCCATACTTGCAATAAAATCAAGAGGCCACCAAGAATAAGTCTCAGAAGAAGCCAGTTACCACTTTTGAATTGGCCATTCAGGACCTCACGACATGCAACACCAAAGAAAGAAGTATATGACAAAACGAGGAGTGCGTTGTACAGCACTTGCCAATTTGTATAGGCAGAAACATTGTCCAAACCATACTTAAGATAAACTCTGGTCCACCACTTCTCGGTACTCTGTTTCTGAAGGATGAAAGAAACAGAAGAAGCTTGTATAACCTTGATCAATAGCGCACAACCGAAGAGAATATCTGTCCATCTATGATCACCAAAGTCAACTGAAAACGGAATCAAAATAGAGAAGAGGGCAATTGACAATGTCATATAATCTGTGATTCTGATAGGGTTGAAGTTCTTGAACACGATGAGTGGTCTCAAGTAGTGTTCATTCTCTTCCAACTCTTCTACGACGTGCTCATTGGCCTCAGAGCCATAGATCTTGATGATGTGTGGTTCTTCAACGTAGTTCAAGAAGAGGAACTGCAAAGAATGGGCAATCAAAGACACTATTAAAATAAGATAAGATTTGGTGATCAAGGCAAATCCATAGTAACCAATGTATCCGATTGAATACATCGGATGTGGGGACAAGTTGAAGACACCATCAAAGATCAGCTCACTTTCTTGGAGGAAGAAGAAGTCACCCCAGTACCAAGCGTAATCTTTGACTACTCTATGAGCATCTATCTTGACCCACAGGTTAAAGAGCACCATCAACGAACCAAGAATGATTCTTGTGTAGTTCAAGAAAGGAGTTTGGGAGAGGACACTGTTCTGACCACAGATGTATACCAAGAACATATACGAAGTGAAATCCTGCATCAAGATCAAGTCCACAAACTGTCTAAAGATGATCCAAGTGTTGAACTCGATAGGATACTTTTCGACATCGTAGGACCGACCCATTTTTGACTTGATCTCCAAATAAGCCAATTTTTGTAGTACCGTGCGATTATCATGCTTGAATAGACCCTGACGCTTAGCGAAGTTCACCAAGGTATTGTGGTTAGATTGTGTGTACAAGATGAAACCGATACCGAGGTTATAAGCCAATCTCCAAAAGGCATATAGAGCACAGAATCCGTACATTCTAGACTGCTGAGAACCCAACCATCTATACACACCTACATTTGCCACCAAAGAGACAAAGATCAATACCTCGGCATAGCTTTTCCGCAAAGTTGGGTCAAAAAGGGATCTTACCATATCATGGGTTTCTGGTACCTCAAAGAAGACATCATCACTGGTACGACCAGTAGGTCTTTTTTGACCATCAGAAGGCTTCTCACTGATGTTATCACTGTCATTGTTTGCCACTGAGAACAGAGAATCATCGCTACTTTGAGCGCTTGATCTGCGTTCGCCCTCACCTTGAGTAGCAACAGCAGAATGTGTCATTTTCTCTCTTGACCGCCCTACTGTACTGTTGAAGTAGCTTCCTGATAAGCACGCCTTTAGTTGAGAAAGGGCTTTTTGATGGGTCAGAAGAAAGAGAAAGAGATCGTGTGCCGGGTTCGGTTTATCAAAAGTTTGGATAATGAAGAGCATGTGAAGAAAGGTGAAATCTGTTTCACGGGCGCTTTCACATGTCAGAGACCCCGCCAGCAGTGTGGCAGATTGCACAATCGGCCCGCACGAAAGCGCGGATGCAGAATCATGAATCTGCCTGTAAAAATTATTATAACAGATCAGCACTCATAAAAAGCGGGTAGAGGACGACGATCAAATCGACGTCCACGTCATGAGTAAGGTATTGGCTGCGACGGGCGGTCAATAGGCGGATGCGCAACACCTGCACAACGTATATATATATATATATGTGTTGCCGCCGGCCGCTTTCCAAAAAAAGAAAATGGTCCCTAGCAGGATCGAACTGCTGATCTTGGCGTTATTAGCACCACGCCTTAACCAACTGGGCCAAGGGACCTTGAGATGTTCTTGTTTCCGTCTTTATTCTAACTTTTCGTCTAAATAAATCAAGTCGTCCATAGTACTCATTTATAAGGAAGAATGCTCTTCTGAAAGTGGTACAGGGAATACTAAACAGTCCATTTGTTCTCTTCAACTCATCTTAACTTTATCTTTTCGTTGGAATCA
This sequence comes from Williopsis mrakii, assembly GCA_003706445.3. Taxonomy (NCBI): domain Eukaryota; kingdom Fungi; phylum Ascomycota; class Saccharomycetes; order Phaffomycetales; family Wickerhamomycetaceae; genus Williopsis; species Williopsis mrakii. Next base: position 44,749 of record PPLH03000005.1, read on the forward strand.
TAAAATATTTGTTCCAATAAATCACATATAGCAGCCTACAGTGGAACACCACAACGTGACGTAAAATTATGACCATCTATCGCTTTTTCTGAGCGCTCTCTAGAAGATATGACACAATAGCAGACTTCATTAAGGCGGCTTTCTTCTGTGTTCTCTCCATGATCTCTTTCAAGTTGTCAAGTGGTTTCAATGATTCACACAAGATCCCAACAAGCTCATCATTTTTCACGTAACTCATCACGGTGTTGTTAAAAGAATCAAATCCAGTTGTCACAATATCTAACACCTCAATCTTAGCATCTATCAAGGCCAACGTAGTAGCATCGCTGATAATACTCAATAATTTCAAATACAACTCATCCACATTTTGAACACTTATCACATTGACAAAGATATCAATACCACTTTTTGGGTATTTATCAAGATTTATAACGCCCATGAAGCTATTTTCAATGTAATTGCAGAACTTCTTCTCCATCAAATCATCCATAATATCACCAACGTCATCCAAAGTAACACTCAAACCTGCCTTGTCCATAAAAGATCCTCGTATTGGTCTCGGCCCATAGACACTAACACTTACGATATTCCCATCGAGTTCAATATATGAAGAGCCATTGGCATTCGAGATGAGGTTGGTCTTGATGAATGTACGTGAGATTTGCGCTTCAGTGTTGTCTTCCCTCTCGAGGTCAACCTTTCTTTTTGACTGGATATTTGCGGGTAACGTACCAAAAACAAGCGGCTTGGCGTTAGCTGGACCACAGATCCTTCTTCTGTCAGGAACGTTCATTATGGTTTCTCGTTGGGCCCGTTGCTGAATTACCAGATGAGTTTCAATTAATTTTTGCGCTGGCCATGGCAGAAGATCTGTTAGGGGCCGCAAGGGAATAGACATAAGATCACTTCAACAATCCGCTGCCAAAGCTCGCCAAACTACAACGATAATTCTTCAATAACTCATAATGAACTCAGTATATTACATACATAGGGCATTATAATCGATATTCACTTCGTTAGAATTCATCCTCTCAAGGTGTCAAGCTCTCCATTCGAATACTGGAGATGGGCAGTCAAAGCTGGAGAACTCGTCTCTGTTCTATAATACTGGCCTGCAGGATCATATTCAGGAACGTAATCAAACTCTGGTGGTTCACTTTCCATCTCTATCAATCTGCGTCTCTCCAACTCGGCCTTGTCAGAAGATTGATCAACTATGACTTGACCAACATCGTTATGATTGGTCATAGGAGGAGCGGAATACTCAGTGTTAGACTCCTCATAGTCATAACTTGGTAATGGAGATTCATCTCCATATTCAGCTGGCTCAGACGGTAGAAGTGCATCTTCGTTACGACGCAAGATCTCCTTCTCTGAGAGACCTTGGTTGATATCTGGAGTGTGGATCTCTTGACCCGTAGAAACCATTGATGCACAAGCAACACTCATCTGACCAACTGGCGAATTCACACCACGGCTGATACTTATAGGACTGATCGACGTCATACTCATACCCTCAATGAATGAGCTTTCAGAGTCATTTAGAACCAGCTCACTAGTAGCATCTGCATTCTGTTGTCTAACATTGTTCAAAATGGTTTTCTTTCCAAAATTCTCATGTTTCTTGACACGTTCGGTGCCAACAATGATCTCGGTGTTCAGACCAAGCATATTCTTAGCCCTTTTGATATTATCCACATTGACCATTCCATCTTCAACCAGTGTCATGTGGTCATGTTGTTGATCCAAGTCGAACATGATGGTATGTGAGAACTTACTTGGTGCCTTTTTTGCTGTCTGCGAACTTCCACTACGGATTATGTTCTTATTGGAAACGTTGGCAAGGACCTCGATGTAGTACTGGAATGTCACCATGTCCGATCCGACAATAGTTGGAAATGCATCAACCGGAACTCTCAAAGATGTAGAAATCTCAGCAGTGAGAGTTACAGGATCAATGTACAGTGGTGTGATAGTTTGGCAAAGATCCTTCCTGAATGACTGTATTGGAGTTTCCGGTCCACTATCCACGCGACAAACACGTATCAAGGTCACAATAAGCCCGCTAGAAGATTGGATTGGCTTATAGTGGAATACCCTAATTTTAATAGGAATTAGTTCACCTCGCAGGAACCCTGATTGTGGCAAATCAACGGTGAGCCGTACCAATGCATGATCCTTCACACTTGGAGACACTGGAATGTTAGAACCAGAGTCATAACTATTATCACTGTTATTTGTGGAATGCGTCGCATTAGAGTTGATTGTGGAAGTTGAGGACATCGTCTTAAACAGTTTACGATCAGTGATTTTTAAGTTGGCGTATTTTGTTTGAGGTTTGGGTATCTTAGCCACATTGATTGGCACAACGATGTTGATATTCTTTTTGCAGTGATGGATTGAATTCTTAGGGTAAGGTGAAAAGTTCGTTGTTGAGGATGAAAGTTCGGATAAGGGCAATGATGTGAGTGATGCCAATGAGTCCGATGGTTGATTATGGTTGATCGAGGCTCGAAGAGAGTATGAAATGGAACCTTTCTCGAAACTGATAGAGGTGTAGATGTTCTTCTTCGGGAGCTTCACAGAGAATGGGAATCTGTGTTCACCACGACTGAGTCCAATTGTTGGCTCATCGCTGTTTTCTCTTAGTGAAACCTCATTTTTATCAAATCCGTATATGACGGAAGTATGGCGGAACAATACCGTACGCTTCTTCCTCACATTTGTGGTGGTTTGACCCAGTTTCATCTTGATGACACCCACGAGAATCAGTGTTATATTCACTTCTGTGATGTTTTTTTTCAAGTCCAGTACTGCAGACCCAGTGATGGTTTCGCCTGGTGCCCATGTCTTATGTGGTTGATCTATCTCGATGTAGAAATCATGTATGAGATTGATACCATCAAGCTTGAACGGCTTTGTGAAAGAGCGTTCTGAGCTTGACCGCGATGGCAAGAACCGTGATACCGCTTTCTTCATCTGTTGTATTGTATCTGTGTGGGGGTACGGAGCGCGGTTTGCAGTCCGTGTGGTAGATATGTCTCTTGATTCCAGCTCTTCCGAGATGGGTGGTGGCCCCTAATTGCAAGAGCGTATTTATTGGGAGCGGGGTGACTAGAGGTGGCAGTATAAGTATAATATCAGCAAGTGTATATCACAGGATCTAGAAACTTCAGAATGTGAAGTGCAGACAAAATAGCTTCAAGTGCCTTGTGGTAATCCTGCTGTAATAGTCTGGTTGGAATGTAAAAGAGAGAGCAGGCGAGACCCCAGGCAGCTTCGTATACCACAGCCTCTGATATATGACGCGATGATAGAACAGTTGATTCTGTTTCCTTCTTTCTAGTATAGGTAAAATACCTTTGTGGATAGTTCTGTTCTCCAGTCCTTTCTTCCCTCTGGGAGTGTTTGAAAGGCCGCCGCTGGAGCTCCGTTTCCCTCCAAAATTCGAGCCGGGTAACCGCTGCCTAAGGAGTCTATGCGGCCTATATTGTATACTACGTGAAAGGAAAAGGAATCTAAAGGAGGCCTGATAGTTGATGATTGTTTGTGTACAGTTCTAATACTTGGCGATAAATTTCTGAGATGTTACTATACAACAGTGTCCTGGAGTGATGGTTCTGGAGTGATGAGCCAGCCCTGTCCAGGAATGCCCTCATGTTTCTTTTTGCGACTAAGCGGGTGAGAGATTTGCCTGACTGTAAAAGCACTTAGGGGCATCGCCTTTGATGCTTCTGTTTGATGATTGTTGTTTATTGAAGCTATATCTTATCTGCGTAGAGGATCTACACGGATGCTTATTCGGTTCTTCGTTTCCTCCCATGAGCTCATCGGGCTGATCAGATAATGTACTCCTCGCCCAAGAGATCAGTCCGGGGAACCAAGCCTTTTCTAAGCTCTTGGCTCTGATAACGGTTTTTAGAAGTGTCAATAAATACGAAAGCTTAACTACTAGGTTTCCAGAAAATGATATATCATTAACAAATCGTGCATGAAGAAAAGAGAGAAAATTATATCGTAAACCAAACAAAACTTTTTAATAACCCGTGTTTTTTTCCCTTGAAACGTAGTGAGATCTCAGCCTTATTCAAAGGTCTTCTTAGTGCCTTTGAATTCAGCAGTGTTGGAAGCACGGTTAGAGCCAGTACCGAAACTTTTTCTCTCTCTACCACCAAATGACTTTCTATCACCACCGAAGTTTCTGTCACCGCCGAATGACTTTCTGTCACCGCCGAAGGACTTTCTGTCGCCGCCAAAGGATTTTCTTTGAGATGGATCTCTTGGAGCAGAGAAATCCAAACGGATCGGTCTACCTTCGATATACTCACCGTTCAAAGCATCCAAGGCAGCCTTAGCCTCATCGACAGAGCTGTATTGAACATAACCGAAGCCCTTTGGTTGCTCGGTCTCAGGATGAGTCGGGATTCTAACGCTGATGACGGAACCGTATTGACCAAATGTCTCGAACAAGCCATCACGGGTCACTTGGAAGGACAAGTTACCCAAGAACAAAGTATCAGATGGCTCTGATGGGGTGTCACCATACTTGGCAGCTCTGTCGGCGTTCCTATTAACTGGAGCAGCTGGCTTGGAAGTGGACATGTCCAGGTTAATTGGTCTACCGTCAATCTCACGACCTTGGTACTCCTGTAAAGCCTTCTCAGCAGCAACCTTGCTGTCAAAGTCAACGTAACCGTACCCTCTAGATTTACCAGTTGCTCTCTCGAACATAACTCTAGCACCGATAACACCGCCAATAGGTTCAAACTCACGCTTCAACCAGTCGTCATCAATGTTCCAGGACAATCTACCGACGAACAAAGTAGTTGGTTCCTCAGTCTTCTGCTTCTTGACTGGAGTGGCGTCTTCTTCAGCCTTGCGCTTCTTTGGTTCTTCAGTTTCCTTTTTCTCGTCCTCTTCATCGTCAGAAGAATCAGAATCAGAAGAATCAGAGGAGTCAGAGGAATCAGAGGAGTCAGAGGAATCAGAAGATTCAGTCTTCTTCTGTTCCTTTTTCTCTTCCTCATCATCAGATGAAGAATCAGAGTCAGAGTCCGAATCAGAAGATTCAGAAGAGTCAGAAGACTCCTTCTTTGGCTCCTCAGTCTTAGTCTCCATCTCCTCGTCGGAATCACTTTCAGAAGAAGATTCGCTGTCAGAAGATGAAGAAGATTCACTGTCAGAAGAGGAAGAAGATTCGGAGGAAGATTCAGAGGAAGATTCAGAGGAAGAATCAGAGGAAGAATCAGAGGAAGAGTCAGAAGAGGACGAGGACTCAGCAACCTTCTTGGTCTTCTTGGCCTTCTTGGCCTTCTCCTCAGCGATTCTCTTCTCCTCAGCGATTCTCTTCTCTTCAGCCTCCTTCAAAGCAAGTTCGGCCTTCTTGGCCTCCTTCTTGGAGTCTTTCTTACTCTCCTTCTTGGATGGTTTGGTGACCTTAGAGGTCTTGTCAACGGCCTTAGCGGAGGCCTTGGTGGTCTTGTTCTCTTTGGATGATTTGGCCATCTTGATGTGTTAGATGTTAAATTGTGTGATAAGGTTGAAATCTGTGGAGCCGTTCTAAATGAAATTTTTCATTTTGTCCTACAAATTTTTTTCCTCATCGTTGGGCAAGTTTCCAGGGCAACGGCAATACGTGCGCAGAAAAAGGAAAAAAGATGAAAGTGCGCATACCAACCGTTGAACGTGCCCTTACACTACGCGGATTCACCCTCGAGATGATCAAATAGGCGAACTATCGTCCAAGATCATGGGATATGACTTAATCTATGCTCTCTATATATCTAGATATATACCACGAAGTTATCACTCATCACTATCAAGCTGAATGGTCACTGGACCATCGTTGATCAAGGCAACGTCCATCATTGCACCGAAGACACCATCCATGACGTTCTCTTCCCCTAGTTCACTTCTCAATTGTTGTAGGAAGCGGTCATAGAGTGGTTTAGCCTGTGGTCCTGTCACTTGTGTTAGTTATGGTCCATGTCAATAGAGTGGTAAGTGCTCACCTTTGGCAGCCTTATGAAGATCGGGCTTTGTACCTTTCTTAGTATTGGCCATCAACGTGAATTGCGATACTTTGGCAAGTCAGTATTCATAATTTGAAAACATCTGGAGAAGAGAGTTCATAACGTACCCGATAAGATCTGTGCATCAGCCTGTTTCACCGTATTCTTCCATAACGTTCTACCAGCTTCGTCCTCAAAAATGCGAAGCTTGGATACTTTAGAAGCCATTTTATCCACGATTGCTTCTGTGTCATCAGTCGACACACCGACAAGAAGTAGTAAACCCTTCTGAATACTGAGATTTTTACGTCAGTTCGAGACCAAAGAAATGCACAGAGACAGCCTGCGAAACTTACGAAGAGATGACTTCCGAATCAACAATGACAGAAGCCTCTTTGACCTTTTGAATGACAATTCTCATTAAATGATTGAATGTGACAGCTTGATGTAGTTGGAGAAAGCGAGGCCGTAGACCTTCAATAACGATTCTTGGTCTAGAATGTGCAACTGGGCGCGAGGAAAAAAAAGCGGTACTTACACACAATACTTAAACAAAGCATTACGGGTCAAAGACATTTCTTTCAACGTAAACTTCTATTATTTCAAAGGCAATTAACTAATATACAAGGGCAACATGGCAAAGCAGCAAGACAAGATTAGTTACCAACCCATTTTCTAGCGTTTCTGAAGAGTCTGACCCATGGACCGTAGTTCTCCCACAGTTCTGATTCCTTTGGTGGGTACCAAGAGTTGGCTTCTCTTCTGACACATCTCTCTGGATGAGGCATCATAGCGAGCACTCTACCATTTGGCGTTCTGATACCAGCGATACCGTTTGGAGAACCGTTAGGGTTAAATGGGTACTTCTCAGTAACAGCACCGTAATTGTCAACGAATCTAACAGAGGCCAACCCCTGAGATTGAAAGGCCTCTAAATCCTCGGAGGACTTGAAAGAGGCACGACCCTCACCGTGTGCAACAGCAATTGGGAACTTAGAGCCCTTCATGTTGTCCAAGAAGACAGAAGGAGAAACGTCGCCTTCTTCAACAATCTCAACCATGGTGACTCTAGCTTCGTATTGTTCAGAGTTGTTCTTTTCGAAAGTTGGCCAGTTCTCAGTGCCCGGGATGAGTTCAGCAATTCTAGACAAGAACTGACAACCGTTACAAGCTCCAAAGGCAAATGTGTCATCACGGTCGTTAAAGAACTTGTAGAATTCGTTTCTTGCCTTTTCGTGGAAAAGGACAGATTTAGCCCAACCAGAAGCAGCACCTAAAACGTCACCGTAGGAGAAACCGCCACAGGCAGCCAATCCAACAAAGTCATCCAAAGTAACACGACCAGTCAAGATATCGGTCATATGGACATCAACAGCAATGAATCCAGCTTGTTCGAAACTCCAAGCCATCTCCATTTGACCGTTAACACCCTGTTCTCTCAATATAGCAACTTTTGGTCTAGTTTCGAAGGAAGAGATCGCCAAATCATCGGATGGCGAGAAGGTCAACTTATAAGAGAGCCCTGGGTCTAGGTTGTCCAAAATGGCTTGGAACTCTTGGTCAGCAGATCTTGGGTTGTCCCTTAGTCTTTGCATCTTGTAGGAGGTCTCTGACCAGGCTTGTTGCAATGGACCTCTGGAGCTATTCAGAAGCTCTTCACCATTATAGGTGACAGTGATCGGTTGCTCCTTGGAGAAAACTGGTTCAGCAACGACGGAAATATATTCAGATGGGACACCGTTCTCTTGGAAAATCTTCACAAACTCGTTGTATCTGGATTGTGGGACTTGGAAGACACCACCTAATTCTTCGTTGAACAAAGTAGTTAAGACATCTTCAGCCTCATCAGAAATATTAGCCTTCAAACCAGATCTACCGGCAAAGGCCATCTCCAATAAAGTAACAATCAAACCACCATCGGATCTATCGTGGTAAGCCAAGACCAAATCATCAATTTGATGGAGTTCAACAAGAGTGTTCAAGAAGCCCTTCAAGATCGAGGCATCTTGGACGGTCGGAGCAGCGTCACCAACTTGGTTGTAAACTTGTGCCAAGGCAGAACCACCCATGGATTTGAGGATATTAGCAGCCAAATCGACAAGAACAATAACAGTTGGCTGCTCATCGTTGACCAGTTGTGGAGTCCAAGTATTGGAAGTGTTAGAAACTGGAGCAAAAGCGGTAACAACCAAAGACAATGGGGCAGTAACCTCCTTGTTATCCCAGGTCATCTTCATGGACATAGAGTCCTTACCAACTGGGATGGAGATACCAAGCTCTGGGCAGAGATCTAAACCAATAGCTTCAAGAGCCTCATAAAGTTTAGCCCCTTCACCTGGGTGAGAAGCCGGAGACATCCAGTTAGCAGATAGCTTGACGGCGTTCAAAGCGACAATGTCAGCAGCAAAAATATTCATCAAGGACTCAGCAACACACATTTTAGCAGAAGCAGCAGCAGATATCAAAGCCAGAGTTGGTTTCTCACCCATAGCTAGGGCCTCACCAGTGGTAATGAGAGATTCACCAAGAGAGGTACAAGTGACACCGACGTCTGCCACAGGAACTTGCCATGGACCGACCATCTGATCACGGTCAATCAAACCGGTAACAGTACGGTCACCAATAGTGATCAAAAAGTTCTTAGAGCCAACGGATGGCAAATGCAAGACTCTATCCAAAGCATCAGCAAGCTTGATGTCATTGAAAAGAGTAGGTTTCAATTTCAATGGAGCACTGACAGCAGATCTGGACATCTTCGGTGGCTTACCGAACAAGATGGACATCTCCAAGTCAATCGGAGTAGTGTTCAAGAGTCGATCAGTCAGAACCAAGCGTTGCTCAGAAGTAGCATGGCCAACAACGGCGTACGGAGCTCTTTCCCTTTCACAGATCTCCTTGAACGTGTCCAAGTCTTGTGGAGCAACACCCATAACATAACGTTCCTGGGATTCGTTACACCATATCTCCATTGGCGACATACCCGGTTCCAGACTCAAGATATCTCTCAACTCGAACTTTGCACCGAGGTCATTGTCATGAACTAACTCTGGCAAAGCATTAGAAAGACCACCTGCACCAACATCGTGGATAGACTGGATGGGGTTGTTTGGACCAAGGGCAACACAGGCATCAATAACTTGTTGCGCACGACGTTGCATCTCTGGGTTACCTCTCTGGACAGAGGCAAAATCCAAATCGGCAGACCCTTCACCAGAAGCGATAGAAGAGGCGGCACCACCACCAAGACCGATAAGCATACATTGACCACCGAGGACAATCAAGGCAGAACCTTCAGTGATCTTACGGTCCTTCAGGGCAAACTGTGGTCTAATAGCACCCATACCACCAGCAATCATGATTGGCTTATGGAAACCTCTGATCTCCTCCTTATCTTCAGCATTATTGACAGTGGTTGTCAAGGTTCTGAAATAACCATTGATACAAGGACGACCAAACTCGTTGTTGAAAGCGGCAGAACCGATTGGAGCCTCAATCATGATATCGAGGGAAGATGCAATATGGTTTGGCTTGCCAACATTCTTCTCCCATGGCTGTTCGAAATCCGGGATTAACAAATCAGAGACAGAAAAACCGGAAAGCCCACACTTGGATTTGGAACCTCTACCAACAGCACCTTCATCTCTGATTTCACCACCAGAACCAGTAGCAGCACCAGCGAATGGAGAAATAGCAGTTGGATGGTTGTGGGTTTCAACTTTGATTAAAGTTTGTACCTTCTCCTTCTTAGAACTCCAGACCTTAGTCTTAGAGTTTGGAGCATAAAAGTAAGCCTCTGGACCCTCAAAAACAGCCGCGTTATCGCTGTAAGCCGACACGGTGTATTGTGGATTCTTTTCTTCGGTGTTTCTAATCATTTTGAATAAGCTGAGATCCTTTTTCTCACCGTCAATTTCCCAATCAGCATTGAAGATCTTATGACGACAGTGCTCAGAGTTGACTTGAGCAAACATGAAAAGTTCAACATCAGTGGGGTTTCTACCAATGGTATGAACAAAAGCATCAACCAAGTAGTCGATTTCACCCTGATCAAGAGCCAAACCCAAAACCTTGTTAGCAGTCTGCAACTTGACTTGTGGATCCTTGGACAGGTCGACCTCAACTAATGGCTTAGGATCATGGGTAGCAAACAAATCTTCCTTTACTGGAGCCTCCAAGTACAAAGTTTGAGTCATTCTATCAAATACAGAAGCTAATGGAGAACCATCTCCAATGTAGTCGTTCAAGGGGAAACCAGGACGAACTTGGATCAAAAGAGCCAAACCTCTTTCGACTCGATCAATATCTTCATCTAGGCCACATACAGAAGTGATGTTAGTGGCCTTAGAGGACCACGGGGAGATGGTACCCGGTCTTGGTAGGATTCTGATAACATTGGCCGTATCATCTTCTGGAGAAATGGTTTCTTCAGAGGTGGAGACTTTAACCAATTGCTGAGTAAGATCATCCTCCAAGTTTAACTTATTGTCATACCTCAAGAGAGTCTCCAGAAGCTTCACTTTCTCAGGATCGTCAGCCAATTTGGATTCCGGTTTAAGGTGGACATAATGGATGTATGCAGAACGAACAGCAGTGACCACGGACGAGTTAACGGCCGTGTTGATGTCATTGGTCAAGGTAGCGACTCTAAACTGGGAGAGTGCCTGCGGACCAGCCAAGATCAACATTGACATGTTCGATGTTGTCTGTTACTGTTAGAATAGATTCTTGAAAGAAGTGACACATCTAGTCCTGACCCGGATCTACCAGGGTGGTCACTAATGAAGTCGATACATCATATCACATACAGTAGAAGTAGTAGTAGAGTTGAAAGTCTCAGCTCCAGAGCGCCCTTAGCGAGTTCAGCAGCGTTAGAGAGAAGTTTCAAAGGTGAAGTTGAAAGTTTTATCCAGGGCGCCAATTTCCAATTGCAGCAAGATGACTCTGTTAAAAAATTACTTAGCGGGAAAATTCAACAATAACCATAATGGGAAATATACCTTATTAGGAAACAAATGATGAGAAAAAAACAGTTGCGATTTTGCAGAGAGGAACCTTTCTATCAGAAGACGGATCTTCTGAACTGTTGATATCTGCAAAAAATGGCTCAAGCTCCACTGAAGGTCAAGAAGAAAGAAAAGACTAGGATCACTAAGAAACAGCAGAATCCAAAAAAGGCTGCCCCAAAGATCATCAAACCAAAGAATCAACAGTTAGCGCAGTTGGCCAAGTTGAGCAAGACATATTCCGTTACGCAGCAGACAGAGAAGCTTATTGCATCTCGTGTTGGTCACTTAGAACTTCTGAAGGGTTCTAGAAGACAGATAGAGAGAGCCGAGAAGGAGAAGAAGAAGAAAGAAGCCATGAAAGGTAAATGATTTTCACCAGTGAGAGGTTATGGTTTGGCTTGGCATAACCCAATTTGATTATAAGTCATCTGAAGTTCAGTTCTTGGAAAGGATGAAGTTTTTCTGTTGTTTAGCTTGTATACTTAGACTTTAATGATTCGTTATAAGAATATTACTCTGTTGTTAGAAACTTTCTTAATAGAGTTTGGATGACTATAAAATTGGGATACATCAATTAAGGGCGTGTGGCGTAGTTGGTAGCGCGTTCGCTTAGCATGCGAAAGGTCTCCGGTTCGACTCCGGACTCGTCCAAATTTTTTTGGAGGTCAGGTAATTCGCGTATTAGCTAGTACTACAATGAGCTACAGCTGCGCACCTGCATGGAACACAACTATTGGAGTAATATTGATCAGTGTATATATACGCAAATATTTTGCATGATATTTATACAAGAGGCCGTCTATGACTCTGAGATTGATTTGTATTGTACAAAGACTAAGTTAAGTCACCTTTCTGCTGCTTCTTTTCTTGATGCTGTGAACACCATGCATCTCTCAAGCTTCCCTGATTAATTAGGAACTGGTATTTATACCATTCTCTATCAGAATCTACAGCTGAAATATGTTTATGTATAGTGAAGGAAGATATTCATCAATCTGGGAGAGTAAATAGATCAATTCAAATAAAAGGTCCAGGTGATAGGGATTATATTTCACAATTGTGATTAGGAGAGTGAATTGTAGTGAGAGGATCCTCACACCCCTCATCGACTGACTGCGAACTCTGATTTTGAGTACCATATTACAGAATCTTTGATCGACTGGCAGTACCTGTTCTCAGTTCTGAGATGTAATTGCCCAGGATCTTTGTGCTCTCTACATGAAGACGGGGAAGTAGGTACTTGAAAAGGGTTGGTTGGATCTCCAATGATATCAAAAAGCCAATACTGTTTTGTCTATCGAATGGCACCCGCTATAAGACTGTTGCTTGTCTTACCGTAATCATCTAGTGAGCAGCTTGATTGACATGGAATAAAGAAAAGGTAGCTAAACAAAGCTGCGAAATTTAAAGTCACCAACTTCGCCTCACGCCGACGCGCTCTCCACTCTAGTTTCTTGGTATTCCAGAACTGCACCAGTGTATATTAAACCTAAGCGCTTCACTTGCCTGATCGTGGCTCATGAGTCACGACCCTTATCTATTTCTCCCAGTGCTGTTCCTCGCGTTGGTAGTTGAAGAAATATGGAGTTTGATGAGAACATACTCTTGCGACAAATAACAGTTGATAGAGGATTCATATACTTTCAGCAAATAAAAAAGAACAGCATTTATTGAAGAGGAGAAGGTAGAATAAATGCAATATATTTGTAATCATTTCAAGCACTTTCGCTTTCCACGATCTTTGATTCAATCTAATAAACATGTATCAAAGACTGCAGAAATTAGAATTTACAGATTCTCCAACCTACAGAGACATAACGGGCACCCAAGTGCATCAAGGCTGCAGCAAGCTCCAACATGGCAGCATAGATGATAAACCTGTTGTATCTTTCGATCTCTCCTGTCCCAATGATTATTCCAGCGACTGGGATAGTAACAAGCATCAAGAATGAGGCAACCAAGTACATCGTACTGTATCTCTTGCCGAAGACTTCAGTTCTAGAGATCTTTCCACAACATACTGGAGAAATTGTCAGTATCGAACCAGAGAAGAATCCGTAAAGGATTGAATACACATAGAGAACCTCCAAGCTATATCCAAACGGTAGCCAGACAGCTAACGTTATCACCGCACATCCAAAGAGTGTGATGATACTAGTGTTAAAGGGCCCTAACCATTTGTCACTGATATAAGAAGGTACAAAACGCCCTAGAACACCCATACAGTTTATGACAGTGACAAGTAAATAAGCAGTATTCTCAGAGAATCCTCTTCTGATAGCATAGGATGGGAAATAGATCGCAGTGATCATCATGGAACACTCTGCAAGGGCAATAGCCAAAGCACAAAAATCGAAACGGGGTTCCATGAAGGATTGGTAGTCAAAAACATTTAAGGCGTAGACTTTGAAGAGATCTTTGAATCCTCCTGTAGGTTCAGGCTCTGTCTTCAGCCTCTCTTTTATCAAAACGGTGGAACAAACTAAGAAGAAGAAACTCAGAAGTGTTAATATCCTCATTGCCCATACGAATCCAACAGTTGCATACAATTTTCTTAACAGCAATGGTATACAGATACCACCAACGGATGCACCTAATGTTGCCAAACTGATTGCAGTTGCTCTCTTCTTACTAAAATAATGAGAAATGACCCCAACAAGTGGGCTAATCATAATTCCACACCCTAATCCAACAACTACACCAAAAGCCAAAGTAAATTGCCATGTTGTCTGGGAATTCGCAGTCATAAGCATACCACTGCAAAATACTATCGTTCCAAGAACCATTGGGATCTTTGCTCCCAGGAGATCAAAAATAGTGCCACTGAAGATACTAAAGAAGAAAGCTGTGAAGTTAAAGATGGAAAATATCCAACTCACGGTTGAGGCAGAGACATCTGAAAGCTGATGTGTAGAGATATATGCTTCAATGGCACCAACAGAATTAAAGAGTCCAAAAGAAGGAAGTATTCCTAAGAAAGATCCAAGAACAGTAAGATATGCCTGTAGGCCACCTTCTGGAAATTCCAAATCCTCAGGATCTTCATTGTCGACGATTGCTGTATTGAAGTTGGACTTCCTGGATCTGATGATCACTGGGCTTTGCAGGGAAACACTTTGGTGATCACCTGTGGTTGATGGTGAAGGGGACCTTCCTATATGAGACTGTTCTATCTGAATCTCCTCTGGGTTTGATTCTTTCGCTCTATCCATTGAAGCAAAAGCAGCTGTAATTCCGACTACATATCTAGATTTTGATTTAGGTTTGAGATGAGAATTGCAACTGAATATGATATGCGGGATCACAAATGTCGCCACGAAATCTAAGAGTCATAGTTATCGGAGTCAAAACCATCCGCTAAAACCGAACAAGATCAGCAGTGTGCTCTCAAGGATGGACATTGGCATATGTATGTTATATACGTTGTAAAATTGTTGTCACTGCTGGTAGTTTCTACACACAAGACTCTGCGAAATAGAGTTTAGTTCAAAACTTCAATCCTTATTTTTGTGGGGAGGAGGAAAGACATGTCCTTGGAGAAGATCCCTGAACATAACTGTTAAACCAGTTCGACTGCAAGAAAAATAGCTCCTGAGTTGAGATTGAAAGCATGTCAATTCAGTGCTAAGAAGGTGATAGATCTTACATATCGCTATGACACAAAGATTGCAGATGCCATTTCCAGGATATGGATTTTAGCTTTGAGATTTTCCTACCTGCTACTTTGACATTGGTGTTAAAATCTTTTAAAGCATACTTCATCGATCTCCTTTAGGTGAGAGATGTCCCCGAAAGGCTTCAGAGATGAAGCTTTATTGTTGTTCAATTCAGGCCTGTTTCTGCTTCTGATCACTATTGCAATTTGTGAGTACCCCGTTTGTGCGGTTTCCTGAGCTGATCAGGTACGTATTCCCCTTTATTGTTCACTGGGGATGTATCTTCAAGGATGTAAGTAGACTTATTCTTGAAGGATGATTACATAGAAAGTGGTCATCATGATTAGTGACATAAATGATATTGAATTACTTGATAAGTTAGATCAAAGACTTTTGTAGCACCATAGTCTCGACAAGTTATGATTTCATGAGGAAAGCAGAAGAGGGTCATAGGGAGCGCAGCGGATTATTTGGCATTGATTTAGGTACAGAAGGATCCGAAGAGACAAGAGAACTCTCCATAGCTTGAACTAGTATCCACTAAGAGGTGGACTAGGTCGATAAAGTCAGTCCTTATCTGCAAATTAAATTCGTCAGTTTCCAGCTCCTAAAATACACTACAGGAGACATATATCCTTGCATACTTACTCATATTTCATTAATTTAGAGGAAGAATCGTCACTATATTGACGGAAGCTTAGTTCTTCCAACAAGTGCATCAGCAACTTCTCTAGTTGGTTCCCAATGGATGTGCTTTGGCATTCTGGTAGACAAGGATGTTTCGAAATCATAAACTTGGCGGATGCTAGAGAATCTCAAGTGCGATCTCTTCACACCGAGAATAGCAGCAGTGTCAGATACGGATTTGTTCAACGGATCAAAAGTCTCAGCGTAGTGAGTCGGTTGAGTCACCCCTTGCTTCTCCTCAATAAATTGAACAGCCTTGATAGCAAGTCTTGTGGCTCTGGTACGATCCATTGGAGATGGCATTGCACCTTGTTGAACATGACCTGGAACTGCAGTCTTAGCATCAAATCTTCCATGAGCTTCATCGGTTATAATCTTAGCGATAAGTTCAGTGGTGAGAACATTAGAAGCATTTTCAGACTTGAGGATTAATTTACCAGACTTGGCTTTACCAGATGCCAAGGTGAATGACTGTTTCAAATTCTGGATGTCTAGATCAAGTTGTTCTAATGGGATACCTTCTTCAGGAACATAAGAAGCCTGGGCTCCACAAGCTAACTGGGCCATAGTGGCAATATAGCCGGAATTGCCACCTTGGACTTCAACAACAAATGCACGGCCTCTCGTAGAAGAAGCACTCTGTTTCACAACATCACAGTATTGCATCAAAGAGTTCAGGCAAGTGTCAGAACCTAGAGAGTACTCCGTTCCTGGAACATTATTGGAGATGGTAGCTGGGATCAAGACCATTGGAATACGGAAGGCGCTATAATCGTTTCTTGCCTGTTCCATTTGGTGCAATGACACGAAGGCTTCAAAACCACCAACAATCACCAAACCATCAAATTGGTACTTCTCAAAGTAGTAAGCTACCATACCGATATCAGCCTCGATGGGAGTTGTTCTATTGGTACCCAACTCAGAGCCACCTCTTGAAGTCCATCCTTCGATATCTAACCAGTTGATGGATCTCACAGATTCATGTCTTGACAAACCTGGGAAACCGTTATAGATCGCATATGGCGTGTGGCCACGAGACATACAGTATGTAGCCATGGCATAGACAGCAGAGTTCATACCACCAGCTGGAGCACCAACGTTAATGATAGCAATGTTCAAGCGTTTATCAGCTGGAAGATCTGGTTTGTTATGGTCAGCAGAGTTGATGGCCATAAAGTTGCTCAAATGTTCGACGAACTCAGAATCACGGAGAGATATAGCCTTCTTGAAATCTCTCTCACTAATGGCTTTGGCAACTTGCTTTGTCAGGTTCACAGCTTCAACAAGAGGTCTGCGGCAAATCTTGTTCTCAACGATACCAATCATCGGAGATGGAGTCTCCGGAGTGGATTCGAGAACGGCCTTGACCGCTTCAACACCTTGAAGAGTAGCGAGCATACGATCCCAAGCGACAGCAGTACCACCTCTTTGAACATGACCCAAAGTAGTTATTCTGGTATCAAGACCCAGTTTATCGACGAGGACCCGAAGAACATCCTTCGATGTTATTGGTGTAAGATCAGCAGCAATGGCGCCTTCAGCGACAATGACAATAGTTTTACGCTTACCACGAGTTCTGTGCTTACAGACGATGTCACACATCTGATCTTGCCATTCCCTAGAACTAGCAGGTTTCTCCGGAATGAGGATGTAGTCAGCTGAAGTAGCGATACCAGCCATTAGTGCCAACCAACCACAATGTCTTCCCATTACTTCGATGACGAACGCTCTGGAATGGGAGTTTGCAGTTGCATCGATGTAGTCAATTGCCTCACAGATTCTATCTAATGAGGAGTAGGCACCGATAGTCGAGTCTGTGGACGACATATCGTTGTCAATGGATCCAACGGTACCACAGATGTTTAAGTTCTGGTGTCTGTCGTGCTGTTCCTTTGTGATCTTGCCAGTGTCCAAGAGTTCCTGGATCAAAGAAGGCCATTCCGCTCTGAAGAGATCAGCACCGGTCAAAGAGCCATCACCACCACACACTATCAGGGCATCAATACCGGCATCGATTAAGTGCTTTGCACCGAGAAGACGACCAGGACGTTCTCTAAATTCGGCACAACGGGCCGTACCTATGTTCGTACCACCTTCACTCAGCCAGCCACGTACACTTTGCCAGTCCATTTCCCTGATGTAATCAGAGCCTTTAACGAGACCTTCATATCCTTCATATATCGCGAATGCCTTACAACCTCTATAGATGGCAGTACGTACAACTGCACGGACACAAGCATTCATACCAGGTGCATCACCACCAGAGGTCATGACCGCAATGTTGCGCTGTCTTTTTACCGTTTCCACATACGAGGTTGTGTTTGTAGTGGATACAATGGTCTCAACATGCGGTTGGATCACTGGTGGTGGTACTGTGGATAATGGATGTTTCAAACAGGTGAATCCAACGAGGAACCCTAGTGGATCAATGGCAAAGACCTCGACAGGGGCAAGTTCAGATGGGTAAGCAGTCCATTCAGCACCGCTGTCTCTAAGTTGATTAATAACAAGCCCAATATCATCAATTCTGAGCACAATGGTGGCTCTTAACGAACGCCAATCAGCGGTGCTCTTCAACTGGGTCAAGGACTCCGTTGAAGGATGTTCAAAGTTCTCGTCCAGTGCAATCTCCAAAGAGGCAGACGACTCAGGGAACTCCTGCCCTGAGCTGAGCAGTACGACATGGGATTCCTCTTTTTTCACCTCCAATCCGATCACGTTGGTGTAGAAGGCAACAGCCTTCAGTAAGAGCCCCTTAGATGAAGCCTTGATTGAAAAGAACGACGTTCCGTTGACGATCGGTTTGGTCATTTCTTTCTTTCTTTCTCAATTGGTTTAAATGTGCAATGAAGCAACAATTGCACAAATTTCAGTCCTGAAGTCTCTCCCTTTTTAAGCTGACGTGAACTGCGAGGTGAGCGTCTGGTGGTGGATGCTGCAGCATCTGGAGATGATCCCCTTGACTGTAGCGGGTGTGCGGGTGTGTGGGTGGGCAGGCGCGACAGGTGTCATTACATAAGCAACAAGTCGTGTCGTGGTTGATCACTCTTCGCTACTCAGTGCCAAATAACTTCATGGGGTGTTCAAACATGTGGGTGGACCCTGGGCGAGAGTCTTCATCTCGATTCTCTTCCAAGGACCAAGTTCCATTGACTGAGCTGGATGTAAGCACGCTCTAATAGTAAATTCATCGTCGTACTTTCTGTCTCATCTCTGTTAAGCTACATTTTGTGCACTTTCTGTAAAAAATAACTTGGATATATTATTTCAGAATATTTGAAAAAAAAAAAAGGGAGTCGATATAGCGTAACTGACAATAAGCCTCCGATATTCGTATCTTCCTTATATGGCTTGCAAATATAGCTTATTTTATGTATTATAGAAACATGGGACAGGTATGAATCCCTAAATATTACCGTATATATCAACTATATCCTTTGATTGGAAAGAGGCCACTTTTGGGAAAATACCGAATTGGAGTATTTAATCTTCAAGCTCGTCAGTACAATCTAAGAGTGTATGAATTATCGTGCCCACTTGAGCAAATCTGTCTGGACTCTGATGGCATGAATTAGCATTTATGTGTACTGGCAGCGTTAACGATCACTGGAGAATGTCTAGTTCATGTAGCTTTTTATGGGAGCAAGAGCTCTAACCCACAGTGGGATAATCTCCTGGTCGGGATAATCATTACATAAAGGATTATGAAGTACCATATTCGTTCGAATATTCGAGTCGCATGTCGAAAGAGGATGAGGATCACTCTATCCCATCCCTATACAAAGCTGCCGCAGCCCGCTCACAAATATCTGAGTATGTCGTAGGAGATAGCCATAATTTACTTCCTGAAAGTTGAATCCCGAGCTTTTGAATTTTGATTCCCCTATACGCCGAATTGCAGATCGTGCTAAGCTTCCATTCTTTAGGTTTTCGTTTCTGATGACTTTAAATCAATCATATCCGGTCATTCTGATCTCTTTTTCGTTAACCAAGAAATTGGCCAAACGAGCAATTCGAAGATTCAGAAGACCTGTTAGCAGGTCATCCATTCCCTGATTATACACAGGAAAATACCTCTGAGCTCAAGTAACTGTCCGTAAAAGTAGTTCCCAGAACTGCGCTGTGAGATCTATTTCAGAACCCCAGTTCTATACTCCGAGGTCTAAGATCCATGTCCTCTGAAGCAATTCACTTTTTGTTTGATGGAGCTGCCGTAGACTGTAAGTTGTTTGAGATCACAATAACGGTCTTGCTTGTAAACGTACAAAGTTGCAACAGTGATGGCGAACTGTGGCTTGTTACAGCGAGACAAACCGTACAGGCAAATTCGACTACTCTTTCATCAAGTTTTCACTTAGCATACTCAAATAAGATGATATTGATTCTGATACGACAGAGAGACAGATGTGCAGTTGAAACAAAATAGCTGTACTGTCATGCCTTAATTCTACTCTTGAATATTGAGCAAGCAGTGGTGAAGTTCATTGTCTTCTTCAAAGATCATGTACGACTGACGAGAATGAATCTTTCGCAGTTGAAATTGAAATCAAGACTAGCCTGCCAAAAAATTCCCATTTGGTAGAATATCACCAATATTTACAACGACTTCTCTAGGCATTTGAAGAGGCTGATTCAATGTACAATTCAATTGTAGGATTTCCTTTCCATATGTTCATCTTTCTGTTCTCGTCCGGTGATATTGTTTGTTTACTTGTAATAATCTTAAAATTCCTTGAATATGCCTCTTGTCTCAATACTTTCTTTGTTCGTACTCCTCAATAGCCGGCTCAACCTCGTTTAGCCACGATTGCACGCAATTTCCACAGCAGAAGTTGCGTCTTATAGGGACGAGAGTTTGAGACTTAAAGTCCCACCACTCTAACGATTTGGCAATTGGATTTACAGTAACCTTGTCACATACCGAACAACTCTCATCGTAAATCCCCTTCTGCAGCGCCTTGGTGATCATCTTCTGCGTGTACACCGGGATGGTCTTCTTCCATAACCGCGTTTCTGTAAGGGTAACGCTATAGTTGCAGAACTTGCGAAGAGCTAATTCGCTAAGCTTTGGAACAGGGGAGACACTGTTAGCAATATCTCGATCAGTCGTTGGCTTAACAGATTTCTGAGATGGTTGATGCGACCATTTGATCTTGGAGACATATCGACGTACGTCCACGCAATGATCAGGGTTCTGATCGGCGATGCAGAAATATGAAGAAGGATCTTGGTCACGAAGTTCAATTAATCCGGGATTTGGGCGTATAAGAAGATTGACCAGACTAGGAAGCTTGAGTATCTGGTATGGTAACACTCTAATCTCATTTGAAGCCAAGGAGAGGTCCATCAAGTTCTTCAGCTTCCAAATGATACCAGGAATTTTCTTTAACTTGTTCACTCTCAATGAAAGAACAACCAACTGTTCCACATTGAAGAGACAAGGAGGCAGAATTCTCAGCTTGTTGTGAGTGGCATAGATCTCAATCTTGGGCACTTCAAGCCCGTGTAC
Organism: Williopsis mrakii; assembly: GCA_003706445.3. Classification (NCBI taxonomy): domain Eukaryota; kingdom Fungi; phylum Ascomycota; class Saccharomycetes; order Phaffomycetales; family Wickerhamomycetaceae; genus Williopsis; species Williopsis mrakii. The sequence continues at coordinate 65,618 of PPLH03000005.1, forward strand.
CCCCCAACACACCATATTTCTGAGATCTTCAACGTCATCAGGTATTACTTTTAATCCCATACTCTCCAAATGCACTTTTGGGCAGCCATCTTCAATGCACTGTGAAATGCGACCCTTCGCGATGATACTCACATTTTCATCATTGACGTGATAATTCGGCTCAGACATGAGATAATCGCTTGAGATGTAACCCGTGATCTTATTCAAAGTGTTGATATTGAAATCGACAGTACTATCAGAATCCTCATCATCACTTCCAAAATCCACAGGAACTACCGTCGCCTGAGACGTAGTCAATTCCATAGAACGATTTGGAGAGCTTGCTATATCATCGCTTCTAAATATTGAAGGAGGGCTTGAAGGGACACGGTTGAAGATATAGACACTTTCGGAACTTGCAACGGAGGGCCTTGAACTCGTCTTACAGATCCAGTGGGTGATTCTGTCAGAGTCGTCACTCGTGAGAACATCAGAATTGATAACGGAACTGGATTCCAAATTACGTCTCTTGGAATGGTCACCTTCTTCCTGGTTATGGAGTCTCTTTCGAACAAGCACTTCTGCGCCGGATATTACGCCATCAGCGACTTTCTGCCGGAGTAATTGATCTTCCATACATGACGAGTTGAAGCTGAAGGGCTTCAATGCATCTCTTTTGTCCATTTTAAGCCTCTTTAAGTGAGCACAGGCGTCCACTTTTGCGTCCCCTATTTTGTTGGAAACATTTTTGTCCAGTGACGCGTAGAGATTTTCGCGTATAGGATATAAGGACGAAACTACAGGGACTTCAAACTGGGTTTATTGTACATTCATGCTAAAGTGAATAGCTTGTAGTAGCACCATAGCCACGACAGACCGAAACAGCCAAAAGAGAGGGCCACATTGGCGAGAACCCAAAGGTCAGGGTATTGTGATGGTGGGTCCAAGTACAAGTCCACGTAGTGGACAACTCCCACTGCGAGGTAACTGGCCAGGATCACCAGCCTCCAGAAGAGGTTACTAGGAAGACCATGACGCTTTTTGGCCTCCTCGATTAAAGAGATAGAGGGACCAGGGGTGAGGACTTTAGGTAAGAAAGTGGGAGTTATGAAACTCAAGTTACCCATGAGCCAGTTGGATAGAAGTAAGAGACAGCCGTATTGTAGGATGAGCCCATCACGTTTCAAGAGTGGCCACATGGAGAAGAGAGCGATGTTATTGATCCAGGAGACCATAGCCATGTCATCTGTATTATTTGTGGAGTAGAGAAGAGTGATGGGTAGCAGTGGGACCAAGATGGTCTTCTCATGGACTTGGAATGAAAACAAGAAGAAGGACATTGAGCCCACTGCAAGAGCCCATGGAAGCAAGCACTTCTTTGGCTTGATGAGGACCAAGAGGCATGCAGGTAGGAACCCAGATAGAGTCAGAACCAAAGAATAGAGTTGTAGCTGTTCTTGAGAGAACAGAGTGCGGTACTTGATAAAGATGTTAGAGAAACACCAGAAATTGGCAACTTTGTCTTCAAAAATACCACGAGAAAATGGGAAGATTCTATGGATACACTGCCTGAAGTTGTCCACACCTCCAGTTATGACTAATGGACCAAATACCACTGCAAAACTTACAACAGTAGCGATTCCAATGAGACAGAGCCTCAGAACGTTGATTCTTTGGAAAAATGAAACACCAGTGGATTGCAAGTCAAGGCATCTCCCCAAAAGGTAGAAGAAGATGATCGGAGAGTAATATAACGCCATTTGTTTAAATCCTAGGGACAAAACAAAGAACACACAGGCCAGCATGTAGTTCTCATACAACAAATGATCAATACACAACAATGTGAAGCCGAGCATCACAGAGTTGAATTGAAAATGTCCATGGTCGATAATCATCAACGCTGGTTGGAATAAGATGCAAGAAGCCACAATGGTTTGGTCAATCGGCGATTGTTTGATTATTCTGCCGTTCCATTTGGCATAGCGGAACGCACCTGGGACATAGACCACCAATTCACTCAACAGGGCTGTGAATCTCATAAAGGACTTCAAAGTGGGAGTCTCATTACCTCGAGAGACATCCAAAGCGAACCACGAAGGGTCAATCAGCGTTCCAAGCTTACCTAGAATCCACGAGTGATAAGCAGTCAACGGTGGATAATCAAGTCCCCAATATTGCAAATCATACCGGTACCATTCCTTCAGGGGCAGATGCTGTGTAATCTCCATCCAGTGTCTCTGGGCTTCGAAGTCACCAAACATTGGCGGAGTGCCCTGCCCTGAGTAAGCCCCATAGCCAATGGCCGAGCGTACAATCAGCGCAAAGATCACTACGATGTACCGTGCAGCCCATTGGTTCTGAGCTCTTTTGAAAGGTGAGAGGAAGTCATATAGAGCCGACCCGTAGAAGAGCAGCGAATTTTCGGGTCTTGAAGTCTTCTTCGCCATCTTTGTGCTTTTTGTGCTTCTCTGTTCCGTTGATGTTTTGTTCGTTTCTTAATACTGTGAAAACTTCACTATCAAAACATCGAAAGAAGGCGAGGGCACCCATGAACGAAAACAGAAGCAGGCGCAAGGATGCGGACCGCTGGGGCTCAGACTCAGAGTCTGAAGAGATTGAAAATGCGGAGCAAGACCTCAGTCCCGAAGAGGCAGTTGAGGATGATGGTGTTGATGCAGCTGATGTGCGTGAGTTTGCTCAAAGGATGAACGAAAAGGACACCCATGAACCAGAGGAAGCCCTAAGACCGACCACAGATGCTTCAGAGCTGAGGGAGAGATCCAGACAGGAGTATTTGGAGAAGAGAGAAGAGGAGCGATTCATCCTTTTGGAGAAGGAAGTTGAGATCTTGGAAGAAGATGTTAGAGAGCATGGATGGGATAATCTTACGCGTCAAGAACAGGAAAATATCGCACATCGTCGAGAAGTTCTCGAATTGATGCGTCAGAAGCGTAGCAAAGATATCGGTGGATATGTCCTGCCCGAGGCTCAGATAGATCGTAAACGAAAGGAAGAGGCACTGCACTCTAAGTACAGAGACATAGGAAATATACCTGAAAATGAACGCTGGGAACAGAACCAAGTGACTAGTGCAAAAAGAACAAAAATCTTCCACCCAGACGAAATTGTTGCTCCAAATCAAGACGAATATGAGTACGTTTTCGACGATGATGACAACATTGATTTCATGCTTGATGCCACTTCTGAACCAGATATGACACATGAACAGCAGAACTTGAAGAGACAGATCGAGCAGGAAGAGAGTAGAATCAAGTCCATAGAAGAGGTACGGAAGTCTCTGCCGGTGTATCATTACAGATCACAGCTTCTCGATGCTATCAGAGATCACCAAGTGCTTATCATTGTTGGTGAGACTGGTTCAGGTAAGACTACGCAATTACCACAATATCTGTTCGAAGATGGATACACAAAGAATGGTATGAAAGTAGCATGTACTCAACCTCGTCGTGTTGCCGCAATGTCTGTTGCCGCGAGAGTGGCCGATGAAATGGGCGTCAGATTAGGAAATGAGGTTGGTTACTCCATTAGATTCGAAGACAAGACGAATGGGAAAACAGTGGTGAAGTATATGACTGACGGTATGCTTCTGAGAGAGTTCATGACAGACCCTGAGCTAAGTGGGTACTCTGCTTTGATGATCGATGAAGCACATGAGAGAACTTTGAGTACTGATATCCTCTTTGGATTGGTTAAAGACATTGCTAAGTACAGACCAGATCTTAGACTCCTAATCTCTTCTGCCACGATGAATGCTGAGAAATTCAGTACTTTCTTCGATGGTGCGCCAATCTTTAATATTCCCGGTCGTCGTTTCCCGGTCGATATCCATTATACAAAACAACCAGAGGCAAATTACCTTCATGCCGCGATGACTACGGTGTTCCAAATTCATACTTCACAGGGATCAGGTGATATTCTAGTCTTTCTCACAGGTCAGGATGAGATTGAAACAATGGCTGACAATCTCACGGCCACTTGTCAGAAACTTGGATCACGGATTAAGGAGATGATTATTTGTCCAATTTATGCTAATCTTCCCTCTGAAATGCAGCATAAGATCTTTGAAACAACACCACCTGGAGCACGTAAAGTTGTGCTTGCAACAAACATCGCAGAGACATCGCTTACTATTGATGGCATAGTCTATGTCGTCGATACTGGGTTTGTGAAAGAGAATGTCTACAATCCCACCACGGGCATGGAAAGCTTGGTTGTAACTCCATGTTCCCGGGCATCTGCAGATCAAAGAGCAGGTAGAGCAGGTAGGGTTGGTCCTGGTAAATGTTTCAGACTGTATACCAAATGGGCATATTTTCATGAACTACCTGCCAATCCAACACCTGAGATCCTGAGAACCAACTTGGCTAGTGTGGTGTTGTTATTACTATCTTTGGGAATCAACGATTTGATCAATTTCGATTTCATGGATCCACCAGCAAGCGAGACTTTGATCAAATCATTGGAACTACTATATGCACTTGGTGCCTTGAACTCAAAGGGACAGCTCACTCTGATCGGCAGACAGATGGCAGAATTTCCCATCAATCCACTACAGGCAAAAGTATTACTTTCAAGTGGGAAGTTCAAATGTATAAAAGAGGTGTTGACCATTGTGGCCATGTTGGATGAGTCTGCTGCCTTATTCTACAGACCGAAGGAGAAGAAGTTACTCGCGGACTCTGCTAGAGAGACATTCAAAAAGTCAAGTGACCACTTGACGCTACTTGAAATCTACAGTCAATGGGTTGATAATGATTACTCTTCGCAGTGGTGTCGTGATAACTTCATTCAGTACAAGACACTCATGAGGGCCAGAAACGTTCGGGATCAACTAGAAAGATTATGTGATCGCACTGAGATTCTGGTAAAAGCACAAGGAGAGGAAGAAGAGAAAGATCCTCAAAAGCGTCAGCTGAACATCGAGAAATCCATTGTATCTGGTTATTTCCCAAATGCAGCCCGTCTCTCACGGACAGGTGATTCCTATAGATCTCTAAAAAAAAACCAAACTGTTCATATACATCCATCGTCCGTTCTTCACAAGATCAAGCCACCTCCAAGGATGGTCATTTATAATGAGTTAGTTCTCACTTCCAAGGAGTTCATGAGAAACGTTATGCCCATTCAGGAGCAATGGTTGACCGAACTTGCTCCTCATTTCTATTCCAAGCAGAAGGAAGAGTTAGAGCAGGGCACGAAGAAGATGCCAAAGATGAGAAGGTAATGTGAAGGAAGAACTTAATTAAGGAGACGCTGATATGGCAGTATTAACAATGTATAATGTTAACAATGTATAATGTATGGATGCTGTATTGCTATAAAAGGATTAACTTCTTGCTTTCACATACCAGTCAATCTCATCAAAATGAAACCAACAGTAACAACAACCAGGTAGGTAAAAATGGAACTTGGAACACCTCTTGAAATAAAGTTTCCAACAGTCAAATATCTCTCGCCAAAGTCGTCCACAAGGGAAATAGCAGTGACGTTAGGGAAACCAGAAGTTGGCAAACCCATGGCTGCGGAGCATAGGAAGGCCGAACCCATAATCAAAAGATTTGGATGTGGATCATCTAACTTAGAGCCAATCTCAGCGACTAATGGAACAATGATCAAGGCAGCAACCGTATGCGATACAAAAGTGGCAACGACCAGGATCAAGGCACCAAAGACCAGAAGAATAGAGAACAATGAAAAATGTTCAACACGTTGCTGGATCTCTATAGCGATAGTTGCCAAGAGACCAGAAGTTGACACTGCTTTACCCAAAGCGATACCACCCATAGCCAATACAACAATTGTCCATAAGAAGTTATTGAAATCTTCAGCTGTAAGGATACCAGTACCGAAGAACAAGATCATTGGAATGATAGAGATGATACCCATCTCACCAAAGACACCTTCTAACTGATGAGCCAGACACCACAGCACAATAGTCAGGACCGTGACGAACGTGATATACCACTGAGTACCCGTGAACCTATCATCAACTGTTCTAATACCCGCGATAGTGATCTGCTCAGATGATCTGAATGTGACCAGAAGGAAAAGCCAAATCAAGAGCAATGAAATGATACAGACAGGAATGGAAATAACAAACCATTGACCCCATGAGGGTTGTGGATTCATCATACCAATTGAGATGATATTCTGTGGAGATGCGATCGGCGAAGCCATACCACCAATGTTGGAAGCAAGAGCGATACCCAAGACCAATTGTTTAGCAAAGACAGAACCACGGGGTAAGGTTCTCAACAGAGATTGGATGATCGAGTAACACAGCACAGGTGCGGCAACGTTAGAGACCCACATAGAGACAACCAATGCCACAGACATAACTGTCAAAAGGATAACTCTTGGATTAGTACCAGCTTTTGAAAGGATCCATGTTGAAACCATCTTTGCGATATTATACTTGGACAAGGCAGCAGCCAAAGAGAAACCACCAAGTAGTAGCATGATAACAGAGGACCACATTGAAGACAAGATAAATTTTGAAGATGTTTCGCAATCCATTCTATTACCGGATTCATCCTTCAAGACACCAAGCACGACAATCAGGAGAGGGACAAGCAAAGAGGTTACGAACAAGGGAATGCTCTCAGTTGCCCAAAGTAAAGAGGAGCATAGAAGCAATGCAAAACAGTTTTTTTGTTCAACTTCTTGGAAAGGTGAGAATCTCAAGAGGACTAATGTAACTATTGTGATGAATGTCAACTTATACGCATTAGCGGTGATGATAGTTTTGGCCGCTTTTTCATCCTCCTCACCAACGAGGATTTCCTTTGAATCAGTTTTTTTGGCGACAACGGCAGATTGGGATCTTCTCTCCAAACCAATCATATCTTTCCACACGGTATTACGTTCCCAGACCACATGCTCTCTTAAGTGCAGTCTTAACTCAGCCTTCGCAGTGTCGACAGAGCCATTCGTGGCCAGTTTGGCATAGATCTGGATGATCGAATCTAATCTATCTTTCAATTGGGATTCAGTTGTCGCTGTAAAGATGTACGAATTAGAAACGAGTTTCTCCAAGTATTCATCTTTGATCTTTGTGTTCAAGGACTTGTCAAACTTCTTCAATATCTTAGTGAACCCTGTTTTGTTTAATTCGATATAAGACTTGAGCTCAGAGAGAAGGGTAAACAGCGCGATACTTCTTCTCTTCAATGTGATTCTGATATCAGCAAGCACACTCAGCGGGTCTCTGACTTGAACCATGTTGTCAAAGTCTCTATCCCAGAACTCCGGAGTTCTCGAGCGAACAAGATCCTCGTTTCTTCTCGCCCTATTGTCCAATTCCAAAGAGTTTTGCCTCCCTCTGAACGGGATCACCTGGCCGTCATCATCAGCATCGTCACTATCTTCTGCAGGTCTGCCAGGCTCATTCTCATAGTTAGGGATGGATCTTGCTCTCTTCGTAGAGCGATTCTGAGAGTCAGAGAATTCGACAGGGGCAAACTCTTTTTCGAAGTCTTCAAGATCTGTGATCAACAACTCATAGTCCTGATAAGCAGAAACCTCCTTCTCCCTATAGAACTTGTCGATCTTTTTCAACTCTGCATCTAAGGAAGCAACAAACACTTTAACAACATCTCTATGATGACCAAGATCCTGTGTGATTAAATATGAGGCTTCGTTATCCAATCGGCGGGAACTGCTCTGAAGTGATTCACGCTGGAGGTTATAGATGAGCTTCTTCAAGTTCGAGTAAGCGAGATAACGGGACGACCACTCAGGGACGGCGTTGAACTGCAGTGAGTGTGAGAACTTCATGTTTTAGGAGGGCCTCTCTATGGCTCTTCCTTTGTGTCTATGTTCTTGATCTGATACTGGCGTTGACAGCTGACTGTGGTTCTGTCCCTGCCTTTAGTGGGTTGCAGCCAAATGGCGTGTTTCCCATAACAAAGCGGGACAGTCACGTGGGCCACATCTTTTATTAGTCTATTTGGTGATGAGATCAAAGAGGTAAGCTATATGCGCTGTATGAGCTGTATATATAATTCCAAATTTACCCAGTGTTTAGGTCGCTCCAGGAGTTATACCATAGTTCGGATAGTAGTAAAATGCCTTATCTTATAGAATTCAAGGTGTTTGAAAAACGCTGAGGATTAGACGAGATCTGTTCCTCGTGGCCCAATGGTCACGGCGTCTGGCTACGATTTAAGTAGTTACTTCTGAAACCAGAAGATTCCAGGTTCGACTCCTGGCGGGGAAGATTTCGTTTTCTTTTTTTAATTTTGCATCGGCCGCCGCACGCGCACGCACGAGCTGTGCCTATATATGAATATATATATATATGTATATATGTAAGGGTAAAGACGCTTAATTAGACTCACAATTGAGTGGTTCTATTGTTAAGATGGAGCGATTATACAGTAGAGGCTAAGGGGTGTTCTTATACCCCAGATTTGGGTGTCATAGAGACACTAAGCTCCGATAGGTCCTTGGGCCCTCACAATATAGTATGCATTATATATTATTATAATACACATATGACACGGACCACCTTCGCGGCAAATGTTCTTCTTCTTATGATGTGTAATTTGATCCCGGCCGGTAACTGCTAAGGAGTGCGGGCCCGGCTCAGCGTATCTCCTCGCATGATATAAACAAACTTTTTCTGTCACATAACCTCAAATCAAAGAATCCATCCAATCATTCCTCTGGGGGTGCAGGGCAAACAGGACTGGCATGAAAGACCGCAGGGACCACAGGGACCACAGGGACCACAAGGACCAACCTGAGCCTAAGACGCCGATATCACAGCCTTGTGGAGTTTTCCCAATGCTTACGCCCATAAACTTCTCACGAAGACCTTCGCTTCAGAATACATGCTCTTCGTCGAGCTCGCTATATGAGATGAATAACCATACGGAGGACCATGCAGGTGGGAATTCAAGTGTTGTGCACAGTTGTGTAGAGAGCTCTGAGGATGATACAGATACGGATTTGGAACTGGATCAATGGTCATCAAGACGGTCCAATGAGTTGTTTCGGGAACCACTCGGCTTAGTAACGACAAGCTCACCCGTTGTCTCTATGAGCAACGAGGAATCCATGAGTGAAAACTCAACACCGATCTTCAAGAGGATTGTGAGCAAGAGTACACTTAAACCACAGCTTAAGGCCTTCCGGAGAATAACTTCAGAACTTCAATACGAAAGGGTACCCTTGGAGAATGAGATCAATTATGAGAAACTCGTTCTTCTAAACTTGGAGGATGAAGCCCACTATATGAACTCCACACAGATGAAGAAGAACAACAAGACCATTGAGCAGAATAACTCAAGCTACAAGAAGTTTGACATTATTAAGAAAGCCAATGAGAGCTGGAACATGAAAAAGCATGGAGATCAGCAGCAGCAACAGTCAGATATCCCGGCCCCAGAATCAAGGAGGAAGAGATCCTTCGATAACGATTCCAAAAGCAAGTTCAAGAGAAGGGCTGTATCTACGAGCCCGATAAGTGCCGGCCTTTTCAGAAGGCGGAATATTAAGCTGTTGTCAAAAGCTGCAGAAGATTTGGAGAGTATGACTTTGGATAACTGAGAGAGAGGGAGCGTTGTACTTTTGCAAATGTGTTTAACGTGTAATGAATAATATGCCTAATGATATAGCCTACAGTAAGATACGGAAAAAAGAGATTACATTTCATGATCATAGAGAAGTGTATTCATTGTGCTATTGGTTTCAACTTCCATGATAACAATTGTGCCAATCCTTCAGCACCACAAGCCATCTTTAAGAAGTCATGTTGCAACAACTCATCTGTGGATGCTCTGTACTTCACATCAACACAGAGACAGATGCTCAAGAACTTTTTGATACTCAACGATAGCTTTTCTGGGTTCTTCAATTTGGGAGTTCCGTTAGTGGCGATCAAGAAAAGAGCTTTCAACGGCTCCTCATTCAAGTATGGCGGCTCTCCTTCAATCATCTCGATAGTCATAATACCAAGGGACCAAACATCAACTTTTTCGTCGTATTCTTTGGTCTTCACGACCTCAGGAGCCATCCAATATGGAGTACCGACCATCGTTACTCTCTTATTCTTTTGAGAGCTCAATTTGGCACAGAATCCAAAATCAGTGATCTTGACGTTTCCCTTAAGGTCCAGCAAAACGTTGTCAGATTTAATATCTCGATGGATAATGTGCTTATTATGCAGGAATTTCAAACCTTTGGTCGTCTCTTGACAGATGGCTGCAATCTGATCCTCTTGCAGATAGTTATCGTTGTTCTCAATAACATCCGTAAGTGAACCACCTTCCATGTACTCCATGACGACCCATAGTTCAGAATTCGAAAGGAATGCCTCTAGAAAATTAACAATGTTTTTATGGTGGGAGTCTTTCATCACCAAGATCTCGTTGACTATCAGTTCTTTTCTTGGCTGTGCATTCAGATCCATCTGTTTAATGGCAACCTTCAATCCACCGCGTTTCAACGATTTAGCCAAATAGACGGTACCACTCGCACCTTGTCCGGCCTTCTCAACCATCTGGAAGTACGGCGAAGGATCAACGTTTCTCACTACTGCTTTGAGATTTTTCATACTTTGTGCCTCATTCATAGCACTTATGCGGCGTTCCTCATTCTTCTCCTTCACAGTTTTAGGAGGTTTGTGCTTACTTGGAGAGCCATCCAACGCAGCTTGTGCTGCAGCCTGTGCTGCAGACTGAGCCGGAGATGCTGCTGAAGGTGGCTTTGGCTTGTAGTTTGGATGATGTCTTGGCTGCAGAGGCTTTATTGGTTGAGTATATGGCTGAGATTGAGGTTTCTGATGATACTGTGGATTATGATACTGTTGAGCTGGCTGCTGAGGCACAGACGGTTTCTGGGGAGTGTTGAACCTCTGTTGAGGGTGATGATGTGGTTGCGGAGGATGTTGTTGTAATTGTGGTGGTCGTGGTGCTTGACGAACAGCTTGAAAGTTCTTCTTCACTGGGGACGGTTCAGGTGATTCAAGATAAGGATTTGGAATAGCTTGAGAGTAGCTGGTCTGTAAATTTAGATTTGGATGTTTATGTTGGTTTAACCTCAGGTTGGAATTGGAATGAACCATACCAGGGGTTGGTGCTGATGGGGCAGAAATAGAGGCCTCAGAAGCAGGACCAGATGCTTGAGGCATCTGAACAGTATTTACTGGGAGTGCAAGAGTTGGAGTTGTTGGTTTCGGTGGGGGTGGTGCCCTTCTTAGGGGTAGGAGATCTTGTGGTTGTGGAGTCTTCTCCACTGATGAAACTTGTGTCGTGTAATAAGGTGACACCACTGGAGGAGATTCACGTTTCTGTGGAGTGTAAGGCTTTGAAAGATCAGTGAGTAATCTGGTTGCAGATTCTTTTTCACCACTTGACCCTGAAGATGATGAATCATTTGATGCTTTACTCCTATGGAAGGACTGTTGTTCCTGTTGTTGATCCAAATTTTGCTGCTGATCCTGATAGAATTCCAATACTTCAATCACTGCAACTGGGTCCTTTGTCCAGTCTTCATTAGTAATCTTCGAGTGTTGAAGTAAACGTTTCCAATTCTCTGGTAAACCTGTAAAGTTACCGCTTGTTGGATCAAAGCCAACATGCACTTTATGTGTGAAATTTGTAGGGCTTGACACTGTCCCCGTGAGAGGGCATTTCGCAAAGATGGCATCAAGCCATCCATACAAGTCGTTCAGGGTCTTCAGAGAGATGAAAAGAGACTTCTTCCCACCTGCGGAACGGATGAGTTCAAAACAATAAGGTCTGAGTTGTACCCTTGATAGATTCACGATGGATGTGACTGAGATCTTTAACCAGATCTCATCTTTGGAGTCACTTTTGTAGAATATCAGGTTGGAATCGTTCAGTACCATGTATCTCTTTGGCCATCTAAATGCCATGATCCCTTCATCTCTCACTTGCACCCAACCTTGTCGTCTGATGACTTTAGATGCCTGTGGAGTTGTAAAAGACGATGTGGCCAGCACTGGAGGCTTCGGAGCAGGGCCAGGATTAGAGAAGTCATCATCCCTGAACACGGTTGCGGAGGCTGAGAGGGACATGTTGTTATTGTTGTTGTTGACGATCTGTCTAATACCTGAAGACCGGAATGTTGAGTGTTTCGATCAAAACAAGATAGAAGTCAGAGATCAAAGGACAACGATATGAAGCGTCTGAGGATACTCAGTGTGGATCACAAATGTATGACGTTGTAAATAGCAAGTTCTTCTAAAGAAAGTGTCAGATCAGAAGGATTTTGTTTACGAAACCTCAAAATAGATCAGATGAAACAAAAAACACCACCAGGAATGTTATAGCCAGGAATCGATGATACCAGAATCGAGCAATGGTCAGCAATCCAAAGGAATAATAATAGGAGCAGTACAAGGAGGATACCTTTCTGTTATCTTAACTCTTCACCCTTAGGGGCCTTTACCATTCCAAAAGGAGAAACCAGCACCAGACAAAATTCCTCGAGAAGCTGTGCTGCACATACCGCGTCTCTCGAGAGACCTTGACCATAAAGGAAGGATTCAAACGAATTCCTACTAAAAACGACATTAAATGCCCGAATCAGCGATATTGATGACATGACAGCTTTAAAGCGGTGTTTTTGACATACAAGACCTGGCTGTAAGTCCTCACATATAATCCGGCTTCTGGCCCTTAGCTATCCAACTGATACTTCACTCCTGTCAATGCGAGGAAGCGCGACGCCTAAATTTACGCGTCAGTTAAGAACTTATGGTGTGATATACGGATTTATAAATCAAGGGTTCAAATCAAATATCAAGAGCACGCATCTCATACCACATCATGATCTGAGTCTAAGATCCAGCATGGAATTATACTTCAACATCTGTAGGGTCAATGGCATCTTCATCATCAACATCTTCCTCGGTGATCTCATTCCAGTAGGAATAACTCAACACAATGAATCCAATAACGACGAAGAGGTCACCCAACAATTGGCCTGCACTGATGGAGATGCCGAATAAGATCCACTCGAACAATCCAACAAACAGAATAGTTATAAGGGAAGATACAGAAGATAACACCGGTGATGTCAAGGACATCAATGCCAGAAATGAGAGTGAAAACACTAAGTTAGACACAATAGAAAACGCAATAATAAACCATGTGTATAACGAGGTGATGAAAGTGAACCTTGACCATCCCATCACGTGAGCCACAAGAATAATAAACCAACCGAATGATAAAGTGGCTAACCCAATCAGAGAGGCACAGAAATTGGAGAAGGCCACCAGCCTTCTCGAAGAGACAGCGTCGACAGGTGGACATGATAATTTCTTATATAGCACTTCATAGAGACCATACATCACTGCACCAAACGCAATAATCAAGTCTCCTAGGATTCTTTGCGGGAACTCAGAGTCGCTAGATCGAGACTCACCACTATAAGCGACGCAAAACACACCACTAACAGCGATGAGTACACTGAACAGCTTCACATATGTGAACTTCTCATGAAGTATAGGAATGGCAAACATCAAAGCAGTGAATGCAGAGCAATTATATATGGCTGTGATATCAGAAGCTGGAGCCAAAGACATGGCGATATACCATGTGACGCCGGCAACATTTAGTATGATTGAGAGCAATACGATTCCCTTTATCAAATGCATAATAGATTCACTCTGGATGAATTCTTTCAGAGAGGCTGGAGTTCTCGATGTGCCTCTCTTGATAGTCTGTGAAGTCTTATAAACGTTATGATGTTGATTCTTCAGACTCTCCATAAAATTATGCTTAAAGTGCTCCAAATCAAAAACAGAGTATGAATGTTTAGCTGCCCTTCTAACGTGTTTATAAATTGCAATACCCACCACTTGCATGGGCCATATCGATAACCATGAGGAGTGAGTCAACACGAGCAAAAGAATTGGCTGATTGAATTCTAGTTTGTTGTACAAATAGCTTGTGAGTTCTGTCTGTGATACAAAAGAGAACAAGGAAACGGTGAATAGCCCAATAACCGAGTAGAGCTTATACGTAGAGTGTTCCAAGTGGCCGTGGGAAGTTGTTGTGGACTGTACTGGATCTAGGATCTTTGGCTGGAGAATAAGAGGTGTTTGAGACATTGGTTATTCTTGTGGCGGAACAGTTCAGTAACTCAACAAAGATAAACAGCTTATCAGAAGCTTTTTTATGGGATTAGTTTATACAGAAATTCCTTCCGAGGCCTCGAGACAGCCAGCAGCATTGTCTTATGTAATCAGTTATCTATAATGACGGGACATATTAGGGTTACAGATAGCTATTTGATTTATAGATGGGATCTGTGTGTTTATAGAATATATATTATACAAAATATCCACATTAAATAGTACTTTATTGAGTCATGGTTGCCCCATTCAGATACAAAGACCTCTATTCAAGGAATGGACAACAAGTTACCGGTCTTCCGATCTACAATTTTGCCAAAGAGGTCCTTTGAAACCATTCCATGTTCATCTCCAGGACTGAGGTAGACATTATTGAGACTTTTGTACAGTTTTAACCCACTCTGTGTGAACTTATCCAAGTCAATGTAAATCAACACGGTGCTGAATCCTCTTATACCAGACACTTGTTCGCCCATGGATTTTTCCAGAGAGGTGAAGTGGATATGATTTCTATTCATCTTGGATAGAGCTCCTGATTGTAATATCAATTCCAGTTTCTGTCTTGTTGTCCCGTGAATTAATCTTTCGGGATACTCATTGGGCGTTAATAGTGTTAAGTTATCATCGCCCACAGTCTTCAGGGAATGACCCTGATTCGCACAGATCTTCCAGATATCTTCTTCCTGAATAACTGTGAATCTCTTCTTCTCATTTTCTTGGACAATGCGCGCAATGTCTTGTTGTGTAGCCCTATGTGATCTCAATCTATTATGGGCCAGTACTTCGTTCAAATCCACATACCCGGCAGAATCAATCGAAAGACCCTCTTTCACAGCACCATGGCGTAATAAGTAGCTCAGGGCCTTGGATATCTGGATGTCTCTTTTGCTCATTTTTGGGGTCCCCTTTTAGCGGCGTTGTTGCAGGCAGTAAATACAGCTCTTAGTGTGATGGGATCTCAACTTTTATATCGGTGGATCAACTCAGCTACTTACAAAGACTAGTCAAAATAATAGAGATGCGTTATATATACAGATTCGCACATCGACTAAATAGGAAAACGTAAAAAAATACCCTTAAGAGACGGCGATGTCTCACATTTAACCCGTAAACTCTCATGAAATGCTGAGTGTAGTACTATTACCCAAATGTAAACCGAAATTATCCAAAGACGCCCTTCAAGCAGTCTTCTCCTTCAACACACGTTGACCACCACCACAGCAGCCACCACGGCTACCTCTGCCTGCCATCATCGTTGGCTTTGGTGGGTTCTTGATGCTGTCATTATCACCCAACTCGGTGTGTTCATGGATGTTCAGATGGAATTTCCCATTAGCCTGGCGTTGACCTTGGACGATATTGGACAAAAGAAACTGCGAAACTCCGTCCAAGTGCGCAATACGCTCTTCTACGGACTTGGATTCGTCTGGGTGGTAGAAACCTTTCTTAATTTCAGCCCTAGACGCATTCAAAATTGCAATGTCACCTAACCCCAGGTGTTAGTATATGTCATCAAAGAGGCCGGTTGAAAGGACAATAAACCCACCGTTGAAGGCCACTTTTGTTGCTTTGAGGGCATGTCTGTATGCCAAAAGAGCTCTCTGTGTAGTGGACATGATGCAGACTTCAGCTAGAATGAAACAAGAGTGTGAATCAACGAAAAAAACTGAATAAAATATAGTCATAGTCAAGGTTAAATCCCAATGGGAAATCTCAGGGTTTTCAGCTTCAGGATTCTCGCGAACTTTCCGCGAATGTGTTTTATACACCTGGACATCAACACAAAATAACCATCGCCAGTTCTAGTTTCAGTTTCACCACTAAGAAAAAGCTGAGTAGAGCAGACAATATACGTGGAAATATAGAATAGAGAAGAGTTTACTGGCCTGCTGTAAGAGTTTTATAAGACATAATGGCTGAGAGAGGATACTTCCAGAACTCGATGGACGCGCAGCTGGCGTCACAGCAGAAAAAGTCAACCACGTATCGTCGTGTAATTGATCACGGTGCTTCCATGGGTAGGTGGATCACACTAAGGAAGTTGGGTCATAGAAGACCCCCAAAGTCGTTGGGCTACATAAGACCAGAGGCGTCTTACACAATTGACCTGCTGCCACCACAGGCATATAAAAGGATCCCGATTGTGGACTCACAGACAAAATTTGTTCATTTGAGTTCTAACAAGGCTAAACATGCCATTCATGCAATTAAGTTTACACCAGAGGGGAGAAGATTACTGGTTGCATCACACTCTGGCGAATTTACTTTATGGAATGGCATGTCTTTCAACTTCGAGACGATTATGCAGGCTCATGATACGGCAATCACAGCGCTCAACTATAGTCACAACGATGATTGGTTATTAAGTGGCGATCAGGACGGAACTCTCAAATTCTGGCAGACTAATTTCAACAATGTGAACATTATAAATGCACACGAAGATGCAATTAGAGATGTAGCGTTTGCTCCCGGTGACTCGAAGTTTGTCACTGCTAGTGATGACTCTTCTTTAAAGATTTGGAATTTCAGTAATGGTCAAGAGGAATCGGTATTGAAAGGTCATAACTGGGATGTTAAAACTGCAGATTGGCATCCTACTTTGGGACTGGTGGTAAGCGGTTCCAAAGATAATTTGATCAAGTTATGGGATCCAAGATCTGGTACTGCGATCTCAACACTTCATGGTTTTAAACACACAATTACCAAGACAAGGTTCCAGCCGCAACAAGGTTCAAATTTGTTGGCTTCAATATCTCGTGACAAATCTATGAGAATCTTTGACTTAAGAGCGATGAAGGATATCTTTGTCTACAGATCAGAAGTGGACATATCTGCGCTATGTTGGAACCCAATACACTCATCCATGTTGAGTACAGGCGGATATGACGGATCCTTATCCCATTTTATGTTGAATGATGTCGTTCCTGATTCATTAGAAACTATTAAGCCATACCATACAATCCCATATGCACATGAGAAGGCTGTGTATGCTCTCGACTATCACCCACTAGGTCACGTCCTTTCATCTGCTGGAGCTGACCGTTCGGCCCGTTTCTGGTCTCGTGGTCGTCCAAATGATCCAAATGCATTCAATGATCCGCCATATACGAATGATAAACAAGGTGCATGGTACTTTGCTATCAATAACTCTATTAATGCTGTGGTTCCAAAGAATGAAAACATTGGCCAGGGTCAGGTGCAGCAAGATGAAAGAAGATGGAATGGGAACTATAGCTTACCGGGGTTGGATAATAGCAATAGCACTGCCAATATCCCAGGGCTGCAGTATTGAAATGATTGTATGATTATTAAATATTGCACATTTATTCTTGTAGATCAAGCACCAATTGAAATGATTGTATGATTATTAGATATTGTTATTCTTGTAGATCAAGTACCAAAGTACTCAGTATCGATGAACCTCTTTCTGAACCATGGTTCTCTTATGATATTCTCCCTATATCCAATTTCCCCAACCACAACAGTGACATCGCTGAAAGCCCTCATGATTCTGCTAATGCCAATCTCGGCAGCTATATACGTGACAGCCACAATATCCCTTGGTTGGACACCATGATCCACAAGGACTTGAATAGCCATGATTAGACCCGCACCTGATATAACTTGTGCATCCAATAACAATACTTTGTTCCCAGGGGAACTAATACCCGGCGGTAAAGCTTCAGCATGTAGCTGTGGCTCACCGGTAGTGGCATCAGATTGAATAAGCACTTTGCCAATGGCGATTTCTGGGATGGTCTTACGCAAGGAATGCATGAAGCAATCACCAGAACGGATGATGTTCACAGCGATGACGTTGGAGATCGGTACGATTGTCTCCACATAGGTGTTGAGCGGAGTTATGATAGTGGTTGGCGCATAATCGGAGCATGATTCAAGGGCCTTGTTGATCAACTTCGTAGCGATTCTATCAAAGTAAAAGATGAAATCATCCATTGGTGTCTTATGATTCAAGAGAATGGTATAAATACCTCTCGTTTGGTTTGTTTTCTCCAGGATTCTCAGGTTTGGATAGTTCTCTGTCGTTAGGGACAGCTTACCTGTCAATTTCTCAATCTTTTGTAAGTGTGCTTCTGATTTCAAGTTCAGCTGTCTCTTGATGTGTTTGATCAACATATCGATCGCAATGACATTATCGGAACCTCTAGGGACAATAAGGTCAGCATGATTCATTGTAGGTTTCACATATTTCTCAGCATTCGGTTTCACGAACCTATTCCATTGCTGAATAGCACCAGCAAGGTCTCTACCTCTCTGTGCAATATCACGGTTCAATCTTCTAGCAAGGCACACATCGAGATCTGTATCCACATAGATTTTTAAATGCATCATATCACGAAGTTTCTGATGTGCAAGAGCATAGATACCCTCGATGACGATGACATTAGCGCCGTAAATAGTTAGAAAACGATCCTTCTCTCTATCATGATTTGCAAACGAGTATATAGGGATCTGAGTCTTATGACCGGCTCTTAAGGACTTGACGCAATCATAACAGTAGTCCAAGTCGACAGACTCCAGAGAGTCAAAATCATAGTCGTTATTGAATGCCTTTTGTTTGTCCTCAGGACCCAATGGCTTATAAAAGTTATCAACAGATAAGAGCACAGTCCAGGGAGTATTGATCTCCTGAATGATACTGGCAGCAACAGAGGTTTTACCTGATCCCGATGGTCCAGCGACACCTATCACGTAGGGTTCAGTCCACGGAGGAACGTATTGTTCCCTTTCAAGCTCCACAGCAGCATGATGGTCATTCTTTAATGAATGTGGAGTAGGGAAGAAGGAATCGTGCTCCAGAGGAGCTATCCTGGTGGAGTTTCTTCGGCTCTTCAAGGATGTTGAGCTGTGTATGCGTGTCTCATTGTTTCTCTGGGAAGCCATTGGGAGTCTCTTTTGAAGTTAAGAGAAGATTTGATTTGTTGAAGTGCCATTTTTATATGTGACGGCTTTGGTGAAGCACCGACGGATTTAAGATTGTGAACACAAACCATCTTGCAGAACTGCAGCATTAGAGAACTACGATGATGAGAGACGAATATTGACCATGTAATCTTATATTTGGTGGGCTAAGACGTAATTGGTTTAGAGTTTTTGGTAAATTTCTGAGCCTTTTTTTTTTGTCTAATTTGAGCTCCTATGACAAAACAATGTTGGTTGTTATATTGAGATTCATAGCTCAAAGAGTTCTAAGTGGATCCATGCTATGCCATTCTATGTTGCCATCAGTCACTCTGAATGCGCATTTCTAATGAGCTGTGCCAGTATTTGAGTTCCAAAATATTTTCCAAAACAGATTTGTGATAGAACGCTTTGCTTTGCTTTTGTGTCATCTCCTGTCTCGTTGGGCTCCTGTCACCACAAATCTGGATGGTCATAGAACTCATCGTCGGTTCCAGCAACATCGAGCACTTGATTAGCGGGGCCAGTGTTACAGTCCAGAGTTTGGAGACCACGGATCCTAAAGAACAAAGTCCATTTAGTGCCTTTGACACCCAAGCCTGAATGGCCATTTGAGTATCGTACGCACGATGTCAAGATCTAAACCTAGCACCGCTTCACCAGGCATATCATGTCCTTCGACTCTTCACAAAAAAAAAGCATGTTCTCCTAATATGGCTAATATCAACCAGCAAGACACAATCCAGAAGGCGCCTCAGGAACTGGACTGTGAAGCCATTGATAATTTAACGTCATATTACCTTCAAGCTCAAGATGCGGAAAAACAAGCTGAAACGGAGTCAACACTATCTACCGAGGCAAATCTTGGAAACGAACTCATACCACGGGGATCTCCAATGTATTCGTCTGTGACAATCAACAGCTTTCGTGCTCTTAAAGATGAGATCATCCGTGATACTCAACCAATCCGAGAGTCAGCATCAGATTCCTTCAAATTTGAACCACAGCCACATGAGCCTCAGTATATGGTAGCGCATATCGCCAATGAGGGACTGGTTATGACTGAGGATGAGAAAGTCGAAGACTATAAGGTGGAACGTCGTGGAATTACTTGGACAATCTCAAAACCAACCAATTCTCCGCTATCTCCAATTGACTTGTTACCTTCCCATCTTTCCAAACCATCTACTGCTGAAATTCATAAAGGACCTTCATATAATTTCAGTCGCATAACGTCTATGAGAGATGTTTCTGGTGATGCACAAGCTGATGAATTCGCTCAGAATAGATCGAACTTCGAGAAAATCCCTTCTCCAGATGAGGTTGACCGTTTTATCTTAGTGGATTCGTTGATCAGAGACGGAGCTACTCACAGACCACAAAACGAATTGGTCCTAAGTAAAGGAAATCTTTCGCCTTCAATGACCGCAACATCTGAATACTCTGCTGGGCTGAGCAGATTTCACCATGAAGTCCCGTTATTGTTCTCACAGACTTCTATATCCCATAAGGACGATCTGCAAGCTCTTGATGATCACGATAGGCAGAATCTTAACCGTCTTGCGAGTCCTGAAGATGATGAAGATGATGAGGATGATGAAGATGATGAAGATGATAAAGATGATAAAGATTATAAAGATGATAAAGATCACAAAGATGATGAAAATGATGAAGATGATGAAGATGATAAAGATGATGAAGATGATAAAGATGATGAAGATGATAAAGATGATGAAGATGATAAAGATGATGATGATAAAGATGATCAGTTGAGTGAAGTTGAAGAGGCTGCATCTGATGAGTTTAACCTGCTAACAACAGAGACAGAATTGAATTGTATTAAGAGACAAAAATTACAAGGCGGTAAAGAAACGAAGAAGGAGGGGAGGTATCCATCATGGATGTACTTCACGAGTAGATGGAAGAGTTCTCCTTCCCCGTTCTGGCAGTTCTATAAAGCCGAAGATCCATCGTTGAATGTCTTAACAACTGAACCTAAAAAGGGGTTTTTGAGTAATGAGTTGAACGACTTTGACCCAGAGTCTCACTCAATCATTAGATCTCCCAATTTACGAAGAAACACCATCATTATGTGGATCTTATTTGTTCTCTTGATCGCTGCTATCTGTATTTTTGTTCCATTACTCGTGGTATATCTGAGAGTATCTGATTCAGCTGTGACCAAGTATTTAAATCATATCACTCCAGATCATAGAGCCAACTTATTGAGTACATTTGTTTTGGGAAATCTGTCCTCTGAACATACCAGAGAGTCAACATCTTTGATGAAGAGACCGAAAACGATTAATCCGCTTAGAGCAAGGCCTGGTGCTAGTATTGCTGGAATCACCCATTTCTCTGACATCCCTATGAGATATCAGAGAGTTCCAGAGATTCGTGACTTGATGACGAATCAGAACTTGTCAAACGTCTTTTATGGTATTGACTATGCTCCAAAGAATGTCATATACCCTACATGTGGTGCGACCCAGAAGGATGTTATGCTTGATTGTGCCCTCTTATCTCAAGTTACTTCAAGAATTAGGACCTATGGAACTCAATGTAACCAGACTAAGTATATCTTAGAATCGATCAAGCTGTTACATTTGAATGTCTCTTTATCGATTGGTGTTTGGATCGGAGAAAATGACGAGATTAATGATGAGCAGATTCTGGATATGAAGCAGATCTTCCGAAGTTATCCAAGAAAGTATTTTGAAGCTATATTTATCGGGAATGAAGTCCTTTTCAGAGAGGATCAGTCATCTGAGAAACTCATTGAGTATATCGAGGACGTCAAATCCTTTGTTCAGAAGGAGTTGAAATGGGATATACCAGTA
The DNA here is from genome assembly GCA_003706445.3 of Williopsis mrakii. Lineage (NCBI taxonomy): Eukaryota > Fungi > Ascomycota > Saccharomycetes > Phaffomycetales > Wickerhamomycetaceae > Williopsis > Williopsis mrakii. The sequence goes on from PPLH03000005.1 coordinate 87,488, forward strand.
GGTACATCTGAGTTAATTTCACAAGTCGATGCCAGTGTGATGAAGCATTGCGATTTCTTCGGTTCTAATACACACCCCTTCTTCAGCGGAGAAAGTGTTACGAGCGCGTCCAGGTGGACGTTTGATTCTCTCAAGTACCAAGTGGAACCATACAGAAAGCTTGGTTTAACGAGACAGAGCTCTCCTCCTGTTATTATTTCAGAGGTTGGTTGGCCATACGATGGAGGGAGTTATCACAATGCTAAAGCCGGGCCCAAAGAGATGCAAGAATTCATTAACGAGTTTGTTTGCAAGGCTAATGAGCAAAAGCGTCCCTGGTATTTCTTCGAAGCCTTTGATGAACCATGGAAAGAGGTTTATCATAGGACCAATGCCAAATGGGAGACTGAATGGGGGTTATTCACCGCGGATAGAAAGATGAAAGAAGGAATTGTATTACCAAGATGTTAAAAGCTATGGGTTTACAACCGAATCTATAATATAAAATCCAATCTAAATAAACAGCAAACCAAGTAAAATAACCTTATAATCCATCATAATAAAATTCATAATCATAACATTTCGATCAAGCATTCTTTTGCCAAAAGTCGTTGGCCTTTGACTCGTATGACTTACCGTATTCATTGTAGTAAACCTCAAAGAAGTTCACTATCTCTGAGAATATCAAATCATGCTCACAATCTTTGTATCCATTCATTTCGATCTTACAGTTCTTGCCACAGTTATCAACTTCAACGTACACACAGCTATTATGAGCGTGCAGTTCCTCTTCTGATATTTCCTCAAATGCCTGTTTATAACACTGTGATCTATGGATGAAGTCATCCACAGCTAAGTCATGGTTCATAGCAGCATAATCTGGACCTACTGTCTTTCCTTCGACATTATATCTCCATAGCTTTTCATTTGAGCATTTGACATGAAGGATGATCGTATTAATGTTGATACCAGTTTTCCGTTCCTTTTCATGGATCGTTGAAAAAATGTAATCCCGACGAGCTTTCGTAGAGTTTGTGGCGTCGAAAATACCAACATTGATCTGCCTACCTAACAGTGAGTTCAATAGGTGATCTAATGCTATGTGTGCAAAGCATTCTCTTTGCTCTTTGGCTTCCGCATTATTGGCATTGAAGTATTCACTTGTTTGATTCTTAAAGTTGGATAGTTTCCGACGGAAATGGCCAGCATTGAAAGAATCAATCTTGATCTCCGAGTGATATTGCTTTTGGAATTCAGAAGTGGTATGCTTAATCAAGTTGTTACAGATGGATGATTTGCCAGTTGCTGGTAGGCCAACCAAGATGATACACCATTTAGAATCCAATACCGGTTCATTTGTTGGAGTCGTTGTAAGTCTGTTTGTTGATTTCGGTTGGCCTTGATTCGAAGGCAATTTGGTCAATGCGAGATGAAGAGCATCGATACTCAAAGGGGGATTGTACTTCGTGCTATCATCCTCGTGGATCTTTGTGAAAGAAAGTGATTTAGGTAATACACGTGGTGAAGGTGCAATGGTGGTAACTGATGAAGAAGAATCTTGTCTTGAAAATATGGATTCACAACCTGTGGAATCATTCGTGTTGAGCCTCTGTAGTTTGCCCCCAAGTTGATTCACGAGGGCATGTGATGATGGGTTCATTTGATCCATCTTGAAATTTGTAACGTCTCTTAACACAGTAAGTTGTTCAAGTAACAAGTATTCAAGTACTCAAAACCTATTTTTCGTGAAACTGAATTCTGCGAACGTGTCCGATTAAAGTAAACCCTTGTTTTCTGGTTTGGGGGTTACTTTCTGCCTCTCTGTACCCCTAGAGTTATACAATGTAATGTTGAAGAAAAGAGTAATAATACAGAAGAACCGAGAGGGGGACTCGGAATATAAGAGTTTTTCCAGTCAGAGAGGGGAATAACGTGGTGAATTAGATCAGAGAGAAAAAAAAAGAACCACGAAAGGCTAAATTTCCGATAGCACAAAAGGTTTTTCCGTGCCGGGCGCGTTTCTTTTTCCTAGGTGAGATCGTTGAAGTCCACTGTAAGACACGAGGAGAAGACTTCATTGCCCGGTACCTTTCTCAGATCAGGTTTGATGTGAGTCAGTAGTACTGCATATTAGAGGCTGGTTTTTTTCACCCGCCTATCTTGAATATTCATCTCATGTTAATCGCCAAACCGGATCATTTGATTTCCAAGTTGTGACCACCTGACACATATTATACGAGAAGGCCCCTCAAAAAAAAACACATCCTAAAAAAGGTTCTCCGAAACTGGAAGGGTTATGAGCCAAACATCAAGGTTAAACCCAATCTTATCTCTCCATCATCTCTTTGATGAAGCGCTTATACTCTTTGATCTCTTTCTTCTGGGATTCGATTATTTTCAGTAACTGCTGGAAGTTGTTTGGATTTGATGCTTGTTCTTGTTCTTGCTGATCAGATGCTCGCTTGACTAGAGAGTTCAATTCATCTTGTAATCTTTTCCTCGTCTCCTCACTCTTTAGAAGCTCCTTCTTCATCAACTCAAGTTCTCTTCTGGTGGTATCATACAGCCCTTCAAGAAAACTATAGTTCTTTGATAAAAATTTGAGTTTATACTCACTCGCCTCGCTCAGCTTCTCAATAACGCGGACTAGTTTCCCCTGATCATTCTCGTCTTTCATTTCTATAGGGTTTCCGCTGAGGCGCATGAGGATTTCAATACTTCTGTGTAACTTTCTCATCATTTCAGTGTCATTTGGATCGTCCCATGCTTGTGATTCCTCCAGAATAGAATGGAACATGTTGTGGTTTCCAGCTGAGCCGGATTCAACCGCCGTAGAAGAGACATCGCTCAGCGGGTCCTCCAGCGACAAATCAAAAGTGCGCTCCGCTATACAGTGAAGATCCTCTTTAGAAGTCATTTATCCGTGTCTTGTGTTTTACTTTGGCCCTCTGGCGGACCTCCGTCGAATAGTTTGGTTTCCTCCTGTTCCTTCTCACTTTGACGTTTCCGAATTTGATTTAACCGCTGAAAGAAATCACAACATGGAGATTTGTATGAGGAAGCGTATCACTGAGATCTAAAATGCCGTTCAGGTAGTAGAGTTTGGCGCCATGATTCAATCTTGTGAACTAAGAAGTATTATAGTATTCGTGGATTAACTGATAATGTATCAAGATGAGTTAAATCTGCAATATATTAGGTGGTTTCTCCCCTTCCTGAGGCTCTATACAAGTGAGCGTGGATCATAGACCTTTCATACCGGTATTCCCTGTCCTGAAATTTGCATTAGGATCCTGATTTGAGAGAACAGAAGGACCTTTGCTAACCGGCTGAGCTCATCGCCGAAAATTTTGGACCCAAGTGAGTTCGAAGACATAAATGAAGAAAAAAATTAACAAAACTGCAAACAAGATGTCTGAGCCAGTAGAGCAAGTCCAACAACAGCACAGGGTATCGGTGGACCAATCAGGGAGCCCAGCAGCGCAATCAGATATGTCCAATGAGACATCGGGAATCCCTGATCAACAGGGCAATCAGAAACCTGTCATTCCAGAAGGAATGTCGAAGAAGCAGTGGAAGAGGCTTCAAAAGAGAAAGATCTACGAGGAACGTAAAAGTGATATGGTAAACATCCGTCGTGAAAAGAAACAGAAAGCTAGGGCTAATCGCCGTGCCAAAATTGAAGAATTGAAATCAAAAGGAGAACCAATTCCAGATGAGCTATTGAAGAGAAGACCACAAGTCCCAAAGGATCAACAGAGTAGTGGTGTGCAATTAGTGATCGACTGTGATTTTGATGATTTGATGCAGGAAAAAGAGCGTGTCTCGTTAAGTACTCAGATCACAAGACTTTACGGTGCTAATCGCATTGCCCTACATACGACAGAGATGAGAATCACTTCGTTTAATAAAGGACTGAAAAAGAGATTTGAAGACCATCTAATGAACTCTCAGTGGAAGTCTTGGGATCATGTCAAATTTGAAGAGGAGCCATTTGTGGCTGATGATAAATCTATCTATTTATCTGCTGATGCTGATGAAGTACTAGATACATTAGAGCCTGGAATGACGTATGTCATTGGTGGAATTGTGGATAAAGGCCGTTATAAGAACTTATGTAAAGAGAAAGCTGAGAAGTTGGGAATCAAGACTAAAAGACTCCCAATTGATGAATACATCAAACTGAGTGGAAGAAGAGTGTTGACAACTACCCATGTTGTGGAATTGATATTGAAATGGTTTGAATTTAAAGATTGGAAAGTGTCATTTGAGACAGTTCTTCCACAAAGAAAGCTTGTTGAGAATTTTGTGCACGACTCATTTGTTAATGGCCCTTTGGAAAAGTCTATTATGGCCGAGGCTCAAGAGTCTACAACAGAAGTCGAAGAAGAGACATAAGGATTCATATTTCAATAGGCATAATAAAATTCAAGGAAAGAGAAGTAAAGCAGCGACAAGCACGAATTACACAGCAATCATTGACCCATTTTGTAGAGGCCATAGAAAGTTGCCGCGCTACCAGCAAGGGCACCCAAGGCACCACTAACCAAGTATCCCTTAACCTTGGGGATTTGAAGTATTTTCTGTCTTTTTGTCGTAACTTCCGAGCCAGGATCATCATCGATTTCAAGAAAAGTACGTTTCTTGATAGAATCGGCACCATCTTCATCGATTTCCAGAGGAGCATCCTTATCAGTAGGGACGATAACGATTGGAACCTTCGTAGAAGAGATATCAACCAATGTAGTATCATCAGTACCAATGCAAGTGGACTTAGCTGAGTCCTCAATCTCTTTAGTGGTTAAAGGCTCACCCGTGTCTTCCCTGGTTTCAAAATCCTCTTCATATTCGTCTGAGAAGTCATCATAAGAGTCGTACGCCATCGTTTGCTCGCCTTCGTAGTAGTTATAGCAGTCCACTTCTTCATCGGCACTGTCATATTCACATTTATGATCATCTCTAACATGATTGTCGTTATTCACCAGGCTATCATCAGCCTTCTGTTCGCATACTTTGTCCCTACTAGTTTGCGATTCAGGGATTTGAAGCTTCACCAATTCTTCTCTGAGCCCCATCACCGTCTTCACGATGCGGGACTCCTCAGGAGGACCATCATCACGATCGTCGATAATAATTGGATTATCAGTGGACATTGTAGACATAGCAGAGAAAGCGGTTAGTATATGAAACTGAAGAGTTTAAGAAAGAAAGATTATTTGGCCGTTTCAGGGGAGAGAGATGAAACAGCACACTGTGCAGGGCCACGCAGAAAAGTGACACATCCGATTTGTGGGTCAAAAGACTTAATCGGCTAGGCTGTTCATTTAAGGTATTGCTATAAGAACTGTCAATAGACTGCGACTTGTCACTGTTTAACTGTTAATTGTTCGTAAACCTCATCTGTTCTTAGAAGTTCTAAACGGAAGGAGTTCTAGTGCATATTGGTGGCTGCATTGATCTTCGTCTTAATCACTCGTTCTCTGAAGGCTACAGAGAGGGACGGAAGTTATGGTTCTCAGAAAGAAATCAGCGTTCAGTTCAAAGAACAGGGCGCAACTCTCACAAGAAGAAGGCACACCGATGTTACGCAAGTCAAAGAGATTCTACCATCTCAGCTCTTATCTCACGAGACTCTATAGGTGCTCATGGGAACACATTGAAGACGTTGAAGATGAAGAGCACAATAACGCGAAGGGCTATGGCTTCTATCATACAATGGAGCAGTTGTGTGAAGTAGAAACCAGGAGTTTCATCAGTGATGAAGGATGGGGTGATGGTGAAGGGTATCAATGTTGTGGAGTCGATGATACTGAGGATGATTGCTGTGGTAATAGCAATGACAGTGAATGTATAGTGGAAAAACCCTACCAGAGTACTCAAACGCTGCAGTTGAAAGAAGAGGAGAATTTTACATTTGAATTACCCCCACAGATTCCTCAATAAACAAACATCCCTTTTGTAATTTTCCATAAATTCATCACAGTATCATAGAAAGCGTCACTCTCAGGATGTCTCAACACCTCAGTACCGGTATGAAAAATATTCCAAAAGTGGCTAGAGACACTGGTCCGAAAACAATCTGAAAGACATCGGAAACATCAGAACAAAAAGACAGAAAAGGAAGAGGCGAAGGAGAAAAGATGTTCAAATGTGAGTGCTTTATGATATTTGCGGCGATCATGTACCAACAATGACAGGGAAAACAGGTATACAGGCCCACTACTCTGTATCCCAACACCCGGCCTTCCACTCGGAGCCGTGGGATGTTTACAGCGCTCGTCACAAGAACTCTGACAAACCGGTCGCAGTGTTTATTTTTGACAAGAAGAAGTTCGAGTCGCAGTTGACGAAGAACAATATCATCAAGAAGGGTGAAAAGCAAGTGATCTACGATGCTTATGAGGTTTTGAGGAACCAGGTGGCCAATCTGACAAAGTTTAGACATCCAAATGTCCTTACCATTATCGAGCCTTTAGAAGAGCATAAGGCTAACTTCATGTTTGTGACTGAAGCTTTGACCGGATGCTTGAATCAGGCACCTGAGTTGGATGATGTGACAATCCAGAAGGGTCTACTTCAGATCACAAACGCGTTGAAATTTGTGCACTCACAAGCGCATATGATTCATTTGGGATTGGCACCAAATTCTGTGTTCATCAACGATAATTCTGATTGGAAACTCAGTGGCTTTGGGTACATTCAACCAATTGATTGCTCTGAATATTTCATTCCTCAATATGATCCAAGAATGCCAGGATTCATCAATATCAACTTGAACTTCACCTCTCCCGAGGTCGTGCTGGAGAATGCCATATCGCCTGCTGTGGATATGTTCTCTCTTGGCGCCTTGATTTATTACCTATATAACAAAGGTTCAACTTTCATCAGTTGTAACAACTCCACAAACTATTATAAGGAGGACTACGCAAGATTTGAACGCAGTTTGACTCAGAATAATCCACGACAGATCTTTAAGAAAGTCCCAGAGTCGTTATTCAAAGTTTTGCCACAGTTAATCAACCGTTATCCAAATCAGAGAATATCCCCAGATGATTTCATACAGTGTGACTATTTTAATAATCCCTTGGTTAAAGTAATGGTTTTCTTAGATGAATTCCCAACGAAAAATGACGACGAGAAATTAATCTTTTTGAGATCCATGATCAATTTATTGCCTCTTTTCCCATCAAATATATTACAGAAGAAGATCCTCCCGATAATGATTGACCTACTCTCTACCAAAGTAGTTTCATTGATCCAAATTACTTTGAATATCATCATCCTTATTGGCGAAAACATGTCGCAACTATCATTTCATGACAAAGTGTTCCCTGTGGTATCTGATGATAAACTGCTACAATTTCAAGAGGCACAAATTGTGATATTGGAAAACTTACACATCCTGAAGGTTAAGGTGAAGAATGAGGAGTTCAAGAAGTTACTGCTCAAGTTAACAGAGAAAACGTTGGATTTACAGAACAACTTCCAAGTTCAAGCTAAGACGTTGGAAAGAATGGATATCATACTACAGACTGTGGATTTCCCGAACATTAAGAATAACATATTCCCGAAAATTTGCACCATTTTCTCAAAGACAACTTCGTTGAATGTGAAGATCAAGACCATCGACTCGTTTGTTCTACTTATTGAGAAGAAAGGGATTGATAAATTCATTATCAATGAGACTCTGCTGCCACTATTGAAATCAATGAAGACTAGAGAACTGAAGATTATGAGGTCCATATTAAAAGTTTATCAAGCATCTGCTGAAGTATTAGATGAAGAGCAAATCGTTGAACATGTAATTTCGCAACTGTGGATTTTATCAACGGCTTCAACAATGACCACAACCGCGTATGAGGCTTATACTTCTGTGATTAACGACATTTCTAAAAAGATACAAATGTCACATATGGAAAAGCTGAAGGCCTTGGAAGGTAGTAAGCCACCCGAGGGCGAGGATGACACTGAAAAGTTTAGACATTTATTATATGGAAAGGAGGATGCAAAGCCACAGCAGCCAGCCATCTCAACAGATACATTGCAACCGAAAATGAATTCTCTTCCACAATTATCTCCACAAGTGATTAAGCCAAAGATCGAACCGATGACTCTACAGCCAAAGAAAAAGTCCACGCCAGACAATTTGAACTTCGGCTCTGTCAGCGCTCATGCAATGCAACCAGTTGTGAAAACATTGAGAAAAACGTCAGAGTTTGAAGCAAGCGCTGACGATGAGTTTGAAGACTTCGTTTCTGCTCCACAGTCTAGAGCAAGTCCTGCTCCTCAAAGCACAGGCATTGATTGGAGTAGTGAGTGGAAGACACAACAGCCAAATGTGCAATCACCTGTGCAACAGCACCAGCAGCAGGTGAAATTACCACCAGGCTTTGAAGACTCAACCTTGATCCCAATGAAGAAAAAATTCAATAACTCCTGGGATAGCAACACTGAAAGTCTGATTTAAAGATAAATAGAATCATACAATATTACAATTAGTAACTTTTTGGGCAATTTATAGTAGTATGGATCAGATCCCAATAAGCCAATTCAGTATATGTGACTTTCAAACTTCTTTTCGAAGTCCTGGGATCCATTGGGCAGAACGCGAAATTCCTTTTAGACGCGAAAAAGTTGAGGAGTCGAACTCCTAAAATATCGGCCCTGGAGAGCTGAATACACAGAAAATGACCAATTATGCGACTAAATTAGAGCTTCCATGGTATGTGTCTTATATTGAGTCGCAGATAATCTCATACTAAATCTTTTCAGGGTTGAGAAGTACAGGCCGTTAGTCCTTAAGGATGTTGTCGGCAACACTGAGACTATCGAACGTCTCAAGCTGATCGCGCAAGATGGTAACATGCCACATTTGATAATCTCGGGTCTTCCAGGTATCGGTAAGACTACCTCAATTCACTGTCTTGCTCATGAATTGCTCGGTGATTCATATGGCGATGCTGTGTTGGAGTTGAATGCCTCGGATGACCGTGGGATTGATGTTGTTCGTAATAAAATCAAGCAGTTCGCTCAGAAAAAGGTACAATTGCCTCATGGAAGGCATAAAATCATCATTTTGGACGAGGCTGACTCCATGACACCGGGTGCTCAACAGGCGCTGAGACGTACAATGGAAATCTATTCAAACACAACAAGATTTGCATTCGCATGTAATCAAAGTAATAAGATCATTGAACCTTTACAGTCACGTTGTGCCATCTTAAGGTATGGTAAACTGGCGGATGAAGAAGTGTTAAAGAGATTATTAGAGATCGTTGAGATGGAGCATGTCAAATATTCAAATGACGGGTTAGAGGCATTGATCTTTACCGCTGAAGGTGACATGAGACAGGCCATCAATAATTTACAGTCAACAGTTGCAGGATTTGGATTTGTCAATGGTGATAATGTCTTCAAGATTGTGGATTCTCCACATCCTTTGGTGATCAAGAAGATGATTCTCTGTTGTGTACATGGTGATGTTGATAAGTCACTGGAATATCTCAAGACTCTTTGGGATAAAGGGTATTCTGCAATTGATATTGCTTCAACAAGCTTCAAAGTGACGAAAAACTTGGATGAAATGCAGGAAACGAAAAGACTCGATGTCATGAAGGAGATTGGTGTAACGCACATGAGAGTCTTAGAGGGTGTTGGTTCATATTTACAGTTGAGCGCATTAATTGCAAGAATTGCAAGCCTTTAATACATCACTTATCTAGAGTGATATACCTTTTGTAGCGAGGGTTTTTTTTGCTTCAGAACCCCACTCATCTGGTTCAGTCCGATCTTTAATTTCTTCAACAATGAATGAGATTTGATAATTCCTGATACCCGAATACACTCTAGCTGTTGAATGGACCGCAGATTTGGGGCCTTAGGTAGCTAATCCTTCAGATTTGGGAGACCTATGCTGCATGGCTCGCCCAAGAAGGGACCAGAGAACTCAGAAAAAGCTGAGCTCTTTGAATCTAAGACTTCTATGGCACCCAATTCAAAAATAATGGAAAGCTGAAAACCAACAAAAGATCAATCATCATCAAGATTCAAGAGAATTGAGCAATTTCAAAAATTTCCTACATAAACCAAGGTCATCAAAAAGTCGTAAACGTTTAATAATTCGGGCAAAGGCCATCGGACTTGACCAATCTGTAAATCTATATATTGTTAGAAGATTTCTCAGAGAGAACCATAAAGTGACACTCACATCTTGTATACTCAAACTGATAAACTGTCTCACTTCCAAGGCTAACCAGACTTTGAGCATTGCCAACTTGTCTGCTGCTTCTAGCAATTCGCGATCGTGTAACCCAACCTGTCTCAGTATAGGAAGTGAACTTGATAGAAATGTATTGTTAGTTTTCAGGAATTCCATTCATCAAGAAAAACCATACCCACCTAGCAAATAAGTCCATCTCTGGGTCCAACTGTCTTCCTAAACCTTCTAAGAGTAAGATGGCAACTACCACGGAAACAAAATCACCCTCCATACGGACATGATGTGCTCTGACCATCGTGAGCATTCTTTCAAGTAGATCACCGATGGAAACAGTGCCCAGTGTGAATGTTCTTTGCTTGATTTTATCAACGAGTCTTTCCGTCTTCAGAGCAAATATCTCTGGATCAATAGCAGTTTCTGGTGTCTTCGATCGCTCAATCATCAGCTCACCAGCTTTATAACCATCAAATTCTGCTAATGAGTTGAAGAGAGCAATGAAATTCACACGATTAGTTTGATTCAATTCGGTGACAAGGCCAGCATCAATAAAACAAACTTCGGGATAGAAACCCATGACAGACAATCTATCAAGTTGTTCAGATAGGAAATCCAAATCACATTGAGACCTTAACTTATCAGATATAGCATCACGCTGCACTGGCGTTGAGACGATTTCTGTATTGAGATCATTTGGTTTCACAAACCTGATAATGATGTTGCCAGGGTGCAAGTCTGAGTGGATGAAGTTATGCATGATGAGCATATGCAAGAATGAATCTATCACCTTATCACTTAGTCTGTGGGATAACTCTTGGTTCAACTTCTTTTGCTGTTTTAACTCCAAAATCTTTGACATAGACACACCATTGATATACTCCTCCACCAGGATAGCTCTGTTACAAAAATTCAAGTAAGGAGTAGGAAAATTGATAAAGAAGTCATCTTTGTAGTTCTCTTGAAATTTCTGCAAGTTGAGTGCCTCTATACGCAAATCCAATTGCAGATTCATCAAAACGCCGAAATTGTACACTTCATCCGGTAGCGAGAGCCATTCCATTGTGGGTATCAAGTCAATTGCGCGGGCAAAGAAATTCATGATCCTGAGATCCCTCTTTATCTCTGTAGCAACGCGTGGGTGCATCACTTTGATAGCAACTCTCTGATTTGGAGATGGCGTTTCGTTGACCAATGCGTTGAACCAGGTTCTCCTGTGCGTTTTCAAAGGATAGAACTCCATGTTTTCAAGAGTCTTAGGGGATAATGTGGCTGTGTATACTTGGGCAATGGCACCAACACCAACTGGGGTTTCACAGAACTCATGAAAGATCTCATCAAATGGTAGACCAAACGATTGTGTCAACACCTTCTTTGTGTAGTGCAAGCTGTGAGGTCTAGCGCTTGAGTGAAGCTTCCCCAGTTCATTACAGAACTCCTGTGGAAAGATATCCGTTCTTGAAGCTGCCCATTGACCCAATTTTACAAAGGAGGCACCAGCATGATCCAATGAGATTCTCACAATCTTATACCATATGGAACACCCCCTTTTCCCAAACCAGCTGACAGGTATAGTCATCAGTAGAGGCAAAAATATCACGCTTAACTCCAAGAACCGACCCACTGTGACTAGTGGTTCCCATACGTAGTCCGAGATGAAGAATCTTAGCCTGTAGAGCCAGCCAATATTGCTACTGAGCCTGACTTCACGATATTGCCCATGCTCTTCCTCCAACTCTCTCTGCGATGCAAAGAACAGTCCCTGCTCAAATGTGTCACCAAAAGTGTCGGGCTTAAGCATCTCATTGTGAATTGGCCTCTGGTGGAGCCACTGAGTCAGTGATAGTCCCGTCCCGAGACCTATCATCAAGGGCCTGCTGATTCTAACAGCTCTCAGAACCTGACCAAGCCTCAGGCTGGAGAATCTGAACATGTTGAACAATAGAAAAGCGATGAGAGTCCTTGACTAGCTTCCTTGTTCTGATTAATCTGCTTTCCCGGCGGTTGGATAAGACGTTAAAGATTTATTTCCCTAAGAGACATTTGTTACCGCGAAACATCAACACTACAACGTCACAACAAAGCGACTGGATATTCACCTGTGTTTTGATTTAGAACTTGCCTGTGTGAGCACATCAACACAGCTGTTCAGCCATGGCATTGAAAGCACCACCAGAGAATGGGCTATTGCAGGAGCTTTTTGATTACTGGCAACCAGCGCCCTTCGAGGCTTTTGATGATATTGAATTGGGTGTTGATGGAGAATCCCTTGAGGAAATGAGGTTTCTTCAGACGAATCGGGAGGCGCAAATATTGGATGAGCCAGGATTGAAGGAATTTCAACTCGCCGTGGATCAATTCGAGCAGTTGCTGTTGCCTCTGGGTACTTTCCTCACAAACTTCAACAGCCAGCTAGCTGAGCTTTCAAAGGAACTGGAGAGGTTGAAAGACCAGGCGCTTTCGCTGTCGACCAACTTAGACAAGAAAAGGGAGCTGGAGCAAAAATATACACCGATTGTTGGTGACCTTGTTGTGCCGCCTGAAGTTGTGAGAGAAATCTATAGCGGTGAAGTATGCGCCAGTTGGTGTGAGTTGTTAATGGTGCTAGAAGATAAGAGGTTGATTTACGAGAAGTACACTAAGGAATTTGATATTCGTGCTTTGAAGCAGTTGAATTCCCTATTGGTTGCCTTAAATGCCAGAGCTCTGGAGAGGATCAAACAGTTCATAGTGTCAAGAATTAAGAGACTAAGAGTGATTGGAACACCTTCCCAGGTGGTACAGAGCGAACTTTTGAGCGTCAAAGAGGCATTCCTATTCTTGCAGAAACAACAATCTTCATTGGCCCTTGAATTGAAACAGGCATATGTTTATACAATGAGATGGTACTATAGAGCCCATTTTCACCGATACGTCACTTCATTGGATAAGTTGAAGTTACAAATCTACGATAAGAATACGCTCATTGGAGGCGTTCACTCCTATTTCTCGTCTCAACAGATGGACTATACGATTGGTAAGAGAGCACAAGTAGTCACTGCGGAGGACCCAACGGTGATGCTTGCTCAGATTGCAGAACATAATCCAATAGTTTCACATATGGAGGTCGGGTTCAGAAGCTTCAATCTTGCACTTTGTGATAATGCCTCTGTGGAATATCTGTTTATGGTTGAGTTCTTTGGTGAGAATGCAAATGCCCTATTGGAGCAAATCTTTGATCCAACGTATAAATTAGGATCGGCATATACTAAGTCATTGATCTCGTCATATGATATTTTTGGTGTACTGATACTCATCAGACTGGCACAGTCCTTGATATTTGAACTACAAAAAAGACGAATACCTGTGGTGGAGGACTATTTGAACTTACAGATGATTTTACTCTGGCCCAAATTTCAGCAACTGGTGGACATGAACTGCGAAAACATGAAGCGTTCAGCGACAAGATCATCGGCGATTGCTGCTGTAAATACGACACAACCACACCCTTTGACTGTCCAACTCACAAACTTGCTCTATGGATTCTATCAATTGACACACAAAGACACTCAAACCACCCAGGAACCACTTTACCAATCGATACAGCGATTACAGAATGATTATGAGTCCACTATGACAAGGATGAGTAAGAGCTCTAAGAAAGGGGAACTATTTCTCTATGTTAATTACTCGCATGTCTTGACTGTGCTGGGCGAGTGTGAAGGCTTTGACAGAGGGCATTTCACGACGTTGGTCGGCGCCTTTGAACCGAATTGATGGCTCCAAAAATAAGTAGTAATATAGTCATTGCAGTTTTCAAACTAAACTCTTCTTCAACCACCTCGTAGGCCATTGGGATCCTGTTTGGGAAGTCTTCATGTTGAGATCATTGTAACTTTTTTGTGAGGAGTCGCAAGCCTTAAACCATCGTGAAAACCAAAACAGAAGCATAAATACGGGACACCATCCTCTCCAACGATTCGTGGAAACAATGCTGTAATATGTCAATAGCTAGGGAGATTTCTGTCACACCACAGCAGGCAAAGATCATACGGTACCCCGTTGAGAAAAACAGGACTTTGAGGATTGTTTCAGGCCCTGGCGCTGGAAAGACAACAACTTTGGTGAACAAATTAGCATACTTGATCGGTGAAGAAATATTGAAGCCTCAACAGATATTGGTCCTCAGCATGACAAATAGAGCCGTGGACAGTATCACCTCTCGTCTGGAGCAGTTAATTGGTGAAGATTTGGCAAATCAAGTCTCAGTAACAACATTCCATCAGTTTGGCCATAGAGAGTTAATGAAGTACAACTCGGAGTATGGTTTTGCTGAGCTGATCGAGGACCCTGGTTGGCGAATCATGGCTAAACTCACTGGCATTAGAAACAAGTTCAAGCTTCAAAAAATGGTCAAGTTGATCAAGGCAAAGGGATGGAAAAATAGAGCTCTACGTCATGAACTCTCCTTGGAATATAATGTTCCGAGTGAAGCTTTGCATGAACTGATTGGCATGTTGAAAAGCATGAATGTTGTTACGCATGATGACATTCTCCGTGATGTTAAGAAGCTTATTCGTGAGAAAAAGATCAAGACTGATTATGACTTGACTATCGTGGATGAGTTTCAAGATATGTATTATGACCTATGGGAGTTGGTTGAGTTATTGGCAGTCAATACACACTTGTGTGTAGCTGGTGATTTATGCCAGAGCATATATGGATTTTTGGGCGACAATGAGATAGTTCAGAGAAGGTTAGACAAGTTCAATGACATGGATACAGTAGAGATGTTTGATTGTTTCAGGTCATCGCCAGAAATCACGAAGGCCTCTGAATATATCCTAGGTGTTGAACGTGGTGTGGTATCCCAGAATCGAGGTGTGAAACCTGTATTTATGAAGTTTGACAATCCTGATGCTCAGTATGACTTTATTGCAGATGAAGTGACAAGGCTCATCTCTGAGACCGATGATATAATTAAACCGAACGATATTGCAATTCTTACAAGGACGAATCCGGAACTGGAGAAAATCACGAAGGTACTGACCTATTATGGTATTGATACCTTGAAGATAAGTTCCACTCCTTCATGGTGTGATGGTAACCTATTTCACTTTGTGGATTATCTTCGGATTCTGAACAACCCAAGACGTTCAAATTTTGCTGTTATGTGTACCTTGACTCTTCTCCCTAAGGTTGGAAATGTCACTGTGAAGAAACTGGAGGAGCGAGCCCGAGCAAGAAGTTTGCCGTTGTATTCTTATTTGAAGATCTATCGAGATGGTTTGAGCAAGCCATTGCAGAAATATATTGATGTGATGGAAGATATCAAGGACAATGTTGACCTGAGCGACCCAAATGACATCATGAGAAATTTACTTACAATAGGAGAAGAGCTAGGTCTTCGACAACTGCTTTCGAGAGATATCAAGCAGAAAGATGATAAGAATCACATTACTTCTCTAATATTAGACTTCTACGAATCTCTTAAAATGTTTTCCAAACTGAGACCCTCAGACCAAAATGTGGCTGAATACTTTATTCAAAATTATCTAGACCGTCTCCCCATCTCGACAGTAAAGGATGCAGTGAAGCTGAGCACAATTCATTCAGCAAAAGGTCTGGAATTTCCAGTGGTATTCATGGTTGGCTCAAAGCCGCCTGTTGTTCCGGTTGGTGGTGTTCGCCTTGAAGATCGCAGAGTGTATTACGTTGGCATGACTAGGGCAAAAAGCCTGATGTATACTACCGTTGTTGAGGATAAGAATACTCCTATTGATATGGGCAGATTTAAGGAAGAAAATGCTCATTTATACCAATTCGAAAAACCTGCATTTACTGACTCACTGTTGTCCAACTTTGGTAAGCCAATACAACAACTTAGAAGTTTTCACACTGCTGTGTCTCCTCTAAATACAGCTGTTACTTGTGCACAACTAAAAGGAATCTACAGAGGTCTAAAATTGTGCAAGAAACTATTGTGAGTTCTGTTTATTTTTTCTTTTTGATTATTGGGGCTGTAGTTTCTAGCATCTTCACTTTAAGCTCGTAGAAGCTAGAATTTTTCAACCAGGGCACCTCAACATCTGGGACAGACTCCAATAACTCCTTAAAGCTTCTAGATATCACATCATTATCAGACATTCCCAATATCGTACATTTCGTTCCTAATTTCTCTTTCAATTGTATCATGGCACCTCTGGGGAGTTGTATCAGCTTCACTTTGACACAATTTGAGGCGTTATAGCACAGCGCAGGGAATTGTTGGATCAGTATCTGGGGCGAAATTTCTGTCTTACATACAAAGACGTATCTCATAGGTCTCTTCTGTGGTTCCTTCACCTGTGCTTCAAGTAATTTGACTGTAGAATTGAACCCCATGGTCAGGTGGTCCAAGATCTCGGGTTTGGCAGGCTTCGTACCTTTAATTGCATTCCACCTAGCGACATCTTGTAGCTGTAAGAGGAGAAACTCCATAATCTGATGTTGTGAGTCGTGTGGGATTAATGGGAAGTGGCTTGATGGAAAGGGATTGTCCAGTAACGGTTTGAAAACGGTACGGCGTTTCTCAACTTCCTTGAGAGACATTTTGCGTATCCACAGTAGGTTATTCTCTTATATGTCTGAGTTCTATGTTTCGATGAAGGCAACAAGCCGCTCTGTTCTTTAGACTTCACAAAGTCAAAATGCCTCTGCCAAAGTCCAACTTCCGGTAATGCTTCAAAACCTCTCAAAGCTGACACTTCAGAATTTGGCAGACTTTTAGGTCAACAATTAAGAGAGTAACAACTATAACTGAAACGCCTATACAAAACAGGCCAACATTCGGTCAAATTCTCTTTAGCTCTAGTGCACGTTTATTGTTGTTAGTTATAATGTAATATCAGCTCTTTCAAATTGTCAAAATATCTTCTTGCTTGGCCTCTTTTGTGAGCTCCTTTCTCACAGCAAGAACATTATCTACAATAACAGCATCAACACCTGCATCCATCTGCTTTCTAGCATTCTCTGGATCGTTGTTATCAACCCCATACGTGAAACAGACTAGGCCTGAGCTCTTTACAACTTGGGCCAGACGTGGACACTTTACAATTGGTGCCGCAGCTGAGACAATACCCAGAAGGTTCCAACGCTTGCTGAATCTAACAGCACTTTGCAAGGAATCACAGCGTGCATCGGCCATAACACTTGTACCAGATTCAGTAAGAAACAAGATTGGGATAGCAGGTTGTTTCAAAGAGAGCATGAGACACGCTTCTGGATGAAAGGAAGAGAAGATAATATCACGACCATCCGCATGGTCATATACACATTTCAAGACGGTGTCGACCCAAAAGTTCAAGTCCACAGCAACTTCGCCCATATCCTCATGTTGAGCTTCGTATAGTAGTGGATACTTACACTCAATGTTGAATCCAACGCTGTCTGGAATCCTCTTGAATAATTCTTTCAATGTGACAAAGCTTGAAGCAATAGAGCTTCCACGGGAGTTACCCTTGAAACCCATGCTTTTAAAAGTCTTTGTCAACCGCATCTTGTCCAACAGAGGATTATGGGAATGGTTCAGTAATGATGCAGAACGTGGTCTCAATAAGAAATCATCTTTAGTGGTGGTGTTATCATTCCCCTGGTTGAACCCAAGAAATTGTTCCAATGTCAATTCATGCATTGGGATATCAACTCCAGACTCGGCAACTAAGAAATCATGATACACAACTGGGACATGATCTTTAGTCAACTGGACATCAAATTCAACGTACGAGGCGCCCAATGAAGCGGCAGCAATAAAGCTCTCGACTGTGTTCTCGCCGAGCTGCAAAGATTTAGCTACTGTGTTTTTACCCAAGCCTCTATGACCGATCACTCTTGTCGAAACAAGGGACTTCCAATAAGTTTCAGTACGATCCAATCTCATGTTTGGATGCTGAAAAGGTTTAACTATCAGCACTTCGAAGGAGATTGTACCCAAGACATCCAAGGTCTCAGTCTCCATAATCGGAACGCTTGCAGTCTTATCCAGCAGACAACGGTTAGGTCCCACTGAAGTATAAATCTTATTCAAAAAAGCAACACCACGACCTAGAATCTGATTATTTTGGCCACCATAAGTTGGAACGATATCAAATAAGATTACTTCATCTTCCGGTTTGGTTGGTGTACTGAAAGTGATTGGATCAACGTCATCTAGGGGAAGATCAACAACTGTGGGCGGTTCTCTTTGTGATTTGGTGGAGATAACAAGAGATAATGCGGTATCAAGTTCAGTTTTATGGACTTTGGAGATTGGTACACGATCTAAATATACTGCGGGAGCTGAGTTTCTCAGATCATTTGAACCCAATGTGATGATGATAAGGGATTCATCCTTCAGATAACGATGACCAAAGGACTTGACAGGAGTTGGCTTTGCCTTTGGTTTAATGGCCTTGTAGATATCATTAACCTTCTGCTTATTGGATGAACTCTCAAGACTTGAAGTCGAAGAATTACTCTGAGTATAAGCGAATTGTGGTTCTGGTTTGAGCATATCAGCAATGACTAAATGGCCACGAAGACAAGCATGCTCCATTGGTGTCCAACCACTATCATCACATTTGGAATATTGAGCACCAGCGTCTTTCAATAAAGTCACCACCTCGATTAAACCTTCTACTGCTGCAGCAAACAACGGAGTCCAGCCGAAAGAGACCTCTGGGATCTCTGTATCTGCACCCTTTGCCAACAGGAGCTTCACAGTGTTTGGTAAGTTCAACTTTGAAGCTATGTAAAGAAGAGTTTCATTGTTGACAGGATCAGGATCGTTGATCTCAACACCTTTACAAGTCAGCAGTGTGTTCAGTATATCCACAGAGTCTAGCCTGGTAGCAAGCACTAAGATCTTGGAGTTGGACAATGTGTAATCACAATTTGAGATGAGAACTTCGACGGTCTTGGGATGTTTTCCCAAGACGGCCAGATGGAGAGGGGTCAAGCTTTCAAAGTCACCCCAGTGATTCAAATCATCAATTGCAATGGTCGAGTCCCATTCATCCCAGGCCTTCAGAAAGTCAATGATGATCGCAGTGATATCTTTTAAACCATATTGGGCGGCATAATGCAGCGGAGTTCTCTTATAATGATCTTTTTGCAACAAGGCAGGTCTCAGGTAAGGAGGTAATGAGCTCAAGATCTGTGCCAACGATGTTGGTTCATCAGAAGAATGCAATCCATCTGGACCCAAAGTGTCAAACAGTCTCGTATTGACTTCTGCTGGTGACGCCGGAGTTACATTGCAGAAGTATGGTTGTTGTTCTTGGGGTGCATCTGATTGTTTACCAAGAGCAATAATATGAATATGGAAAAAGTTTCTCCCAGAGATGTCAGATGGGTCTGCTAATGAAGGAATGACCTTAAGAAGACGTGCGATACAATGTGATGATTGTTGCAGAGCACATTTGTTAAGCAAGGAGATCATGAGTTTCAGTGGGACCAGAACAATCGAACGGAACTCGGCAAGGAGTTGAGCAAATAGGGCATCGGCGTCGTCTGAGTGTATTGTTCTAGAAAATCTGTCAGGCTGAACTGAGGGGGACCTTGAAACAGGAGTGTTCAGAGTCTTTGGGGAAATAGTGTTGAGATAATCATTAATCAAAGAAAGACATTTGACAATATCACCTTCATTAGCAAATGGCAGTGGGTAAACTCTTGAATTGAGATAGGCATTCTGTTGTGAAGTACCAGCCTTCTTATCTAACTTCTTCAAGATTTTTACAAACCCTCTCTTGTTCAGTTCTCCAAACCACTTCAAGTTTCTAAAGTTGAAACGCAACTCCACCAAGACGCCAATGATCTCGTCTATCTCTTCACCCTCTGCGTCATCATTAAGGGAGGTCACGATCGTAGTGATCTTCTTCAGCCTTCTCTCGTACTCAGCGTACTGTTTGTTGTAAAAGTCATCGACTTCCTCCAAATTGCGATCCAATGAAAAGAAGAATCCAGCGAGAGCAGATCCAACTTCTGGCCCTTCGAGTGACTGCTCCTTTTCAAGAAACGTCAAATGCTTAATCTGCTTCTTCAAGTCTTTGTAGTTAATGTAATGCTGTACCCATTGTGGCACCTGGTGCTGAACGATAGTCTTACCGAACTTCATAACCAGACAGATTTTATCTCTCACAATGAAAGACTGGTGAGCCGCCCCGTGTAGCTCTCCAGCTTCGCTCGCCGTCGTGTCGTGGACGTTGTTGCCCTTTTCTGTTCACTTCAGTTTACTTCCCGCGACTACGTCGGCCTTTTATAACTAGCGGACAGGATCACACGTGCTACTCTGATAAAACCGCTCAAACCCGTCGTTTCATATTCAAATCCAAAGGTTTCTGCCTCAGGCAATAGATCTTGCTGAATCTGAAATTTCTGTTTCTTGTGTCCTACCTTCTTTCTCACCTCCTAAATCTTCAGTCTCATGTACCATCCCAGTAGGACGGTAACTCCTCGACACAAAACACCGACCCCCAAAGTCCGATGCTAGGTGTCCCTAATTGCTATTTCCAGTTCAGTATTACATCAAAAGACAACTGAAAATGATTGGATGGATTCAGTGAGACTCCAATACTCGAAGGATTACATGATCCAGGTCAATCTCATCTTTGATGCCTCCAGAAAACTCTGAGCTCATGTCTGCAACTAGTTGAACTCAAACAATAGGGCTATTAATTGCTATCGTCAAGATCATCATTGAGATCTTTTTGCGCCTTAGATGGTCCAGGGACTTTAGCATCAATATTTAAAAGCGCTGGATCGTTTCTCACAAAGGTGTTATCATGAAATTCAGCCTTGGAGTATGGAGCTGAATCCTGCTTGCTAGAATCAAATTCCCATCAGAAAGCTTAGAACATCTCCAGCTGAAAATTGGACGCTCCAGTTATCAGTGATATTCAAACAGTCACAAAGAACAATACGGACTTCCGTAAAACTTACAAGGGGAAGGTTTTGAACAAGCATAGTCCATTAGCCGGGTTATTCTCTGTTGACACGAATTCGAACTGATGAATTCTGCAGAACGCAACATGGTACCTGTCAAACTCGGATTTTCGAACTGGAATTGAACTGAGAAGTTGGCTAGAGGCTCTCCTGAGACGAGGAACAAAGAAAATGTCCTTACTTAACATGTCCTTCTGCCAATGGCCTTGCATTTATTAAAGTGTAAAGGCTAAGGCATTTCAATCTTGATTCTTACGTAGGACCATTCAAAAAATATAACATTGCTTCTCCTACAGGAAAATAAATCTCTTGAGCAGAAAGTACCGAATTCTGAAACTTGTTGCTTTCATCGCAAATTTCAATTTAAATCTCAACAGGTCATGTACGAGATGCTGCATTATAAACAAGAAGCCAACTTCACTGCTGATGAACTGGATGAGTCATGTATCATTCTTGCGCAGCTGAGACTCTGTCAAACGTTAGTTGGAGGAACAAAATGACTGATAACCATAATATTATTACCTACGGGACGAAACTATGATTTAACTAAGTTTAAATAATTTTGATTAAGTAAAATTGTCATATTCTTTCTGCTTACTTCCCTCATAGCCAACGTGTGACAACAGGCTTGATCATCAGTTCCAGCATTAATCTTATTACTCTCGGCATCCCTAATAAACCTCTATGAGCTGACTCAAGAACTAAGGACCAAGGGTTAAGTTAAGCTTGAAAAGTGTTCATGCAGAAAACATTGTGACACTTTCAGAGTTAACTGAGACGTGAGTGGTTTTCCGTATTTGGGTTGCAACACACTCAAACAATTAGTTAGACTTACAGGCAGGAATCTTCCCCCAACGCGAGCATATATTTACAAGTCTCTGTCATACTACATTACCATAAATACCATCATAAAATCAAATTCATTGGGTAAGAAGCCAAAAGGGCTTCAAAATGGAAGAGAAATGTATTAAGTTCATGAATGAGTTTGAATAGACTCGGGATCCGGGGAAGCCTTCCCATGAGACAATGTGATCGGAGCACCTTTTTTCAACTCTGCAAGTCTCTTGGCTTCTTCATGGACTTCACGGGCATCATTGACACTTCGGGTGTAGAAATCAATGATCTTACCACCCAATTCTGTCTTTTGGGCCTTCTCAAAGTATTTATTCAAGGATTCAGAAATCTTATACTTGGAATCCAGTCCTTTTTGGGTTTCATCAATCTTTGCATCAATCTCCTTGGACTTTTCTTGGATCTTAAACTTGGCATCCAGATCAGCGAGGAACTTATTGAACTTCTCTGAGAAACCATTCTTCTTGTCATAATCGACGGCCTTAGAGATGAGGTGATCACCTAGGACATAACCTTGGGCAAGGTACTCTGCAAAGATGGCACTCTTTGGCTTGTGCTCCTGCTCAATGTCTCCAGATTCATTACTAACAGAGCTCTTATCAGGTGCACTCTCAACGGTCTTCTCAACCAGACCTTGTCTCTCCGCAATCTCGCCCGCATGGCCACCACTCTTGACGCCTTCGTGTGGGACATTACCATCGTTGAACTCCCGAACAACGACTGCTTTACCATCCAGCTCAGCACCGTTCAGTAACAGTGCAGTGCTCACTGCACTTGGATTGACAAAGTATACTTGGACACACTGCTCTCCTTCTCCTTTTGACAGGTCATAACTCTTTATGCGTTCAATCTTGCCGCAAAAGGAGAAGAAGTGCTCGATCTTGGACAAAGGAGTGGAATCAGGAATGTTACTCGCGAGGATAGAGGACATGATGTATCGTGTTAAGACAGTAGACGCAATATAGTGTGATAAGCTGTGAAAGAAGAAAGGAAGAACAAAGGGGCGAATTTCTACGGCTGTTGGAACGATTGCTGTGTACCGGAATTCCGTAATGGGACACAGCCCAATAACAATAATAATGTTCATTGCAAGAGATCATACCGCTGTTGGTTCTCAAAAGCTGGCAAACACCATAAGCCTCTTCGCCAGCCTTTGTGCATCCTATTTCCAGTGTTCCTGCTAAAATCCAAAAGTAGTATCCTCCATTGCTGGGCTCCACGCTCTGAGTTTTTCCTTATTGTGGCAGCCCTCGGCCAAGAACCTTTGACACAAAAGATTGTCAGGGACAGCATCACCATCGAGCACCAAAACATCAAGGACAGCTAGCTATCTGATCAACTATATATGGGGCTCCTAATATCCGCTGCTGTAAGGAAGAGAAATATTAACAAGCAAACGTTGCTGCGAAGACGGAACGCCCTACGAATCGGACATCATACCCTGTTGGGACTCAATACAATAAGGCAGAGCGGACAGAGACCAGATACTGCCGTCACTTCTCCACCTCGGGCTGAATCTCATGATTACTTCCTGGTGAATGGAGGACTCCCAAATTTGAATGACGATGTCAATTCCACTGACCTACGGAACGCGAGATTGGTGCAAAGAAGAAGGCACAGGGACTCGGCCACCTTAAGGGACTCTCCTAATGCTACGATGTTTGACAGATCTTTTTTGATATTGCAAGGTGACAGGCGGATAAGACATCTGAACATGGAGGCACAGTTAATCAGGGAAAATCTTATCAGAGCTACGAATATGACTGATAACGACTCAATTTCTGATCCACAAAGAGCAACGGCTACGACGGCGAGACGATCACTGGCAGAAACAATAACTAGAAGAGAAGTCACCGATGAAGGAATTCACGATGACCCAGATCTGGATCCAGATCAAATAACTTTTGGTGATTTAATGACTACCGTGCCTCTGATAGATCCAGAACTGGGGCCAGTGAGTCCAAGCACTTCTTCTGAGATGATTCGTGTGAGAAGAAGGAATGCAAATAGACAAGCTGTGGTGATGGAAGATGAATAACAGAATTACAGGGTTCGATGAACATTAAGAATGACATTTCTATTAGTTTTATACACATTAATTCACATCAGCAGCTCATACACTTCTTCGCATTCCTTGCCACCCTTGAATTCCAACAAATATGATAATTCATCCCCTTCATCATCATGAACGAATTGCAAACCTGACCTGCCCAATCTCTGACATAACTTATTAGTAACAAGTGCATCTAATTGCATTCCGTTATTACAAACCACTTTGAACTTGGAATACTCTGGGTTGCTTACATTCGAAAATAATGATAGTTTACCCATCGACACTGGAATCCAATCTCCATCGTCATCAAGCTGATGCAGCCTAACCTTTTTGGTCAACAAGAGTAACTCACTCAGACCCAAATCTCTGGTCTCGTGAGAACCAAGCGAAAAAGTGCTCGATGATTTCTGGGCATACATCATCTTTGGTGGCCTGAAGTCATCCAAAGAACTCATTGATGTAGAGGTTGATGGTTTGTCAAATATCATACTTGAGCTTGAAGCTGCACTTAATGTCTCGGTTTGACCTTGGGCTCTCTTCAATTCATCCAGTACAAGTGAAACTGTTCTTGAATCGATACATCGGATGGTGAATATGACCATTCTTGGATCCGCTCTACTCTGAGAGCATCTCAGTTGTAAATCACGAGCAGATGGCTTACTCACCGTAGCGCTACTCAATGGGATCAATCTGACAGGGGTAGGCTGGCCGTGAGTATAGATAGCCAACGTGTTGTCATCAACATGGGAGAAGAATTTCAACTCGGTTTGGTAATCACGTCCAAGTTGTTCCCATTTGTTGTTATTCCAAGTGGAAACAAGACATGAGTTGGTGATGGTTGAGCATAAGACAGATTCGTCGAGGAATTTCTGTTCCCTAGATGACAATGATGAGAGTTCCCTAGTTTTAGAGACGAATGGCGATGGTAACTCTGGTTCTAATGAAATCGCGTTCATAGATCTGTGTAATGAGGCCATTGAACTTGGCTCTGGTGAAGGTTCATGCACTGGCACAATTGGCTTAGTTACAATCTCAAAGGATGGTTCTTCTTCTCTTTTTGCGAAGATATTGAAGATAGATTTACGTTTTTTCTTCTTTTCTGTAACTGTGGACGAGAGATCAGTGACCGATGCAAATGGCTTGGCTGCTATTTTTGCGTTTGATGAAATTGAACCTTCAATGGTGTTCAATGATTGAGTGATTGGTAAAGATACCACAGATTCGTTTAGGTTGTTACAGACCAAAGATTTCTTAAGAGATGGACGTACTGGAGCTGGAGAGAATGAGGCTTCAATGGCAGCGTAGTAGTCCTGCAAATCTGAAGTTTGCAGGTTTGGAGTTTCTTGGTGTTTCAACTTAGGAGTTTTGGATTTAATTATTGGTGATGATTTCATGTCTGTGGACGCATTCAACTTGTATAGATCGATATCTTGGTTAAAATATTGTTCCAAGTTCAGCTTCAATGATGAGTCTGAGAGGATGGACGAACGTAGAAGAGAGTCATGTCTGGAGATTATTGGAGAGGATTTGCGAAGTTGAGACTCTACTTGCAATCCCAGCCCAACCTTGTTGTTCTTTAAGCTGCACAATTTGTGATATCGACCTTCAAAGCTTGAGATTAATGGTATCTCTACCAACAGACTGTTCCAATCTTCCATTTGACCATCGTCTGGACAGGTAAAATAGAGCTGGATCTCTTCTGTGCCCAAGATGATTGCATCCGTATCATTCTGCTCAAGTTCTAATTCAGCGACATTCAACATCGGGAACATGAGAGTTCTTCCGACACTTAACACCTGTGTGATAGCGATTGTGTTGTTCTTCAAGAGGAAGACCTCGACCAGGATATCCTTGTAATTTTGTAGTGGATGCGTCAACGTGAACTGGAAGTAATCTCTCTTGATGACATCATCTATTTTGAAGTAAGCGACAGTAGTACCCATAGTATGCAAGTCCTTGACTTGGTCGAAGATTATAGTGCTCAAGTCAACCTTCTTGTTCATCTCTTCGACCTTTTCCTTGGCCTTTGTCACCAGTTGCTTGTAGTCGATGGTCAATGAACCAGCAATAATACCCAGGGTAGAACAGAACTTGTAGAGCTGGTTGACTCTCACCAATGGGGACTTCTTCAACGTGATTTCAGATTCTAGTGTCTCTGGATCAATGGAATAGCTTGCGATATAGGAAGCATATATGGATAACCCGCGTTCAAGCCATTGCAACAATTCTGTAGATTTCTGGACACGAAGGAAAGACTGATGATGAGCCACCAGTCGACGGACGTACTGAGGTTGCGAGGCAAAGCAGTATGAAAGCTTCGACAAGGTGATTCTGTAGGAAGCCTCAGCTTGTGATAGTTGTTCCATCTCGTGTTTATACTCCTAAGTCTGATTTTCCGACTTTCAGAGAGGAGAAAAGAGAACTTCACCAACTTTTCATTCATCTCTGTGTCGCCTTGAACCTTCGTCACGGTCGGTTTCTCTGTGTTTGAAAAGTGTAAACAAACCTTTGGGTACATATGCAAGACGCGCCCCCCCCCTTCCACGCGTAACCGTTTTCGCGTTCTCGCGTAGCGATCAGTTCCATCGTTAGCGCTTAAGGCCAAATGGTGGGGTCTACAGCTGCGCTACCTATATCAGTTGTGAGATACGGTTCCATTACATTAATACAATACATATATTTGCTTTTTTTGCTTGACTCTAGCCACTCCAGTAACGATAGGTCTGCGGTGTCTCGATACTGATTGGCTTCACCGAATCCTCATCAAACTCTTCATCCTTTGTCTCAGACACGCTTGCATCGCTGTTGGAGAGATCGAAGGATGAGATAGCATTACGTGGTGGCTTGCTTAGAAGTTCTATCACCTCTCCAAGGACCCCTTTAAGGGCATCCCCTTGTAACTCTGTGGCCTTGTGTAGTTTGGTCATGGCTGTTTGCGACACCTTGGCGAATGAGAGTCGATCCAGGAATAGATCCTCCTGTTGTCTCTGTAAAATGCGCTTTTCGGCATCCAACTGCTTCTCCACGGCCTCCAAGCGTGACATTTTCAACTCTAGCTTGTTCAACTGCGTGTTCACAATAGCACTTGTCAATTTATTCATTTCAATTTCTTCATTGGTCTTGAAAACATGAGCTCTAGCACCCGCAACAGCTAACGCCACCTTAGCACCTTCTTCCAACGCATTCTCTGAAGTCTTTTCCTGTTGCTCTTTGGACGCCTCTTGATCCAAATCACGTTCATCGATAATCTTAATAGCACGTTCAGTAGCTGCTCTCACAACGTCTGCATCAACCAGTGAAACCAAAAACGCAATTGTAGAGAGCACAGGGTTATCAGCCTGTGAGAATGGTAGATATGGCGCATATTTCAAAGGACCCAATGTAGCTTTGGAGTCCTCAAGGTACTTGTCTTCGATCGGTAACTTGAGGAAACGGACAATACACTGTTCCACTGTATGAGTTCCCACATGTGATGCAATGGCATCCCAGTCGCTTTTATATTTGGAGAGGCCCTCCAATAACTTCTTCAAGTCTTCCTTAGACCAACCATCATTGATTGAATCCACAATACGTGGCTTCTTGATATCGGCCTCTCTCTCCTTAGAATCGTCATCGCCGCCTGTTCTTTTATAGTTCAAGTTCTCCTTCAACCTCTCCAACTTCTCCAGTTCTAAAGGTGGCTTGAAAGATTCATATGGGAATAGCCCTCTTGGAGCATCATAGCTTACCTGATAATCGCCCGTGTAAGGCGGTTCAACAGGTTTTGGCTTTATCTCAGCATCAACTTGGTAATTTATCAATCCCCATCTGGATAAGAATCTATGAAGACGCATTATTGTACCAACATCACCGACAAGTGATCTTCTGGCCGCCGTGACCGTGAGATAATCGTTTGGGTTCAATCTATAGGCATTAATCAAAAAATTTCTGTACCTGGTGTAAAGAGCAGGCGTCTTGGAAGGATTGGCACCTGTGAAGAATTCAGGAAGAGATTCCTTCTCTATTGGATGTACTTTCTTGAAGTCAAACCATGCAGCATATGAAGGGATAACAATTGTATGTGATTGGGGGATATATGGCTCGTCATCACGATCGCCGTTAACGTCCTCCTCTTTTACATCTTCATCCTTTCCCTCTTGATCTTCATCTTCTTTGTCATTTGAGTCAGCGATTTCCTCGCTCTTAATCTTTGGAGTGACAGAGTGCTTCTTCCTTATAGTCTCATCTCCCTCATTCTCTTCCATGTCATCATCATCATCGTTTTCATCGTTCTGGTAATCACCATCCTTTACATCAGGTATCGATACATCACCATCAATATCGAACTTTGGCTGCTCTGCGATTGCAGGTTCCGCAGCTCCAGGAACACCACCGATAAGCTCCTGTTGTTCGCTCATTCCCTATATTGTGCTCTTTTATTGAATGGCCCTCAAACAAACAACAAACAACGCGCTTCCACCTTAGAAAGGACACCAATTAAAAGTTCTATGACGGATTACAACCACGGCAGCCTCTAGCACACGTCTTTCCTGAGCCAATTCTTTAGCAAGTAGCTCTTTCCTCTGTTGTTTTTCAAGTTCTGTACGGGTTGTTTTGATTTTGTTCGTTTTCGCTGGCTTTCGAACGAAGTCGACTTCCCACAGAGGAAATTCAAAAAGATTTTGAAACATTGGTGATATTAATGACGGGTAACATCAAATATGGATGTATCAAAAGGTTTCGAAATCTCTTTTTACTCGCCAACAAAGAGATACAGAAAGAGATGCAATGACACTGCCACAGCTTGAGAAAATCACCATCAAGTTTCTCCAAAAGACGAGGACCAAGCTGCCCACAATCATCACCATCAAGGACATCCAGCTCACCCGCGATGAGATCAATACTGTTATCCAAAGCGACTTCATAAAACGTTTGGAGCCCAAATGGGGACAGGCCTTCGATGAGATACCACAGAGCATACAGAACATTATACGGTACGTGCCTTACGAGTCTGGCTGGCTGAAACCCAGCAGGCACAAATTTGCCCCATCGCCTTTTGAAATCTATACAGATCCATTTGTAGAGAACGAAGGATCAAGAATATCTGTTGCGACGTTCCCGAGATTGAGTGTCACCAGGATACTGACAAAGTCGTGGTGTGAGCTGCGGGAGCTGTACAATATATGTTCTCAGACTCCAAAGGTTTCAACGCCACAGATGATTGAAGGTAATAAAATTCATGAGAAGCTGGAACATGCATCTCATCCACCATTGGTTATTAAAACTCCCTTGCCATTGAGAGCACCTTCATTGGCCGAGGTTGAAACTGAAAGATGCATAGAGCAGCTCATGAAATTGTTGGATCTATTTCTGACTGGTGAGGCAAGAGAACTGTACTATCATAGCTTCATGAATGTCGACAAAGGACTTGTTTCGGAACCTAAAGATGATGACCTCTTACTCACTGGTATCATAGACCATCTGCGAATACAAGATGATGGTGGAATCGTGTCCACGCTTGATGATTTTGAAATTCCATATAACATTGGAGATTTCATTCAATTGGTCAAATCATTACCTTTTAGTTCTTGGACTTTAGGCGTCTACGATGTCAAGACTCGCCGTACGCCTAACATTCCAAGGCAAGAGTCTGTTGTTGAAGCCTCTAAGAACCAGGTCAGACTATACGAAACCATGCTGACAATGATGGGTCGGTCATCGACCGATTCAATGTTTTTAATGGAGGAGTACATGCGCAGAAAGAATGTGGATATAGATGAGCCGCTATCTTCAGAATTCGTGATAACAGCTCTTTCAGTGCTCCCTCTGATTCATCAAGATTTTCTGAAGTTGAAGCACGGTGAACCAATAGGTATACCCTCTTTTGATGATCGTCAATACGAAACTGGGTTTGAAATGCCCAATCTTCCTGACTCAGAAAGTCCATTTTCACTATACGTTGGACCTTGGAAGAAGCCATTGACACTTCGTTACTTCCTAGTAAGGCTATCACAAATCTATCCACTGATTTCCCGGATTCCAGAGAGATCAATGGGAATTGAATACTATGTTGGTATGAAGCAATTTGCAGTGGTCGAAATTAACAACATACCGGGAAGAGATAAACAGCTGGTCAAAGACGCTCTTGAGTTCTGGTATGGACTGAGAGAAGTGGAGCCAATAAAACAGAACGTGGAGAATTATGAGTCCAAGTGTCACTATTGTGATTTCAGAGATTATTGCGCATGGAGCAGGGATATGAAAGAGGAATATGTTGATAGAAGAGTCGAGGCGTTGCAAAATGCATGACTATACATAATTAACTCTCATATAGCAGATTCCATCTTGTGATCTTTTCTCGAATTTATGATAACTGTCTCCATCACTACATGTAAAGACAACAATAAATCAAGCATCATCTAATTACAGGTAGGTTTTTATTGATCATCTTTCAATCACTTTATCAAGTAATACTTTGCCATCTCGTAGGCTGTCCAACAGATCGCGGTAGCTGGAACATTGGACACAACACGAGGCTTAATACCTTTCCAGAAGACTCTTGCACCTTCAACCTCATACATCAATTTCGCAGCGTCCCGGAAAGTATGGACATGTCGTATACGAATATCATTCACACCTGTTCTCGTTTGTAGTACTGTCTTAACACAATCCAAGGGAGTAGTCAATGCAGCCGCAACACCGCCTGCAAGACCACCAGAAATACAGTGTTTCAAAGGATCATGTGTACCTTCCGGATTTAGGAATTTTGTAGAAGATTCATAAACAACGAAGTTCATTGCGGTGAATGGGATACTCATCGCTATAGTAGTTGGATATGAGTAGTAAAGTGCTTTTATTCCTTCATTCTTCACAACTTGTCTCACCGTACTGAAGAACTCAGTATTTCCAGATCTGTTCAATTGCATTCTTTGTTTGATCACGTCGAATGGGTTCATCAAAGCCTCAGAGGTGACTGTAGCAGAAGCACCGGCAATTGCAATCTGCACGGGATGGTGATCGTCATCCTTCACTAGAGCCTTCTTCACGTATTCATATGTACCAAAATACACAGCATGGGCAGGACCCGCGCCCAGTATTACACTTGAGGTACCCCTCCACAGCGATAGCCAACCTTCCTGGCTGGAAATTTTGTAGATGCTGTTAAAGATACCACTCTTACTGCTCCATGTCATCGCCTGCATCCTGGTCTTGAGGGCATCCACTGGATACATCACAGTGTGCTCTAGCACACCGGCAAAGGCACCAGCAGTGCATTGTGCCAGCAGCGTCGCGTCTTCCGGCAGTGCTTCGTAGTCCATTTCCTCCGGAGTGAGGATGTTGGGAACAGGGATATGGATCTCTTGGGTCTCTGGCGCCATCATTTGGGATTGTCTGTGTGTGATGAAGATGATATCCGCGTTTTTTCTGAAAAGCTTTCAATCGAATGCAATCAATCTTCTTTCAACTTTTTTGCGGGTGTTTCCGAAGTTTCACCCCCCCCGTTTCTCGGGCTTATCTAGAAAATCTGTACGTTACGTCTGATAGTTTAGTTGTCGGTGAATAAAATGCCCCTTAAATAGCTCATATGATGGCCACGCTTTACACACGTTACACGTGGCGGTGGCACAGTAAAATGGCTTATAATTCGCATCTCGCTCTAGTTTAGCAAGCTTTTAACGCTGATTACTGACTTGGTTCAGTGAGTTTATCTCGGGATTACGCGAATGTACCAGTAATAATCCATTTACATTAAAAATGTCAATGAATTAGTCTAGTTCATTAAAATAAAGCTCTCTGATCACTTTTCATGAGCCTCCCTCAGGGCATGGTCGATGTCCTGGAACAAGTCTTCCCAAAATGTGGAACTTTTATCCATAGTAACATTGTCTTCGCTCGTGTTAATATCTTCATGAAAATCTGAATCGAATTCTGTGTCGAATTCTGTATCAAGATCTGAATCAATCTCATCGTCATCATCATCATCATCATATGAAGAATCATCACCAACAGCTATTTCCAGCCTGTTGATTAAGCATTCCATGATTTCATCCCAAGATGATAGATGGATGATCCCGTCATTCTTTTTAGCTGACCCAATCTGTATGATTAATTGGTTCTTATTCGTCAAGTTTCGTGCTTCATTTCGCACATCACTAGTGGATATTATAGCCAATGAACACTCTTTATCGCCGATTTTATCATTAACAGACCCGCTGAGTGTCTCAATATCACCAATCTGCTCAATCCTATTACCATAAACCTCTTTTAACTCATTCATTGAACAAACCAACCGAAACTCATTAAATTTGACTCTCAGAACGCGACAAATATTCTGTAGCGTGGCTACGACAGGTGCTTGAAGCGGTGCATGGTGATCAATCACCAATGTCAAGGAATCAGTCTTCCGAAATTGGACTGAAGTCACTGGTGAAAGTCTTATAGGAGATAGCAGCACCGGTATAGTAATTTGATCATCTTGATCAATCTGAAGTTGCACTGTAGATGTCAAGTTCTCGGAATTGAAGTTTTGCTCCAAATCACAAAATCCTGTTATCCATTTCTGTAATATAGAAGAATCCCTTTGTTTGATATAGAATCTTGTGTTTTGTAGCAGTAATCGAAATGTTGATTCGTTTGGTGTTGAAATCTTGACATGTTGGATGGGGTACCTATTCCATTTTGTATATCCATTTCTCACAAGAACTAGTTCATATTGGAACAGATAAACAATATATTCTTTTAGCTCATGGCCACCGATAGAGACCTGCAATTTATCAACAAGTCTTAAAACACCCATGGCGTCAATATCCTCTTCTGTGACATCAATCCTGTTCTTCTGTAGCTGGACTAAAAGATTCGTTATATGGTTTGACCGTAGTAATGCGAGAGAAATGCCATCATCGGTCAGAGATTTTGTTCTAGCTTCATCTGTCATGGATTGGGGCAGCGATCCAAATCGTTGGACGATTGGCGAAGGTGACCTCGGTACCGATGAGACAATAGATGATATTGCTGATATTGAAGACCCACGGGACTTATGCGTCTTATGACGATGCTGTTGAGATGACGTTTTCGGTATGTGTATACTAAGATCTTTGGAGTTCTTATTCTGCAATGACAATGAGTGGAATTTCTGATCAAATGGCGGGTTTATCAAGTAGCGAGAAACCATGGAATCCCTTATGGAGTCATTCTGCGGATATGTAGTCCTTCCACATTGCTCACATATTGGGAACAGCTTGTCTAGCTCCGTTGTGTGTGGAGAATCTGATATCAGCAGCCAAAGGCACTCCTCATGACATGTATGATCACACGTTAACTCTATGATCTTCTCAACTTGCAATGTTGAGCTGAGGGGTTCTTCGCAGAAACAGCAACTGAGGGTGTTATAGTTCTTCTGTCTCTTTGGGGTGGTTGTTTTGGAATAAATGAAAGGATCCACCCTTGGAGGAGTTGAGGATATCAGTGGAGATTCTTGAATACTCGACGTGGTAGACACCGGGGTTGTTCTAGGTATGGAAGTTGTTCTCTGTGTGAATGGAGAATCAC
This sequence comes from Williopsis mrakii, assembly GCA_003706445.3. Classification (NCBI taxonomy): domain Eukaryota; kingdom Fungi; phylum Ascomycota; class Saccharomycetes; order Phaffomycetales; family Wickerhamomycetaceae; genus Williopsis; species Williopsis mrakii. The sequence continues at coordinate 121,051 of PPLH03000005.1, forward strand.
CATACAATAGTCCTTGTGGAGTACATGCCTCGATACTGTTCACTTTAGGGGATCGTGTGAACTTTCCCTGGAACCTCAGCCATTTGGAGGATCTGGGTGTTGGAGTGTCCATTTGTCGTCACCAAGAGAGAAGTGGTCAGCAAGAGGACACCGGATATCGCTGAAGCAATTATTTAACACGTCAGGGAGCTATAGTAACCACAGGAACAGTATCAAAGAATAACGTGAGACACCATACAACGAAGATGGGTCGCTTTGAAAGAAAATGTGACAATATCTTTTTGAGGCTCTCGGAGGGGTGAAAAATTGAAACATAAACACTGGGAATTTAGCTGATTAGGTAATTAACTTAATGTGGAAAGTGACGTTGTTCCATCAATTCAATATTTGGGTTAGCTTGCCGGAGCAAGGGGGGTGAAAATATTATGATTTCAGCACTTATTATGTCTAAAAGATTCATTCGATAGAGATATATCTATATCTATCGACACAGCCTTAGCAGTGAGGAATTACCGAATTCGGACTCTTGGCGCGAGCACGTTGTCGCTAAATGGCACATCTTGGCATAATCTTGTTGCCCGATCTGGACGCTGGCAACGCCACTTTCCCCTTATCAGCGCGTGACGAAATTTATGGGGAAAACAAAAGAATTTCAACAACAAAAGAAGCACAACGGCAAAGAAAAGGAATCACGATTCGAGTTGGTGAAAAAAATCAGAAGTGGAAGACTGAGTCTCTGACTGACTATCAGACGGGTAACAATGACTACCATCCACGGTCAGTTTTCACAGCAGAACCTCTACATTGTTAACGACCACTATAATCACTATGGCCACTCTGTTCTCCAATCGCGATCTGTGATATCTACACCTTCGCCAAGGACCTCTTCGCACCATTCCGAGGTCCGATCTTTGACTAATGACTACAAGCGGCCAAAGCTCAACTATAAATCGTTGATCAACCAAGATATCAAGAGGCTCTACAGTGATACGTTAAGCATCTTTTCATCAAGACAACACGCCACTTCAATCTACTCCCTGCCTGATGAGCTATTGACAATGATAATCGGGTGTACCAATGACTATGAGACTCAAGTTCGTTGCCTATATGTGAACAAGTTGTTTCATAGAACAGCTAAGCCAATTGTCTATGAGAATCTGCAGTTGAAATCGACTTATAGGTGTGCCCAATTGGTTTCCTCTTTGAAGGAGTTCCCCAATGGCGAATATATCAAGTCGTTGGACTTGTCACAGCTTCATCCTGGATTGATTGAGAAGGAAGATAATGAAGAAGAGGAAGAAGCTTTCGCCAGTTGGAGAGATTGGAAGTACAAAGATGATCCGCTCTACGGCTTCCAGTATACTCACAGACTCAACAGGTCTAAATCCACGATGAGTTACGACTCTGATATATCCATGGGCTCGTTCAATCGACTCCTTACTAAGATCAAAAGCTCAGATCTGGAGATATCCAAGTTGAAAAAATCCTTTAGAAAGTTATTCAGATGGGGATCTCAGATGAAGTCCAGTATCACAAATCATCAATCCAACGCAGACAAGAAGGTTGCATTCCAATACCAGTATGAACCGTTCCTTCACAAGCATCCAATGACCAATAGGTTCTTGATGAAGTATAGTCATTCCAAAGACTTGCCTATTGGGTACATCATTTACTTCATCACGCTCTGCCCAAATTTGCACTCGTTGAATCTCTCCAATCTTTCACTGAGCGATGACTTCCAGATCACTAATACCTCAAATTCTCTTGTTGACTATGAAATTTCAGATGCGATGTTCCTATCTGATTCGAATGTCCACTTCAACGACCATCTACAGGTCAAAAAATTGACGGAAGTTGACATATTGGTCAAGCTTTCCCAACTCATGCAGTTGAAGGTCTTAAAGATGTCAAACATCGCTTGGCTGAACTATAAATTGATTCACCAATTCATCATGAACTGTGAAAGCATCCAAACATTGATCAATATTGATCTAACAAACTCTGGAATGATTAGGTCCCTGAGATGGGCAAAACAGTGGGATATGGATGACTTTAAAGAGTATTTCAGAGATAAAATTGAGCCTATTGTGGAAGAGGTGGATGAATTTGATGCGCTTGTTCGTGGAATTGGTTTGAACTACTGATGTGAGTTTCTTCACTGGAGTTATGAACGCTATCATTATACCACCACGAAGCCATGAACTGTATTCTATCAAGTTTTTGAATTTTTGCGATGTATGATTGTATTTTATGAATCCATGATTTGATTCTAATGTAGTTTATTAGAGAATTTGAGATCTTACATCAGAGAAATCGATTATCTCGGTGCTGCCCGAAGCAGTTGATAAGATGACCAAATGCTGGCCTCTTGAAAATCCAATTCCAGCAAGAAAAAAAGGGCAGCTGTGTTATATTTTCAATTAAAATGATCTCAGTATTGTGGGTGGGTCGTGAGCTTTTGAAATTCTGTTATCTAGCCTGATTATTCCTCTCGAATGACCCCTTGAAAATGTTCGTGCTCTACCATTAACGGATGCGATCTGGCCTTAAGACACGAAACGTAAGAGATGAATCTCGGAATATCCTTGGAGATATAACTACTCAACATCGCTTAAAATAATTATGATGATTTCCAAACTGCTGTCCAAATCATTGATTTACGCACAGTGATTGTGGAAACCCTAATAATATACTATTAAACCGATAGGGCACCTGCAAAGAACTGGGTGATCTTCGGAATCCATTGTATAATAAACATCGTTGAAATAATAGAATTGATGTAGATACATTATTTCACAGTGAAGAGTATGTAAGAGCATCAGTGCTGCAGTGCCATTAATGTGCCGGGTGTTCAAAACGTACTCAGTATCATCAATGGCACGTTAAACGAAAGTTTGGAATAAGCTGTTCATTAGGTCAAGTCTGACCTTTCTGTGTTCGGTTGTTCTGACAAAAATTGAACAAGATCACTCTAATATGTGGCTCTCTGGTATTATTATTGCAGGAGAGGACTGATCTCGGCAATAAATTTGAATGTCATCCATTGATCGCCCGACAACATATGATGGCTAGATCAACTTTTGAAGAACATTGCACATTCATCCCAATTTTCTATGAAAAATCTATAACACGACAAACTTTGCAAACGGAAATTGCTTTAAATCTATGTATACAGATGATGCGTATGAAGACATCTGAAGTGATCACTCTATAATTAGACTTTTCGAATCCTTACTATGGTTATTGGTAGGCCGCTTCCACGGATTCACATCTTGACTAGCCTCTGGGGAATATAACTTGGACATGGCTTCTGGAGGTCATGTCTTCTGCGAATATGGATATTTGAGGATGCCAATAATGTCTTCTATTCTCAACCAAAGTCCCCACTAGAAGAACGGGCCACGGCAACCTTATATGCAAGAGGACATAAATTATAAGGAAATATTCACTGCTTCGTATTACAGCCCTTTTTAAAGAAACAGGCTCACAAGTCAATTGATGAACCCAGTTCATTATTTATTCCTCACCATTCTGACTTTAATCCACTCCACGGAATCTTTCACACCAGTCCCATCTATAGCACTCACCGGTAGAACTCTTGAATCCCTTGCACCCAGCACTTCTACCATAGTATTAAAGATCTCTTTGATGTCCTGCACTTCCATTGAATCTGGCAAGTCCTGTTTGTTAGCAAGCATCAATATCGGTATATCAGATATCAGATCTTTGTTTATAGACAGTAAGGCATCACGACACTCTTGCAATCGATCCCTATCCGTGGAGTCAATGATGAAGATTATCCCTTGGCAATGTTGATAGTACTCTTCCCATAGGGATCTAAGTGATTCTTGACCACCCAAGTCCCAAAATTTGATAGTGATTTTATCAATATCGATGTGTGTCACATTCTGACCCACCGTGGGGTGTATTCTCTCTGGCGGTATCACCTTGAAGTCTGTGTATAGCTCTTTCACCTTCTCAAAAAAGGTCTGTGAACGATTGTCAGTCTTGGAATCAATCATATAGTAAATGAACGAAAACACATACAGTCTTGCCTGCATTGTCCAGTCCGAGGATCAGCACAGCATATTCTTCTCTCTTAGTGATCCTCTGATACAGTCCTCTCGCCAAATGGAACATTCTCTCGGTCTCTTTTTGGTCCCCCTGTTGGCCTTGGTGTGTTCATATTGTTTTAGTGTCCTTAACCCGTCACCTGCGGTTGTGCTGGCCCTTGCCAAAGTAACTTGAAGAGCTTTGAATGAGGGAGGCCGAGCTGCCAGTGCCTCCATGAGTCGCTGAAGATACTTTTATATAATAATCATCCAGGTATGTGTTAGTAGTAACCTTTTTTGCAGCAAAATAGCCGCTATTTTCCTTGTGTTATATAAGAGTTTTCTTGAAATTACCTTATTGGGCAGTCGGCTGCCCGAAAGATTTTTCTTCAAGCTCAAATCCAACCTCCAACAAAACTTCACTGAACCCGTGAAAACTCCCATTGATCCCCTTTGAAAATTCGCAAAGATGTCTATCCCGGAGCCAGTAGAGCATTTCATCATCCAGTTTTACAAGGCCTACTTGGATAACAACGTCTACGAACTCCACGGATGCTACGAGTCTCAGTTCAACAAGCTCACTGAGCAGTTCTATAAGACAACTGCATGGCCATCACCTTTGGATATCGCTGAGTTGGTGTCCAATGACCAAGTTTTCCTTGTTCTCTACTCAGAAGTGTACTACAGACACATCTATGCCCGTCTGATCCCTTCTCTGGAGCACCGTACCGGTTCCTACAATAACTATTGTAACTTGTTTAACCTGTTGTTGAACAATGAAGACGGTCCAGTGTCATTTGAATTGCCAAACAAGTGGCTTTGGGATATTATTGATGAGTTCATCTATCAATTTAATCAGTTCGCAACATATAAATCGAAGCTTGTCGCTTCCAAGGGTGATTCCATGGAGTTACAGTACGTTCAAGAGCATAATGAAGTTTGGTCCTCATATTCTGTGTTGAATGCCTTATATTCATTGATCTCCAGATCCAACATTGTGGAGCAGCTCAAAGTTAATAAGCAATTGGGCGCAGTGACCGACATCAACGTCACTGGTGAATTTGGTGCCTTACCTCTCTACAGAACTTTGGGTTATTTCTCCATCATTGGTCTATTAAGAATCCACACTTTGTTGGGAGACTTCACTTTAGCCCTCCAGACAATGGACCACATCGAATTGGACAAACGCGCGTTCTTCACAAAGATTCCAGGCTGTCATTTCACGACTTACTACTATGTGGGATTCTGCTATTTGATGCTTCACAGATACTCGGATGCCATCAAGACCTTTTCTCATATCTTGTTATATATCTCAAGAACTAAAAATATCTCCAGATCTGGTCAATACGATGTGGTTTCCAAGAAGACTGAGCAGATGTATGCTTTATTAGTCATTCTTGTCGGTATCTGTCCAACAAGACTCGACGATGTCTTATATCAGGGGATCAAGGAAAAATTCAATGATAAATACTTGAAAGCGATTAGAGGTGGTGAAGATTCCCTTTCTGTCTATGAAGAGTTATTCAAATTTTCATCTCCAAGATTTATCTCCATTACCAACGATGGCTCAAGAGACCCATTACAACACCATTTGAGAATCTTTATGCTGAAAATTAACTCCATCGTGGGTATCCAATCTTTGAAACCATTCCTCTCTCTTTATTCGAAGCTGGAGGTCTCTAAGCTCACTAAGTTGTTAGATATCAATGAGAAGGACCTGTCGGCTCTACTATTAACTTATAAAATGAATAACAAACAGTGGAAATGGTCTTCTGGATCATTGTTATCTGGAGATTTGGTCCCAGTTCACGATTTGGATATCGTTGTCGAAGACGGCTTGGTCGAAGTTAGACAGTCCAAGAATGTGCGTAAATTTGCCGACTGGTTTGTGAGAAACACGTTGAAGAACTATGCTGTCCAGGAGAGGATTAGAGGATGATCTTAAAATTTTCATCATTTATTTAATTACTTTTTCATACAGCTCAGTGCCTTCTATTCCTGTAATATATTATACATAGGAAAAGCCCTAGTTAACTGCCCGGACCGCGCCTAATTCTCCCCGCCGTATAAAAAAGCGAAAAACTTTTCACTTTTTCTCTTCCAGCAAACAGTTTTAGATCTTTGATACGAACGCGTTCTATTCACTGCACCATCAAGTTGTGTTTTTGCGACTTTCCGTTGATGATTGGAGGGGAAAAGAACGCCAGATTGAACTGGCGATGACGCACCTCATACTGAGTTAACTGCCATCTTGAAAAGGCATCTCTTGGTAACTACGTTGTCGGGACATTTATCTTCTCATATTGTAGCTCTCTTCACATATTATGTTCTTGCTCATGATATGTTCTAGGTAAGAACACTCGACTTATGATTCTTTATAATTATGTATCCCCGTGATTGACTCTTTGGTTCGAGTTGTAGACTTCTTTCTCAGCCTGGGTGCCTCAGGGTTTTTGTCTCGGGAATTTTCTCAGCCAACCCGTAATAATTAGGGAGAAAATATCTGGGTCTATGACTTATGATCCTATGCAGGGTTCGTATCATGACCCAAAAACTCTAAATATATCAACTACTATGCTCATTTGAGATATTCAAGTGGGAATTAACAGTACATTTAGTTGCTGATGTTCCCTTCCTATTCACAGTCCACCACTGTTTGCTGATGCGCTGGCGAAAGCCCCATCGGACACGATACCCATCGTCCTTTGATCTCCATCATTCCTGCCGTATACTAGCGGGTCGATGGATCCCGGGCGGCTACCATCAACTTTACAGTGAAGATACCCCAATTCCCTTACTTTCGGTAATTCTAAGATCTTGCCTCGAGGATTGGTCACCATTCGAAGGATTTTCTTCCTCGTGATTCTTTTCTTTTCTCTGCCACTAGACTAATCGACTGTGTAGTAGGAGCCTGCTTAGAGATTCGAGTTGTGGACTGTCCAGCTCTTACAACTCAATGATGTTAAAGAAGATGGATTCGTATTACTATGAACAGATATCATCAATACTAGTAGATGTATTATTACCGATGTGCTCAATGGTTCCACTTTTATTGAAATCCACAGATTCTAAGAGTCTCGGTACATCTTTCAGGCTTTGGTGTTAGCTCCACAATCGAAACTGGAGGCAAAAGAATGGCATGATTTCATTTTCAAGTCGAGATTCAATTCTTTTGAGGTAACACATTGTGAATTGTCGACGCATGAGTTTTCTTCAAAAGAAAATCTCTTATGCTGTTGTTGCATCTGCGCTGTATGATAAGGTATGAAGATCGAGAAAAATTGGAGAAACAGAGGTGTTGACGAAAAACGGCAGCAGACTCTCTGACTTTACATTACGTTTTTCAATTTGTTATTGCATTTCAATATTTAGGGTTGAGTAATCAACTGAGAAGAAGAGAAGGAATAAGATTGGTGAATGATTCAGATATCGATATCCCACTCATACACATGTAGATTCATCACCACGATTCGTAGAAATGCTCTGCGCTGCGTGCTTGACATCCTGAAACTTGCATGATCAGAGATAAATCCGCTTGTGAATTTTCCAAAGATCAAACTTGCGAATCAATTCTCAATGGGTGATGTCCATTGTTAACGCTCCTATAATAAACATAGGTAAGAGGGAACCTCCGTCACGACTTTTTCTTGTGCTTTGAACATGTCTCACATCATTGCTCAGACGCATAATAGTCAAGGAGATACCAATCCCTCCTTCTAGGTTCTTTGAAATGGAAGAAAGCCTCTGCGAACCCTTCATGCTTCCCCTAATAGTCGATAAACTTCGAAGCACCTCCCCCCCTCCACCGATAAAAGCGACGAACCCCCCGGTGAAAATCCCGATTCCCGATGGCCTTTCTATTGTTTAAAAACCCTGGATCGAGAACACCATTTAGGATCCACGTTGGAACCATCCGAAACACCCTCACAGGTCCATGTCTGCACAGGAAGATAAGGAACACTCTGCACTCGTTTCACAGCTCATGCAGGAGCTGCCATCTATTGTAGAATCAGTCGACTATGACGAGCTCTATGGCCATCAGTTGATCCCTGGTGATTACTACGACAGGACGACAGTTGAGAACTTGCTGTATAAGTTCTTGAAGGCTAATGCTTGGGATTACGGCAGATCCAAGGAGCAGTTGGTGAATACATTGAAATGGAGAAAGGAATTCAACCCTTTGAAGGCTGCCTTTGTCGATGAACATGATTCCAAGTTTAATGGTGTCGTCACAATAACACAGTATACGGATGTTATCAGTTGGAACTTGTACAACACTGGAGATCCAAAAGAGTTGTTTGTTGACTTGGAGGCGTTTTTAAGGTTCCGTGTTGGCGTAATGGAGAGAAGCTTGCAGCTCTTGGATTTCGGCAAGAACGACTACATGGTCCAGATTCATGATTACGATGGATTGAGTTTCCTAAAATTTGATCCTGATATTAAGAAAGGCTCTAGAGCCACAATAAAAATCTTTCAAGACTGTTATCCTGAGATGCTGAAGCAGAAGTTCTTTGTCAATGTCCCTCTCTTGATGACTTGGGTCTATGAATTCGTCAAACGCTGGATTAATAAGGAAACTTCTAAGAAGTTCATCATGTGTTCCAAGAGCGAAGACCTAGTAAAGTATTTAGGGGAACAAGTGCCCGAGAAGTATGGCGGAAAGGGTAAGGAACTCAAAGATCAAGCCGTAAAGATCAATCAGACCCCTTATACTGCGTGGCTACTACAAAAGCAGTTTACCGAAGAGGTCGATTAACATACTGTATCCTATATCGTAATCATATCATTCATAAATGTAGTGGTCTCTCCTACTACTCTGCTGCATTATATCTTAGCGCATAAAATGCGTCATCTAGATAAATCTTACGACCATCTCGTTGTCCTCCTCTAATCCCTCTAATCTCCCCATGACATCCCCTAACTCCTTCAGCTGTTCATCAACCTCCATAATCCATTCTCTCAAGCCATATCTGAATCTATATTTCCTCAGATCCACTTCGTCGTTCACCTCCACAAAAACCTTGGAATCACTCGATAGTTTGATCAACTTGTGTAGTTGTTTATTAGATTGTTTTGTAATCTGCTGTTCAATCATATGCTTGATACATGAGATCAATAATTCTTGATTTTTAGTCAATTCCATGTCGAGTTCGTATTGATATAACTGACGTGGGATGGATTCAATCAAGAGCATGTATGAAGATCTTGAAAGATCCATCCCTCTAATCAGTGTCAAATCCTTCGTGATCTTCCATATGAGTTGGTACAACAATTTCTCCAAAAAGGGGCTGAGTCCTTCCCTTCGAGTCCAATCCGAAATGTTTCTGGTATAGATCTCTTCACCAAACGTGTATTGTTTCAAGATCACAGCTCTGTAACACACAAGGATCATATAATTGGTGTACCTGTGGTATTGAAGTCTTTCGTAGATATATTCTAGATCCATGTATTTGTTCATTAAGATAGACTTCAAATTCAATTCATTCAATTCGTCTCTCAATATCAGGGCATCAAAGATCTGCTTCAACTGCTGTGATGACTGACATCTCAATATATCCTCTTTGGAACTTATATGGTCCTTTTTGGCACCATTTGCAGTCAATAGAGTATTCAGGCCAATTATGGAATGATTGATATGGTTCCCGACAAGGGTACTCCTTGATTCTTTGATGTCGTTGTTCAGCACTTGCGTGAAATACTGGATATACTTATCCTTCTCTGTATCATCTACAATCAGTTTACCAGACAAAAGGGAAAGGGCCTTTGTGACATCATCCTTGGGTAAGTTCTTGTACAGCAAAGGAAACCTTGAAAATGAGCGCGTAATTCTGAGCATTTCCGCTGTTGTTGAGTGCTGCGGTGTTGCCTTGTATTGTACGGTAGCCCCATAGTCGTCAAAGCGCTAATGTGTTTTGAAAAGAAGGTAAAGTTTGCCTCCCTGCGCAGTTCCGGCTCACAGACCCTCGGAAATTTTGTTAGCTTTTTGAACCTTTTCAGACGCAACTGAATAGTGGCGTTTTCAAGGATTCAGGACCTACAGTGTGGTTTAATGGAGTCATAAAGAATTCATTGATTCGACTGTGTACCGTACAATACAAATATCCCAAAGCCATAGGTCATCATCGCTTCATGGGCTCAACAAACGAATTGGAGCCTAAACAACGATGGTTTTAAAGCTGGGTTTCATGGTTTGTTCTATAAGACTAGAGCCTGCTGGGATAAACTCATGTGATAGGAGTTACAAGCACCCAAACAGACGTGTAACCACATCTGGCGACTCCATGCCTTACGCTTTTTGTTAGAGACCTAAAAGAAGAATTTCAAAGATTTTTACAGTGAAAATTTTTTATACCTCTTGAAGACGTGGGCCTAACAATTGGTTCGTTTTATCATATAGGGCATCTGGGGTGAGTTCTATGGACAAAAAATCAGTTCAATAATTTTCCTATGGTCATGACTGAATGCATTTTTGTTGTTACGTCCCAAAATTGATTAAAATAGATTTATTCGATTAATATTTCAAAGGATTATTAATCTAAATATTAACCTGTGTGGGATTCATTAGAAGGACTTTTGTTATACCTGTGCCACAACTGCTTTAAAAAGTTGAAATAGAAAGTAAAAGCTACTATTTCGCACCAATTAATCATGCAAACCTCATATTGCTCCCAATAGCGCCAATAGCGCCAATAGCATCAATAGCACCAATAACACCAATAACACCAATAACATCAATAACACAACTCTCGCATTGAAGACATTTACATCCGGACACCCAGACACACGTTCAGATTTCGCGAATCTCCGCCACTTTGTACTTCACAAGCCGAATATCTGAGCTCGAAAGTTCTGGGCTACGTACTAGGGTATTGTGGCTTGTTTGGATTATTTGCAGGGATACTGAATTCCTCATTTCCACGATCAATAAATCTGACTGAATTTGTTCACTTTTCTTATCCTCATTCTCACCTAAGTATCGATCCAGTTTCACCACCACGACCATGTCCAATTTATTAGACAATCTCAACGCTTTTAAATCCAAGGTGAAGACCGCCCCGGTATTGTCTACACGAACTGTCAAGTCGCCCACACCACCAGTACCCCAGAAGCGCCGTTTAGTGGAGAACGATGATGATGACAACAAGGATATCAAAAGACCCTCAATGGATAGCAGTGGCACCCATTTCTCAACCAAGCTGTTACTGGCGGTCGATTATATCAAGTCTAAAGCAAAACCTGTTTCTATTGATGCACTCTTATCCTATCTGAATTTGAATGATGACACCCAGGGTTCGAAATTGGTCAATTTATTGATAAATTTGGATAAGATGTCATTTGATAAGACAAATAAAACGTTGGAATACGTCTCAATACATAACATTAAATCCAAAGATGAATTACTCAGCTTCTTGAGAAATCAACCAACTTTTAAGGGGATATCAGTGAAAGAGTTGAAAGATGGTTGGAATGGATGTATCGATGCCATTAATGAACTGGAAGAGGAAGATACCATCTTAGTGCAACGAACAAAGAAAGACAATTCCCCAAGGCTAGTATGGGCGAACGTGGGTGGACCCTTAGGTATAATAGATGAGGAATTTGTGAAGAGTTGGCAGAGCGTGAAACTGCCAGAAAGATCGGAGTTGCCTGGTAAATTGGCTAAACTGGGATTGAAGCCTGCAAGTGTTGATCCAAACACCATCAAGAAGGACGTCCAACAAGAGACAAAGAAAAGGAAACAGAGAAAGGGTAAGATCACAAACACGCATATGGCTGGTATTTTAAGGGATTACAGCCAATAGTTGGTACGGTAGAATAAAATATAAAACAGTGCCTTTCTTTCATTATACAGATTGTAACATATTCACTTCTTACTTTGCTTCTCTTTCTTCTCTTTTTTATCCTTCCTTTCCTTCTTTTCTTTCTTTTCCTTCTTCTCCTTCTTGGCTTTCTTCTCCACTGGCTGCTCTGTCTCATCTACCATTTCAACATCAAGTTCACCCTCTAAATCACTTGTCTCATCACCCGCATCTCTACTATAACCCGTTGCAAAATGTTGCTTCTTTAAACCATTGACCTTCTTGATATTTTTTCTCTGTTTCACCACTTTATCATATTTGATCCCTGGAATCTTCACGCTTTGTCTTATATTGTAAAACTTTTTGATATCACCAACTTCTTTGCCAATCAACTTGAATTTCGAACCTTCACTGACCAAATCCGTTAGATCTTCTTGGATCTTGTAATCACCAGGCAGTTCACAATCTTCGTTAGGGTTGAAACTCACTGGGAAAGACTTTAGAGATTTGAAATCAAAGTCCTTCGGTGCTTTGATTAACCAGACTTCCCTCTTGGGAAGCTTAGGTGGTGTCAATTTGGTGTAGTGCTTTGGAACTGCGAACCCTTCATCTTCTGATTCACTCTCAGATACGTAGTCTTTAGAGAGTGACATGATAAAATCCTGTTTTTATGAGTAGATGGCGAACAAAAATGTCAACAACCAGGCCGAAGGAACCACTGAAAGGCACAATTTCTCACCAAAATTTTGTATGGAAAAGTTCATCGAGACACAAATTTTTATTTTTTTAAATTTAACCGTACAGGAATGGCAGATAATATTATGTAAGCGATGAGATTTGGATTTCCAAATAATGTTTTAACCATTATCATAGACATGGACTGTAGTAATTGTTCTCGTTGACTCATTGTCCCTAACTCTCTTGAACAGAAATTCACGACGCCCAGCACTGAAATACGAACTTTAGTGCATCTATGGAGACTACTTCTCTCAAAAATAAATGCTGAGTCCAGAAACATTTCTTTTGAAGACTTTTAGGCAAGCCTGCGGCTTTCATATAATGTATTAAACCATACTCTTGATTTTATGCAAGAATTGATGAATTTTAGTTTATGATTTATCAATATATTATTATAATTTATTTAAAGATTAAAAGTGTCTGTCGTTCACAATTCCACTCGATAGAGTCGCTACGAGATGGGACTCCAATCTTTGAGCTCTTCATGAATTGACGAAGAGCTCGTATTACTCCGCCTATTCGGGAAATGGAAGGCGAAAGATTCCTCAGATTACTTATGCATGTGTTTCATGTCGTTTTTGCTTTTGCCGCAACGAGTGCAAATTGAGGCCTCCCGAAAACGGAATGTGTGACACAACGTCAAAATGACAAAGATGGTGGTCAGTTGACTAGAAGTGGCCTTAGTCTTGTTATAATCCAAGATGCGGTAGATGAAGCCTCCAAGTTTATTCTGAGTTTTAGTGGTTTTCTTGTCTAGAAAAAGTTTTTGGAACACTCAGGCCCACATTGGCGACTTTTGAGTTGTCGAGCTATGCACAATGTTGAATGTTCAGAGGATTTTGACCGTTAAAGTCACAGTTCACTTAAAAATATCAAGCCTCTAATTTATGATTCTCCAACAGTAGAATGCGAAGTCCAGCAAGAATATTAGCATCAGAGTACAAGCACCAGCTGCTCTTGGAAGATGGTATCAGGAGAAGCCTATAAACTTGATTGCGAGTTAAGGAGGAGTTTTCAGAGCCGGGTTCAATAAAGAATCATGAAAGTTTCGAGGATCAAACATAATTTGCTGGTCGAGTGCAGTCAACGTGAAGTTTGGGTTTTAAGTTTCCAGAAATCTTCTTAATGATTTAAGATTGGTTTGGATTCACAAATTCTCAATATGTATGATCTCGCCACTGAACTCTATGCTGTCAAGAATTGCAGCAAAATAAGAGAGGATAGAGACTTTTCTGAATTCTGGGGCAAAATTCTTAGATATTCCACCTCAATTAGTATTTCTTCTAGGTAGAGGTGTATTGCGCTTTTTTCAGAAGGCTCACTGAGGGCGAAAGGGAATGGAGGCATTGAATGTCGTCCTCTGGTGATTTCTTCAAAAATTCGTTGAATCCACCTTTAGCTGCGGTATCTTTGAGTATCTCAAACATCAACCCTGCTTTCACATGTTGATCCGTGAACCGTTTTGTTGTACTGCCACCGCTAGACCGTGATCCAACTTTATAAAGGAGCGTTCAATGATCATATACCAACTTACAAATGAATTCAATAGTGGGGAAACCAGATTCAGAGCTCAGCAGTCGAAATACCTTGCCTAGGACTGGCTATTTCCCTCATCATTAAATATTAAATCTTTGCAGCATTAGATCATACCAAGAAATGTCAGCAAAACCAGTAAGAAGGTGTAACAAAATGAGAAACAAATATAGTAAAACATCATTTACAGATAGAGCCAAAAAGAAGCTTTAAAGCATCATAAACGATGTATGTAGACGGTTTCCCCTTCAGGAAAGTTGCTCAATGAAATCATCCCAGATTCTTCAGTAATCTGGTTAGCCCTGTCATGGAGAGTCAGTGTAGCCATCTTTCTCATAATACTGAAGCTCCCAGAGTATAGATCTTTTTGTCTAAAATTTTCATACTGCAAGCAATACTGGCCCTTCACTACTTCGTCAGCCATGATTGTGGAATTTCGGATTGAATAGTCAACGATGTTTCTGCCACAAACCTGCTTCTATTGTCTTAGGTTGGAGATTCAAGTTTGTTATGAAATCTGTGTTTCAGGCTGCTAGCATCACGGATTAGCAGGCTTTTCGATGTCATCGCTTCCTTTCTCATCACCGGTACATCTTCTCTTGGAAGTATTTCTCGTTCTCTGGGCCGAGCTTTCACCTCGGGGTTCTGCCGTTTCTGTGATTGAATACTTGCGAATCGAAAGCTTAGAGATTGGAAAGCACAAAAGTGGGAACAACGTTAGGAATCCTGAGAGTCTTTTTTTTCCTGCTCTCGAAGATCCCTCAAGATTCAGTATGGTGCCACGCAATCAATTATGTAATACGTCTCCGATAAGAAATCTCGGAAAGATAAGATTCATTCTGTAGAGAGACCTGACCTTGGAGCTTCCATTAGAAGTTAGATGTTAGATGGGCGTAAAGATTTGTTCAGGTCTATCATTTTGGCCCATTCTCAGAAAACGTCTCATCAGAAGAACTGGAGAAGCCCATATAGAAAATGGCAGTTCCCACAGGTGACGGTCTGGACTTATTTGAGAGCCAATATTAGATCCGTTACTTTCTAGAATATTTCTTCGTCCTGCGTCTTTCGGTCAATTAAGGGAGCATAATGAATTGCATTCATTTGACTTCTTCGAGGATTGATAGAAAGTTATGACTTTTCTTCTTAGGTTTTGGATCATGGATCCGTTAGACTTCTGCTGGCATCAGTAGGCGAATGTAAGGCGTCACCCAAAGCTCGGTTAAATCGACAAGCAGAATTTCCTTTGCGTAGCAGTGTCTAATGCAAAACAGATTTATTGAATATGTTATATACTTCACAAAAGGGTCTCACCGAGAGAACACTTTGCAACTGCGACACCTGCTGTGACGGTATCAGTAACGTGCATCTCGTTAACACCCAAACTTGGGTTAACCTCAACAACATCTAATGCCACAAGGTTACCAGTCTCTGCAATACGCTCGCATATGAATAGACCTTCCCTAAAAGTCAACCCACCACGCACAGGAGTACCTGTTGCTGGGACGTATTGCGGATCGATGGCATCGACATCATACGAGAGATGGATCGGTAGAGTACCACTTGGGTCCAATGCTTCCAAAGCCATTTCAACGACTCTGTTAATACCATAACGATCAACGTGGTACATGGAGAATGCAGTTATGCCGTTCTCTCTCAAGATCCTCTTCTCACCTTCATCAACGTCTCTCAAACCAATATAGGCAATCTTCTTTGTGCTTAAGCATTGAGGAACCCACTCTAACTCCGGAGGATAAGACTCTTTATCCAATCCCATGAGGAATGAAATAGGACATCCATGCAAGTTACCTGAATTCGTTGTCAACGGTGTGTTGATGTCAGCGTGTGCGTCTATCCATAGCAATCCACAATCTGGGTATTTGGCAAATGAACCTGCAACTGTACCAATGGCAATAGAATGATCACCTCCAAGGGTCACAGTCAAGTTACCTGACTCGGCAGACTTTTTACAGGAATTGTAGATTAGCTTTGAGGCTTCACCAACGATCTGAGGACGTTTGCAGTTGCCGTGGACATCGTCTTTGTTAGATTTACGGTCTTCAAATTCAGTCCCTTTGAGAGGCTCATCAGTGGAGATAGACCAGCCGAGCTCCTCAATCTGTTCTTTTAAACCAGCGCGAAGCAAGAACTTTGGACCGTCTTCAACACCGCTCTTGCCTTGGCCACCTGAAAATGGGGCGAGGACAAATCTAAGTTTCTTCTCTGGGAAGTATTTGTATGTTGCTGAACAGGTTGGTTAGGCCATGTATCTTGATCTCTGTTACTTAGACTCACGTTGTTCAAACATAGTGTGTTAACTTATAGTATCACTTCGTTGTACTGTACAAGACGGCGAGGTGAAAAGGAGGAATAACCCGCCCCTTTTATAGTGCGTCGAGTGTTGATGTTGGAACTCGCTTTCTTTATCACTTAACTGAAGAACGAAGAAAGACTCGAGTGACACGGCTCTTAAATGATTGACGAGGGCTGTATATGCACTCAGTGGCACAGTAGCTTTCAATCGCTGTGAATCCACTTTAACCACTGAACAATTTCTAAGATATTAACAAAGCATCCCAATCTAATTTACTAATTTCGGCCCTGACGAGCTCATCACCCTCAAATCTGCCACAAAGAAGGAATTCTTCGAAAATAATTACATTAGGTAATTCCCTGATGAGGAAAGTGACTGCTGCGCTTACCGTCCGCTAAGTGAATGAGGAAGCGAAAGCCGGGTAACTCATCTCTTACCTTTTGTTGCAAGGCTGCAATTATACAGGTCTGCCCTATGATCTATTGACGGTGGTACACTATGGTAACAGAGGGTTTTCAATACTCTCTTGGTGAAAGTGATCTTTTCTCTCAATTCAAGTTGTCAGCGCTCTCATCTCCGTGGCCGGTTTTATCACCGGAACCGGTGATAACTGATGGGCAATGATTATGGAGAAACTATACAATGTAGTGTAGTCTATACAGGGCAATTGATTGTTATACGGAACTCTGAGGCGTGTTATAACACTAGAGATTATACAGAGATCATCGTTTTGGTGATCGCATACTCATCATACATCCATCGCAGACACTTGTAACCAGCCTTATATCACCTGTTATCACCAGGTCCAAGCATAACTCGTGATCCGATAGAGAATTTTTTTAATATGATTTACTGTTCCATCAACTTTTTTGAAGAGTGGTTAGTATTCTCCCAAAAGTGCGTAGATCAGGATCCCATTTATCCATTCCTCACAGACCCGGAGCCGCTCAAGAATTTTCCCCAGTTTGCAAGAGTTCCCAGCCTATATAAAAAAGGCCAAGTTCGCAACTGTGAATAAAACGTCATTAACACAACAACATAGACAAGCAATGGCACAACAGGAACTCAAGAAGAAGCCAGTTTCCTTTTCCAACATCCTTCTGGGTGCAGGTTTAAATCTTGCGGAAGTGACCACTTTGGGTCAACCGTTGGAAGTGATCAAGACGACAATGGCTGCCAATAGATCTCTTTCACTTTTACAATCTGCTAAATTGGTCTGGTCCCGCGGTGGTATCTTTGGATTTTATCAAGGCTTAATCCCATGGGCATGGATTGAGGCATCAACTAAAGGTGCAGTGCTTTTGTTTGTTTCCGCAGAAGCAGAATACCATTTCAAGAAGCTTGGGGCCAATAACTTCGGTGCTGGTATCGGTGGTGGAGTCATTGGTGGTGTTGCGCAAGCCTATTTGACTATGGGGTTCTGTACATGTATGAAGACTGTGGAAATAACGCGTTCAAAGCAAGCTGCGGTTGCTGGTGCTCCACAACAGACCTCTTTCCAGGTGTTTAAGGACATTTATAAAAAGGAAGGTATCAAGGGTATCAATAAGGGTGTTAATGCAGTTGCCATTAGACAGATGACCAACTGGGGGTCTCGTTTCGGATTGTCAAGATTGGCTGAAGATGCCATCAAGAACATCACTGGTAAGAAGAAGGATGATAAGTTGTCCGCATTGGAGAAGATTGCAGCATCCGCCATTGGTGGTGGGTTATCTGCATGGAATCAACCAATTGAGGTGATTCGTGTTGAGATGCAATCGAAGACCAATGATCCAAACAGACCAAAGAACTTGACTGTGTTTGGAGCTGCGAAGTACATTTATCAGAACAATGGTATCAAGGGTCTTTACAGAGGTGTCGCACCAAGAGTTGGCTTGGGTATTTGGCAAACCATCTTCATGGTTGGGTTCGGTGACATGGCCAGACAAGCCGTTGGCAGACTGACTGGTGAGGTTCCAGTTGCAAAGCACTGATCTAGTTGGAACAATTCTAATAGAAGGTGTATTGAAGGTAAAAAAAAAAAAAAAAAAAAAAAAAAAAAACTGATTTAGTTTGAAAAAATTTAAAAAAAATTTTATTGAAAGAAAAAAAAAAAAAAAAAAAAAAAAAAGAAGAATGTACTTGTGCAATTAAAATCACATGAATCAGAATTGAACCCGGAATGTGTCTTCGTGCCCCACTTCCAAACGAGGATTTCCGGTAAATCTCGACCGGAATGGTCTTTTGGGATGGGGGTACAACACTTTTGCAACTCTTGTAAGTGTATGAGTAATTGAGCTATAAATCTGATTTAAACTGGGTAGTAAATCTTTCTTAGAATAGTTCTAGAAGTCCAATTCATGAAATTCGACTGGTGGTCCGTCGAGATCCACTTGAAAGCCTCCCCAATGGTCCACCCCACCGTGAAGTTCGCATTAGGAACCCCACGGGAAATCCCACACATTTTGCGGGTTTCTTCAGGGGGGGGTGGGAGAACAAAACCCATCAACACTTTTGAACAACTTTCAGCAACAACAATTATCAGAGAGAAAGGTCCGATAGACAAATGTTGAAGTCCACTGCTCGCCCATTGGTCCTTAGATCGGCACATAGATCCCTCAGAGCAATGGCCACAGAGGCCAAGGCCACGGTCGAGGACGATATCGTCACCATTGAGCTTCCAGAATCCTCTTTTGAAGGGTACATGCTCGAAGTCCCTGAGCTCACTTTCCAAACTACAAAGTCCTCTTTACTTCAGATGTACAAGGATATGATCATCATCAGAAGAATGGAGATGGCATCTGATGCCTTGTACAAGGCCAAAAAGATCAGAGGTTTCTGTCATTTGTCTGTTGGTCAAGAAGCCATTGCCGTTGGTATTGAGAACGCAATCACCAAGAAAGACACTGTGATTACCTCATATAGATGTCACGGTTTCACGTACATGCGTGGTTCTCCAGTCAAGGATGTTCTTGGTGAGTTGATGGGTCGTCGTTGTGGTGTCTCCTTTGGTAAAGGTGGTTCCATGCACATGTATACCACTGGTTTTTACGGTGGTAACGGTATCGTTGGTGCACAAGTACCATTGGGTGCCGGTTTGGCCTTTGCTCATAAGTACAGAAACGAGGACAATGCCTGTTTTGCCCTTTATGGTGATGGTGCTTCCAACCAAGGTCAAGTGTTTGAGTCTTTCAACATGGCCAAGTTGTGGAACTTGCCATGCGTTTTTGCCTGTGAAAACAACAAATATGGTATGGGTACTGCTGCTTCAAGATCTTCAGCAATGACTGAGTACTATAAGAGAGGTCAATACATCCCAGGTTTGAAGGTCAATGGTATGGACGTTTTGGCTTCTTACCAGGCATCCAAGTTTGCTAAGGATTGGTGTATCTCTGGTAACGGTCCATTAGTGTTGGAATATGAGACCTACAGATATGGTGGTCACTCTATGTCCGATCCAGGTACCACGTACAGAACCAGAGAAGAGATCCAACACATGAGATCAAGAAACGACCCAATTGCTGGTTTGAAGCACCATTTGTTGGAGTTGGGTATTGCTTCTGAGGAGGAGATCAAGGCCTATGATAAGGCTGCTAGAACCTATGTCGATGAGCAGGTTGAGTTGGCTGATGCTTCTCCAGCTCCAGAGGCCAAGATGTCCATCTTGTTCGAAGATGTCTACGTCCCAGGTTCTGAAGTTCCAGAGCTAAGAGGCCGTATCTCTGATGATACCTGGTCTTTCGAGAAAAACGACTTCGCTCACAAGGTCTACTAAGCCTTCCTCAATTGAAGCGCCATATATAAATACACAGCTTACGATCATAGATTCATATCCTCTGTAGTGGATTTGTTTGCTAGCATGAATGAGTTGGAATCAGTCTCGTTGGCATCCAGAATCTACTTCGACAGGTCCAAATAAGGTCTGAAATTGATGACTTTCAGAAATTGCATAAATGATCAACATGGACAATGAAATGCTCTTATTGAGCCTCTAACTGAAAATGGCCCTGACAATGCAACTCAACCTACAACTACTTAACACCAACAAGAAAAATACAAAGATTTGCCGCCTAGGCCTCAAATTCATGCCGAGGAAGCCATTAGCGTGGTTCCGCCAAAAAGCTTAAAGAAAAGTTATATGTCTCCATATGATATTGAGCTGCTCTTTACGCTTCACTCTTCACGTTAATGATTAGCTCTTTGTCACTTGCATCGTTATATCCATTTTTCTATATTATCACATAGTCATCCGAATAAAGAGAGAACATGCTATTATTCTTCTTCCAAGTAAGAGCCAGTATATGACTATCGGTTGCCCAGATCTGACCGAAGCTGAGACCGATACGATAGTCTGGCGTTTGCAACAACGCAACACTACTAGTGGGCCACATGAATTAAGGCCTGAACAGCTCAAGCTGTGACCTGTGACTCAGTTATTGCGGGATATTTTCAACTAGGAAAAGAAGGATGAACCGCTTTTTCTTATGACCGATTCTTTGTGCCCACTAGATGATTGATACTAATGACACACAAGCTTTGAATGAAATTCCTGATGTCGCCTTTTCTCTACACTAGAACTAATAGATGTCAAGCGGTGAAATTTGTGATTGCCTTTATCAACTTCTTCTACTAGTAGAAAAGTTTTTCATTGGATGACCCTCAGGGGACGGTGGTGATTAGGAGAACGAAAATAAACCTGAAGCCAATCAGAGTTTCAAAACGGATAAAGAGATCCGTGTACTAGTGTAGATAATTGCTCCTAGAAGCTTTTAAAACCTTCAAGTATTTTAAAGGACCGGGTTGGCCTTATTAACTTCCACCTAACTCTCAGCATGGTTACTACTTCAAAAGCGTGGTAAAAAGGCCGTGACTTCTTCACATGCTTTTGAATGAACAACATGGAGTTTTTAAAGTGAGAAATTGAAAATTTGTTCATTAATTATATCATCCATGACTTTGATAACAGTCTGTGTATGGTATCTGATTCTTTTAGGCATACTCGAATGGAAACAACATGGAGCATGTCGGACTTT
Source organism: Williopsis mrakii (assembly GCA_003706445.3). NCBI lineage: Eukaryota > Fungi > Ascomycota > Saccharomycetes > Phaffomycetales > Wickerhamomycetaceae > Williopsis > Williopsis mrakii. Next base: position 142,496 of record PPLH03000005.1, read on the forward strand.
TGCGGGCTTAATGCACAATAATTATACGAGGATGCAGGATTAAGGTACAAGTTCCTTTCGGTCCCCAAAAACATAATTTTCGCATCTTCTTCTTTCTGTTTCTCTAGATCACATTATAATATAACAAGATTACTACATCTATTTTCTCGGAGGGACTGTCCAGTTCTTTATTCTCTTTGTTGAGACTGTTAAAATTATCTCTAGGTCTGTTTTTCTCTAGGTCCTATTATTAGAATCGTCAAGAGATATAGTATTTCTCTCTTCATGAGGTTTCTCTTATAGTGAGCTGCTCTTCCATGAAAATGGTACTAATGGTGGAGCCTACAGAGTGAATTATTTCAGATTGAATTGCGGTGATTGGCTTGCTCACCGAAAATTTTTCATTCGCATGCCATTGCAATCACTGTTCGAAGAAATCCTGAGATCTCCAAACTTATCCTGCACACATATTGGTTACATTGTGCATAGCAATTATGAACTCAAAACTAACCATACATACGTGAATTTGAACTTCCGCCCAAAACGTTTAGAATTTAGACTACGAAGGACAGATCGAGGAGAATTGAGTTTAATAGAAGAACAATAGAATTTATGTAAAATATTGCGCCACTTAATATTCTATCTAAAGAAGAACTCGATTCTCGATTCTGAGAGTATACGGAAGGAAAGAAGGATATTAGAGAACTTGAGAAGACATTTAGCTAACGAATAGACCAGTGATCAGATTTCGAATGCCAGTATATACGAGGCCTGTGAATGATGGCTAGGATGATAATAATGACCATAAGCACAGTAGTAACAGCTCCAATGATGGATCAAGGAAGCTCCCTCAAAGAACGGGTGAGTAAGAGATCAATAATTAAAAACGTACCAGATTTCAGAGAGACATTTTTAGTGCCTGTTGTCAAAACGATGAGCTACTAAGAAGGGTCAACGAAACTCGTATGTTTTATGTACATGTTAGCATACGCTTAATTATTTATGTAAAATGTAGAAGCTATCCTCTCTCCTCGAAGCACAAAAGTGCTGCACTGTTGATGTTTCTTCTCAAGTCCTGAAAGTCGACATCATGAGTATCTTCGACTTCACCCCATCTTTCAGTTTGGTAGACAATCTCCAAAGAAGCCAAATGGGCAATCTCCTCCAAAGTCAATTGCAGATTTTGATGCTGAAGACCCTTGGAGGATTTAGAGCAGATCACAAGAATACCACAGATCAATGATTTGGTAGTAAGGGTGGTCTTCTCAAGAGCAACCAATTCCCAGTAGCTGAGCTGACTGATCCATTGACGAGCTTTTTTTCTAGTCTCTTCGGATTGTCTGTTTCCACGAAGACCATCACGATCAGAGTCCAAGTATGAGAGGGGAGATTTTAAAAGGTTTTCAATGTTAGCGATTACTGGACGATAAAGCTCCTCTTGAGCTTTACGCAAACCACCTTCATACTCCTTCTCTGGAGAGAACACCAAGAGAGTATCAGTATCCAAATATCTCAAGAGCATCTGGATAATATCTTCACGCTTGCCAACCTTAGTCATTGCTTGTTCATCCTTCTGAACATTGGCAAACTCCAAGTCAATAGAACGAGAGGTCAACGATGTCAATGGTAAAGAATGGGTTTTGATGGTACCACTCAGTGAACTCCATTCGTGTTGAATCAAATGAGCAAGCACGGATCTCTGTAATGGGATACTCAGGTTATTACCTAGTGGTGTTCTGATAGGCTTGCTATCCAGCTGGATCTCATAATGAGTAGGTGTCTCTGCGATGTCGACATGGGTCCAGAATTTGGACAGAGTCTCATTCGTGGAGGCTGACTTGGACGTTGGGGGCACCGCTGTATGTGTGGCGAAGAGTCTAGAATACAGCGATGGTTTAGTAGGTCTTGCTGCGAGTTGTCTGAGCATTTTTGTGAGCTATTTTAGTGGTGTTCACTGCTCTGATCGGTGAGAGTTGTGAGACGGTAAGTGTTTTTCTGAAAGAACTTCAGCACTGAAGCGAAGCGGAGAGAAAGAACGCTAATAAAAGAGAATAGCGAAAGAACAAAGAATAATGTCAATCAACCAGGGGCAACTGCAGGGTGTAAGTATCAGATGGAATGACTAGAGTACAAATGCTAACAACAGCTCAAACAGTTACTTCAAGAGCTGACTTCCTCGCACAGAAATTACACGGCACAACTCCAGGCTACGTTAGGTTCATTACGCTCAATCGAAAGAGACGATGCCGTTCTTAAAGCCACTGTGACCGAGCTGAAGTCCTCCACCACCGGCAACGAACCAGTGTGGCGTGGAGTGGGAAAGATGTTTCTGTGTACACCAGTTGATGACTACGCTGAAGAGTTGGAACAACATCAGCAGGAGAACAAGGATAGAAAGAGTGCAATTGAAAAGAAGAAAGAGTACTTGGAAGTAAGTGTACACAAAGTGGAAGATAGCCTTAATCAGATTGTTGGAAATAAGAAATGAATGTATATATAGCCAAGAAGGTTATTTTGTTGGAGGTATATAGAATTGCAACATGAATTACACAGCGCTGTACCCACCTCTATCGGTTCTTCCCATAATACGCTCCAGGATCTCGCCGATGAACCCGGGAACACCTTTGGCAATGTTCTTCAGGGTATCGGTAAAGTCGTGTACTGCATCTGAGAAGTCGGCTGGGGATTTGGAATATGTCACCCATGCCCCCATGATGATGTAGGCGCCAAATCCAAGTACCAGAATAATAAATAACCAAGTGAACCACCCCCATGAGTCATCTGCCGGTTCCTTTGGCTCCTTCTCATCTGGTTCCTTGTCCCCTGGCTGATTTTCATCTGGAGGTGGACTTGGAATATCTTTCTCGTCGGAAAGACAGGCATATGGAGTATACCATGTCACTTCTAATAATTTCTGGTCCCAACTGACACGGAGTTCCTCTACTTTGGAGCATATCAGATCCATCGATGCGTCCACAGTATTGGATCCCCAGCTATTCTCGCCCATCTTGATGTGGATATTTGCTTTCGTGTTAGACTTGAGGAGCTTAACATAATAGTTCAATTCTTGGCCCCAACTAACAACTTGTGTTGCAATAGAGTCTTGACCTGGCAATAAAACTCTCTGAATCCCACATATTTGAGAATTCTTGGGACACTCTTGGGGTAATTGACCTTCTGCTTGACATAAATTGAAGTACCAGGTCGTATTTGTCTTTGATGGTGGAGTATCCACAAGGTCGGACTGTTCTGTCAATGGGATCTGTGATAAACGAAACTTGGACAAAGGATCATCAGAGCACTGTAGAGCGCCGGCTGTATTCATTACAGCGAGGAGTAAAAGTGTTTGCACAAGCATTGCTCTACTTTCTGCTATTATCTTTCCACAGTGGTTGCAGTTAATTGAATCTACCTGAAGAAAGAAGCTGACGTTTGCCGTTTCGTTAACAGCCACTTCCAATCTAGGGCTTCAGATTTGGTCTTCCTTTTTCATGTGATATTCCTTTAGGGCGTTTGAGTTCATTTCGTCAACTGTCACCCGCACACCAAACATTTCACAAGCGTGACTTACTTTTCCACATGTCTCTAAAAACCCTAACACCAAATGCAGTTCGCGAACTCACTCTTCGAGAAACGACAAAAAATGGCATTCGTGAACATCTGAAGAGACAAAAACTGCCATTTCTGTTTGAATACAGTAACTTTCGCGAGTGGGCTGCGCCATTTCTTATGCCAAACTTTCGCGAAGCAAATTTTCGCCCTCTCTCTCGCTGTAGGGTGAAAAAGTTCAAAAGTCGCATCCTCTCCCTCAGACATCAACACAAGAACATTAGCACACATCATCACAACAATGGTTCGTTACGGCGCCACCTCTACCGACCCAGCTAAGTCTGCCTCTGCCCGCGGTGCCTACTTGCGTGTCTCCTTCAAGAACACCCGTGAGACCGCTCAAGCCATTAACGGCTGGCCATTGGAGAAGGCTCAAAAGTACCTCGCCCAAGTTGTCAAGCACGAGAGAGCCATCCCATTCCGTCGTTTCAACTCTTCCATTGGTCGTACCGCTCAAGGTAAGGAGTTTGGTGTCACTAAGGCTAGATGGCCAGAAAAATCTGTCAAGTTCATCCAAGGTTTGTTGACCAACGCTGCCTCCAACGCTGATGCTAAGGGTTTGGACTTGTCTAAGTTGTACGTCTCTCACATCCAAGTTAACCAAGCTCCAAAGCAAAGAAGAAGAACCTTCAGAGCCCACGGTAGAATCAACGCCTACCAATCCTCTCCATCTCACATTGAGTTGGTTTTGACCGAGAAGGAGGAGACCGTTGAGAAGGCTGCTGAGAAGACCGTTGCTAGATTGAGCACCAGACAACAAGCTAGATTGGCTTCCCAAAAGAGAATCTCTGCTTAAATGTTGATTTAATGTACAATGATATTTCCGGTTAATGTGGCTATTTGTAGGTTGGGTGATTGGAAGGGTTCCGAATACCTCAATGCAAGAACAAAAAAGTACACTGAATGTAGAAATGCAAAGGATATGAGGTCCTATTCAATGAATGTGGAGAAGATATTTCTGTAACCGGGCTGATCAGATCAAATTCGGAAGAGACAAGGTGCTACCTTGGCTGCCATGGATAACTTGAAGCTGGATAGACAGCAGCCTTGTGATACATCCTGATCCTCAGCCCAGTCAAGGAAATGATACTGCACACTCATACGAGAGTATTTCTCGTCCCGTTTGTCTACGAGAATGCCTCCGTGGTGGAAACCTTGTGGATAAGACCAACCGACCACCGAAAAAAATGAACGAATCAGCATAAACTGAAGTTTCCGAAGCTACAACTAAATTTGTCTTGCTGCCTCTCGCTGTAGGAATTTTGCGAGATAAATCACCATAATGGTGCTTTGTTCTCGATGTTCAAACTTTACGCTAACAGGGTTGAGTGTTGAGAGTTTTTACGACTTCAATGTAGTTCTACATTGCCAAGAATATTCTGGAACTGATGCAACAATATATAGGCTATAATCGCCTATTGCCCTCTAACCTTTCTATGTGTTAGACTGTTCGCAAATCAAGCTTTAGGAATAAATTGCCATGTGGGACCTTCCTCCAATTATGATTGTTCAGTTATACAATCTCCAGGCCATCAATACCATGTCAGAGAATTATGTGGTTATCTTTGAACGATCGTCCCATGAGTAATTGACGAAAGAAACGCATTCCGGTTACCATCAAAGAACTGCCTTCTCAGGGCAACTGTTCTGGTGAAGAAAGACTGTCGGACATAGACGGACTTTTGTGACCCCTGAAACCCGAAGCGCCAAAATCAGATCTGTTAGATCTGGCGTCTGCGATGCTCGACGAACCAGGTGCTACTTAGATAAAACTACAAACAGCAACAACAAAAAAGATTCTCTATTATTTCTTCTCCCCCATCTATTTAGCTTGTAAAGCTTCCCAATAGGATTCAATCTCCTTCTCACAGCTCTTTCTCTGGGCACAATCTTTAAAATTCGCCACGAAGTCACCTTTGCTATAATGGATATCGTCGCCTTCGATCAATTTCATTGCTGTATGTAACGAGCCGATAGTTCTTGGTGGTACCAACGCCGTGTGGCTCAAAAAACGAGGATGCCATTGTAAGATGTGGATCAAAGCAGATTCTGATAATCTTGGGAAATTGCTGTAAGACTTAAACAACGGATCATTCCAGAAATCGAGGAGCGCCCTTGAAGTCAGGGTGTTTCTAATAACGAAAGAGTTTAGATCCATATTTTGAGTGACAATCAAATCAACATTTTCAGCTTCGGTGTTCTTAAAAGTACGAATTACACCATTTGGTGGGACGATTGGTTGTTCTCTGAGCATGATTGGATCCAATACACGTGGATCAAGCAAGTATTTGATCAAGTCAATATCATAACGCATGATCATTGCATCTTGGTCCAAGTACCAGAAGTATTTAGCCTTCGGGAAGGCATATATTGCACTTCTTAGAGCGTACAGCTTAGCCCAGTCTTTATCAGCGTTGTGCTCAGAAAGCATCGGCAAGAACTCTTGGGTCCAACGAATATAGACACCATATTTCTTCTTTTGAGCATAGTTGACTCTGTTTTGGACGATCTTGGTCAATGAACTGAGTTCATACTTCTCGAAATCTATGGTAGTGACAAGGACAACCTCTGGAGAATGAGGACCATTAAATTTCTGTTTACCGTGATCAGCAAAGGATTTCTTAACTTTAAGCATTTCTGAAGTAGTATCATCCGCTTCATACTTAGCATTCAACTTCTCTTCAGCGGCGTCGGGGGCATCTGTGATCAAATAACGTCTATTACCCTCCGGATCAACTTTGGCGTTAAATAGGGAATTCACAGTAAGCTCCCTGAGCAAAGGAGCATGTTCGATGGAAGGAAATATCAACGCATTTTTCGTCAAGATATCGTTCTTGTGAAAGCTGTGCAACTTGGTATATGACTGTGATACGGATCGAACACCAGAAGAGAGCGAAGTGTTGAGGATTAACAGGACGGCCACCACCAAAAACACGAAGATCATCGAGAGCTTCTTGTAGTTCCTGTGGAGCCTCCCCACAAAGGCGTTCTTCTGCGGCTTGAACTTGTTGTTGTATGTGAGCTGCATGCGTCCCTGCCTTCTTCCTCTGCTTCTCACTTGGAATGTTTTGTTGTGTTGAAGCTTACTGTTGTTGTTCTTGTTGTTCACTCACCAGGGCCCCATAACCAATTCTGACCCATCTCGAGCTTCCTCTGCACAAGCAGGGGGGGGGGAAGGGACCAGGGACCAAGCAAGATCAGCATGTCCCATTTTTCTAGTCCAGGACGCAAAAGCTGGGCTGAGAATCTTACATACATAATAAATTTTAACGAACTCCAATGGTTCAGTGAACATAAGCACTTTTGCTCCAAGTCATTAGTGGGTTGGATTCCCCTGGGATGTCAGATGCCTCTTGGCTTCACTAGATTCTTTTCATGGGGCATCACTGATCTAGTCAAATCGGACAACGCATCATACAGCCCAGCCTACTACGAGACTATGTCTCCGAGATTGCTGGTAATACCTCTTCTATTGCCAATACACTAATTCTCATCAGAATCAGAATCACCACCATCAAGCAACGTCTTTTCAAACTTCTGTTCTTCCGTGCTCCCTTCTTGCTCTTTCATTCTCATGGTCAAGTATTCATTGATACCATCCTGCAAGTGTGTGATACGACACCTGAGAAGCCCCATCGGGGTATCTTTGTGCTCTGATGGTTTGTCCTTGTCCACTGCGCCTTTCGAGAGCACAAACTCTGAAGGTCCAGTAGTTTTCCCGTTCGTGGTCAACTCTCCCACCGGGATATCTGTGGTGAACTGCCTAGATGCTGTCGGTGCGTGGTATGAAGCCGAAGGCGTTGACATGTCAATATCTTATATCTTGTACCTTATATCATATAGCTCTTGTATTTGCCAATGCGCCAAAAGATTAACAACTGCCGGTCTTCTAGATGCAGAATGTAGCTCGTTCTTGGTTAACAGTACCAGTCGCAAGTCCTCATCATTGGAGTACTAAAATCCCCATCCGGGGTTACCCGCCCACCGCGATCAAATTTTTCTCTTCAACGGGCAAGAGAGAACAAGTGAAAATGAAGAGGAATAGAACCGAACAGAACAAAAGGACCAAAAGATCTACGAGACATAATGCCCTCCACTACCGCTGTTGAAGGCACTCTGAACGAATGCGTCCTGGAGTATGCCACTGTTATCGACCACTTTGTGGGGTCTGCCGAGTTTAGTGAGAAATTGGCCTCATATGCCACTACGACAGATGACGAGGTTGAATACTCACAAGAACTCTATGTTGCAGTGGCCTGCAGTGCCCCAGAGCTCACAAAGGTAGCCGATAAGGAGTTTGAATCTGTCGCTAACCTTGCTCTCTACATTTTGTCCCTCGCCGACTCTGCACAGACCCTCCAGGCACAGTTTGTTAAAGAACTGATCTCACAACAGGACCTACAGGACAAAGTGGTGAAGAACAAGAAGAAGACCATCAGAGTCCTCAGTCTGGTCTCCGTGCTCTCCACAGTGTTCAACTCGACGGAATCGGAACAATTGAAGAAGATTATCCTCTCTGAGATTCTCTCCCTTGTTAATATCTTGGATGATTCCGTTCTTTTAAAACAGTTTGCTTCGAACGTGGAATCCATTTTGCTTTCCTCTCCCGTTGATGAAACTACTAGAGAGCTCGTCCTCAAGACAGCGCACCTTATTGCGTCCCAGGACGCTCTTGAGAGTTTGAGATTGCAGCAGCTGGCCATCACAATGATCCCATCTCCTACTCAACAGTTGGTGGACTCTTACATCGTTAACTCCCTCAACACACCATCTGCATTGGACCTCTCTGATATTGTCCAGCTGGAATCTATCACTTCTTTGGCTTCCAAAAAACTCATTGACTATACAAACGCCTACCTGTACACTGCATCGAAAGAATTCTCAACACAGCAGCATCCAGTTGATGTACAAGTCGATGTGGTTTTGAAGAAGAACCAATACTTAACACTCTTGAAATTGGGCCTAACTAATGACACTTTGTCCTATACCACCATTGCGTCCGAGTTGTTAATCCAAGAATCGCAAGTGGAATTGGTCTTGATTGATGCTATCAAGCTGAAGATCATCGAGGGTAAGATTTCACAATTAGACCAAGTGTTCCACGTCTACAGAGTGGGGCTCATCGTGAAGCAGAAAATTGACCAACAAGATTGGATGCAGATCAAGCAGACTTTGACCGGTTATAAGAAGAGTCTTCAGGAAGTGAGACAGTTGATTGAGCAGGTTCAAAAGAAGAGAAAGAACTGAAAGGCGAGACTGGTAATCTAGATAATAAATGCCTTGTTTGTATCCCTTTTTGTAGTTTATGGATTCATTGCAGATATGCGAACTGTAGGTTTAAGCTTTCTCTGATTACCCGGCCTTTCTACACTCCCCCGGAAACAACAAACTGGTATGGCCATATATGTACACCAAACAGATATAAACACCCACTGCTAGAGAGGCTGAACCAACGTAGAAGGGAATCATAAGAGTAATGTCGCTAAGTTCCACGTTCTCCAAGGCATTGGACTCATGGGAGGCAGTACAGCTGCCCACAATTCAGCACCAGATGGATGGGCACGCAGAGGAAATTTCCTCGTTCCAAGATACAACATTGCAGTCCAGAAAGCAATTGGCCGCAAAGACCAAAGAGTTTAAGAAATTGAGCGATGATGACAAGCTTGGTGAGTTTAAATCCCTTCTCAAGTTGTACCAGACAGAAGTGGATAGATTGACAGAGAGAGCTAAGAAGGGTGAAAATGCCTTTCTGGAGTGCTATAGGGCCCTTGGTGAAGTTCCTGATCCTAAGCCGCTGCTGGAAGCATCACTAGAATCAGTTATGGTTGCCAGTGAATTTGATGACTTGAAAAAGCAGAACGAGCGGCTCAAAGAGGAAAACCTCAAACATGCTGATTATGAGCAACTGCAGGCTAAAATTGTTAGATTGAACCAGCAGAATGCTGAGCAATTGACAAATAGATTGAAGCTCAAAGAAGAGGAGTTGAATGGTGGATTTCAAGAGAAAGAATTGCAGTGGAAAGAGAAGGAAGAGTCTCTGAAGCAAATTGTGGATTCTTTACAAAAAGAGGTGCTGGAGTTGAAAGCTCAAGCGAAAGTTGATAAGTTGAAATTAAAGAACCAGAATATTGCATTAGGTGAAGATACAGGTGAAGAGGACGACACTGAAGAGATCGCTGTGTCTGTCAGTGATAAAGAATTTGAATTCTTGAAACAGGAATTGGGAACCAAAGAGACTCGTATTGTGAACTTGGAAAAACGTAATGAGCAATTGATCAAAGAATTGAGCGTTGCCAAATCTGACATAGAACAACAAGAGCGTAAATTGGTCCAAGAGTTGAAACTGACAGAATTAGAGCGTGAGAATGCTACACTGGTTGCTACAATGGAATATAACCAACAACAACATGACTCCTCTCTTAAAAATAAAGTTAAGGAGATCAAAGGATTACAATCACAAGTTGCGAAATTACAGGAAGAATGTCAATCCTTGAACAAGAGAGTGAGTAAGATGGCAGATTATGACCAGTTGAAGGATGAAGTTTCAACGTTAAGAGCCATTCAGTTCGGTGAGGATTCTGAGGATGAGGATGAGGATGCGGATCCAGTAAAGTCAACACATCAATTGGATGAGATTCTGGCTTCAAGAAATAAAAAACTTACTGCGGAGGTCGCAGATTATAGATCTCGTTATGAATCATTGAACGAGACGATACACAAATTGGAATCTAAAGCTTCCGTTCAACTGGAGCAAATCACAAGGTTGGAGCTTCTGAATGCTCAATTGGAACAGGACCTTCTAGCAGTTCAATCTAACAGCAAGTACAATGATACGATGTCGATGATCTCTGGCGTTACGCGTAACACTAATGCTACATTTAAGCCACAAGGGCGTCGCCTGTCACCTGCATCGTCCATCGCTGGTGGTGCTATCCAAGAAGAGGAGCAACAATCCTCATCTGTCTTGCCAATCATCACATCGCAAAGAGATCGTTTCAGAACGAGAAATACCGAGTTGGAGACCCAAATCAAGAAGCAGGCCCAGTTGATCACGGAATTGCGTTCCAAAATCGCGAGACTAGAGAAGGACAATGCCTCGCTATTTGAGAAGACTAGATATCTATCCTCTTTCAAAGGTAATGTCAATCGTCATGGTGATATCGAAACACAGCAATCTTATTCGAACAACTATGAGGATCAACTACACCCTCTGGCCAAGTTCCGTGAGCGTGAGCAACAGAGAGCGCTATCACGTCTCTCGCCTTTGGAAAGAGTATTCATTTCTTTTGCAAAAGCTATTTTGGCGAACAAGATGTCCAGAATGTGCTTCATGGGATATATTGTAGGGCTGCATGCTCTTGTTGCGCTTATGATGTGGTACTCGATGGCACTTCATGGGCTGAGTGTTGCAGAAGTCGGTCATTCCCAATCATGATGTGGCGCATTTCTTTATAATGTTCATTTAAGATGATGAGTTGAATATAAATTTTGGGCAGTTGCGTTGTGTAGTTTTGTTTGGTCTCCTCCCCCCGAAAGGTATGGCACAAAACGTGAGCGGATCGATCTTTAAGACAGACCCATAAACAAAAAAAAAGGGACAGAGAAAAGAGAACAAGAAGAAAGGGAGGTTTGACACACTGTTATTCCTCGCTGTCTTGCCGGTCATTGTAAGAAGAGTGGAGATGGATCGAGAGGAGACGCTCAGTTCAATTAACTCACAGATGGTGTCAACCTCTGAGACATCCTCCTCAGTAGCGAAGGAGCCATCTCTAAGACTTCCCCAGAGCTCCTTCACTACAAGCCGGTTTCTCTATGGTGACTCGAGCGAGATCTCAGCTGCTTCAGAAGTCGTTTTATTGGGCGCTATCCCCAGTGTCTGGTACAAAGAACAGAAGAGCCGCCTGGTGCGCAACTACACGAGCAGGACGTATTCGGAGGAACTATGTGGATTGCATGGCTTGTTCGACCAGTCGGAAATACCTACGTTGAATAGAATGATGAAAGAGGAAGGAAAGCTACAAAGGCTATTGAAGCGGTATTATAACGGTGAGGACGTTAGTGATGATGAAGATGATGGGAGCGACAACGATGACGATGACGATGATTTGGAATACGACTATATCACAAGGGACATCTCCGATGAGAATGACATTGTTGACTCTGGCACTTCAAAAGTGGATGCCATGGGTACTCTATGGAAGAAACTGGTTTGTAAAGATGAACCTTCAAGGCAGGAAACAACAGCTCCAGTGGTTACAGAACCAGCTCAGGCTATCCTGGACACTATAGAATGTGACCATCCAGAGAGATTTGAACCACACCACATTCAGGGACCGAGCTCTGAGACTTCAGCTGCGAGTGCAAGTTTCTATACCGCTAAAGAACAACCAATTGAAGATGAATCGATGTCTGATATTGCACCATCAGAAGAATCCACCGAGGATCTTAACGTACCAAGCTCTAGTGACACCATAAGACCAAATTTCACGAGTAAACCGTCCAGTATTGTGCCTACCTCTCCATTGACAGAATCGAACATCTCAAGACTTACTACAGAGGAATCAGATCATCCTAGAGTTCGGTTCAATGACAGTAAACCTACTATTCAAATTTCTCACGTGTCATCCAGATCTAAAGGGAAGATGCTTCAGTTGAAGCCCACACCAGAGTTGAACCAATTAGTAAAGGAAAAACTTCATCCAGAACGCAGCTATGCCTATAAAAGAGTGAAATCTATGGCGAAAAACACAAAAGTGAGATTCAAGAACGATGTGGCAAAGTACAATCAAAAGAAATGGTTCAAAAAGTTTATGATGAACTTCGAAACTGATGAGATTATTAAAGCGGAAAAGATGTTGGTGCTTTTGAAATCATCCGCTAATGTTAGAGGCTCTAATTTTGCCAGTTTCACTGAGCAGGAACCCTGTGATACCCGCGTGGTTGAAAGATGGAAAGAATACATCGTCGTTGCTAGATCAACAGGTGATCTGAAGGAACCGATTTTAATACAATTTTACACAAGGGGAGAAATACCTCAAAAAACGGGATCAAGACATGCTGGGGACACTAAGATGGACGTGACCCTTACAAGGTCTTGCACGGTTAACTTCTATAGTCCTCTTGATAGAACAATTGCATTGGTGAAAGAAAATAAGATCTATATCATGAGATGTCAAAGTCCAAGCTCTTCAATCCATTGGCTTACTTTCTTCAATAGTGTGTTAGGTATTAAGACACCATCAATCCTCAAAGTGGAGATTCCAAATATCAAGCTGTCATTGAATCTTAACTTAAATAAGGAATTCTATCAAGAATTCCTGAATAATTCCCAAGATAAGCTATCCTTGGCCTACAAAGATTTTGGGTACCATCTTGAAGGTGTTCCAGCAGTGGATTATCTTGGCACCAAAATCAAGGAGAGGTTACGACAAGCCGGTTTCTCAAAGTACGTCCGTGACTTTGAGGGTAGTGAAAACCTTTTGGGGTTTTGTTGGAGATATTATGATCGCCTTGAGTGGCTCTTTGGGGAGACTTTATTGAATTTGTTTTGGGAACAAGCAATGCACCTGACACATGAACTTGAATTGCGCGTAATCAAACATTACCCACGATTTGTTGAGCTTAACGGCGTAAAATTGGATGAGCCCACGCCAGTCGAAGGGTTTCTCTTAAGATTGACTACAAAGGAGGGACATCTGAAAAGGGGTCTGTTCAATAAGCAAGTTTTTACGTTTGAGTATTTTTTTACAAATCAGAACTTATTGTTCTTCAAAAAGGCATATAAGGCGCTTCCGCCCCTTCCATATTCAGATGAGCTCATGCACAGTGGAAGTTTAGCAGAACATGGCATTTTGGATGAAGTTCGTCAATCTCTTGAACAAATATATAACCATAACCCCTACTCTCTTGATAAAGATGGGCATGTGCAGTGGCTCCATCCTGGAATCACGGAGGAAGAGTTCAAAAAAAGAGATTTGTACGCCTTTTCCGAGTTTCAGAGACGTGTCACATCTATTTCAAGAGCTGGCAAGCTGCTAAACATCCAGGATATCGAATCTGTTGAGGTTTACGACCCAAAAGATTTACCAGCTACTGTGGAAGCTGCTGATCGATTGATGTGGGGGACTCTTTCAGCAGGTAGGGGTAATATCTTGAATATACCAAAGAGCGATTCTTATTTCAAACTTTGCATGAAGAACGGATCCACCATGGTGTTGAAGGCACAAACAGCTGAGATGAGAAATGAATGGGTTGCACGTCTAAACTATATGAAGGAATACTGGACATTGAGACTCGAGAAGGACATTGAATCAATTCGTGACATGAAGGAGAAGAACATCAGTGAACTACACATTGACCATTTCCCAAGGGAAGATATTTGTGAATTGGATTCCAGATGGGAAATGAAGAGAGGAATCGCCAATGCTGATGTCTATAGCATCACTCCACTTTCAATGTTTCGGCCTGTTCTGCGCTCTGGTTATCTCTATCAGAAACCAAAGAAGCACTCTTCATTCAAGAAATACTTTGTCACCTTAGCTCCTGGTCGTATCATCTTATACAACGTCTTTGTGCGTGACTTGACAGGATTCATAAAACCAACAACGCACTATTCACGTTATCTATCTATACCATTGCAGGATTGCTATATTTATTCAGGATCAATGTGTCTGATGGATTTATTGGATCGTGGGTCAAATGCTGTTGGTGCGGCGATGCTCCCAAGAGTATATGAAGATGGATGGCTGTCATCTGAAGATGAAGGATCACGCTGCTTCACTCTCTGGTTTGGTAAGAAGAGAGCAATAGCTGGTAAATCATCAAAAAACAATAGTCCTACCGGTGAGGGTACAAATCCTGGTTTGGTTCACATGGTCAGCAGACTAGGTGTTACTGGAAGAAGTATGGTATTCATGTGTCGGTCACGTCAGGAACGTGACATGTGGTTGACAAGTCTATACATAGAGTTGGAAAGATTTGGAAAAGCCAATAACCATCTCTATTGACTTATATAATGGTAAGATAAACTACTTAACAGCCTAAGAGTTGAACATTTTATGATACAAAAACCAAAGTCTACTATTTTCTTAATCCAAAGCCATCTTATCATCTTTCACCACATCAGCCGCCAACACGCTTTGTAACTTCATTGGCTGTGTCTCCTTGATGTTGATACCGAATCTTTTGTCTTGACCCAATTGGATAAGCTGAAGGGCGCCCTGGATAATTGGTTGTTGCTGGTTGAGCTGATAATTAGAGTGAACCCAACTTGGTTTACAAGTCTTGGAACCACCTGTGAGTCTCAAAACTTCTGGCTTGCCACCAGATGCAATACCTTGCTGCACGAGCACCACTGTGGATTGTTCTCTAGCCACAGGGATATCCAAGCTGTTTTTCTTAAGTAGAGACTTGAGTTTTAGACTAGAAACACCTAAACGTGGGAGTGGCAGTTCCAAACCCGGCAAAGTTGGATTCTCAGCGTCATAACCACGGGCACCTGTTGGATTAGCAGAACTAAGAATAGAATGCAATGGGAGGAATTTGACGGTTTGAACGGAACGAGCAACGGCTAAGTGGTGGTTTGTGATCTCTGACAGCCCCAATCTAGCGGATTTGATGTCTTTCTTGATGGCTTCAATTTCGGATTTCAAGGTTTCTGGGCCCAAATTATGGAGCTGCTTCAAATTAATTGGGAAAGAGTCTGAGAGATGACTGAGTTTGAATGGATACACAGATCTGGTCTTATCAATCTTTGTGAGTGTTTGTCTAGAAGTTCTTAACTTAAGAGTGTGTTGAATGGCAAAATCTCTAACAAATATGCTTGGTTTGATGTTCAAAGAGTCTTTATCATGGTTCTTGCCTGTGTATCCATCTAATGTCTGAATGGTGACAAGGCCAACCTCTCTGAACTCGCCAACTGGAGCCATCTTCAAATCCACGATGTAAACCTCACCAGGGCTAACAATGAACTCGTCAGATGGGATAGCAGAATTCTGGGTTATTCCAGCTTGTTTCATGCTCTTCTCAACTCTGATCAATTCTTGGGATGTAGAAGCCTTCTCTAAAAGAGCAGCCTCTTGGTCAGCTTCAGTCCAGACAACACCTTTGTACTCCTTTTCAGCAACAATACCTTCAGCTTGACCAGCGAGAAATCTTCTGATACGACGAACACGAGAACCTGGGACAACAACACACTTGAAAGAAGTGGCGATCTCATCAACAATTTTACGGATCAAAGAACCGGTGATCACAGTGGAATCCTGGTTCAACTGTTTCAACACGGCAGGTAACTTCTCTGGTGTCAATGCAGCGCCGAGGAGAGAGATCACAGTCTCATTGGCAATATACGCAGCAACGATTGCATCCGCTTTAGCACCGACCAATGGCCCAGCTGGACGAAGTTCATCATCCTGCAATTGACCCTCTGGGTAGATGACCATAGTGTGAGACAAGTTAGAAGTGTAACCATCAATATGACAACCAAGGGTAATCGTCACAATATCACCAGCCTCGAAGAACTGGAAACTCTTGGAGTCATCATCGATCTCAGGACCGAACCCAGTGTGAACATTATTCACATCAATGGTAACCGGTTGAGCAATTCCTTTCTCGTTCACAGAGTTAGCACCTCTCTTGTAAACGGTATCCAAGCTTGAAGCCATGAAAGAGTCACCAAGTAAACAGAGCTCTGCGGTGGTGAGTCTAGGACCCTGTTTCAGATGGTAGGCATCGTTGATGAGCTTGGTGATATAGGTCAAAGTGGTCTGTGCAACTTGGCCAGCGAGCCTGTACTTATCAAGAACGGATTCGTTTATAACATTCTTGGTCTTCAGAAGGATATCTTGATCCTGTGGTGCTATAGCCAGCTCCATCATCGCTGTCAGATCTTTTAAAAGTTCTTCTTCTTGAATTCCTCCTCTTCATACAAAAAGTTCCATAAAAAAAAATTCTGCGGCCCATATGCATCGGTAGCGGGCACGACTTTAATCAAGGTTTTCTTTAAAAAATAAGGATAACGACAACTGCAGGATTCGAACCTGCGCGGGTAAACCCAAAAGATTTCTAATCTTTCGCCTTAACCACTCGGCCAAGTTGCCATTTCACGAGTAACTTTCCCGCTAGTTTTATCACATTATCTAATTCCGCTCTTTTTGATGTAGGAAATATTATAAAACTATAGTACACACTTTATGCCCCAGTAGACCCAAATCTGGCAGCCCAATCATCGAATCTCTTTAATGTCTCCGGAGCAACACTCTTTCTAATCACCCTCATCGCCCTTTCGAAATCAGCTAGTACTAATCCACGAATATTACTATGTTCGATACTCATGAGATTTTCTCCAAGTTCTCTTATCGGCTCCATTGCTGCTTCTTTGGCCAGAGAAGTTATATCTGAGTTCGAATAGCCCTCCGTCTTATTGGCTATTATAATGAAGTCCATTTCTGATAGTGAATTCTTTTGATTTTGCATCAAGTGCATGAATTGTGCCATTCTTGTCTCAAACTCCGGTAATGGAATATACAATCTTCTGGTGAATCTTCTTCTTGCAGCTTCATCGATGGCCCATGGTAAATTCGTAGCCGCAAGAACTAATACTCTCGAAGTGTTTGCGTCATTTCTGGCAGTGGCAGATGATAATGCAGACCATTGGATCAAGAACTCTGTCTTTACACGACGTGAAGATTCATGTTCTCCATCTGATCTCGCGGTCAATAGGGAATCAATCTCATCAAAGAAAATGATTGAAGGCGCCAACTTCTTAGCCATGAAGAATAAAGCACGGATCAGTTTCTCAGATTCACCCAAATATTTCGATAATAATGAGGATGCACTTATACTGAAAAATGTTGATTGTGATTCATTAGCCACCGTTTTAGCAATCATCGTCTTACCTGTACCTGGCGGACCAAAGAGTAACATACCAGTTATAGGCTCTCTTAAACCTTTGAATAAGTCTGGTCTTAAGAACGGGTAAACCACAGTCTCTTTCAGTGATTGCTTTGCCGATTGTAATCCAGCAATGTCATCCCATTGGAGTTTCTCACCTTTAACCAAGATCTCATCTAGAATTTGTTCACATGATCCACGATCAACACCTTGTAAATTATCCATGGTTTCCTGGATCCTTGGATCGTGATATTTCTTCCTCTCTCTTTCACCTTTTGGTATAACACTGCCATTGCTTGAAACAACTTCCTTCTTCCTTGTAGGATTAACTGGAGATTTGCTTCTATTCACATGCGTTAAATTGATCTGAGTATTGATCGTTGGTTGAACATATTCATATCTTCTAGTGACTTTCTTGGAACTGGACGATCTTACTGGTGATTGTGCTCTGGTATATGAAGAGACTCTTCGTGGTTGATCTTGCCATGCTAGGACAGCAGCTTGTGATATGGTCAAGTCCACAGATTTGGGACGTTCACGACGATGATGTCTTTTGTTGACTTCCAATGAACCGCGAGGAGGGGGCAAATCTAACGAGTTTCTAGGCCTCTCGAGCTCTAATGACTTTTTTGGATGATTTGATGAAGGAACCCTCGTACTGGATTGTTGACGCGATGGTAATAATGGTTGTGGTTTCTTGAACTGTGTGGTATCTTTCGTTTGAGTAAATGCGGACATGAAAGAGGAATAACTAGATGCATTGCTCTCAGTTTGCTCGTTTATCATCAATGTCTCTTTGCTCTGCAATCTTGAGTGCACAGCAGCTCTTCTCGTCACCATTTTGCCCTTAAGACTCAGCAACGTGTTCCAGGTGACCTTATCAATTGGTGGTAGATGCTGGGTATCATACTTCGATTGTATTGCTCTAATCTCGTTATTTGCATTAGATATAAGGTTATCATACGTTAGTAAGGCCTGCTTATCGTTCTGACAGATCTCCTGGTGGATTGCCTGTCTCAATTGGGAACTGATTGCGTCGTAAGCCCGTTGGACGACTGGTTGGAAGGACATGCCAGGGTGGGTGAATTTGTAGAATCGATGGCACGAATTATAGAATAAGAACAATCACAGTTTCAATGATGACGATGACAAGCGATAGAACAAAACAACAACAAAACGAAATAAGATAAAATAAAAGGAAAAAAAATAATACAAATGAAAAATGTGAAATCCCAAACCTGAGGTATTATCGGTATTCCTGCAGCAGTGAGTTCCGATCTTATTATTCAGGTGATATACCCTCGGATTTTGTGTTGCCTGACTTGTCGAACAAAAGCGAACATCACCGGCGAAGAAGAAAGATGACAACCTGGGCGAGAAGAAAACGATGCTTGCGCTACGCTTTGCTGCCAAAAGGGCGGCATTTGCCCCTATTGTGAGACGCCAGCAAACAGCTATGGGCCTGAGGGCCCTTTCGAGCTCCAGACTGGTACTTAACAAGAAGAATGAGAATAAGTCCATCCTTGACGATGACATGCTTGCAAAGGCTGGTGTCGATGTCGATGCTGAGGCGAAGGAGACCAAGGAAGGTGCTTCGGGTGAAGAGGAAGGTCAACAGAAGAAGAGACGTAACATCCAGAGTTCCACAGATAAGAAGAGAGAACGATATGCTAATTTGTTCTACCTTGGGTTCTTTGCCTCCGGTATCGGTGGTGCTGCCTATTTAGCTAGAAACTGGGGTGAAGACGAAGACCCAAAGATCAAGGAGGGTATTCCAAACGGATACAGCTTGGATCTGTTGTGGAAAAGATTCCGTGCAAGATTCAACTCTATCTTCACCTATTTCCAAGAACCACCATTCCCGGATCTCTTGCCAGATTCCCCACCAGAGCCTTATAAGCGTCCGTTGACTTTGGTATTGACTTTGGAGGACCTCTTGATTCACAGTGAATGGTCTCAAAAAGCTGGTTGGAAAACTGCTAAGAGACCAGGTGTCGATTATTTCTTGGCCTACCTGTCCCAGTACTACGAAATTGTTCTCTTCAGTTCTAACTACATGATGTACTCTGAAAAAATTGTTGAAAAATTGGACCCATTACGTGCTTATATCTCGTACCAGTTGTACAAGGAACACTGTCTCTACAAAGATGGTGCTCACATCAAAGACTTGTCCAAGTTGAATAGAGATTTGTCCAAGGTTGTCATCGTTGATGTCTCTGATGATTCTATTAAGCTTCAGCCAGAGAATGCTATCAAATTGCCACCATGGGAAGGTCAGCCAGATGATGAACTGATTAAGCTGATTCCATTCTTCGAATACCTTGCTACTCAACAGATTAAGGATGTTAGGCCAGTATTGTCATCATATCAAGATAAATCTCAGATTCCTGCTGAATTTGCAAAGAGAGTCGATAGATTACGTGCAGAGTTCGAAAAAGATCAAACAAAGAAAAACTCCTCGAACTTTATGAACAGATTGTTAGGATTGCCAACCATTAAGCAGAAATTCCCACTGGATGCTATTCATGATGAAGGTGTCAAAAACTATCAACATTTCTTGAGATTAATCAAAGAAGAAGAGGCTAAGCTTAAAGCCCAGGCTGAGATGCCAAAGGAGACTTTCAAGTTGAAGGACTTAGTTGAAGGTAATATCCCATCGCAAGAGGAGATGATGAAGAGACAATTTGAGAAGCAAGCTGAGTTTGAGAAACAGCAAGCTGCAAAGGCATGATTGGGTAATTCTCCGCTATAATGAGTATCATTTCATGAAGAACGTGTATATAAAACTGGTTTTTCCTTTGTATAAAAAGAGCTATCTTGTCTGTTTATTTGATCCCCTTTTTGTTCATGTTGTACTTTCTTCTTGCAGTAGTATATACCCATCAGATAATGTCCTCCTCATCGTTCTCTTCGAGGACATGGCCATGAGCTCTGAAGTTTTCTGGTGGTTCAACACTTGGAATGAACTCCAAGATGGAGAAGCCAATACCAATGAGTGCAACTAGAATACCAAAGATGGTTCTGATAACGTTACCATGAGCAATCAAGATACCGATTAGTGTGTAGACTTAAAATCGTTAGATTCATATGACAGATCGATTGAAAAGATAGGACTCACAAATACCACGACCAAGGAAGGAAAAAAGGAAAGAAGCGTATTGGTAGGCTAATGGTGGAAGTTTGAACTCTGTAATGTCAGTTAGTTTCCGTAAATCTGATGCCGATATTGACACCTACCAAGGAAGATGATACCTGCACCAAAGGCAATCAAGTAGATACCCAAGAAGAAAGATTGGCTGTTATGTCAGTAAATCGAGGAATACAACACTGTTCTAATGAAGACTCACATCCCAGACAAAAGTTGAGTGACACCGTTGATGACCTGTGATTATTGTTAGTACTGATTGCTCCTCCTGCTAACATTCCTCAATTTCATTTCAAGCCCGTTTAAAAAAACCTACGGAAAGCCCACCAACAGTGAGATTCACAATCTTAAAAACTCCGTTGAGGTCAGACATGTTGGAATGTTAATTTCTTTGCTTGTTCTGTTTTGATGTTGTTTGCCCCCTTGTGGCGTTGTCCTACTTTTCGGACCAACACGACACTAAAAAAAAATGCGACACAGTTCTTATCAAAAACTCTTACAACAATAAACAGAGCATGAAACGGATTTGTATACTAAAAGACGGAATAAAAAAAGTGAAGAAAAGCTGACAATAAAAAAAGGTTGAAATCTCTCCAGCTCCTCAATTTCCCCATGTAGACCAACGAGTCTCAAGGACAAAAGATAGCACAATTGGATAGAAAAAACGTTGATGAGAGAGAGTAAAGAAAAGTGAACAAATCAAGCATTGTAGTACAAACAAAAGGTATCAAACCCTCCTGATTAAACCCTCTTTCATATGGTTTACTCTTCATCTGGCTTTGGATCAGCAGGCTTCTCCTCAGCAGCTGGAGCTTCCTCTTGACCAGCCTCGCTCATATCAGAGGTCCACAAAGTTAAGTTGTCACGGAGCAATTGCATGATCAATGTGGAGTCTTTGTAAGATTCTTCGCTCAAAGTATCTAGTTCAGCAATAGCATCGTCAAAGGCCTGTTTGGCCAAATGACAAGCACGGTCTGGGGAATTCAAAATCTCATAATAGAAAACAGAGAAGTTCAAAGCCAAACCAAGACGGATTGGATGAGTTGGTGGCAACTCTGTGACAGCAACGTCAGAAGCAGACTTGTAAGCCTCTAATGACAAGTCAGCAGCCTCTTTACGTCTGTCGTTGGTAGCAAACTCGGCCAGGTAACGATGGTAGTCACCCTTCATTTTATAATAAAACACCTTGGACTCACCGGTGGCAGCAGATGGAATCAAATGGTTGGTCAAGACAGACAGGATATCATCACAGATCTTGCTCAACTCGGCTTCGATCTTGGATCTGTATTCACGGATCAAAGAGACTTGCGCCTCGTTTCCCTTAGCCTCCTCTTTTTGTTCAATGGAAGAGACAATTCTCCAAGAAGCACGGCGAGCACCAATGACATTCTTGTAAGCGACAGATAACAAGTTACGTTCCTCAACGGAGAGCTCTTGGCCAGAAGAGGCAACGGCCTTCATGTTCTCAACCATTTCCTCGTAACGCTCAGCTTGCTCGGCTAGCTTAGCCAAATAGACGGAATCTTCACGCGAGAGAGACATTGTTTTTGTATATGCTGCTATGGGTATATTAGTATATGAGATCGATCGATGATGAAAGGAAGTCCGAAGAAGAGAAAAGACGATATGGGTATATGAAATGAAACCATCACAGCCCTCAGAATTATGAATGAACGTTGCCCCCTCATTACGAATGCCTGTATTGCCGTCCGAAAGATCACTCTCTCAAGCGTATCAATTGACTCACTTTTCTTCACCAACTAAAGTACCTTGTGATCACTCGTTGATGTGCGAGGGAATCGACGAAGGGGCGAACGTCCGTTTTGGCAACGAAACCTTTGGAAAACCCGCGAAAAGGCGCAAAACATAACAGTCCAAAATTTTGCGCGACTAATGACATTTTCTTCGCAGATCGGCGTAAAAGGAAAGCGAAAACGCCAGCGCCACCGGGATACAACGTAAACAGAGGGCAAGGGAAACAAATATCCACGACGGGTATAATATCCAACGGGCGGTAAGTCTTTTCCAGTGCACGTAAACTTAGATCAGTGTAGATGATAGGACAGTGACTGAGAATTCTCATTGCACCCATAAAATGAGAATTTTTCTCTACATTGTCAGTTCGTGAAACAATCACAGCCTTCAAAGATCAGCCAAAACCTGTGCCGCCATAGAAACAGGAAGGATCTAAGAACTCAATGGGCGATCGTTTCGACTCGTCTAATTCGTCTGGTATCACTGTATATCATCATCCGTTAAACGATCGATTGGCACTGGAGTCAACTTGATAAGCTGATACGAAAACAAAGGCAGGGGTTAATCACAACGTAAGTCAAACACCAAACGACTCAATCACGATGCTCTTTTCTGCTGCCAAAATCTCAGATTGTCTTTCCATTCCTTCTCTTCTTATTCAAAATTCATCAAAAATCCAGCAAATACTTACTAAAATTTGGTGTCTTTTACTGAGTTAAAGTCGTTTGCTTGTTGAAGTTGACTGATTCAATTTTGGAACTTTCTGCCCCGTCGGCGCGTGCGCAGGAAAGGGAAAAAAAACAGTTGAGTGCGCGAATTGTCTTAACATTGTTGGAAGACGAATTTCCTCTGTGGGGGGGACTTGCGAAATTCGAACAGGTGACGGAATGCAGTATAGATATGTGATTTGCGCTATACAATCTCGAAATGTAATTGCGAAACCTCAAAGGCTCAATCTGGATTATTCGGCCTCAGCCAGCTCAAACTACATAACATAACGCAAAAAAACGCTCCTGAAACAAACTGGTGCTCTATTTCCCTAGACCAAGTCATGAACTCAATGAGTCTTACCATATTCTGTAAGTGTGCTAGATAGCAAGATGATGGACATACCCATAACACACCATTTGATGACTTGGTTTGTAGATCCTCCAAACTGAATCGCACTGGCAAACATCTGTAAGGAGATTATTATCAAGAACCCTGCAGTGATACTGATAAGCACACCAAAGACATAGCATGAGTCATCTTCATTTATTTCTCTTCCCTGGAGAAACAGGTATGCCAATAGGGCACCAAATGGTTGACTGAAACCACATAAAACAAAGGTGACAGCGAATGCCCTTGCGCGAGAATCCAGTGCTAGATAAAGAGGCAAAGTCATACTGAACCCTTCGATAATGTTATGGATCGCCAGAGAAAGGAAGATGGAGATTCCAAGCTCAGGATCCGCTTTAGAGGTAGCATATGTAATGAAACCTTCTGGCAATTTGTGTAATGTCAGAGCCAAGCATGTCTGCAATCCAATACTCAGGAGACGGGAGATCGGCGTGTTGACCTTATGGTGGTGATCATCCTTATGTGATGTATGAAGATCCAAATTTGGCTCATTCGTAAGCATGATATCAGCAGGAAGTTGGGCATTTGCGATATTTGAAATTATTTGAGGCTCAAAAGGTGGTATTGTCATTGTATGTTGTGTATAAGCAACCAGTGAACTCTTGGATCTCTTCACCTGCAAGTCTCTATAAAAATCTAGATTCTGTATATCGACTGAAACCTTGTGCGTCAACTCTTTGGAAAAACATACTGGATTCCCATCACAATCCTCATCATCGATGCCAGTGCACTGATGATGTTGAGCATTCTTGAACCTAGTGAACGCAGTTTCAAAAATTGACTTTCTTGGTTCTATAGGTGGACGGGATGTAACCAACGGAGTCACCTCTGTGACAGTTGGAGCACCATGGCCTTCAATTAGCTGTTCCTCATCTTGCACGTCGTGGTGTGAATGGGTGTGGTTTTTATCGTCATCGGAATCACCACTTGATGTCGAATGAGAATGGGAATGGCCTTGGGTTTGGGTGTGGGTGTGTACGTGGGCGAGTGAGTTCAAGTTGGAATGCTCATGTGAATGTTCTGAGTTGTGGCTGTGGTCATGGTCTTCATCACCTCCATGGTTGCAGTGAACGATGCTTTCACTTGTGAAATAATGGACGGCCTTGTTGAACAAGATACAAACGACTGTACCACCAATAAAATACATCATCACATTGAAGTTGGACCCAACCTGTTCAAGTGCCTGGGATTTTTCAAAATATTGGAATGCTTCTGGCAGAAGTTTGTAAAGGCTTGTGAGTGTAAGACTTCCAGCACTTAAACTGAATCCATAGATAAGAAATTTCTCACTCTTCTTGATACTGAACTGTGAGCTTCTGTTGATCAAGTGGACAATGAGATCCAAGTAAATCGATGCAGCCCCTATAATTCCCATCAGCGAGCTCAGAAAGGTCAATATCCATCCCTGGTGCTCCGCAAAGAGCTCCTTCATGATATATGTGTCTGGTGGCGTCCTGGTCCGTGAAGGTTCAAACAAACTTGTTCAAGTGGGTGTGCGAGTCTCTCTAGACGTCTTATCCCGTCTTCAAGCGGTAAAATGAAATTAACAGCGATTTTCTGTTTGTTTCTCCTAGTTAAGGTGTCTCTTGGTGTAACTGCAAGGGTTGTAAAACCTGAGTGATGTAACGCTTCGGATTTTCAAGTCAGTGGGGCGAACGTGCTAGCACTATCAGATCCAACAAAAAACGTCTACGAAAGACTACATTAAATTAACTGTCCAAAAGCTTCTAGCAAGGGCTTCTAAGCGCTGACCGGTTCCCGTGGTGAGCTCGTGGATGCTCTTCTGATTGTTGAATAGGCATTCATTAGTGAAGGCCGAATTGATGTCTCATTATCAGACGCAGAACTCACACTGTCAATAGAACGACTTCTCACTTTGGCGAAATCGCCAATGTCAATATCCTGATGGATACGTACAAACATCACTAGTACCAGACATGTGAGCACCATGATCCCCGCAACGTAGAATACCAAGTGTGGCATTCCTTGAACGGTCTTGCTGTAGATATAGAGCGCCCCAGAGGGTGCAATCATGCTCAAAATATTCTTTAGTACCGCAAGAGCACCAAACATCTCACCTGTCTTATTCTCCGGTATGTACTTGATGATCGCAGACTGGATCGTTGGAGTCGCTAGGGCCCCCATCGCACTGATGACGCCGCTCCCCAAGACCAAGACACCTGTAGTGGCAGTGATGACAATCAAAGGCGTAGAGAAGTCGAATACAATAGCTACCACAACCAAGGTCCAGTCCACTAAATCTGGAGCTGATACTTGTACACGCAACCTCTTCTTCAGGAAGTGAAGTAATACTGGGGACATCAGATAGAGAACTGCCGTCTTTGAAAGACCCATGGCTGATATGAAATAACCCAACACTTCAGAATCGATAGAGAATTTGTACATGGCATAGAGAACAAGAGGTCCTGCGATCGATATTGAAACCGACATTAGCAAACACTCTATTGCAACCAAGATTATGACGTTGAAACGAGGAATCAGTCCCAGCTTTTTATGCTTTGGCAGCCACAGTATCCTCACAATTCCAAATGAATCGATCAAAGAGAAAAGCCACTCAGTAATGCGCCTCATGCCATAATTAGTAGATCTTTGAGAAGTGAAACTTGCCTTGCGTTGGAGATGGATTGATTGTGATCTTGTGCGTAGTTTCTCTGGACGTGATTCTGAGATACCAAATGAAACCAAAGCCACTAGCAACATGTTCACCACGATGGCCACATATATGGTGTTCACTGGATCACCTGTTCGTCTCACAATAAAACTACCAATCAACGGACCAATACCCAATCCAGCATAGAATGAGCCAACCACAAATCCCAACATTGTAGTTCTCACATGTGGTTCCACGATGTCTGTCACATAACTACTTGTGAGACTGATCATCATAACATTACCTCCTCCTAGGCCTAAGAGTGCACCATTTAGGGCAAATAACCAGGCATTGAAAGGCGCAGAGTTTGAGACTAAAAATACATCTCCCATCTTGTTGATAAGAGCAGTAAAAGTAGCAAATAACAACAAGGGCTTCCTTCCAATTCTGTCACTCATTTCGCCAATCTTACCTCCTCCAATGATTCCAACTGTCCCCATTGAAAGCAAAACTTTCGACTGCATAGCGGATACTGAAGCCTGGACTCTGGGGTCTGAACACATTATCGTGGAGTCCAAACTCTGTTCATAGTGACAGGCTCTAAGCAACAATAGTTGAAGGAAGCTGGCCAGATAAATCATGGAGGATACGAAATATAAGAAGAGGATCAGACACGCTAGGGTGACTGTTGGTTTTCGATACCATTTTAAGGATCTATGTTGCAATCTCTGCTCACGAAGCCAGCGAATGTCCTCATCGTCATCAGATTGATCCTGGTCTGTGATAGCGGACTCAAATACCTGAATCGCAGCGTCTTCAGCGATCTGTTCCGGATCTAACAGCGATGTCCGCTCGCCAATGGTGGGCTTCATTTGTCCTGATCTAGTTCCTCACCCTTTCTTGCCTCTTCTTTTGTGTGGTTTAAGGGGGTTCTCTGCTTTGACATCAGGGTTCTAGTTTTGCTGCTCGGAGCTTTGCCTCGATATGGGTATAGTTCCGAGCCATGATGAGTTTTTATCTTGTGATACAAAATTGGTGTAATATATGCTCTTAATTCATCTAGTTCCTACAATGTGGTAAATAAATTTTTCAATCGTTCTGATTCTCAATTTCAATCTCAATCTCTTTCAGGAAGGCCTCCATCGCATCCGTAGCCATCACCCAGTCTTCATTTGATAGTCTTCCCACTTCGTCATTCCAGACATAGGTGAAGCATTGTACCTCATCATCTGATAGTAGAACTTTGACTTCCTTCTTTTCGTACTCATCGCCTTCATAATTGTCAAGAAAAGTCATATCCCGCTGAGATAGTCCGCAGATAATAGTGCCCTGTACTTCACCATCTTCAGCTGCAATCGCAGGATAAGCCTCGCCCTGGACTCTGTGTCTCCTGAATCCTCTTAATATTCCGCTGTGAAATTGGAGTGATAAATTGCTACTTTCTGGCAGCACACGTCTCAGTATTGGTCTGTATTGGAGAGTGCCATAAACACTGTGTCCAACCCTGTTAGTTACGAGTGCTCAGAAAAAGAAAGTCTATATAAGCATACAAGAGTGGTATGTTGTGACCATTGAAATTATCCATACCCATTATTATATCAAATTAAACCATACAGATCAACAGAGAAAACAACAACGAGGTCGATTCCCATCTTATCTCAGTGGTAACACTTCGCCGATAAAGTCCGATATTTCCAAATTGATTAAGTAAGTCGAAATCTTTCCACGTTTCGCGTTTTTTCGAGCCTCGATCCTCGGCTCCACGCGGTGTTTACATCAAAGATACTTCAGCGTTTATCAATTTTTCAAGCACAATCTCTAGCCCCTCCAAGTCCCGAGCTCCAATGGCCAATAATAGATTCCTCCTTATTGTTGTCGGTGTGGCATTTCACCTGTTTTACCTGTGGTCCATCTTTGACATATATTTCGTGTCACCATTGGTGCACGGTATGGAACCCCATCTCTCGACAAAGAACCCCCCAGCAAAGCGCCTTTTCCTTATTGTCGGCGATGGCTTGAGATCTGATACTACATTTGACAATATAACACATCCGAAGACGGGTAAAACAGGATATCTTGCCCCATTCGTGAGAGAAATGGCGTTGGAGAAGGGAACTTGGGGTATCTCTCATACTAGAATGCCTACAGAATCAAGGCCTGGTCATGTTGCTATGATTGCTGGTTTTTATGAAGACGTCAGTGCTGTCACCAAAGGATGGAAGGAGAACCCTGTTGATTTTGACTCTGTGTTGAACCAGAGTAGACACGCTTACTCTTTTGGAAGTCCGGATATCCTTCCAATGTTTAAAGAAGGTGCTTCTGACCCACACAAAGTCGATGCATGGATGTACGGCCATGAGTTTGAAGATTTCACCCAGTCATCTATTGAGCTAGATGCATATGTCTTTAGGCATCTGTATGAACTGTTTGATAATTCGACAAAAGATGCAGAATTGGCTAAGCAGATCCATCAAGATCAAACTGTCTTCTTCCTTCATCTCCTAGGATGCGACACCGCTGGACACAGTTACAGACCTTATTCTGCCGAGTACTATGATAATGTGATCTATATCGATCAGCAGATTGCTGAATTAACTAACAAGGTTTCGGAATTCTTCAAAGACGACCAAACTGCATTCGTATTTACCGCGGACCATGGCATGAGCGCATTTGGTTCCCATGGTGATGGTCATCCAAATAATACAAGAACTCCTCTTGTTGCATGGGGTGCGGGTGTTAACACTCCAGTTTTTAATGACAAACCTGTTTTCGACAACTATACTGCTAATTGGAACATGGGTTCCGTACAAAGACATGACGTTAAACAAGCTGATATTGCTTCGTTAATGTCTTATCTTATCGGTATCAACTATCCGGTGAATTCTGTTGGTGAATTGCCCTTGGCGTATATCTCTGCGAGTGAAGAGAAGAAGCTTAAAGCACTTTTCCAAAATGCATTGAGTATTGTGGAACAATACTACGTTAAAGAACAGGAGTTGAAAGATTCACAGTTCTTCTTTAAACCATATAAGGCATTCGAGACTAAGTCGATTGAAAATTATAAAGATGAGATAAATGCATTAATTGCCGAGATTGCAGAGTCAAAAACATTACTCGTTGACAAAGAAGCTGAAGCCATTAGTCTCACAGAGGAACTAATGAAGAATACCTTGGACGGATTATATTACTTAACCACCTATAACTGGCTACTATTGCGTTCTATCGTCACACTTGGCTTCATTGGCTGGATCACGTATTCTTTTATCATCTTCCTACAACTGTTCATCCTTGATAAATACATCAATACTACAACCACGTTGGTCAATCTTTTGTTTTTCACTTCAATTGGTCTTTTATTCAACTATATTTTGTTCTACCAAAGGTCGCCTTTTAATTTTTACATGTACCTCCTCTTCCCAGTGTTCTTCTGGTCACAGATTACCTCGAAGAGTGAGATCTTGAAGCAAGGTATCTCTTCATTTTTCCAGGGGATTCCATCTGTGAGAGTTGCGGTGATTTTGATTGGAATCATTGGAGTCTATGAAGGTATTGTCCTAGGATTTTCTGAAAGGATTATCTTCACTGTGTTCTTTATCATTTTGGGACTTTATCCACTAGGGTTAGGCATCCAGGATGCTAAGACGAACTTGTTATGGTTCGTCACATGTCTAGGAATGAGTACATATACTGTGTTTGATGCTGTTAAGATCGAAGATTTGAACCAGATCAATGTTGCAGGTATCTTGATCATTCTTTTTGCCGGCTATTGTTATTACAAGATCCTCACTGAAGCCGCCACGAATAAAAAGTTCCCTCCAATATTAAACTATACAAAGACATTGATCTCATTACAATTATCGCTTGTTGGACTAGTGCTCCTTGTCACTAACAAATCTGTTAAATCGTTACAAGCGCGTGAAGGTCTTCCGAAGGATGCACAATTTTTTGGATGGTTGATCTTCATTCTTTCTTTATTTGTTCTTCCAGCATTGCATTATTTGAGCCCACATAACGATTATAGAATTAGATTGTTGATCATCTTCCTTGCATTTGCACCTACTTTTATCATTTTGACAATTTCTTTTGAATCTTTGTTTTATATCAACTTCTCAGTCTTGTTGCTGGAATGGATATCTATAGAAACTACAATTTTTGAATCCCAAGATTCTGTGAAGAATCATGCACAACTCTTACGTGTTTCTGTGATTGGGTTTTTGTTCATGCAAGTATGTTTCTTTGGCACTGGTAATGTTTCCAGTATCTCATCTTTCTCCTTGGATTCTGTTTACAGATTGCTTCCAGTATTTGATCCATTCCCAATGGGTGCTCTTTTGATGCTCAAGCTTATCGTTCCGTATGTGTTGTTGAGCACAGCGTTAGGTATCTTGAACATGAAGTTGGGTATCAAGCCCTATACCATTTCCACGTTGATCATCTCCACAAGTGACATCTTATCATTGAACTTTTTCTTCATGTTGAAGACTGAGGGAAGTTGGTTGGATATCGGGGTTACCATCTCCAACTATTGTCTTGCTATCTTGTCGAGCTTGTTTATGTTGGTGTTGGAGATTGTCAGTCATATTTTATTGAAGAATGTTGCATACAATGATCGCGAGAAGCCGAAGAAGGAGTGATTTGACGAGACTATACCGAAAAATGTATATTAGGTCAATTTTTTGCTCTAGACTGTAACTAGAAAAATTAAATTTAGTGAGTTATTTGTTCTTCTTATTTGTAGAAACCTTCTTTGGCTTAAAGATCAATATTTGTAAAAATAGGATCAAATTGAGTGATAGACTTGCAACCAAACCCAGCAGAATCAGTTTATCGGTGACGCCACTGCTCACAAGGGTGAAAGCTCTAACAAGGGTTCCCAGAAGGCCTGCACCAACAGACGCCAAAGAAAGAGCACCAGTAGATTTCTTCTTGAAGTTACCGATGATCTGAGGCAACTTGGCTAAGATAGTCATTGGGATAGCGAATTGAGCAAGGAACTTGATGTCAGAGTTCCCCAAAACCCCGATGTTTGTCTCAGTTGGAGCAGCAAAGAGAGAATAAGCGACAAGACAAAGCAACCCAATGAAGCCATTGATATATCCTGCTTTGTCGGTGTAGTAAAGGATCAACATAAGAATGACAATGTTTTGTAACGCGACGAATGTGACCTCACCAAAGTTCATGAACTCAATGTTTTGTCTAAAGTTGTAAGCAATAGTTATAAAATAACTGAGGGTCTCCAAGAGGATACTAGAGAATGAGAGGCCCCTTGCTGAAGATTGACTGATGATGTTTGTAATCTGTGGCAACTTCACAATACTGGAGAAGCCCAAGATACCCAGACTCAAGGATTTGGAGATGAACAGTTGTAGCAACATAGCATTAGCAGGGTTAAAGATATCTAGATCCAGTACAACCGTGTCGAAGACCGTTTGAGAGTAGTAATCACGGCCCAATCGCACAAGCTGAGATGGGATCACGTTCTTTGTGTACGGACGTAATTGGGCAAACACAGGCTCCAGAAATGGCTTCACCTGTAAAACTTGTTCAAGCAGTTTGTCGGACATTTCACTCCTGTTCTGTTGGATTTATTTGAAGTTGGTATAGTTGGTGAAGTTGTGTACGTTTTAATTTGTTTTTTGACACGTTGGCACAACAATAAAGAAAATGAGATGGGATCTGCGAGACGCATAAAAGAATTACTCTTTCAAGTATTGAAAAGAAGCTTCCTGCGACCTGAGGTCTCAGGGGATTTTATAACGGAACTTGGAGTATCCCCGTTTTACTACAAGTGTGTGTATGTGGTGTGAATTTATAGTTCCTTCATCTGTTTGACAGATCTTTTTTAATCCCAACACGTAGAGGTCCTTTAAATGAATTAGTCCCTAAAAATGCACACGCTGCAAGAAAATATTACTTTAATCTTAAATGATGCTGAGCAATATAAAAAGATTTGAAAGACATTTCCCAGTTTTTTCTGTAATTTCAAATAAAATTAAGGGAAATCCTTTATGAGAGAAACTGACAAAAGGAAAAAAAAAAATTCTATTCGAAATTCCCTAAAGTCTACAGAATTCTCAAAAAACAGGCACAATATATACTATCTAAGCGATATGATAACCATTTACGCATATGTAAACCATCATTATCCCCTAACCATTTCAGAATGGCCCCTTATCTGACATTCAGATAGGCAGATGGTGTTCAGGTGTAGCTCGCGAATTCCTTCGCGATGTCTCCGTGAGATCCTCCTCCGAGGATTTCGAAGTACTTTGGGCCATTAGGGATATCTGAGCGTGAAGAAAGTCACAGAGCCCGCCTCGTTCAGATCCATCATCATACAATGTCATTCAACACTTTTGGCTACCAGCAGCAGGTACCGCAACAGACAGGGTACGCTCCACAGGGATACCAACAGGTTTATAACCAGCCTCTCCAGTATCAAGAACCAGATGTTCAACAAACTCAAGTCACTTCCCCACAGACTAAGTATGATCAGTTGTCCTTCTTGAGTCCACAAGACCAAAGCAAGTTTGAACGGCTCTTCAATTCCGTTACTGATTCCATATCGATATCTCCAGAGACCGCAAGAGCTATACTCCAAAAGTCCAATTTATCACCGCATGACCTGGCACGGATCTGGGAACTAAGCGATATCAACAAGAGTGGCGATCTCTTGTTCCCTGAATTTGCATTGACTCTGCATTTGTGTAACGTTGTCTTGAGAGGTTCACAGCTTCCATATCAGCTGGACAGTAACATCAAAGAGGAAGTTTCCAGACAAGTCGATAAAATAAATTTCAACATTCCTGAGGATCAGCCATCGACGACAACATCATCTGTACCATATGGTTCTGTCGATGGTGGCGCAATCTTTGAGACCAATCCTGTTTCGGGCACTTATTCGAACCCACTTCAACAGACGAACTACTTCCAACTTCCTCAGACAGGGTTCCAACAACCGGCGTTGTTCGCAAGCCCTCAAAAACAACAGGCTGTCTTCTCCTCTCCGTTGACGAACCAACCTACTGGGCTTGGGTTCCAGAATAGTTCTCTTCAGCCATCTATCGCATCCCAGTTAAATCATCAACAGACAGGATTCATCCAGTTGAACCATCAGCCAACTGGATTCGCTTCACAACAGCTAATGGGACTCACACCAAATGAGAACCCCGCAACTCTAAGCTCGCAGATGCCAATTCAACAGCCAAACTTCTCGTCAGGTACATCATTAGCACATCAACCGACGGGACTAATCCCTTTGAAAACACAATCCACTGGTGTCCCAATACAGAGACAACAAACGGGTTTACAAGCAAGTGGTATTTTACAGACGCAAATTACCGGACCTCAACCAGTTGCTATCAACGATGTCAATAGACCTTTGAATCAGCAACCATCTGGTCTGGTTTCATTGAAGACTCAACAGACAGGGCAGTCTTTGATAACACATCAAACAGGCGCCAATAATATACAAGCGCAAGGGCAAAATACAGATCTTGTGCCCTTGAGAAATCAGCAAACTGGTCAAATTGTGCCACAGCAACAGACAGGTTGGAATCATCAAAGTACTGTTTCGTTACAACCACAACCTACTGGCCTTATTCCTCTGATAAATCAACAAACCGCACAACCTCTGAAAGAACAGTCAACAGGATTGGCTCCGTTGATAAGGCAACAAACTGGTACCATGCCATTGAACATCCAAAGAACCGGTACTACGGCTCCATTGCAACAACAACCAACAGGGCTGGCTCCTCTAAATGCTCAGCCAACTGGCCAACAACCTGCGAACTTGATTCCTTTAAATGCTCAGCCAACTGGTCAACAACCTGCGAACTTGATTCCTTTAAATGCTCAGCCAACTGGTCAACAACCTGCGAACTTGATTCCAATAAATGCCAGTAACACTGGGACATTACAATTGCAACAACAACCAACTGGTCTTGTACCAATTCAAGCAGTTCCAACTGGTCAATTTGTTCCTTTGAAACAACAGAAAACGGGATATGGCCAGAACAGTTTCTTCCTTACAAGCTTGGTTTCACAATCGGATAATTATGCCAACTCATATAGCTATTTGACTCAAGCACGCATTACAACGGAGGAGAAAAAGTTATTCAATAAGATCTTTGATAACTATGATTCTGAGAAGAAGGGTTTGTTAAATGCTGACATATGTGCTGAGATCTTTAGAAAGTCTGGGTTGAACCGTGAAGATCTGGAAAGGGTTTGGGATCTGGTTTCAAGACCAAACCAGACCCACCTCGACAAGGAATCGTTCCAAATGGGCATGTGGCTTGTCTATAAGAGATTGAACGGTGCTGAAATTCCAACGGAATTGCCAGAGTCCCTCAAGCCTTCCAGTATGAAGATATTGGACGATGTTAAGAATAAGTTGAGAATACAAGATAATGTCAAACCAATTAAAAAGTCCAGCAACTCCAAGCTTGATGGGTCAAGATTCAAAAACAACGATGACGAGTTGATAACATCATCTTCAAGACACAGAAGAAGAACAGCAAACATTTCAGGTGATTCAAAGACTACCAAAAAGTCAGAGCAGCTTTCTATTAATGAGTTGAAGAAATTGATCAGGGAGAAGAAAATTATTCTTGATGCTTTAGATGTTCAAGATGAGGAGTCGTTGAATAATGAGAAAGAATACGAGCAAGCTGATCTATTGGCAATTGAGTCATTAAAGGATCAACTGAGAAACCTTCCACCTTCAAATAGCGGATCTAATCTTGATCAACTTCAGTTCAAACTGACCGAACTCACGTCAAGAGTACCACATTTGATCGCTGATATCTCCACACTTGAAAACTCTATCACTACTTCGAAGCTTGAACTGTTCAAGTTGAAGAACCCAAGTATGATTGTCGGTACTGGTCCAAACGGTGAGGTAACAGATGTTGATAGACGTAAGGCTAAGAGTAAGCTCTTGCTGGCTCAAAAAATGGCCAAGTTGACTGGAAAACCTATTGATCCTAATGTAGAGAGACTTGCTAATGATGCTACAAGTTTGAATGACGAAGTTACGAGAATCCGCCTGGAAAATTCTAAGAACCAAAAAATGATCAAGGACATTGAGAGTTCTATCAGAGAGATTTCGAATCATCTCCTTGACCAATTTAAGAAGGATACCAACAGCGAAGCGTTTAAAAAGTGGGAAGTGGGTATTGGTGTTCATCCAGAGGTTCAAGAGATCATCAAGTCATTCAGAGTGTCTGAGATGGCCAATAAAGTTAGGAGGGCCCCAGAACCAGTTCAGAATCAGACGCCTGAAATTGGAAGTCCCGTGGTTCCATCATCAGTTGTTAAGTCTATACCACCGTCACGGATTGAAGCGCTTCCAACACTTAATAAGAGGCCGTCATTTGCAACTGAGGAGGAGAGAAAAGCATATATCAAAGAACAAGCCAGAAAGAAAATGGAGGAGAGAATGACCAAATTGGGTATTCACAGATCTCGTATTCCAGCTTCATCACCTGAGGGTACATTAGCGGTGTCAGCTGTCGATATTCCAAGCGTTCGCGATCCGACTAGGGCCCCAGAAGATGAGTCTTCAAGTGATGATGAGGAGGAAGAATTACGACGTATGGAAGAGATTCGTCAGTTCAAGAGAGAGGAGAGAGATGCGAGATTGAAGGGAATGAGAGAACAAGGTTAAAATATCTAGACTGTATAATAAAAAGCATTTGAGAGAGGAGAGTTAGTGTGGGAATGAGATGTATGATTGTACTTATTATGATTATACTTATTATTGCTTACCTCAGCATTCTTCTAAATTGTGTCTGTTACCTTGAAGAAATGTAAACAAGATCATCATCGGCCAGGCAACAAATACCTAGAGAAACAATAAAGTAATGGAAGAAGAAAGCACTGAAGAAGGATCGCAGAGGTATAGATACAGGTCTCTGGGGCTTCCCTTAAGAAATACCACAGACCCCTTGAAGATCTTCGTTTCGCCAATAAAGCTGCCGTTATCGCCAGAGAGAGAGAAGAAGCCTGAAGTTATAGGAGTAGATTCTGACGAGCTTATTGATCTAGCTCCTAATTTTGATAAAGTCCAGAATCTTTTTGCTGAGCTTGAGGCCCTAGAGGGTAAGGCAAAACTTAAAATTCAAGAGTTGGATACGATAAATAGAGAGATGAATTTTTTAATCACCAGTGTTGTCTCTAAGGAAAGTAATGAGAGATATCTACCGACACCCGATGAGTATGATTTCGCCACAGAGATTTCCAGATATAGTGATATGCCATCATCGCCAGAGAGCTGTACCTCAAATACATCACAAGTAGAGATTGATATAAATGACAAAATCTCGAGGTTAGCACACAGAGACTACAATTCACCTGATCTGATCAAATTGAAGAACATCTCTTCACTAATAATGGGTGTCTTGAATCATGAGATTATAGATGAAGATGGTCATATGAAGTTGATGAACGCGAATCACGATTTGAAGAGACTTAGCTCCAAGATGCTGCAGGACTTCGAGTCTCTGGTCGATGCCTATGCTAACGAATAAACGGTTATAATGTTGAAAGACCCAAGCTGTATTAATAAATATGTACAAGTGATGTTCGTAAAATCCATGATGCTCTGCATGCACAACCCTCTATCTTATGTGTCTTCTCGACTTTCTTCGATCTCCCAATTGTGAACCTCCAGTAATTTCAAATAGCCTTTGGAGCCATGGCGACGATCTTGTTGAAGTTCTTCTCTTTCAACTCTCTACTCACCACACTCGAGATTCTTGTGCCAATTGGTTCGGAATTTTTATTTATAAGGACACAAGCATTATCGTCGAATCTAATAGTGGAACCGTCTGGTCTGAGAATCGGCTGTTTGGTTCTGACAACAACTGCATGGCACACGTCACCCTTCTTCACACGGTTAGAAGCAGAGGCACCTGTAATCTGAGCACTAATTGGACGGGCCTTCTTAATGACACACACAATCTCATCACCGACTGTAGCATAATTCTTTGGGGATTTGCCCATCACTTTGATACACTCAGCCATAAGCGCCCCAGAGTTGTCGATCACTTTCATCATGGACTTGAGATACAGCATTTTGGCGGTGATTTATATATGACTTCTTCCTATTTTCCACTGTTGACAGAACTTGAAGTTGGTGTTGATGGAAAA
This sequence comes from Williopsis mrakii, assembly GCA_003706445.3. Taxonomy (NCBI): domain Eukaryota; kingdom Fungi; phylum Ascomycota; class Saccharomycetes; order Phaffomycetales; family Wickerhamomycetaceae; genus Williopsis; species Williopsis mrakii. The sequence goes on from PPLH03000005.1 coordinate 179,758, forward strand.
TTTCGCTGGTTGAACAGGAGGAAAAACAGGAAGAAACCACCATATTAGGAAAATTTCCCTTGTACAATCAATCTATACCCTTTTAGTATAAAAATGACGGCTTTCTATTTTTTGATCCACGCCAAACTGGCGTAAAAAATGTCGCAGATATTTGCGCAATTCCATGAAGTTCCATTACGTTTTCCTGAATTCTTTTCTTACAACGACAAGTTCAGGGGACAAGAAGGCTTATTGGCCCATCCATCCACTTACCGATTCTTCTGCCTCTCTCCTTCATTTCAACACTTGAGATCGGATACTATACCACGACACCCACAACGTACGCCTTCGTTTGATCAAGACACAGCCACCTTTACGAGACACATCCCTATCCATACACGTTACACATTTATACATCCGACAACACAAATGAAGTTCAGACTTTGGTTCTTATTCGCATTCTTCACCGCTGTCCTCTGTGACGTGTCTATTTCCAAGCCAAACAAAGATCAAACTTTCACAGTCACTGACGGATCTGTAACTATTGATTTGACGTGGATTGAGTCCAATGCTGAACCTAAATTGACTACTATCACGTCTTATACCTTCACACTCTGTACCGGTCCAAACTCAGACATCTATGGTTTTGACGCGAGCGCGGATAAGATCTCGGCTAGTAAGATCAGCGGGTACAGCTACTCTTTCCAGGTTCCATCAACCCTTGGTGCCGATGGTGTCTACTACGTTCAGATCTACGCCACCACCTCTGATGGTTACACCATCCATTATTCCAACAGATTCACTCTGTCAGGAATGACTGGTTCCACTGAGCCAAGTGGTGATGATACCAGCCCACCGTCTGCCCAGACCTCTTTGTCTGATGGTACTACAACTCTCCCAGCTTCCCAACTCTCTAAATCTTTCGCGCTGGCATACTCTGAACAAACAGGTCTTACAAGATATGCTCCAATGCAGACACAACCAGGAACAACAGTCACTGCTACTACTTGGTCACGTAGATACCCAACTTCTTCCGTGACATATTATACATCAATCTCATCATCTCTGGCGCAACATTCCACTGTCACTCCAGGTTGGTCATACACTGTGTCCTCTGCTGTCAATTGGGCATCTGCTGCTCCATTCCCAAGTGAAAATGGTGGCTGGTATGATCCATCTTCCAAGCTTACCAAACCAAGTGTCACGGCTTTGTCAACCGCATAAATTTTCTTCATTTTTTACTGTTTAACCATTCTCAATCATTTCTCGTTCAAACTTTTGTAGTCTACTCTGTGTATCAATAGCACATTTGTATATTTTCAATATTCATGTTCTGAAGGGTCGTAAAAGAGCTCTTGTGCAGCAGAATGCGTATACTTGATCAATCCGGCAAGAGCCTTCTCATTGATATCTTCACCGATATCCACATTGTCAATAGCCCTCACCTGAGTGTCTTGAGTTACGCGACAGATGCATTCGTACCATTTTCCCTTTTCGAACTTGAGGTCCGGTGTATAGTGCAGATTGACGACATGCTCATTATTCGGCGATGGCGAATAGAACTTGATTCTTCCCTCAGAAGCATCTATATTATCAACACGTCCGACAACACGGACAGTTTTCCCAGCAAACTGATATGCGATGGACTGATCGATTCTTGGTGTTGGCTTATCCATTTCTTATGGTTCTATTCTATTCTATTTTGGCCTAAGGTGTGTAAGTCCACACCAGAAAAGATTCGTTTCGTTTCGTGTTCTGGGGGGCGTTTTGAACGCGTTACGCGAAATCTCTGCAACGGTGTGTAGAACTGTTTTGTCTTCCACTAAGCTCTACAACAATTTTATATAAATATGGATAAATATGTACATAAATAGTTGGAGTCGGAGATGGGGAATGGGGCTCATTTTGGACGTAGCAGCTGCTCGAGTGCGCTCTCCAGCTTGGAAGCTTCAGCTCCTCCTGAGGAACGGTTCAGTATATCCTCTTCTTGACCAGAGATATCCTGTGATGGCTGTCGCCGTGTAGTTAGTATGAAAAGCTGCATAACGTGGGAGTGAAGAAAGAATGTGATACATACTTCTTGCTGAGGTACAACCTTCTCTGTAGGAATGGAGAGCTTAACAGCATTCAAGGCTTTTACGAACTGATCATCAAGGCCATAACGGGATTTCACTTCCTCCACGGAGTAGTGACTCAGATCCTCAACGATGGAGATGAAAGTGCCAGGTTTCACAGTATGGACACTGGATTCATCGTGTAATGCCTCTTCTAATATCCTCTTATTACGAAGAGTCTTCAATGCTGGATGCTGCTTCTTGTTAGCACTAGAGGTTCAAAAGAGGTAGTACCATAACTTACATTCTGATCCAGCTTCAAGGGAATCTCTTCAACTCTGATATGAGCAATCCTTGTTGCGCTCAAGCTCTTTTCCTCTTTTGTTTGGTGCTGTGCTGGTTGTTTCACATGTTGTATATGTTGCTGATCTTGATGGAAGGGTGGATTCAATTTAGGTTTCAACGGAGGGGCCCTTGGTCTAGATGTCACTGCCTTAGTTACCGTCTTGGGTAGGTGTCGCGAGGAAGACTGACCCATAATAGATTGATGGCAGATAGTTGTTTCTTTCTTTCTAAGCTCTCTCTGTTTTAGACGTCAGATTTTGAGAGTGTTTTTCCCCTGTTTCCTACACTCCCCAGCATTTTCATTTAATCCTCTTCCTTCGAAGTTCTACACAAAGAAAATCGCCAGAAAGGAGTCATCAAGTCATTAATAATTCTTAGCAAAAGCTTCTATACACTGTTTATATCTTATCACAATTCCCTTTATGTCAGCTTCTAGCTTGCTTAATTGAAGTGAGATCTCATGGTTCTTCTCCAATGCCAAATGCAACAACTCCTGGTTCACAGGGGCCACCAGATCTTCATAGCTGCGTTTTATGATCTCTTCACGTTTTAGCTGATCACGATGGAGAAGCTGTAGCTTATTCACTGCGTATTCATGATACTCACCGTATCTCCGAGAGAAGGACACCAATTCATCAACTGTGCTAGGAATATCTGTGAATGGAGAGGGAGGGTCGCATAATGTCGCTTCGTCATCATTGTTTTCGTTCAATAAGAGGTCCTCTTTAGAGAACACTTTCATTTCTCTTACTGATTCTGTGACAGAAGTTTTCAATACTGAAGACACATCATCCAAGCTGATCTCATTAGCTATCCCAATGGTCCTCTTAAGCTCGTTCAAGTCAAAAGGCTTCACGACAGGAGAAACCTTCTCATTTTCAACTTCCACTTTTGGCTTCTTCGATGGGGATTCCTTCTTAGCATTGGCGAACTCCTCTTCATCGATTTCCACCAGATCATCTGAGATATCATGTTCATTGTCATCCAAATTCAGACCCTCCATTGGAGTCTCTTTGAAAACGTTCTCCTTGGAATCATAGATGAAATCGACCTTCTCATTTTCTTCAAGAGAAGTTCTAGAAGGACGCCCACTCTCTGTAGTAAACGCTTTTGAAGGGGCCGCTCCATAGCTGGATTGGTAAGAGGCGGCCTTCTGATATGGAGATCGACCTTTTCTTCTGTTGAATTTGTGTCGTGAAGTGTACACGTTTTGCGGTGGAGACCTTGTGTTGCTCATCGTTGGAATCTCAAAATGGAACTTCGTGAAGTGTGACGTAAAGCTAGTATCAGTCTGCTGTTTTTGGTGCTGATGTGTGTACTGCGTTCCTGATGTATCATTGAACTTCATCTGTTGTTTCTGCCATGAATCAGGAATTGGATTTGATGGCATTGAGCGAGCTTGAGTCGTGTCTTGAGTATACGTCTGACTAGGTCGCACTTCAACTCTTTCGCCAGTCCTGAATGAATAAGAGGATTTGAACTGTGCACTTGGTTCGCTCCTCTGGAACTCTGCGCCCGTCTTTTTACCTTGATCGTCTTGTTTCCTCTTTGGTTGTGTATGCAGATGCTCATAGAAGTCATTCCGAGTGTTTGAATAACTGCTTCTTGAAGCGTAAAAGTAGTAGTCGTTACTGTCATATGTAGAACTCTTACCGTTCATCGGATACGACTGAGTGTAGCTTTGACTATCGCTTTTGCTGTTATTCTCAGGCCTCGTATTCCCCTGCTTAAACTTCTGTTCATACTGTTGCTTCAACTTCACCTTCTGCATCCCGTTCAACTGCAGTTGCATGTCATACAATCTTCTCTTAGATGTATCACCAAGTACGTCGTTAGCCTCTACCAGACGCTTAAACAGCTCCGCTGATTCGAGCGAATCATTCTTGTCAGGATGATGCTTGAGAGCCATTTTTCTGAACGCCGTCTTGATCTCCTTCTCCGAGGCGCTCATTGAGAGGCCCAGGATGTCATAGTGCGTATCCTGGATATCCATATGGACGATTTCTTCCTTTTCAAACCTTGGGCAATGTTTGGCCCTCAGCTGCCTACTTGTTCGTTGTAATCCTGTTATGTTCCCTCTTCCTGGTTCTCCGTGCTGCTCTTACCGAAAAGAAAATGAACGATTACGTAGGACAGCATCACGTGAGACTTCCTCTTTTGGATTCCGCATCGTTGGGACCCTCCTTGGCGGAGGTTTTTGGCGTGTGGGAACGGGACCAAAGTGGGATGGATAATCGTACTCGAAAATTTGTGGAAAGTGCCCTCTTGACAGCTTTCTTGGGTTACACGCAGGGAGAAAACACAAGATAAGTGATCGCTGGTCCGCAATACACCGCATAAATACCCCAATATATATCCAGGATTCTCAAAACTACATCCTTATCGCTCAAGAGGGGCTTATACCACTGTAAGTGCCCATAAGAGACTGAGACACAATCCAAGTATGGAACAAGAACAGACACATACAGGAATCCCGCTATTACCATTGATTCCCCAAGTGATACAATCATCCTCAGTGGGAAACAGCTCAGACAATCTCAACCGACATGAACAGCTACAGCAACAAGATTCCTTCGTGCCACAGCAACATACTTCTGATGAGCTGGGGAAACTCGAAAAACTGCGCAATTCAAGTACCTCCAACCTAAGTAAGCTACCAAACAAGTCATCGGTATCAAATGGTAAATACGGACTCGATGATTTTGAAGTTATGAGATCTCTGGGTACGGGATCTTTTGGAAGGGTTCATCTCGTGCGGTCGGTGCATAACGGGAGATACTACGCAATGAAAGTTCTTAAAAAGGAACGCGTGGTGAGGATGAAGCAAGTGGAACATACAAACGATGAAAGAAGGATGCTGGCACTGGTTGAACATCCTTTCATCATCAGAATGTGGGGGACGTTCCAAGATTCTCAAGCTGTGTTCATGATTATGGATTATATCGAAGGAGGTGAGCTCTTCACACTGCTGAGAAAATCTCAAAGATTTCCCAACCCCGTGGCAAAATTCTACGCCGCAGAGGTGTGTCTTGCCTTGGAGTATCTCCACAGTCATAATATCATCTTTAGAGATTTGAAACCTGAGAATATCTTACTGGATAGGAATGGACACATCAAGCTCACGGATTTCGGATTCTCCAAAGAAGTTAAGGATGTTACATATACGCTATGTGGTACACCAGACTATATTGCACCTGAAGTTGTTGCTACGAAACCATACAACAAATCTGTTGATTGGTGGTCTTTTGGTATCTTGATTTTTGAGATGCTTACGGGTTACACACCTTTTTATGACACTTCTCCGATGAAGACGTACGAGAACATCCTTGCTGGTAATGTGGTATATCCAGATTATCTTCATCCTGATGCCACAAATCTACTGAAAAGGCTTATAACGAAGAACTTGAGTGAACGGCTGGGTAATTTACAAAACGGTACAGATGATGTTAAAAACCATCCATGGTTTTCAGAAGTCGTTTGGGAGAGATTACTCTCACGAGATATTGAAACTCCCTATGAACCACCAATCCAAGCAAACACAGGTGATACCTCACAATTCGATAGGTATCCAGAGGAAGAGAACAACTATGGAGTATCTGGACCTGATATATATGGCCATCTGTTCCCTGATTTTTGATCAACCAACGACATCCTCCCCCGTTTTCACCATTGACCAGAAGCACTCGAAAAAACGATTATTTAATTCTCACAAGCTTATCCTCTCCAATGGCGCTCATGATTCTGCCTTGGAGAGCGATACTTGAAAATTGGTTTCATCAACTTTTATCCCTAAATTGTAATTGAACATAGTCTGGAATTAATATTGGCATTAACATCAGCATTATCATAAAAAGCCGTGCATCAAACGTGAATATCGTAGTCCTGTGCAGCTTCACATAGTTTCACCTGTTGTAACCAAGAGCTCTTGAGGGCCTGATGGGTCGTAATTCTCGTGATGGGTGAAGGATCAAGCATTGCATAAAGCGTGCTCTTTCTAGACTTAAAATAAGCACCACTCTTCAAATTCTCAATGGGCTCAAACTTTGCATACTTCCCAGTTTTTGGTCTCGCGTCAATGTATTCTTCGTAGAGTGGTTCATCGAGCTTAGCAGCTGGCCAAAGATAGGTACCCGTGGCCATTGTCAAATATAGCACACCAACGGCCCATACATCAACACAACGTGGATCATATTTCTTCTGAGTAAACTCCTCTGGTGCGACATATGGCTCGCTACCGCAGGCGCCTGCGCTGAAATGACACTCTTTCTCCCATGCAGTTCGAAAGACAGCACTTGTACCAAAATCAGAGATTTTTGCGATTCCCTGGGTAGTTAATAAGATGTTCTCCGGTTTGATATCACAGTGTGCGACACCACGAGAATGCATATAGCTTAATCCATTCATGATTTGACGCATGAAGCAGTCAGCCTCAAGGTAATGCAAACCTTCACGATTCGTCTTAGAAATCCAATTATAGAGATCACCAGCTGCACAGTATTCCATGACTTCTGAATAGACACCACAAGAGTTTTTCATCAAGTCAATGGTTCTCACAATATTTAAGTGCTGGAGAGAGTTTGAGATCACAAATTCTGAAGTGAGACGAGTTGAAAAATGGGACACCTCTTCGTTTTCTTTCTGTTTCAACTCCTTCACAGCATAAAAGATCTCTTTCTTTGTGGCCATGTCAATCTTGGATACGAGCTTGACTGTGCCGTACGCACCTTTGCCGATAATGCCCTGTGGTTTACCATATTTTTCCGTGAGTTTATAATTCTTCTCCACAATGGATGGATCCTCGCTGTTGTTGATCTTCTCCACCAGCCTGTTGATCAAGCTGAGTTGGTTATCACCAATAGCAGCTTTTAGGCTGAACTCACCCTCATCTTCTGAACCTTCAGCTTCTTCTTCACTATCAATTTCGCTATCATCCTCCGCATCATCCGTCTCGTCAAGAGTTTTTCGACTCTGTATACTCAATCTTCTCTGAAAGTCCATACGGTTCTGTTCAGGCAAGAGACTGAAAGCAGCATCGTTCCCATTAGCAGAGTTTCTTCTCAAGAAACCAGAGAGTATACCACTTCCAGCAGAGATCTTCTCCATGATCTTTACAGGTTTCAGAATATGTTCATGTGAGCCATCCTCGTAGATCTTTAGAGTGCCTTCATCAGAGTATTGGACAACCCCAGAAGATTTGCTGACACTCCCCATTCGAGAACTTTGTTGGTCGACAGATCCCTTCCTTGACGCTCGATCAACAGACCCTCTTCTAGAGGCTGGGTCGGCAGAAGAGCGGCGTGTCTGAGGTGCACTTTTTGGGATATAGGCCTCCTGCGGAGCAGCCAGAGATGTAAATCCAACATCTGCGACGTCTTCTTCAGCAACATGGGCCAAAACAGGTTTAATGGTGGCTCTTGAAGCAGGTGGCTTAAGGGTCTGCGTATGCGATGAGGTAGAGTTGACACCATGTGGAGGCGATTGATTTGGGCTTAGTGATTCAGCATCATTTTGTTCATACTGGGGCGATATTGCACCATGGATCGTGGCAGTTGCCCTCGGTGGTTTAACAAAGAGGTTTTTTAAAGACAGCGATAAAGAGTGGCCTTTCCTCGTTTGTGCAGAGTGCTCTTCCGTTTGTGAAGTTGCTGAGGTTGACCGATACGGTCTCAAAGGCATCGACGGCATGGCTTTCGCGTTTTTTTGAATATGACGAAGGACCGGATCAGAGGTAATGGGAAGACGAGGAGAAAGACAAGTTGGTGGATCTCAGGTGGCAATTTGTATTCAGAGTTCCACAGGAGCCAAAATTTTGTGCAGTGTCTTTGCCTTTATCCTTTTTTTTCGTCGTTTTCCGTTTTAGGCCATTGCTTGCTTCATTGGCGCAAAAAAAAACGAAAATCCCGCGAACTCGTTTTTCACTGCTAGAAAACCGGGGGTGGAAAGTCCCGGAAGTTGCAGAACTTTCAGAAAAATCCGTGGACGTGGAAGACATTTGGTAGGTTCTGTATGGAGAAATCAAGTTGAATAACTCTTTAGAAATATGTTCAAGTCCCTTCCAAAGTCCAGATTCTCAAGACATTTCCAGCGTCTTAACTTGATATCTAGCGGACCGGGTTCTGTGGAGGTTCCAAAAGATGTTAAAAGCGTGGAACTGATATTTAAGAACAGAGTTGCCGATGGCCATATGGGTCCAAAGTACGTTGCTTTTGTCCACACAAAAAGGTATCCAATTTTCTAACATGAGATCCTACAGGAAGTTTTGGAAAGATAATCTACCAAGAGTGCAATTCTACAACCCATCTCTCCCTATTAGCGTTGTCAGAGTGGAACCAGAAGCCGGTGAATGGAAACAAGTACCAGCTATCCTAAAAGTCAACTTCTGTAAGTCATTGTTATCAATCAAAGAATCATGATCGAAATACTAACAGGCCCTCCGCAACAGTGGACGGTAGCGTCAAGAAGGCTGATATCAAACACAAGCACTCGGCTGAGATTCTCGAGGAGTTTATCAAAATGACCAAGGCCACGCCAGCAGAGGAGGTGGCACTCAGCCCTTAGTTATGAACATAGAGACTACGACCACATGTATATATAGAGCTATAGAAATCATCCCATGGCTCTCATAAGAACCAGTCCAAACATTGTAGCTGCTGACATAACGCATTACATAAGCGAAGATACCTTTTCTGGTGTGCCCTTTCTGACTCCGATTCCGCCTTTTGTGCGAGATCACAAACCGATGACAGATTTTCAAAAGGCCATAAAAAGGATCCACAGCAAAAACTTCTTTTCACTGTTAAATTCTACTTCGATCTTCTCATTATTCTACAAAGACTTGCTATCGATACAATGTCTCTTTTATCAGATTTATATGGGGGAATAAAACAGGTATGATTTGAGCATCAGCCTCACCTGAAATTGTGACACTAACCGATAAGATAGGGACTCAAGCTCTCCAAAAAGCACATCATTGATAGCTACATTAAAGTACCAATCGGAATTATCGTCGTACTAGGAATTCTCTATGGTGTCAATGAGATTATAATACTTACAACGATCAACTTCCCTGCTTCGGTCACTTGTATGCTCTTGCTCTACTTGGGGCTCATCATCTCTGCAAGGTTCCTTGGACCAAGAAAGACCTCGAAAGTGGTTGATATCATTAAGATCCCAGCAGATTTCTCCCTCAGGTGGATTAACATCTTCTTTACCCCTGCTTTCGTCACGTTGCCCTTGAGTTCTTGGATTAGTGCAAAAGAAGCACTGACTATCGCCGCTGTGTTTGTCGTTGGGTATTTCGTGGCTACAGCCATAGTTGCTTATTTCACCATCTTCTTGCAGAAATTGTTGAAGAAGGGAAGACGGTCAAATGTTGAAAGAGCAGAGGAACTTGAAAACTTGGTTCAAGTGGACCTCGGTGCAGGTGACAGCACAGCGGTTGATTCCAGAGAGCTGAGTGGTGCAGAGGAAGAATCAGCTAATTCATCGAGAAGAGCATCACAAGAACGTGACTTGCAAAGAATCAGAAGCTTGCAGAATGCACCAGAGGATATTATCAATGAAATTGCTATGGGTGACGAAGACTCTATCGAAGAGCGTTACAGAAGAGATCAAGATCTTTCAAGGCAAGAAACGAGAAGACAACAGTTGAACCCAACGGCATCTGAAGGATCATCTCCGGACATAGATGTTATTCAAGTTCGCATGAGCACGAATAATAAGGATGAAATCATTGAACTGCCTGCTCCAGTTGCACAGCCAAGACATCCGTTCCATGCGAACGTTTCAGTTAAGCTGAACAGATGGAATAAATTGTTCTGTAAGAGAAAAGTTTTGGAACAGGCACATGTCATGGACCGTGAGACAAAGGTTGCACAGTTCATTAACCAGCAGTTTGACTTGTTGGTGTTCACAGTTCTTTTCATTGTTGCACTCCCTATCTATTATGCTGTTGGGTATGAGATGCCGTTACAATTGGACATTGCTATTTTCACTTTCCTCTTCATGATCAAAGTTCCACCACCAACTTGGAAGAAATACTTACATCCAGTTCTTTGCTCCGTTGGATTATCATGGCTCTTCTATTTCTTATTTGCCATAATGAAAGGCCAGAACTTTTTGGATTCGTTGAATGAATACAAGACAGGAATAACGTACCTTAAACTCTTTAACCACAGAACCAGTGATAGCCCTCCCGGTGCAGGTGATGTTTTTGCCACGTTGATGGATGTTTCCATCGTCTCATTGTCTATCCCCATGTACACCTACAGAATGGATCTGAAGAGGCATTTCTTTGCTCTTCTACCCCCAATCCTGTTGATGGCTTTTGGTTGTTTCTTCATTTATCCACCTCTCTGTTATCATTTGGGTATCTCTTCAGAGAGATCTATTGGATTTGCAGGAAGATCTGTCACATTGGCCTTGGGTACACCATTCGTGGAAGCTCTTGGAGGTTCAGTTCCATTAATGGCTGTTACCACTGTCGTTTCTGGTATTCTTGGTGCTTTGTCCTGCCAGTTCGTGTTTGGCAAGATCCTCCGCATTAGAGAAGATGACTATGTCACAAGAGGTATCACATTGGGTGTCAACTGTGGTGCAATTGCAACTGCGCACTTATTGACCATTGATCCAAGAGCTGCAGCAATGAGCAGTCTCTCTTTTGTGTTGTTTGGTACAGTTATGGTTATACTTGCCTCGATAAATCCTTTGGCACATCTAATTCAAGAATGGGTCGGCTTATGAATTTTAATGAAGTCATGTCTAGTTTACACAATTTTGTAGAAAGAATTCCATAGATTAGAAGTTATCGATATACTGCCTTGACTGTTAGTAAGTCTCTTAAAGTTTGAAAAGACCCAAAACGATTCCAATGTTATCCAATCAGAGATGCGAAAAGTTCTACTAAAACCCGCAAAAGACTTTTCTCTTCACTTTATTCAGTTGTCCCTATCTTGTGACTCATCATTGAAAACAGAATATCGTCCTGTGGTTTGCATTGACGTACCACTAGTATGATAGCCTCTAGATCCTTGAGAGGAATGGCAGCGAAGAATTGGAAGACGGTAAAATTTTTTGGACCAGTCCAAGAAAATTGAAAAAAAAAATGAACGGAAGCGGAAATACCTGAATTTAGAAATCTAGGGCATCTACATCTGCTGAACAATAAAAATCAGAAAATATTCGTGAAAAAACTATCTAAAAACCTTGGTAGGAAATCTATATCACTCAGTTTCATTTTTGATACGTGCTTCTCTTTCTAGTCTCTCTTCAATTTCTCTCAGTTCACGTTCTCTTTCCATCAGTTCTTTCTTCTTTTGCAACAAGTCCTTCTGCACTCTTTCTTCAAAGGCTTTAAGTCTCTCCTCTTCTAATCTGATCTGTTCTTCACGTGCTAAGTAAGTATCATTTTGATTGTTAAGGGCTGGCGAGTTCATAGAAGTGAACGATCCATTCTCCTGCTTTATGTATGGCGATTTGAGAGATGGAGAACCGTTAGCCAATTGAGAGTTCAAGTGTTCTGGGAGTGAGCCACCAGTGCCACTCAATGCCTCTGTTCTGTATTTCTCATACAAGATCTCGTGTGTATAGTCCTTCAAGTCCTGGAGATGGCTGATAAGGAGTAAGTTTCTCAGTATCACAAAGTCAGAGAGTTCATGATCTTCAATGTTAATGAAACCCCATGGATACTTTCTTCCCCTAATGAGTTCACCTTCAACTTCAAACACTTGGTTAGACCCAATCACGGAGAACGGGATCAAGGATCTCAGGTAAGAGTTGGTATCTACCGTTTCATTATCATCATTCTCAAGATCGTAAGGAAAGTAGTAATACTCAACACCGTAATGCTTCATATCTTCTAAGATGAGTCTCTTGTTCAATGTAAGCTCCTCACGCGTCAAGGAATCAGCCTTGCTTATGACTGGGATCACATTCACCAGACCCGAGAGTCTCTTAAGGATCTCCACGTCAATCTCTTTAAGTCCATGACCTGTTGGGTTGATAAAATATATAACAGCGTGGACCCTTGAGTCCTTGAATCTTGGGTTTCTTCTCACCCTGCTTTCTTCGAGCAACACTTCATCGTACTGATGCTTAATGTAATCTGTGATGATGTTGAAACTGGCTGAATTATCCAGGGAATCGCCAAAACCCGGGGTGTCAATTATGCTCAAGGAGATCTTAACACCCTCGTTGTCCTCAAGCTCAACCTGCTCCTCTCTGAGTTTAAAGTCCCTTTCGGTGGAGTCATCGGTTGGTAAGGGAATAGTGCTCGATGTGTCCACTACCTGTTGTCCACATAGCGAGTTAATGAATGTTGATCTCCCGGTACCTGACTGGCCAACCACCATTACAGTGAATTGGATTCCTTTCTTCAAGGTCTTTCTCTTTCTTAGAGCGGCGGATGTGATAGCAACCATTCTTGATCTCTGAATCAATCGTTCTTTGATCTGGAAGGTTAACAAATTTGTAAACAGAGCACGTAGTTCGCGTTTTGTTTCAAGGTGAAACTCAAGAAAAAAACTGTCGCGCAGTGCGGGTAACCCCTTAATGCACTACAAGTATTAAGATCATCATCAGTAATTCTATTCCAGATATTCCCGATCACAGCTCTGCTATGTCCTCGAATACATCTGTAAATCTCTGCTCTTGGTACTTGACGTTGGCCTGGAACCTGAAGTATACCTCGTTCTTAAGCGACTTGTCTACATAGATCAAGTTACCAAATGCAACACTGAGTCTATACGCTGCTTCAGAAGAGACTGGGTTGATGGCTTCACCTAAGTACTCAAGCTTCTCGAACAAAAGTTCTGCAAGCTTTTTGGACTTATATCTGCTTGTGTAAACACTGTAGTTTAGAATCAAGGTGGAGATGGCATTGGCAATGTTAACACCGTGCTTCCCAAAGCTTTCAGAATCGAATTTCAAGATGTTGAGAACCTTAGATACAATTGAAATATCCGTAATGATAGCTTCACCCCACTTCCTATTCAAGAAAATGTTGCAGATCATTCTCAAAGTCATGAAGTATATTGGTGGTTGTGATGGGTCCAACCCAATACGAATGAAATTAGATAAATTTTTTGGTGGTTCAGATGTCTTATTGATGATGAGTCTTAAGATATCAAAAGCTGGAAGTTTGTTTGACCAGTCGTGAATGATTGTGCCAGCAACATCTAAGAGATGATCACACTGGCCAGTCTTCAAACTTTTCTCAACAGATTTTAATGATGCATCATCAAAAGTATTTTCAGTCTCGTTGAACTTCTTGATACCTCTGAAAATTGAATCCGCATTATTAATTGTAAAACCCAAGTACTCAGTATGAGGAACAAGTTTCTCACGTCTCTTATCAGCATATGGATTTTCAAAATCACTTGCCTGATTAATGGTGACACCTTGTGTGTTTTGAGTGATGAATTGGACAATTTGATCGGTATAACTTGTTGGGAGTTCGTATCTTTCCAAGAACCTGGAAGCAGCAACATATGGATTCTCATTGTTGTTATATGGAAGCTTCAAGGGCGGCGCGCCTTCTTGAACATCCACATCAAAGACGAAATCCCATTTCTTGCCTTCGAAATCTTGTTTCTTATCGCTTGTGCTTCCACCAACAACTTCACCAACTTTAACCCATCGACCTTCAGTCCATTGGTGCGCCTCATTAATACCGGTGTCTGATTTTACAACTATGACTTGACCTTCTTTGTTTCCTGGGCCCTGCAACGTCTCAGGTCCCAAAACCTTGGATTCGTCAAAGGCTTGTGAATTCAAAGCCATGCTCTCAACTGATTTCTTGAAAATTTCAAGTTCATTCTCTGATGCTACTCTTTCCGGATCTCTTGTGAAGATACGCACCACATTGTCACTGCTTCCAGTAATGATATCATCATTTGGAGAGACAGACACGGTCCAAACGGAGACACAAGGGAGTGTAATGATCTGTATGGTCTTCCCATCTCTCCATATTCTCACGGTTCTATCTTCACCTGAGGTAACAATATCACCGCTGGATAAGATGTTCACAGAATAAACAAAGCTCTCATGACCCACGAGTTCTTGTAGTAAGTTACCTTCAAAATCGGTCAGTCTGACAGTACCATCATTGGATGCACTTGCAAATCCAGCACCATGCGGTAACAATGCTAGGCTTCTCACAACGTCAGTATGGCCAACAATTGTTTTTGCCTCCTTATTTTTGTTCCAGAGCTTCACCGTCTTATCTGCAGAGCATGTTAAATATTTATCATCACCAAGGATCTTAACATCCCATACTGCTGCACTATGACCTTCCAAGTTGTACTTCAAGACATTGTTCTCCCAAACCTTAGCCGTAGAGTCCCAACTACCGCTGATGATCTGATCACCGTCCGTATCGAGAGCACATACATTGGATTCATGGCCAACGAGGACAAACTTCGCTTCGATGTCTGAGGAGAATAGATCTGTGATGTTGATAAGCTTCTCTTGACCACCGGATATCACCATGTTACCCTTTAGATCAAACGCTAGGGCGTTGACAAATCCTGAAGACCTAAAGTTGATCTTTGATTCCCAGACCGGATCCTTAGACCATACTCTTACGGTACAATCTCTCGAAGCAGAGAGAATTGTGTCATTGAAAGGGGCCACTACGGCCTTAACGTCGTCTTCGTGGGACTCCAAAGCAGCCGAAAGTCTGTACTGATTCATCGTAGAAGATTGAGAGGATCAAAGTAGATTAAAACACCTCTTGATGCCCCCCTTCACCGGCAGTCCTGATATGTTCTATGGTTCGTGCTTCTACACAAAGTGTGGCAAATCTATTTTCGAGAAATTCCGACTTCGTGGCCCCGGATATATGCTCTCTTCGAAAACAAAACGCGGACCTTTCACGGTTCAAAAACATTAACCGAATACGATCACAGTGCAAATCAAACAACGAATGGCTGCTCCACTGCTGTATGCGAAGTACGAGGACGGTTACATCTTCAAGCTCGCATCTACTCAGAGTTCTGTTCTTCACATCGGCCTCAATGGTTCCCAGCTGATCAAGCCTGGTACGTGTCTTTTCTCTTTTCACCCTTTTCAGTGAGGTTCTTTTTGACTAACCCGTGGGCCCAGAGTTCTTCCCTGTCAGCGGATTAAATCCTATTGCTGCCATTGTTGGTGTGATCAGACTTCGTTCCTCTCGTTATATCATCGTTGCTACTAAGACCACGGAGGTTGGCCAGATCCGTCAAGATGCTATCCATAAAGTTGTAGAGTACAAGGTTCTCCCGTTGTCCAACTCTTTCCTCAAGGACGATGACGAACAAAAATACTTGGAGCTACTGAAGTTTCACCTAGATTCGGCTCAGCTGTTCTTCTCTTACACATATGACTTGACAAACTCCCACCAAAGACAAACCGAGAAGACTGAGCAAGTGCCACTCTGGAAAGGTGCAGATGGTAGGTTCTTTTGGAACTACTTCGTAACTGAGGAGTTGATGCAACTGGCCTCTGCTGAGGCCGGTGTCGATCCCTTCATTGTCCCAGTCATATATGGTTATGTTCATATCATCCAGACAACTACAAATATGAAGCCAATCTCGTTTGGTCTGATTACTAGAAGAAGCAGATTCAGAGCTGGAACTAGATACTTCCGTCGTGGTATTGATTCTAATGGTAATGTTGCGAACTTCAACGAAAGCGAGCAACTGCTCATTCTTCATACTGCTAAGAATGCTTTCGACACTTATAGTTATTTACAGACAAGAGGTTCCGTTCCTGTTTATTGGGCGGAGGTCAACAACTTGAAATACAAACCTGATTTGAGCATCGGGGAACCACCATTAGATGCTACAAGACAGCACTTCGACCAGCAGATTGCTCTATATGGTGAGAACTTCCTCGTCAACTTAGTTAACTCCAAGGGATACGAATCCCCAGTTAAGAGTGCCTATGAAAACATCGTTGAAGCTTTGAACGATCCAAATCTGCACTACGTCTACTTTGATTACCACCACGAGTGCAAAAACTTGAAATGGGAAAGAGTTAAGATCTTGATTGAACATTTGGTCCAATTGGGTCTTACAAGCACCGATTTCTACCACGATCAAAGGGTTGATGGCTCCTTGAACGTTGTTCATAAGCAGCAATCTATTGTTCGTACGAATTGCATGGATTGTCTGGACAGAACAAATGTTGTACAATCTACTTTGGGCCACTGGGTCTTACAGAAGCAGCTCGAAATGGGTGGCGTGTTACCAGTGGGATCCGTTTGGGAGAATGATAAATTGCTACTCTTCAAGTTCCAAAGCATCTGGGCCGACAACGCCGATGCAGTCAGTAAGGCCTACTCTGGTACTGGTGCCTTGAAGACCGATTACACAAGAACGGGTAAGAGAACAAAGCAAGGTGCTTTCAACGATCTAATGAACTCCATTACTAGATACTATAAAAACAACTTGAGAGATGGCCCAAGACAGGATGCATATGACTTGTTCCTTGGTCAATTCTTGCCGTTCCAGGCTGTTGACTCTCCGTTTGAAGATAGAAGACCTCCGTTTGTTCAGGCTGCACCATATCTTCTTGTGGCCTCTTCAATCTTGTTCTTATCTGCGCTTTTCTTCCCAAGGGGCGCTCTCGGAAGTTTAAAGAATTTAATTCTTTTAACTTCTTGTTTTGCTCTTGCTGGTTATTCCGGGAAGTATATATTCAAAAATGGTATACAGTTTGTCTATTGGCCAAAATTGGTGGATTTGGATTACTTGTTCAAGCGTGATATCTTCTCTGACGGCAAAGTCGCAGGCGTCAAGTTCCTTAAGAGTGCAAAGTATCAAAGTCCATCTCAGTTATCGAAGACCGATTAGAAGCGAAGAGGAGAGGCCTACAGAATTTTGCTTATTTTACTCTTTTTTATAAACTTAGATATATATTTTCTATGGAGTTTTTGTTTTTAATTTCTTATGTTACCCCAATATGCTATCGACAAAAGCCTTAGTGTCGTCCGCCCTCATTAGAGCCTCACCCACGAGGAAGCCATGGACATCATCACCATAACTCTTTGCATCCTCGCTACTAGTGATACCAGACAGCGCAATCAAAAGGGTGTCCTTTGGAGTCAAAGAGGTCAAGTTTGAAGTTGTTTTCAAATCAACACTAAAAGAGTGTAAATCTCTGTTGTTAACACCAATCACCTTTGGACTCAAAACGAGAGCTCTTTCGAATTCATCCTTAGAGCTGACTTCGACCAATGGCTCCATACCGAGTTCGACAGAGTACTTATAGAGACGCTTCAGGAGAGAATCTTCAAGCATCTTCACAATCAAGAGCACACTATCAGCACCAGCTAGTCTTGCTTCTAGGATCTGGTATTCGCTGAAGATGAACTCTTTTCTGAGCACAGCAGGCCTGTTTTCAAAGGAGAGCACTTGACGGACGTTCCTCAAGTCGTCAAGGGAACCTTTGAACCAGTGTGGTTCTGTGAGAACCGAGATGGCAGAGGCGCCACACTTGGTGTACTTGAGAGCCTGAGCAGCAGCGTTGGCCTGTAAGTCGATTGGACCTTTGGATGGAGAAGCTCTTTTAACCTCAGAGATGAGGGCCTTCTTTGGAAGTGATGCTTTCAATCTGGCATAGAAATCAACCAGCGGTGGTGCGATGCCCAATTCGTAATTCTTCTTTAAGTCCTCGAATCTAAAACCTGGGATTTGTTGTTGCTCCTCGACATCCTTCTGTCTCTGTAAGTAGATCTTATCCAAGATGGAAGTCTTAGTTCTCTTTGTCCCGTTCTCTTTCTCTTTCTCAATTTGTTGAGGAGCATCCCAGTAACCACCTCTGTAGTTCAAGATATTCTTCATCATGAGATGACCCTGTTCAGTCAAGATACTCTCAGGGTGGAATTGCACACCTTCTATTATGAATTTCTTGTGACGAACACCCATGATGATCCCAGCTTCAGTCTTCGCAGTAACCTCCAATTCGTCTGGAAGAGAACTTGTGGTACCAGCAAGTGAGTGGTATCTAGTCACAGCAATGCCTTGTGGCACACCTTTGAACATCCCTTTAGCGTCATGGGTGATGGTAGAGGTCTTACCATGAACAATCTCACCAGCGTAACTCACTTCACCACCAAACACAGAAAAGATACATTGTTGGCCCATACAGATACCAAAGATCGGCTTCTTACCTCTGAAGTACTTGATTACATCTCTAGAGATACCAGAATCGGTTTCTGGGTGCCCTGGCCCTGGAGAGATGACAATGATGTCTGGGTTCAATTTTTCAATCTCTTCAATGGTGATCTTATCGTTTCTGTAGACGTCCACATGTGCACCCTCCTGGCAGAGATACTCGTACAAGTTCCAGGTAAAGGAGTCGTAGTTGTCGATGAGGATAACAGAGGTCATTAATTTCGTTGCTGTCGATTCTCCTGCTGATCTTCTCCTTCTACACGACATTTCAAGAGCTTTTCTCTCGATGTCAGTCATCGGTGAGTTCTGAGTGTGGGCGAACCGCCCAATTCGCTCGTCGAAGGTTAACCGTAAACAAAGAGAAGGAATTAAAAGCTTGGGCCGTCTCAGGACACCCCAGGCTTGCACAAATTGAAGGGATGTCTGACGCATTTGAAAAGTCATTAGATGAGATAATCGGCGAGTCAAAAGTGGGTCTTTCTTTTAAACCGTGATATTTCTTTCACTAGGAGGTAGCACGTAGATTTCAACTAACAACTTCAACGCAGAGTGACAGCAGATCAATCAGAAGAGTATGTTTTGACAGTGCATTATACCACTCTATTCCTTGCTAACATGATTTTCAATAGCCAAGATCGTCAAGAGGACCAAGAGCCCCAAGGGATCGTTCAAGGGAGAGACTTCCAGATAGACCTAGCAATGACAGAGACAACTACAGAGAGAGAACGTATAAGCCGCGTGAAACCAAGCTTCAAAGACTCAGGTATGTCTGATGAATGTGGCTGAACTTTTCGAGTGTACACTAACGATAAAATTAGTGGTGGTAAGCCATACATCAAGATCTCCAATGTGCACTATGACCTTAGACAGGAGGACTTAGAAGTGAGTTGCAAAGACCGACCTTGAAGCTGAAGTACTAACATTTTGGCAGGAACTGCTTGCAAAGATTGGAGATGTTGAGTTTGTTCTCCTAGAGTATGCGAGGGATGGCCGCAGTAGCGGTGTGGCCTACGCTGCCTACAAGAACCCTGATGATAACATTACCGCAGTGAATAAGTTTGACGGTAGAAAAGCAGTGGGACAAGTGATTGACGTTGAACTCATAAAGCCACTAGTCATCGGCGGAGTTCCTGGCAGAGCCCCTCGCTCTCGTGGAGGTAGAGGTGGAAGAGGCGGAAGAGGCGAAAGAGATGAGAGAAGAGAAAGACCAAAGAAGCCTACAACAGAGGATCTCGATAAGGAACTGGAAGCATACATGGACAACAAACCATTTGCTGCAGCTTCGAGTGCTGGTGATATGTACTAGCCTACAAGAAGAACTACTTTTTTTTGCACAATTCAAAAACATATGTATCGTGTCTCTTTTCTCTATTTCATAAACACTTCCAAAGTGCTACCAAGATTTTTATATGTACAAACCCGATAACAACCCATCCAGATAGTAATACAAAAAAGCCAGCAAAAAGTCTAAAGAAATATTAATTTACTCTGATCAATCTCTTTTGACAGTTTAGTGACCCTTACCACCAATCTCGACGGATGGAGGACATTTCAAAGCTGGCTTCAAAGAACCGTAGATGGTGAATTGCAAGGAGGTCAAGGTACCAACCATAACCAAACGGGTTGGCAAACCGGCAAAGGAGCCAACAACACCCAATTGCTTGGCCAAGGAGAGCAACAAACCCATGGTGGATTGACCTGGGGCCTTCTTGGTCTTGTTAACCTTGGACAACAAGGTGTCAGCTGGTTGAGAGACGATGGCAGCAGCGAAACCGGCAGTCAAACCGGAACCCAAGTTGACAATGGTGTGAGTGGATTGGGACAACTCCTTCTTTGGAGTGGAGAAGAAACCGTAGTAGAACTCAGCAGCTCTCTCGAAAACCAAGAACTTAGCAATGTTGTATGGAATTTGCTTGAACAAGATTGGGGTGAAACCGGCGTAGAAGGAACCAACACCTTCCTCCTTCAAGATTCTAGAGAAACCACCAATCAAACCGTTGGCAAACTCTGGCTGGGAAACCAATCTAATTCTGGTGGCCTCCAACGGACACAAGGCAATGTCGGCAAAGAACTCAGCGATAGCGGCAGAACCGATGTAGACGGCATCCTTGTACTTGGTGGCGGTCTCGATACCCAAGTAATCAATGAAGGTCTTCTTGAACAACTCGTAACCACCAAACTTGAAGGAACCTTGGAGAGAGTAACCCAACACGGTAGGACCCAAACCGGTCAAAAGAGCACCAGCACCCTCGCTGGCAACGACTTGTCTGAAAGAACCAATAGTACCCTTGTTGTAGACAGTTGGCTCCAATTGGATTCTGGTCTTGACAACGTCAATTGGGGTCATGGCACCGTGGGTGACACCACAGCCGATAGCACCGGCAAGGGCGAACTTGGAGTAGTCAGAGATGGTGTACTGAGGAAGGGCAGACATCCTTGTGAATATGAAAGAGGTTGTGATTAGATTGTAAGAAGAGGGAGAAGAAGGGGTGACGACGGCCACATTTTATTTTTTTTCCCTCCCTTTCGCTCAATCTCGTCCAAGAGCCGACAGCCGTTTCTTTTCACTCTGTCGCGAATTTCTTCACGGGCGCGTCTGATTGGCCAGCCGGAGTTTAAACGAACCTAAAACCGTTTTCGAACGGTTATGTGTGTGGACAGAACTCTCTTGCGGCCTGAGTGGGACATATGTATCGTGCTCAGCATGTTGTGTAGATGTATTATCTTCTTCTGTTGTCTTCTGTTCTCTTGCCGTTACGAGCGAACTAGTACTTCTGATGAGGTGTAAAGTATACGTGGATCTGTACACTCTACAGTGTTCATCTAGACCAGACTATACGATACGATCCGGAGATGATGGAGACACGCACACACATATTACACATACAATGTGCGTGTACGGTATTTCTGGTTTTTGCACGTTTTTGGATCCATCCCGGGATCCGTTTTTCTCCGTGTATTGCAGGTAGCGTAATTTTGTTCCCCTTAATCGACAGTCATGATGTACAGCGGGAAGTCCCTACGATCCATTAAAAGAATGCGGGATAGATAGATAGATAAATCGATCGATGCATACATAGTACAGACACACATACCTGTATATCGGGCGCACGCGGACACGAAGATCAATGCTATAACAATACTAGTAACAATAGTATAACCCAATAGTAATATCAGTAACCGATGGAAAACCTTAACTGAAAATCGATTCCATAGTGCCAGTTGGAGTGCAGAAAAGGTGCCAAAACATGGTCCGGGCACTTTAGGGGTAACATTGCCAAACACATGTGCTGTAATCCATTTCCGCTTTGAACAATAATAAATAATGAACAATGCGCGGGCGGGTGCATGGGTGTACCATATATATATATATATATATATAATATTATACAGGTAACAGGGTGTCCCTCTTGAGTCTTTCCTTCTTCGTTTTTTTGCCACTTTTTTCGACTGTAGTGCACCACACAGCCTTCTTCTTATTCATCAATCCTCGTCTCGTTTCAACTTTCAACACCTCCCCCCCGAGCACTGAGCACTCGATGCCTGCAGTTGATTGCAGATGAATTGGAGCCTGGAGCGTCGGAGTCGAAGTCCTGTCTGAGTATTGACACATTCATAATTTTATAATTCTGGAGAACACTTCAGCCATAGTCTCTCAGCTTAAAAGTTATCCAGTAAGTAGTGTGAATAGCGTGTGTGCTCAATTCCTATTTTCTCTCATATAGTTCGGATTCACATTCATCACATACATCATCCTTCGAAGTTAGGTTCAGTTCCAACTCTGAACTTTTCAACCCGTGAAAGCCGTTGGACAATGTTTCGCGCATCACTTTCATCTTATATGTGCGTGTGGGGAGAAGGGGGGGGCGGGACCGTGGTACACCCTACTTGAATCAGATGACTTTTTTTGGTATCAACTGGAAACTGTATATAAGGAGACATTCCCACAACATTGAGCCCCTCCCTCGTAGAGCATTTCGTATCCTTACTAGGGCTTCCTGCTAACAAAAGTGCTCACCATGTTGTTACAGCGTCTTCTCCCAAAGTTCAATACTAGAGTTTTCTCAACTTCGCACAGAGCATTACAATCAATGAAGGCCTTGGTCTACAAGAGCCCAGGCGTCAAGGAACTTATCACTGTCCCTAAACCAGAATTATTACAGCCCACAGACGCAGTTATTAAGCTGTTAGCAACCACCATATGTGGTACGGATCTACACATTATCAAAGGAGATGTGCCCGCTTGTAAGTCGGGAACTATTTTGGGCCACGAAGGTATCGGTATCGTTGAGAAAGTTGGTTCTGAGGTCCATGGTATCAAAGCTAATGACAAAGTCTTGATCTCTTGTGTGACAGCTTGTGGTCACTGTGTCTACTGTAAAAAGGGCCTACAATCCCACTGTGTAGATGGTGGCTGGATCTTGGGCCATTTGATCAACGGAACGCAAGCGGAGTACGTCAGAATCCCACATGCTGATAGCTCATTGTACAGCATCAAGCACCTGGAGAACAAGGTCCCAGATGAATCGGTATTGATGCTTTCTGACATTTTACCAACTGGAAATGAAATCGGTGCTTTGAGTGGTAGGATTCAGGACGGTGACATCGTGGCCATTGTTGGTTCGGGATCTGTTGGTATTTCTGCTCTGATTGCTGCAAAGACTTTCAACCCTTCCAAGGTGATCATGATCGATTTTGATGATGAACGTTTGAAAGCCGCTAAGGAGAACTTCGGTGCAGATGTCACTATCAACCCCGGTAAGGCTAATGTTAAGGAAGAGATTCGTAAAGTGTGCAATGATGTGAATGTGCAGTCACGCTCAAGCCTTGATTACGGTGTTGACGTGGCCATTGAATGTGTCGGTATCCCACAAACCTTCCAAACCTGCCAAGATATCATCGCACCTGGCGGTAGAATCGCCAATGTGGGTGTCCACGGAACCAAAGTTGATTTACAGCTACAGGACTTGTGGATTAAAAACATCAACATTTCCACTGGACTTGTCAATGCGAATTCTACTCCTGACCTACTGGAGAAGGTAGAGCACGAAGTGCTCGATCCACGCAGCTTGGTTACTCATCACTTCCAGTTCAAAGATATTATGAAAGCTTACGACGTGTTTTCCAACTCTTCAAAGGAGAAGTGCATTAAGGTATTTTTATCCTTTGATTGATTATTCAGTTTGCTGAACCGCCGGCTATGAAAGATGACTATTAATTAAACTAGGATTGTGAATCGTGATTCGTGTGATTTGTTCAAGTGTAGATGTGCGTCTGCGGCCTGCCATCGAGGGGATGACCTGGATTGTGCGTTGGGTTGTAATAGACCTATGAGATCCGATGTCAATGCTCAGGATTGGCAGCTGTATCATTATTCATAGATAACCACAGAAGTTGGAACATCTGAGCTGGGGAACTTACGTCTCCCAACCATAAAGTTTTAGACTGCCCTATATGTTCAAGGTCATCAACTTCGCGCTTTCTATATTCGGAACACGTCTTGCTTATCAACGTCCCAACCCGCCGGCAGATCAGACAAGTCAGTCCAGACAATGGAAACACAGATATAAAAAGCTCTCTCAATTCCTCTAATATTCAGTGTTGTCTCAATTCCTCACATCAGTATCACAATGACTTACGATACTGTCATCTTCAATGGGGTTGTTGTCACGGCTTCAGAAATCTTCAACAAGAATGTCTACATTGGTATCAAGGATGGTGTAATCAAGACATTGACAACCGAGAAGCTAATTGGTACAAAAATGATTGATGCTCAAGGTGGATACATTACCCCCGGTGGTATTGATGCGCATGTCCACTTGGATCAAGATGATTTTCCAAATGGTGATACTTTTGAGACCGGGAGTAGAAGTTCCATCGCTGGTGGGACTACAACCATGTTGGCGTTTGCTCTTCAACCAAAGGGCTCATATGACTTGGAGAAGGTTGTCGATAATTACTTCAAGAGAACAGAGTGTGGCAGTTACTGTGACTATGGATTCCACCTTATCCTAAGTGACCCTACACCTGAAGTTTTGAAGCAATTGCCCAGAATGGTTGAGAGAGGCCTGACAAGTTTGAAAATCTACACGACTTATCCTATGTACAAACTGAATGACTCTGAGCTTCTATCAGTCTTGCTCGAGACCAGAAAGCTTGGCATCACCATGATGATACATGCTGAGAACTACGATGTTATCAAATTTTTGAATAAGAAGCTTGAAGAAAAAAAGCTCACTGATCCTTATTATCATGCTGTCTCGAGACCGCAGGAGGCGGAGGATGAGGCGTCTTACCGAGTTATAACCCTTTCCAAGTTCATCGATGTACCAATTCTTATTGTTCACATGTCCTGTGAAGCTGCATTGAACCATGTTGAAGATGCCCAGAGAAAGTTATTGCCAGTGTACGCAGAGACTTGTCCCCAGTACCTATTTTTGACCAGCGATTTTTTAAAGGCTGGCTGTGCACATCACAAGCACCCAGAAGATCCCTTTGAAGGAGCCAAGTATGTATGTTCTCCCCCATTGAGAGCAGACACATCAGAGCTTGAAGCAGTTTGGAAGAAGATTCAAAACGGTACCGTAACGATTTTCTCCAGTGACCATGCTCCATCGATCTATGATCACCCAAATGGAAAAAAGAAAGGAATTATTAATGGATTGCCTCACTACAAGTATATTCCCAACGGATTGTCCGGATTGGAAACCAGAGTGCCTCTTCTATTCTGTTATGGTGTTGAGACGGGTCGTATCTCTCCACAGAGGTTTGTGGAAATTTGCTCGACAAACCCAGCAAAGTTATATGGTCTCAGTGATAAGAAAGGTAGTATTGGTATTGGTATGGATGCTGATATCACTATTTGGTATCCAAAGGGGGGGATGGAACATTTCGAATTGACCAACGAGATGCTTCATCACGCCATTGACCATACTCCTTTTGAAGGCATGAAGTTCACAAATTGGCCAAGATATACGCTCATGAGAGGTAAATTGGTTTGGGATAGAGACAATGGAGGTATGATCGGTGAATTGGGCTACGGTGAATACTTGAAGAGAGGGTTCTCAACTTTAGCGGGACCAAGGGCAGAGCTTAACCCTATATTACAGTGAAACCTTAATTATAAATATTAAGTATATATTCATCGTTCATATAGTATACTAATTACTTTTTAATTGCAGCATGTTTAAGCATAATTTATTATGTCTCTCGACTATTGTATCTTTTCTTGAACGTTTTTGCACGTTCGATGAAAGTTGTAGAGGTTTATGTGGGCTCTCGGGATCGGGTTACAAAGTCTTGAGCTCGAGACTCGCAAGAAATATTCCAAGATAGGGGTATTACAAACAAAAAGTTAATAGGGTCAGATCAAAGATCCGGATGAAGATGATGAAGCCTTCTTTATTACAGAGCTACTTCCTCGAGAGAAACAAAAAAGGACTGTATTCGTGTTTTGTTGTTGGTGCTAAATTAGACAAGCCAATACCGGTGAATGAACTTGAAGATGCTCTATCGAAGCTCGTGCAAAATCGAATGACATTGAGATTGAGCCTTTCTGGTGATTATTTCCAAGAAACTCACCCCGCTCTGTCGGAAGTGCTAGAAACCATGAGCGCGTCTGATATCACTACCGCTCTGAACGAGATCCATGAAGTTGTCTTTGACCTGAACGACCATAAACCCTCATGGAAGATCGTTCTCAACCATGAATGGGTATTATTTGCTTGTAATCATGTTTTCAGTGATGGTAACTGTGCGGCTATGGTAATTGAAGACCTGATAAGTTTACTCAACGACAGAAGTATTGCCGAGGATGTCGATGTTACTGAGGCCTACTCCAAATTAATTATGCCCTCGTGGACCTGTATCATCAAAACTGTATTCAAGGAATTGTCCACTGTATTTGCTGCTAATGCCCTGTTTTCACCCTTAAGAAAAACTCATTCGAACGTGAAAGTACCAAGTGTTCCATCTTTCAAAGGCCAGAGACACATTTTCCAGTTCACCGGTGAAGAATTCAAAAAACTGAAAGTATTTACATCTAAAGAAAAACTCACATTCACTGAGCTTCTCATGGCTCTTAACTACGTGGCTCTTGAGGTATCCTGCTCGGATCCGGTTATTCACGTTTCGATACCTGTGGATCAGCGCAGATCACTTGGAGAACTGAGGGCATATGGTGCTTATGTTTCAGGAATTGATGTAGAGATTCCACGAGGAGTTCAATTGTGGGATAGGCTTAAAGATATTGTGACGCTCAGACCTTCAGTTATTAGGGAATCTGCTGAAATAGCTGGAATGCTTCGTTATGTTGACATTTCAAAGTTTATTGAACAGAAGGTTCAATCTGGCAGAAAATCTAACCATATTGAGATCTCCAACCTTGGAAGAAGAAAGTTCATATCAGGGACTTACAAAGCAGAGGAATATATTTTCTCACAACCTTACCACTTTGTTTCTGACTTTTTCAACACTTCAGTGATATCCTCAGATTCTATGACTAATATTGTCGTAGTCTCATCCCCAGAAGAGACAAATTTCTCATCTTACCGAGATAGTTTTGAGAAGCTTATTCGTCTGGTCATAGAACTTGAAGATGGCCATGATTTATCGATGGATGATCTAAGATCATGTGTCAAGAGATGACTAAATTTTTCTTCTTTTGACCAGTGAAGTGACGCGAAAGGAGGATAGACTTCTTTGTGACATAAAAATCTCAGGACAGACTACTTCTAAGATGGAATTTGTGGAAAGACTTTTGAATGCTGTGAGCTCAATATGACCTTTTTTGCTCGCAACTCTCCAGATTTGCTCCGTCGTCAATTGGACCTACATGTCCTTGAAATTTCAATCGGGTCGTCATAGTCTGCTGCTTCACGGGTGACATTACAAACATACACTGAAGAGAGCATATGAAAATACCGTACCCCTAATGAATTGGGATAAACATCGTTTCTTTCGTCTACTTCTACTCCAAGTGTATATAGTTCTACTTGGATAATCCAGAGAAAGAGCAAATTCTTGAATGATCTGGGACCTGCCACGAAAGGGTCAGCTCCACCTGCAAAATCGGATATTTAGATCCTAGTTAGATTTTGATAGCAGCAGATTGTAGATGAGATTCTCCTCACTCCAAGAGTGTTCATAACCTCTGCAGTAGCGCTTTTTTATCAATCCATAACCATATTCTCTAGATCCATGTTTGTACCTCTGTGGTTATCCCTTATAAAGCGCCTACGGTACCAAGATGAGGGTTCTCATTGCATATTACAATGAAATCAGATACTATTAGCACCATGGCATCCGTTGATATACCTGATAGCCATTTTCGTAATGTTATAGTCATTGGTGGAGGACCGTGTGCGTTAGCTATTACTTCTCGACTCTGCGAAACAACTCCTGGAGCAATATTCAGCAATGGAGAACATTCACGTTTCCACTGGTTAAAGAAGAGAGGATCTCGTACCAATGTTATAATGGGTAAAGCTAAAGCGGTTGGGGCTAAGGGTGTGTTTAGCGCAGAAGATATCCTTGTTCTCGATAAGACTGGTAAAGGATTCATGCAACAATGGCACAACCAATTTGAAGCTGTTAAAATCCCACATCTAAGATCACCAATGTTTTTCCATCCAGATCCCCTGGATATTGATTCCATGGTGGCATTTTCACACTTGAACGGAAGACAAGAAGAATTAATGGAGATCCATGGTGTCGTTGGTAAGGAGATCTCCAAACACCAACAAAAGAAGATGAGAGCAAAAAAAAAAACTTCTACCTTTAATACTGCAGGCGGATCTTCCGGTGTGGGCCTTGTTGAAGTTGATAGAAGAGATTGGAAGGACTACTATAGACCTGGGACAACACTCTTTAGGGACTTCTGTCAAAGTATTATCGATAGATACTGTTTGCATGACGTTGTTAAGAAGGAAGAGGCCATTGACATCAAGTACACAGCGGTTGGCAGGATAACTAAAAAGGGGAAGCAGAAATGTAAGGGATTTGTTGTGAAGACTCAATCTGGTGAGGTTTATGGCTGTAAAGTATGTATTCTTGCTATTGGACCGGCTGGTAAACTAAATTATCCTATTAATGGCTTGGATACCCAATTTCCTAATGGAAGTTGTCATACAACACATCTGTTTCAGAGACAAGTTTCATTCCCACCGCAGAGAGTGCGTGAAATGTCAGAGATCGGAAAGCACCCTGAGATTGCCATTGTTGGCGGAGGGTTGACATCTGCTCAGTTGACAGAGCTGGCATTGAAGAGAGGGGTGCATAAGGTTCACTTTATCACTAGAGGAGATATCAAGATAAAGCATTTTGATTTTCATTTGGAATGGGTGTCTAAATACCAAAACTATATGAAATCAACTTTTTGGATGAAGGACACTGATGAAGAAAGGCTACAAATGATTGAAGACGCGAGAGAAGGCGGGTCACTGAATCCGCAGTACCACAAAATCCTTATGAGTTTGGTAAAGTCTGGAAGAGTTGTGATCCACAAACACAGTGAGGTAAAAGGAGTTCATTGGGATGAAGAGAACCAGGAATGGGAAACCTGTATCCTTAGGAACAAGTTGACAGGGGAGTATAATGACCTTACGCATTTGCAATTCATCTGTTATGCAACCGGCACATCGCCATCCATCGCTTCGCTGCCACTCATGGCTTCCATGATCAATGATCATCCTATTGATATTATCAAAGGTGTTCCCTGTCTGACTGATGATCTACAGTGGACTAGTGATGTGCCACTTTTTGTCTTAGGTCGTTATGCCATGCTAAGAACTGGTCCTTCATCTGCCAATCTAGATGGTGGTCGATTGGGTGCAGAAAGAATTGGATGGTATTTACAAGACATGAAGTCCAAAGGCAAACTCGGTTTCTGTGCTGAGGGAAAGGATAATTGTGCTGCCCTAGATTCCAGAACAGGATTTGAAGATCTACTTGAATGCACTGGGGGTCGGCGTAACTGGTATTCCGTGCTCCAGAAAGTAGATATCGAGGCTTGCTAGTTCTGCAATTTCTTTCGGTTTTTGCAGCGATAACTATAGTCTGTACTAGTTACTAGTTAGCAAATACCAAATAGTTAATACATTATTATTTATGATGAGTAGGGCAACTTTCGAGACTTAAAGTAGGAATTTATCAGCGATCAGATTTCCACCCTTTGTTTCACAGTTTCTACAATATCTGATGGGCTTGCAGTTGCGTGGGACAGTAACTGCACCAATTTTTGTTCTCTCCGAAGGCCTGTCATAGATGTTCGGACTTAGTAATGGACCATGGTCGATCACACATATTACAGTTCATATTTAAAGTATGCAAGCTGTCGAAGTCCTGTTACTGACCTCTAAGAATATGATCTACCTTTCCAAAGACAAATATTCGGTCCCCATGATCTGTAGCCTTATTTAATAATTTATATAGCGTATGTTCTAATGCTGGATGAAATCAGAAATTACCTTGAGTCTTCATTCTTAAGATAGTCAAGAGAATGGAGAACCGACTAGTTCTCAGGTATTCGTTATAACTAAGGAACGACTGACGGCCTATGTGGTTTTGTCGGGCAAGTCTTAACGTGGTCATCATATTAATAACTTATAAGCAAGAAGTGCATAGGCCATCTCACTATTTGGTGTTTTGAAAACCTGCATACGGAAGTACAATATGGCTGGTACTCGGTAATCCTAGCTCTCCATACATTACTCAGAGGTAACTATTCAGAATTATTCGATCCGACAAAAATTCCTCTCTAATAAATCTAATCGGAAATACATAATCGAGCAAGATAGTATTCAAAATTTAGAATATCAATCTTTAGGAGCCCAAAGGATCTAATACTCAATCTCTCTGACCATATCCAAGACCATAGTTCTTGTCATGAACTCATGCAAACCATTAGTCTCATCAATAAAGATTGGGCTATTTGGAGCAGTAAACGAAGAAACGTTCGTCAATCTGAAAACTAAGATATCCCTTTCATATTCATCCTTCTTGGTGTAATACTCGATTCTATGGACCATAGCCACAGGTAACAAGTCAGAGCCGAACAAGAAATTGGAATATCCACCATTGGAACGTTTACCATAATCAGCTTGGGTAAACATTCCAAAGATAATAGATCCCTGAGGGAATGGTCTGCTATATTTGACAATGTCTTCCTTATCCCAGATATAGTTCAAGTTTGAGCTATAAGGCAAGAGTGGAAAATTCAAGGCACCCTTTGGTAACTTGTCAATATCAATATGGTTCAATTCAGGTTCCAGAGGTTTAAAACCACTGATTCTGGAGTTTGATGGAACCTTTTTATGGAAATATTTGGAAATCAAAAATCTATGCGGCCATAGTGTTGGACCTAAGAATAAGGCCTTCTGCATGGCACCAAGGATCTCCTCATTGGTCTTATACTTCTGTAAAATTTTCTTCGAAGTGGCAAAATCCAGATCCTTCTCAAAGAAGTCATAGGCCAATTCATTCTTGCCAGGGTTAGATAATCTGACTGCGAGTGTATTCTTTACATCATCACTAGTGCCAAAGACCGAGTTCTTGACACGAGCTAAAAGTGGAAGATGGCGAGAATCATATGGAGCTATCTCCAAGAAGTCACCAACATAGATGTAGTTCTGGCAAATATAAGCAGAAGCAGCAACTGTAGCAGCAGTGGACCCAAGGAAGAGTTTGGTTATGGGTCTCATTATTTAGAGCCCTAATGTGAAAGGTGGGTCGACTGATAATTTTCAGTGAGTCTAACAAGTGTCTGAGTATTGAAATATGCTTCCCAAAATTGAGCAAAACAATTTCAAACACATCAGCTACAGAAGTTCATGTTTCAAATGGTTTCGGCAATACGCCCAGATGCTGGTATAACGGATTTTCGCTCCGGTTGGGTTGAAATTCCGAGGAACCTCACCGTTCCGACAGTATTTACTTCTGAGTTTGTCACATAGAAATGAGGCAAGAGTATGGACCTAGTATGATACCAAATGTCCCTGCTAGAGAGAGACACCAAATTCCCTGACTTCACCTTAAGGGAGCATACACATGGAGTAACCTCATTATGCCTCATACAAGTCCCATTAATGGCCAAGATGAAGTTAACCACCAGCACTTCATCAGTACCGATGATCCTAAAACCATATCTATTGTCTGGTGATCGGGAAGGTTTATTAGTCTTATGGGATATGACCAGTAGAAGACCAATAAATTCATGGAAAGGACACCAGGGCCATATTTTGATTATCAAACAGATGGGGATTGACCAAGATAGTCGGTCTCTCGACAACAAGTTCTTCGGGTTGGTATATAGTCATGGTCGTGATAACTGTGTAAAATTTTGGAGACTGTTCGACTTAACAGGAACTCTGAGGTGTGATCAGATATATGATCTGCCAGAGAACGCATTGAACTTCTCTAATGTCGATCATTGGGACCATGTTATGGTTACGCCAAATACGATGGAATCTGGCAAATTTGACATATATGATATAGGCTTTCTGGGAGAATCTGATATCAGTGAGAACAAACTCAAGAGATTGTATAAAGCAGTTGATATTTATCAAAGAGCTATAGACGAAGGATTTGAGTTGAATGAGTTCAAAGTACGACGTGATGATGAAACGAGTAGAGTGGATAAGTTTGGGATTATCATGAGGCTGCTGCTCGTGCGGGAAGATTTATTGGTCATTGGATATGAATCTGGACATGTCGTTATATTGGAGTTAAATTATGATGATAAATCATTTGAGATACTCTCGATTACATCAGAGCACTTTCCAAATCCTGTGTTATCGCTTTTTTATGATTCGCACAACTGTGTGGTGGCATCAACTTCCATCGCGTCTCATATCGTATTCCACGACTTGAAGACGTACAAGAGTACCGTTATGAAGTTGTATAAGTTTGGAAAAATTTGCGCCATAGGGAGCATAAATGATAAATACATTCTTTCGTCATGGAATGGTTCTACAAAGTTCTATACTTTGTCAAACAACAACTTGGAATATCACACAAGCTTCACGAAACCAAAGGGGATGATCTCAGGAGACCTAAATACCATTGGTAACTTACAAGATGATCAACAAAAGAAACAAAGTGTCATTAAACCGAATGTGATAACCATATGTGATTCCCATAGCGTTTCTCCCGATGTCATAAAGTTGATTGGAAGAAGAGATTTGAAAGTCATTGAGAGTGAAATCTTGGCTGTTGGCTATGATGATGGAACTATAGCTGTGTATATGAATTTTTAATCATCTACTAAGACATAGTATAACTTTGATGAGCTATTTAGGTGTAATTCGTTAATTATGTGATGTGAGCTGTTAAGAATATCCATTCCCAGCTGGCTTGTGGGCATCTTTGGTCGCAGTGGTCTTCTTGCGTTTTGTTTTCTTGCCGACCTCCGAGCTACTCGTGACTTCTTGCTCTTGTGGCTCCGGAGGTGGTTCGATCTGCGAATGATGTTCTGGCCCCTTCGAAGCTCTAGGAGACCCAGAGGTCTCGGCTTCATCAAGCTGTCTTGAAGATTTTCCTGAATCTCCAGAGAATGCATTCTTGAAAATGGTTGTCGGTTTTGTTGTCATTGGTTCCTGAGTAACAGTATGATCTGATGCAGATATGAAGCTATTTAGTTCTTCATTTAACGAGCTAGCGCTTTGCTCGACACTAAAGGCTCTGACCTGAGATTCATCACTTAGTTCAGCTCTTTTCGTAAGCACTACCTTGGGTTCTTCTTCTAGTCTGTTTTCCGCGGGCCCACCCGTTAGATATGGATCCATGAGGCCTTATCCTTCTGATAAATTGGTATGTAATCGGTTTTCAAGCCAACACCTTTCTGAAGCTGCTTCATACTTCGTGATAACTTCTAATCTCTCTGTGTGTACTCCTCTTCAATCTCTTTTGATCTCAATCTAATGGACTTGATTGACCTATGGATTTTAGCATCGCTCTTGTTGATGAGTATAATGTTATTCTGTATCTGTGTATCTTCTCCTTGATGTATGCGTCCAACCTCTCCTTCAAACTATGGATCTCAGAGGCGTAATACTCTCTATACTCTCGCCACCATAATATCGTAAGCAATCTTAATCCTTTCATATTCAGCTACGGAGCACCCTTCGTTTTCTTGTAGCTTAGAGCAGCGAATTTCCAGAGACTTCAATTTCAGCTTCAAATCATCAAATGAGGAGGTAACTTCCTTCATTCAACTGTTCCTCCAGAGAGGCAATGAGTCTTTCCTTTCGTTGCAATAAGGAGCTCACAGTGTCATCCTCATGTTTGTATTCGGCAGTTGTTCCACTAGCTGGTCTCTTCTCCTTGTGATGATGTCATTCGCCTTCTTCGGTTCAGAATTCCTGTTCTTATAATTCAACATCTCCAACTTCAACTCAAGGAGCTCGCGATGTAAGGACCCAATCACTAGCGTTGAAGAGGTGGCCTTTCTTGGACCGATTCCAATTCCCACAGTCTCCGCCGGAGAGTACATCGGAATTGAGCTTCCAATCCTGTGTGCTTCTCTGCGTTTCTCGCATCGTTAGGAATTTCCAGGATTTTGTCTTCACCTTTTCTCATCAGCTCAACCGTCTGAAAGAAGAGAACGATCAAATGCTAAATTAATAGCTACAAGGATATCAAGTAATTACATAAATCAATATACAAAGAACTATAAAACAGAATTTTACAGCCCCATTCCCTTCATCATCTGCTTCATCATTGGGTTGTTCATCATCGCACCCATATCAGGCATACCACCTGGACCTCCCATTCCTTGCATTGCCTGCATCATCTGGTTCATGTCTGGCATTCCACCAGAACCACCCATCATCTTCATCATCTCGCCCATTCCAGGCATGTTTTGCATATTCTTCATCGCATTGGCGAAGGCGCTAGGGTTTGATTGCATTTGTTTCATCGCACTGGCCATCTGGCTCTGGGATGGATTCATCATACCATTCTCCTTCATAGATTTAGTCCGCTGTGCCATGCCACCCATCATCTTGACTTGCATCAGGATCATCTCAACCTCACGTACCGACACTGCGGCACCTCGGGCAACTCTGATGATTCTGGAAGGCTGCTCGATAAAGATCTTGCCGTCTGATTCCAGCTCCTCTTTAGTCATGGAATCCATCACATACATCAGGCGTTTGAATCCATTCTGTGCCTCATTATCATTCATATTACCCATCAGTTGATTCATCCCTGGCACCATTTGAGCAAATTGTGAGATTGGGCCCATTTTCAAGATACCTTGAATCTGTTGTTGATAGTTTGAAATAGTAAACTTACCTTCTTCCAAGTTCTTGATTGTGTCTTTATGATCAATATCCAAAGATTGGACTTTCTCAATCAGACTATGGATGTCTCCAATCCCTAATAACTTAGATATGAATGATCTCGGGTTAAAGCTCTCAAAGTCCTGTGTATGTTCACCTGTACCAATAAAGACAATTGGCGTATGCGTAGCGGCAACCGCAGATATAGCACCTCCACCTTTAGCATGACCATCCATCTTTGTCAAGATAATGGATCCGAAATCAGAACTCTCCTTAAAGGCCTTCGATTGAGCTTCAGCCGCCTGACCAATGGAGGCATCCAGCACCATGATGGTTTGATTTGGATGAACAGCTTCACCAATCTCAACCATCTCTTGAAACAAGTCTTCTTCTTGTCTATGTCTACCTGATGTATCGACAATAATGATATCAAACTTCTCCTTTTTGAACTTCTCAACACCTTCTTGTGCCACCACAACCGGATTGGTCTCAGTGTATGAACCGTAATATGGGATATTGGCCTTTGCTGCATTCTGCTTCAGCTGATCGAAAGCACCAGCTCTAAAAGTATCAGCACACACGAGGCCAACTTTGAAACCCCTTCTCTTATAGTAAACAGCCAACTTAGTACATGACGTGGTCTTACCAGCACCTTGCAAACCCACAAACATAATGACATTTCTCTTGCCTTTCTTCGGCTTGAATGGTTCCACACCGGTGTCAACCAAGGAGCACAACTCATCAAAGACAAGTTTCTGGATGATCTTCTTCTTCTGTTGGGGGTTCTTTGTCTCGTCATCATTCAGTTTTGAACGTATATCATTACGAAGCTTAGCGACAAGCTTGAAATTAACATCAGACTCCAACAAAGCGTTACAAATTTCCTTCAGCATCTGGTCAATGGCGGCGTTCACATCAGTGGACTTAATCGCACTGGAAACAGCAGTGTTGATTCTGCGTCCCAAGTCAGCGAGCACCATATTGTCTTGTGTTTGAATCTTGTGTCCTGTGCCCTATATGTCTTCGGTGTCGTCCAGCGCTTTCGAAGAAAGGCGAAAGTCAGGTTACGCAGCTCCGGCGAGATTTGTGCGTTGTTTACATCAACATTTCGCAGCAGCTGAACGTTAGCCATCCACAGTGGCAGCTCATTGAACAGTGTTGTTGTTGATTTGAGTTTCTTCATTTATTTCTCATTGTGCTGATGGTATAATGGACTTCTTTTCTTCAAAGACGGACGCCGTGGTGACCCCTGCGAAGATCAATTACTTTGCTCTGTACGACCCTTCATTATCGCACAGTGAAGAGGATTCGGAGAGACAATTGCTGTTGTATCTCCCTGATAAGGCCGACAACACGAACACAAAAGTGAGGAATATTGGTATGATCCAAGGAATCCACCAATTTTGCTCAGAATATACCAAAGGGGAGTCATTGGATTGGGTTGAGCTAGATGGCGGCTATGTCATATTCACATCGTTTGAACAAAAATACAATGCCGTATTAAGTATCAGGCTGACCGAAGTGAAAGATGAGGGTCAGATTGAATTCAAAAAGGCCGATATCGCACCAGTGGCATATCTTAAAGAGGTGATGAATAGAGGATATGATCAATTTAGATTGCATAATGGCACAATCCAGAGCTTGATGGACAGTATGTCCCTTCAGGAATGCATACAGTTTCTACGCAAATGGTGGAGTGTCTGGTTCACACAATTGGGATTGTGTATAAGTGAGGATGGTGCCCTGAAGATGTTACATAGTTTTAGAAGATCTCAGCTTCGATGTGATTCAGAGACATATTCACAAGTTTGTGGATTGCAAGAGACGCATAAATTTAAGGACATGCTAATATGGAACGGTAATTATGATGAGCCCGAAAATTTTGGCTTGATTTATGAGCATTCAAAGCTATTGTTGCCTCATTCCAAGCTCCGATTCTTGCAGTGGTTAGAGGAGGCTGCATTTTATGGGTTGTCCAGTGAGTCGCTATCGCTACCGAATGTTATCAAGATCGAAGAGGCCGAGGTAGTGGAGCCGACAGAACAAGTGTATGACCCATTTAAGCTTGTGCTGAATACACTCAGTGACGTCTCTTATTCCACTGGAATAGCTCAAGGGGTTGAAACCGGTTACAAAGCCATGTCTCATGGTGTTCAGTTCATGAATCATTACATACCATGGGGTTCATATCAGACTCCTACAGAACCGCATGTGGAATCCAAGGATGAATATTTTCTTATCGGTAGCACAGGTGAAGGGATCACTTACAAGAATGTCTATTTGCAATTCGACCAAAACGAAAAATTACACAGGTTGGTAATCTTCAAGTCATTGAATCATTTGATTATACTGGTGTATGAGTTTAATATCAACACATTGAACGACATGTCCTATTACATCACGTTGTCACAAGATCTTTCCAACATGATGAAATTGAACAATCCAAAATCCCAACCGACACACAAATCATTCTATTACATTCTGCTGGATAAGAGCAAAAATCAGTTGGAGACAAATATCCCGATGATTCCGCTTTTGGAATCCGACGAGGATACACATGACCATAAATACTTTTATGATCTTTCGCTTTCCCGAACCCAACCTTTGATAATCCATCGTGAGTTGATATCATCACAATATGAATCTGAGAGGCTAGTAAGGACCAGGAATGGCTGGTGGTGTTACCACACGGGTAAGTCGCATAGAGAGAGTGTTATTTTGAAGAAATGGAAAGTGTTTAAGGGCGAAAGAGGCGGTATGCTTGAAAATAGTGCTGATATTACTGGAACAATTGGTGTGGATGCCAAGAAGTTTGTTGATACGTATATGAAGACCTAAAAACCCACCCATCAAAAGTTGACTATTTGTATGAACTTTCTCAACACCCAAAAACACAAACCGAACAGCCCAATGCAGATAAGTTATTACTTATTCTTAAGGAATATCTCTTTAAGACCATGTTCAATGTTGACATCTCGATGATCTTCTTCCGGACTCGCAGGATTTATATCATATGCATATATGGAGATCATGTTCTTCAACTCTGCTCTGATCATGCTGAGATTGGTCAGGCGCGGTTGAGATTGATCATTCTGTATTGAATGATAGGGATGTGAATGACTGTGCAGCGCATATATTGAGCTCTTGTGCACTTTGGGGGTCTTGAACAGACTGTGTCTTGATTCCGCCTTATGTATATATTCACCCTTTGAGATGCATCTCTTCTTCTCCAGTGGTGACTTCCTGGAGAACAAGGACGGTGGCGTTGGTGGTCGATAAGGTTTCTTGTGGATGTCCTGTTTGAAGAGGTGCTCTAGTTCTGAGATGCTCCTATTGAGCTCATCAAGTTCCTTATCGGTCGCGAGTGCTTTTCTCTTTGATAGTTCTGACATGGTAGAAGTCCTATGAGGTGGCTATGGGAGGGGCGGGGCGCGATATACTAGAGCCAGGATAGCGTACAGCCATCACAGCCATTACAGAGCCGCTCTCTACTCTTTATATACTGGACAAAGCAATGGTCTGTAGTGGAGACCGATGTCCCCTCTGTCAAAAAACAAATGCGTTTTTCCGTGTGCTGTGCACTATAGCAGTCCCCTCTGGCAGGCCCCAGCGGAGAAACTTTTGGCGCGGAGGGGCAAGGAGGGGGAAGGAAGAGGGGGGGGCCTGGTGATGGGGAATGGGATGGCGTGAGCATCAGGCAGGTTCGGGGTTCTAGAGTTGTAACCAAAGTTTAGGCAGATGAGGTAAAAGTACAGCCACCAGGGCGATCAGCAGTTTGGTTTTCTCTTTCTGAGAACACGGAGACTAGAAATCAAATCAACTCAAATCAAATCAAATCAAATCAAATCAAATCAAATCAAATCAAATACCTCAGAAATTCTATCCTGGTGACGGGAGGGGTGTTGTGGTAGTCTTCTGGCCTTTTTCTTTTCTCTATATATTATAGTAGGTAGCATAGATAGAACCACACAAACACATCTATCAATCAATACGGGTGCGGACACAACACTCCAAGAAAGAAGATGAAGTTCGAAGAATCACTTGATCAAGACCTCGGGACTAGTGGGGATGGGCGTGGTGGTTGGGGACATAGTTTTCTTTTCGCAAATGATAAATATTAGTTCTGCATCCTGTTTTAAGTATGGATTGGAATTGGCCTTAGAATTGACAAAATGGAAAATTGGGAATGGATTATTCCACAGTACACAATGACCGATTCTGAGTCCCACGTGAGTTATCACACCTTTGAACATTCAAAGAGTGAGCATCATAACTCGTAGACGGTGAGAATCATACAAGGCGTAGCAGAACGAGTTATTAGACTTCCTGCCTGATGTTCGCACACTGTTTATCCCTCCGTGCAGTGATTAACGTTAACAAAGACAAAAAGCTGGTTAAATAATACCCCATAATCCCGGCCTTCGAATATATGATTTCAGAATTTGATATCTAGTCCAGAGATTGGAGTCATGATGAATTTACAATGCCAATGTTCAGCTGATATGCTTTTATAGTCTCTATTGTTACTGAACCAGGTAGCGACCTCCCAGACGCGCTGAAAAGTTCTCGACGCCGAAAATCACGTTCCCTCATCGACAACTTATTCAGGTCTAGTGAAGTAGTACACGAAGAATGGTTGGGTTCGGCTCCCCGAGACACAGGAGGCTCTTTGTGTTCTTTTTTTCTATCATTACAGTGTCATATTTGACATTCGTGTCATTGCCGACTAAGCACACAGATAAAATCCAGGACATTACTGAGGAACTAACAGAACACATTTCTGAAACGTTTTCTGAATTCTTGGAACAGTACTTCACTAATGATGACAATAACTCAGAAGTCGATGATACAGAGGCACATGATGTGATAAGGGGCCCAACCGAGAGTAAAGATCCGAAAGAAGAGGTGAATACACAAGCACAGCACTTCTATGAACCAATTTTGAAGTTGATGTATTCCAAGAAGGATGAATTCCCTAAATTGGAGTTGAACAGGATAGCCTCAGATGATAAGGGCTCCTTTTGGTCCAAGCAGAAACTCCAGGAATACCTGACTCTGAATGAGTCCCTGATCCCACGGTGGAGAGAAATCCACAATGAGATTGTGGGCTTGATACCATCGCAATTCCCAAAAGGCCTATACAACGGAACCGGTATCGTGATCATTGGTGGTGGCCCCTTCTCATGGCTTTCTCTCATTTCAATCAAGTCACTCCGTTCATTCGGTTGTAAATTGCCAATTGAGATGATAATACCGACACTGGAGGAGTACGAGGAGTCACTATGTGAAGATATATTACCGCCCTTAGGCGGAAAGTGTGTACTTCTTCACAATGTTCTAGGGGCCACAGTTATGGAGGAGATCCCATTCAAAGGTTACCAATACAAATCGCTGGCTTTGTTAGCCACGTCATTTGAGAATGTCCTGTTCTTGGATAGCGATAACGTACTTGTCACTAACCCAGAGCCCTTCTTCGAGATGGAATCATACAAGACGAAAGGTATGGTTACATGGCCTGATTATTGGGAGAGGACAACTTCGCCATATCTGTATGACATATTGGGTGTGGAAATCGACGAGAAGAGCAGAGTTA
The DNA here is from genome assembly GCA_003706445.3 of Williopsis mrakii. Lineage (NCBI taxonomy): Eukaryota > Fungi > Ascomycota > Saccharomycetes > Phaffomycetales > Wickerhamomycetaceae > Williopsis > Williopsis mrakii. Next base: position 220,160 of record PPLH03000005.1, read on the forward strand.
GAAATGGGAAGTGGCCATTGAAGTCTCCAGAAGAGGTGAGTGATCCAAATAAGGTGCGATACCATGACCTCAAGGGTACGTTCCCTGATATGTCTACAGAATCTGGTCAAATAATGATCAGAAAGACCGATCATGTGAAGACGCTATTCCTATCGCTGTTTTATAATTTGTATGGTCCAGATTTCTTCTATAAGTTGATCTCGCAAGGGTTTGATGGTGAAGGCGATAAGGATACCTTTGTCATTGGTGCCATTGTTGGTAATGAATCATTTTATCAAGTGCACTCAGAGATTCAGACGTTTGGTTGGTTTGACGGTGACCGGTTCAACGGTGTCTCTATGGGCCAACGTGATCCATTGGAGGATTATGAACATTTTAAAGAAATATCTCTGAAGGAAACCCCGGATTACTCATTATTTGAGACGAGAAAAGCGAGGGTATTCACAGTTCATGCGAACTATCCAAAGTTGAATCCTTATCTGTTATACAAGGAGGAAAAACTAAAGAACTCTAAAGGTGAAGATTTCAGAATGTATTCTGATATCTCTACGTTCCTTCCTGATCCGTTTGACTTTGAGCTGGTGCAGTACAAGAGGATGAAATTCATGCTGTGTGAGTTAAAGATCTCACTGAAATACTTTGACGATGTTATCTCGAGGGAGGAGTTGTGTGGGTTTGTCGAGGGACATTTGCAATACCTACATGAACATCCTATCAATTCTTATTCTTCTTAATATCTTTCAACTCATATATATTAAGTTGAGACTATTTTTTTGTAGCAAATAATTACTGTTGTCACTACCGTGTGGGTCCTTCAGGGCGCAGAAGCTGATTATTTCAAAGTTTGCCGAGCATTTAAAGGGTCTCATAAACAGCTTGATAACGAGACAAAAACACAATAGAGAAAGAGGAAAAAACGAAAACGGATGTGGTTGTGGGCTATATTGAACCAGAAATACAAGATTTGAGTCTTTTATATCAGCTTCATAAATTTCATTAATCAGAAATGGTCCAGAGGCTTCGAGTTTGAAGACAAAAGTTGCAACTTGGCAGGCATACTGTGTGTTGCGTGCATTCCTTCATGTCGATAGATTTAGAGTTTACAGGATGCTCTGGACGGTAAAATTGGTCGTCAAGAACCCTGAGTTATCCATACCAATACAACATTCAATTGCTTATAGAACAACATAGCTGTGTTCATTAAGGTGTCATTTAAATTCTGCACGGTGCTCAATGACAGCTATCAGACATAAGAGGCCATTGGTACTCTTATCTACTATTCTGACACTAGTGCTTATCGCCTTGAACGCGTTGTTTAAATCACCTCTCCAAAGTGGACATTCACTTGAAACCTTCCCTCCGACATCATTGCTCGTTGAATCAATATTGTCAGAGAATGCATCACCATTACGAAAGGCCTTAAGTGGTAATATCCTCAATTTAGACGAAGATACGACGTTCCGGGACTTCTATAAGCCATTGCTATTGAAAATGCTCACCAAGAAGGATCAGATCCCTGTCTTGGCACACAAGAGACCTGCTTCTGATGATATCCACTCATTTTGGTCAAAGAGCAAACTGGATCAGTATTTGGACATTGAGAAGGATAGAATCCCACATTTCCAGAACATACACAAGGACATTGAGGCATCGCTTCCAGAAGAGTTTCCCCAAGGCATGTACAGAGGCGCAGGAATAGTTTTTGTTGGTGGCGACCAGTTCTCATGGCTAACTCTTCTCGGCGTCCAATCTTTAAGATCCACTGGGTGTCCATTACCTGTTGAAGTCATTATCAATAGGCCGGAAGATTATGAATACCAGTTTTGTGAAGAAATGTTACCAGCACTAAATGCCAAATGCATTAAGGTATATGATTTACTTGGGATAGCATTTATAAAAGATGTGGGTTTCAAAGGGTATCAGTACAAATCATTAGCGCTGATAGCTTCAAGTTTTGAAGATGTATTGCTGTTAGATAGTGATAACATACCCATCACTAACCCACAGCGTTTCTTCTCTGAGGAGCCTTATAAGAGCTTTGGTTTGATAACATGGCCAGATTATTGGGAACGAACTGCATCACCACATCTCTATGAAGTGTTGAATATGACTGTAAATGAAACAATTAAGGTGAGAGATGGAAGCTGGAATCTGAATGAACCACAAAAGGTAATGAATCTGAGCGAAGTGAAATATCACGATCTAGAGGGAGCCTTACCAAACCCTTCTACGGAATCAGGACAGCTATTAATCCGAAAATCTAATCATGTCAAAACCGTGCTGTTGTCGCTATTCTATAATATATATGGTCCTGGTTTTTATTATAGACTGCTGAGCATGGGAGCCGCTGGCGAAGGTGATAAGGATACTTTCATCCTTGCGGCTGTGAAGTCTAATGAGCCATACTATCAGGTACATTCAGGTATTAGGACGTTTGGATGGTTTGACCAGGGAAACTTCAATGGTATTGCCATGGGACAGCGTGATCCGGTGATAGACTATAACCAGGCGTACCAGTTCTTGGAAAATTCTAATCCCCATTTTGAAGAATTCAATGCACAGATTGCGCCAATATTCACTGTCCATTGCAATACCATAAAGCTGAATCCAGTTGCATTGATGTATGATGGTAAGACCAAGAATTCCATAGGTGAAGAGGTCAGGGTCTATCACGATTTGGGAAATTTCCTACCTGCTAAATTTGATTTCGAGAAGGTTCAATTTGAGAAGATGAAACTATTCCTATGTGACTTGAATCTATCATTCAAATGCTTTAATAATGTTAAGAGAGTGGAGATATGCGAGTTTGTCGAAGGACATCTGGAGTTCCTGCAGGAGCATCCCATGTCGTTTTAGACTATGTAATAAATATCTTGTTTCTGGCCTCTTATCTTTGCGGACTTTATTCTAATACTTGGAATCTAATTGAAGCCTGGCACCACTGATAGTATATTCTTGTGCCAAAATGTTGACAGGCTTTCAATAACCTGCAACATCCCAACGGGACCTTCTTTTCGACATAAACCCGTCATTCGAGAGACATGGATGGTCTTCCAAACCTGGCAGCTTATCAGTGACATCACGTTGTCTGGCTGGTATACTATGTATCATTACAGAAAAGGGAATGATAATTAGGCGCACAACAGCTGAATGAAGTGTCATTGACAGCGTATTCAGCAGAGAAAGATAAGGATTGGAAATCATCTCAGATCATTAGGGAGGAGGAGGGTCTTCCTATTATTTTTAGTCATGTCAAAGTGTAGCGTGACATGGTATGATTTGAGTTGGTTCACTTTTCTATATTGTGCTACTCCTCTATTTCTCTATTTCCCCAGTGGTCCATGACTCCATGTACAGGCCTCAACTGCGTGTCAATCAATGGTCATGATCGTCAGTTGCTGAGATATTTTGGGTCTCCGTAGAGGAGAAAAGGCAGCAGCCAATTGATCAGCGTTCAATTTCTTTTGATGGAGCAAACATGGCGATTTTCAGACTTTGTGCGAAGAGCTAACCATGGGTAAGGTTTTTAGAGCTGCGCATAGTAACATCATGCCCTCTCACAAGCGACCAGGATCATTGCTCGGTAGATCTGGTGAATCATTGGGAGTGTGCAAAAATGCCTCAGAGGCAATTATTGGATAATTGCTAAACCATTATCTGACATTTGTGTAGAACAGCAGAATCAACAACATGTGCCTACTTGTCCAATGATGCCATATGAGCTCAAGCGGAGGAAAAGGAATGAAGAATCTCTGAAGTAGCGGACTATATGATGAACATGGAGAGTGACGAAAGCATCTTGAAAAATCATCGATGGGCGACGCATCCGGAGCAGTGATGTATTGTGCAGCTCTATCAATCAGCATTCTCAGTACCATATCCAGATTCATCCTTGGTGAGATGAGATATGAGATTGTATGCCGTTAGAATTGAATAACTTACATGCACCATGCATATGCCAGTGCCCCCATCACCCAAATCTCTCAAATGTTGATATACCTACAGAGGCACAAAATTTTCAATTGTGCATCATTACTGAGCACAGGTTACAATCATAGCGTTGTACCAGCCCTGGCAAACTGCTCAGATGGTCTTATAAAAAGTATGACATCCGTAGCTCCTCCCTAGTTATTCTTGCTTATTCCTAAAGTCGTTGATTGGCTGCTGTTGAGGAAAGCACATCCGCTCGACGCAACATCGCAACATGACGGCCCCCCTTCTAACACCAGGCAGACTTCCTGTCGCCTCTAGGCAGACCTGCTTTCTCTAGTCGAAACCGCTGGGCAGAAGAACGTCTTACCTGTGGCCGTACCAGGGCAAAAAATTTGCTTGCAAGCTGCAATGCACTGCATGTTTTGTTTCTTTTTTGCCTCCAGGCCCCCCCAAAAAAAAAATTCTTAGTCGGGTGGCATAAAAAGAATGGGCATCGCTTCAAAAAAATTGTCCCAGTAACCCCTTGGAAATCCATCCTTTGAGTCCATTGATTTTAACTATCCATCGCTCATCTATCCAACATGGTTTTCATTCGTAAGTCTGCTCGCACTCGTGTTGCCACTTCCAAAGCTAAACAATTGAAAGAAACACTTAAGAAGCCTGTTCTCAGATCCATCTCAACCATTGATGAGAATGAAAATACATACAACAATGTGAACTTCAAGAGACGGAAGCTGGATCAACATATGCAACTGAAAAAGGTTGAGGAAGTACTACCAAACTTGCAGTATGAGAGCAACATTGATGACAATGAAGAGGAGGACTATTTCCAAAGTGAAGAGGATAATATGTTCAACTCCGACGACGATGAGTACTATTCTGCATTATCTGACTATGAATCTGATTCTAAGAGCCGTTTCTTGTCATTTAAGAGACCTCACCAAGAGGAGGACATCCATAGGCACATCACACTGTCTCAATCTCAACTGTTGGAGGATAATTTGTTTGATACTTCCGAGTCCGAGTCTGATTCTCCAATTTCTCCAGTTTCATCAATAGTACACACTTTCTCTGAATTGAAGTCCCTTGAGGAAAACTTCCAAAAAATTATTGATGAAAACAATAAGATGGAGAGTACCACCGTTACTCCTTCGGTCAATACTCCATCTTCTCCAAATACTCAGTCATTCCAGGAACAGCTCACAGTCGAAGATTTTCTTAACTATAACCCTGTACCACTTGAGTCTGAGCAGAATCTCCAATCAACAACACCAAAACAAAAGTTTCTCCAATATAGACACGATGAGAGACATAATTTGGCATTTCCAGATGTTTCCACTTTTCCTGTTAGGTTTGATCCAACCATTGTGAAATCAAGTATGAAGAAGAAAGTGAGAGCATTGAACAGAAGAGCCATATTGTCGGGTAAGGCTTCAGAAATGGTTGGTACAGGCCTCACTATGGGTGATTGGATGTTTTAAGATACCCTTCTTTTCAATCGCATAGGTCATTTTGGGTTTCATACATAATTGGTAATCGGTTTTATACATCATACACTGGGGATTGGCATATCTCCGTATTTGGTTTCATTTTGTCTTTGTTGTTATCTCTATGTTGGATGTTTTGGGGTTTGTCGCTCGTTTGTTCATCATTTATCTTGGATTTATTTGGTTTGTTGATCTCCAAGCCTTTCTTCGGTTTGATACGTGGGAGGAAGGGTTGCTCTTGTATATATACAATACAAAGTGCTACAATATCTTTGAAAAGACCAGTAGTTCACTCAATGATGGGTGGTTCAAGAGGAAAATATCGTGATCTTCTCAGTTTGCCTTACAAGATACGTTATGCAACTATCAGCGATGCCCTTCTTACTGTCTCCGAAAAGAGTAACCTCCGATCAAAGGGTCGGATGCGTTTCCTCGGAATTTCATTCTCCAAAAATTCCAATTTTCAGCAGTCAGTTTGACATGACTGATTTTGACCCACCTTTGCTTGTGTGGAGAAAAGGAAAAAAATAGTACTGGGGTCTGAGATAGGAGAATCGTTTTGGCGATAAAAGAAAGCATTTTCAAAAGGAAAGAAAGTAATAAGGCGTTTTGAAATGGGATATATACTTGGCGCTTTTATGATTCCTTTCTTGTTGAAGTTATTTGGTTCTGAGTAGATTTTATATCATCAACAAACATGCAGCCCACAAGGTCATTCACCTTTCAAATTTGTCCGCTTTCCATCAGGCAAAATTTTATTCATTATTCCATCTTTCGCCGACTTCATACAACAACATTAAGCTTCAAAACATCAAGAGAATGACGGTATTAGGGGCCTTGAAGGACATCTTTGTCCCATTGCCACCATTAAAGTCAACGACAATTGACACCGCATCGGTATATGTCCCACAAGGTGACCCAATGTTCAAGCACGAGGAACAGCTGCAGACTGATATGGCTTCCTTGTCGGATGCTTCCACTTTGGTACCACAGACACAGAGAAAGTTGAAGAATCGTCATGTCCAAATGATTGGTATATCTGGTGTCATTGGTACTGCCCTGTTTGTTGCTATTGGAAGCGGTCTCCAAATGGGGCCAGGTAACTTGTTACTTGCATTCGCACTGTGGTGCATCCCGATCTTATGTATCACAGTGAGCACTGCTGAGATGGTTTGCTATCTTCCGATAAACTCTCCCTTCATTCGTCTCTCTGGGAGATGTTGCGATGATGCTTTTGAGTTCATGGCTGGTTGGAACTTCTGGTTCTTAGAATGCGTCCAAATCCCATTTGAGATTGTTGCGGTGAATAGGATAATCCACTATTGGAGAGATGATTATTCTCCTGCTATCACTCTGGCAGTCCAGACTGTGTTATACTTCTTAATATCTATATTTGCTGTTAGGGTCTACGGCGAGACTGAATTCTGGTTAGCTATTGGTAAGATTCTCTTAGCTATTGGTCTCATGCTTTTCACATTCGTCACCATGGTTGGCGGAAATCCAGAAAATGATGCATTTGGATTTAGGTACTGGAGGAATCCTGGTTCATTCACAACGTACCTCTCTGATGGATCTTTGGGTTACTTTCGTGCATTCCTTCAATGTTTGATACAGGCCTCATTTACCATAGCAGGTCCAGATTACTTATCTATGGTGGCAGGTGAGACCGTTCTGCCAAGGTCCTCTACTCTTCCAAGAGCATTCAAGCAGATTTTCTACCGCCTTACTTTTTTATTCCTTGGTGGCTGTCTCTGTGTCGGTATTCTTGTCCCTTATAACAGTCTTGCTTTGGCTAACGCCATAGATGAAGGCCTGCCAGGTGCAGGTTCATCGCCTTACGTTATCGCCATGAATCAGATGGGCATCAAAGTGTTACCAAGTATTGTCAACGCTGCTCTTGTTGTCGCTGCATTCAGTGCTGGAAATGCCTATACTTACTGTTCAAGTCGCACACTATATGGACTGGCACTTGATGGTAAAGCGCCAAGGATCTTCACATATTGTAACAAGTCTGGTGTTCCAATACTTGCTGTATTAATCTCGCTCTGTTGGGCATTCATTTCATTCTTGCAGATGGATAATAGTTCTGCGGTAGTATTGGAATGGTTGATCAACTTAATCACAAGTTGTCAATTGTTTAACTTTTGTGTCATGTCATTTACCTATATCTTCTTCCGCAAGGCTGTTCTTGCCCAGGGAATGGATAGAGATAGTTTCACTTTCAAAGGTTGGTTTCAGCCATATACTGCAGTACTTGGTTTCTGTTCGTCATTCATCATGATGTGGGTCAATGGTTATAGCGTCTTCACAAGCGGCAATTGGGATTATAAGACATTCTTGTTCAACTATTTGGTGATCTTTGTTGACGTTGCTCTCTTTGCCATTTGGAAGATACTGAAACGTACGAAATGGAGAAAGCCTGAAGATGTCGATCTCGTTACTGGTTTGAGAGAGATTGAGGAACATGAAAGGGAATATTATGCTATGCTTGAGGCTGAGAAAATGGAATATCCAGAGACCAAAAAGAGAAAGGTTCTAGATGCTATATTATCGGTATTAGTTGGTAGAGATTGACTTAGAATATGTATTTTTTAAGAACAGCTAGCCTGTTTCAACCTTTGTTGTTGTAGTTATAAGTTGAAGGTCCATGGTCAGCAATTTCAGCAGACTGACCTCATGATTTCCACACATCAGGATTTCCCATCGGACTTTTGAACTTTCTCGAAATTTCAAGCTTGTGGTTGGTTGATCGATCAAGAAACCAAGGGGGGGGGCCTTCGGTTACCACAACCGACCTGCATGTTTTGACGCACGATGATCGTTTTGACCCCTTGAATAGGAGGACACAGTGCCTGGAAGGGAAATCCGGCGCTGGACACACCAAGCAGGATGTGTAAATATAGGTTAAACTTCTCTATTTAAGGGTAGCGGTTTCATATAACCCGGATGTTACTGTGGTGGGTGGAAAGTGTCTGATTAAAAGATGTTCGGGTTGTGGACCCGAGAAACAAGTGAAATAGTAAATGGGGCAATTGAGTCTTCAAATTATTCACTGGAATATGGTGGGCATCTTACAAAGCTTCATCGCTCACCATGACAGGTTTTCTTCTTAGTTTTTGTGGGTCGCATCATATATTCCGTAGCAACCGTATGTGGCTCGACTAGTTCGTGAATCCAGACCGTTCCGACTTTGTTAGAGTTGGAGCATGAACATCCAATTTTTGATTCGGCTGCCTTTCCCTGACTCTATAAATACCTTCATGAACTCCCGTTTTCGCCCCTTTTCACTTCCGCTGTTATTGCAGTCAGTTCAGCTCCAACCATGAAATTCATCACTATCGCTACTACCCTTGCCATCTCTGCCTTCGCTTCTGCCCAAGTGGTCTCCCAGATCTCTGATGGCCAGATTCAGGCCACTACTGCCACTCAGACCACCAAGACTTCTACTGCTCAAGTTGTCTCCCAAATTTCTGACGGTCAGATCCAAGCTACCACTTCCACTCAGGCTATCAAGACCTCTACCGTTCAGGTTGTTTCTCAAATCTCTGACGGTCAGATCCAAGCCACAACTGCTACTGTCATTACCCAGACCGGTGCTGCTGACCAGGTGAAGGCTGGCGCTGCCATTGCCGCTGGTATTGCTATGTTGTTCATCTAGTTTACCTAGCTGTTGACCTCTTTTGATACCCGAAGTTGAATAATATGCAGGCGCCAGCCTGCTTCGATTGAGTAATAGCATGCACAATTGTAGTTACTCTGTTCAAATACCAAAGCAATCGACCAATTGCTCTTACATGTACTACTACGAAACTCTGGTGAGCACACCGTTGTCTTACCGAACCCAGAAGAGCTGATCTGTCTCGATCTATAACGTCGTTTAACATTTTCACTGTAGGTGACTGGACCCTTGAACAATTTCAACGGTTTATCTAAGGCATGTACCTGCTGGAATCTGGAATGCGGGTGCTTTGTTGATACAGCTAAGCATGTATACATACATATAAACGGGCTTAGCTGCCCATATCAGCACATGAACGGGACAGCAGCGTGGGCTCTCAAGGAAACGTGCCAGCTCGCCGATATGGGCTGGTATATTATCTAGTGATCTATATAGATCGATAGTGATGGACATGTGCAGATTTAGAGTTGAATATAAAAGCTGGTTAATATTCTCCAAGAATGAGAGTTTCATTTCATTTCACTTTCACCAAAACTGACATCGATGTTCTCAGCACTATTTCTTTTGTTGGCTACCGCCCAGGCTTCACCATTGCAGTACAACATCAAGCCATATGACCAAGAGGCTCTTGACCAGTACAATGTGCTTCGTTTCCTGGGTACGGCCTCTCCATACATTCAACACCCTGGTCACGGTATAGGAAGAGATGCCCCATTTGGGTGTGAAGTCACACAAGTGAACTTCATTGCTCGTCACGGGGAGCGCTACCCAACTAAGAGTAAAGGAGAGAAGATTGAAAATCAATTAAAGGGATTGTCGAACATAACTGAGAAGCTTAATGGTCCTTTGGACTTCCTGCCTACCTATGAATTCGTTGCATTGAACTCTAAGTATTACGAAGATGAGACATCTAAAGGCCCATACTCTGGTCTTGGGGAGATGTTTGAGTTCGGTGAACTCTTCAGAAACAGGTATGATAACCTGGTTGGTAATCAGACTGATATCAAGTTCTACGCTGCCTCCCAGAACAGAGTTGTTGAATCTGCGAAGAAGTTTGCTGAGGGATTCTTGGGTAAGGCCGCTCAAAACTCCTCCTTTTTCATCTTAGACGAAGATGATAATACTCTTGGCGCGAACTCTTTGACACCAGTCACATCCTGTAAGAGTTACAACAGTAGCCTGAACGATGATGTGATTGGCTCCTTGTCTTCTGATTATTTAAAAAAGACCGTAGAGAGGCTCAATTTTCAAACTCCAGGGCTCAAATTGACTACGAAGGAAGTTGAAGGTCTGTTCGACTACTGTGGCTTTGACTTGAACGTTGCAGGTAGATCTGCTATCTGTGAGATCTTCACTACTGATGAGCTTCTTGCTCGTGCATATGCCAACGATGTGGATTATTACTACAGCAAGGGTCCGGGTCATAATTTGAGCGCGCCTCTTGGTGAACCATATGTTAACGCAGTCATCAGCCTGTTGAAAGACGATACAAAAACCTTGACCATGTCGTTTGCGCATGACACAGATATCTTCTTTATTGTCACTTTGCTAGGCCTCTTCAATAGTGAGTTATCAGTTCAATACCAGGATCTGAACTCCTTATGGAAGGTTTCAAACATCAATCCAATGGGCTCTAGATTGATCTTTGAACGTCTTGAGTGTTCTAATGAGACCTACGTCAGAATTGTCCACAATGATGCAGTCTTACCGATTGCCCCAATCAGTTCTGGTCCAGGTTTCAGTTCCCCATTGTTGGATTTTGAGCATTATATCAACAAGAGATTGAATGGTAGCTCTTATGCTGAAGCCTGTGGTAACCCAAATGGTATGGCTCAAGAGATGACTTTCTTTTGGGAGAAGTAGATGATTGTTATCTACCCCTCTCCTACTCCAAAAGCGCATTTAGACCAGTATAAGAGCTCTTCTACAAAAAATCATCATGTCTGTTACCCGATGGCCTGTTATGTAGCTTGGCCTAATTGTCTATCCAAGTTCGGACGCACATATATGTCCGTCAGCATGCTCGCCAGTGCAGGTTGTTCCGCTGAGAAAGTGAACGGTGGGCCACTACGCCAGACTAAGCTGAACCCGAGTCTTTCAGCCTCCACTACCTCGTGAAATTTGGGCAGTAGGGGATCTCGAAATCACAAGAGGTGCGCTAAAGCGTAATATAAATTTGGAGCTCACCTCCTCGCCCCCTCCCACCCCGCCGTCTCGCTACATCCTTACTGATTTTCGAAACATCGTGAGCTGGAGTGACATCTTGGTCTGATACCAAAGAAGAGCGGTCAATGATCCATATAGATATTGTGCTCCTGATGATACGAAAGAGGACATGTTATATATATAACATAAATAATACCTCGTCCAAGGCTGACCATTGATTGTTGTTCTTTGCTAAAGAGTGGCACTGTAGTTGATTACCAGTAAATCAGGGGAAGGTACGTGCCACGCTGTGCCGAGCCGTAAAAGAACGATCAGGCATCAGATTAGCATTTCGAAAAACTGGACATTGGAACCATTTATGACTAGAAATTCCTACGATTTCGGAATTTATATTAAAAGCAATGACATTCTCCTGTCTGGTTCCAGATTTCATCTTCCAGGACCAACCTGATCATTGATTTTGTTAACCTATCGTATATCCGTATTGAAGAGAGGAAAAGCATTTTTCTGCTGTTCATCTCTTTGCTTTTGCAGTATGCCTCTTAATCATCCAATCATAATTCATTATTCATCGGCTTTCAGAGGTCTTTCAACTTATGGCATATTCGCAACTTGTGTTTCACTTATGCTTATATGACCCAATTGAGACTAATGAGTCTGATACGAGAATCAGCACCTCAAAAATATCCATATGCCTAGATTATTGTGGTAAGTGCTATTCTCTGAACCTTCCATGATCCATTTGACTCTATTGTTTCAGTTTCAAAAATTATTGGGAGGTCTCTACCGTCTCTGCCATGGTCCATGGCTTATCTTGATCAATTCAAGCTGATTTCTCTCGCGACATGCGGCAAAAGTTGAAATATCCGCACGTCAAACACATGTCGGAGCTGCGGGACATGTCGAGATTCATGACAATTAAAATTTAAAGTTCGCAAGTATGCCATATTTATTGTCAGGCGTCCAATTAACTAGGTTTACAAACGTGTCTGAAGTTAATATTTCGGGATCAACTGCAGGAGATTTGATGGGACGAGATAAGCCATCGAGACAATTGAGTGGAGAGCATCGGATATGGACAAAACATACAAGACATGTACACTATGGCTAATTGCTTTTCCAGCTCAAGTAGTGTTGGTGCCGAATTTCAAGCGCACCATTAATCGAATTAGCAATTTGCTATGTTTGGCGCACGGAAAGTATTAGAAAGTCTGGTCCTTGAACTACCGAACAAGATCAAGATAGGGGGAGAGGGGACAATTATCAGCTCAATTAATTGACGGCTACGCAGTTAATGAAACTAAATCCAGAGAGAGTTATAAAACTCCCCGTCTCTATCAATTCTATAACGTAAACCATAAGCACATAATAACAGGACAGCCAGCCAAACTGAATCCCTAACAAAAAACCAAAATCAAAGCACAACTTGAACGAACGTTAAATCCATAAGAACATCAATTTCAGAGGGAGACATTACCACCCAATCTTGCAATCTCGCCTTGCATTTTCTCCACCTGCTCTTTCATTTTCTTTTCATTCTCCTGGAGATAGAGAATGTAGCTTGTGGCCTTTTCCAAGATCATACTCTTGTTCAAACGAGGAACATCCGCGTTCTCATCTGGCTTACAGCCATCACCGGTTTCGAAGGCTGTCTTCTCACTGCACAACCATGGGATGATCTGCTGTAAGCCTGCAATCTTGGCGTTGATATTTATTCTGTAACGCTTCTCAATCTTGTTGTGAGCCTGTTTCTGATGTGCTGTCAATCTTTTTCTAGGAGCTCTCTTCTTCTTTGGTTTCTTCTCTGCTTCCTCTGTAGAATTTGTTGAAGTCGTTGAGGTCATCGACACAGAGGAATTGTTTCTTGAAATCTGGTTATCCATGAGGTCTAACTCTGGTACCGCTTGCTGCAAATCCTCAGCTTTAATCAACGGGGTATTGTCTAGTGATGTGGCATTGGATGAGAAAAGAGACTCGGTGTCACGATCTTGCAAGTCAAACAAGGATGAAAATTCCAATGGCGAAGTGGCAGTGGTGGTGGTGGTTGACTCGATTGGATCGGTGCTGATCAGCTTGTCAAACCATTCAATCGATGGCTCCTGCTTGAGACGTTGTTCTGAGAGGGAGTTCCAGTCGAAGTTGTTAATATCTGCGAAGGTTGTCATTTGATACCGTGTTGTATATAGATGGTGCGCAAGGTCCGTATGATGATGAAGGAACACAAGGACTGCCCCTTGTTTATATACCAAAAGCAGCACCTGCAACATCTCAAACACCACCGCAAACAATTTGTCCTGCGATGGGCGATGGGCCCACTGGGACATACATATGCAAGCAGTCAGGACAATAAGACAAAAATGGGACAAACCCGAGACGACCGGGAAGTGGACGATCAACAACACAGGTGACGAACAAAAGGGGGAATTAGAAACAAATAGCATATGGTTATTCTGGCATCCCCTTCAAGAGTGTCCATTAGGGTCTCTATCAAGTTGTCAAGTAGATTTGTTCGTTTCTCGTATAATCATTGGGCTGCTCCCAAAAGACCCCCGCTCACCCTTCACGGGCGGGTGTTGATCGAGGTCACCTACATCAGCTTCTTGAGTGTTCACGGGTCAACAAAGGCGCCCCTCGGCTACGGAACAACTCAACGAAAGACCAAAGGCCTTATCGTCATGGGATTGTGGCAGCTCAGACAGAGTGACCCAGCTATGAAACCTCTAGAGTTCCCTCGTTATGGCGGCTGGATATTTGGTTGATTTACGCCTTAAAAACTACTCCTCATTGTGCGGTGTAAGAGAGAATGAACTAATAGTATAACTACCAATTGTAATTTTCTTTTAAATTGATAAACTCAATTCCACCAGCACAGACCATACATTTATTTATCACCAGTGACTACCTCGTCAACAACACCAGTTCTTTCATCTAGTTGCCTCTCTCTTTCACTTGAAAAAATGGATGCTCAGGCTTTCCCAAGATCAGGTATCTCAAAGATTATCCGCTTGGAAAAGCACAGAAGAAGTTCGGCTACCGCAAAAATTAGAAGACCCCTCATTTCAGCAGACATATTTGTCAACACTATACGCTACATATGTAGTCTGTTGCACTGTGATGTCAAGTGTGATCAACCAGTGCTTAGTACAAGTCCCCTCTGTGGTTCAACACTTGTTGAGTTTATACATCAACAGAAGAACCATATGTGTCACAACTTGTTAATGCCTATGGGCCCATGATCGACTCCTGCCTAAAGATGATCAGCCATGACAACAAGTTGCGCATTTTCCCGATGGCCTCATTTTTAAGTTCATGATAAAGTTTCAGACGGAACAACTTCTAGGCTGTTTTCAAAGCCATCAAATTTTTGCTGAGCGGACTTAGATGAGGAAAAAGAAACGGAGTTCGATGGATAGCCTCTATTGGCTTGAAGAGGTAAAGCTCATCCCTGGATGCAGATGAGCGGAAAACTACCAATGCCATGCTCAGTCTTCGTTTGTTGAGTTTGTTCAGATCGAATTTAACAATAATTATCAGGATATTACTTACCTTGTACTTGCTACTAATGATAGTTTTTCCGAAAGACGCCACTCAGCCCCATCTCGAATTTTTCCGTGACTTTCTCTCTTAGCACAAAAATCTGGCCATGTGCGCCGCGCGCGGATGATAGAGTTGTTCCACTTCACTCAAAGGTGTTTTTGTCCCGGAAAAACTCAAACGATACGCACCACAATATTCATATCAGAAAGATGGTTGGCACCACTTTATGCTCTTGCATGAATAACACGTTACCCTTCACGGGGACAACTGCCCTCTATACACCTGTTGCATACGGATGTGTCAAGATTTATCCGTTGGACAAATCGATTGATCATGTCATTTACCGATGTCTAAGAGAGTTATACTTTATGCTCGCGCTGAATACCGGTCGAGCGGAATGGACACATTGAATTACGAGCTCGAGCAATAAAGTCCATGATGCTAGCTATGAAGAAACGCATCAGGGGAGCACAGAAGATGTGTCCAGACTACCCTTTTTTCAGTAATCTCTAAGAAATGGCATGTAGTCTAGATTCAAGAGCCTAAGGGAATTTACTCTAGAATTTCACGCGACAACGTACATTTTTCAACCTAACAAAGTCTTGAAAGCTGTCCATACTCTTCACAAACGAGCTTGAGGGAAAGGGGATCAAAATTTCTACAGTCTTGAAAATTGACTTTCGCCTTCCCTTTTTACGTTTATCAATTCCAGAATGGTCTCATGAAATCTCTTGGTCAACTGCAAATCCTTCACCACCATCATTATGGATCTTGCTAACGTTGGTCCGCACTCTCACTTGTAGTTCATTCGAATGATCACCAGGGACAACCAAATACATGAAGCTCTCCAAAGACCAACTATACCAAACTTTGCTCCCTCTGCACTCACGAGCCATCGAAACCTCCAATTCAGTATCATCTGTGCAATAGAGAGGTTGTTCCAAAGGGAAGAACAATGGGAACCAAGAGATTAGATCAGTGGTATGTGTATCTGGCCTGATTGAGATTTCAATATCTTTGTACAACTTGGCAGTGAAATAACCAGCAAGACCATGTATCACCGTCTTGTGTCGTATCTTGAACGTGGAAATGGAGGTCTTCTTGAATGATGCTGTTATTGATGGATGGGTAAATGTCCATAGATCATTCACCTTATTAGAACATGGTGTAACTTCGAGTAATTTCACAACGTATTGCTTATGAAATGCTGAAGTATCCTTTTGTGATTTCAAAATCTGATGTAGCTTAGGTGTGAATACCGGTGCAAGGTATGAAGTATAGGACTGGGGGATAAAAACACCATTCTCACGATCCAATTGCTGTTCTAATGGTTTCAGACATTCCGGTGACAGTTCGTTACATCCAAAGCTTCCCAAAAGTTCAGAGATGATGATGTTGTAACTCTCCTTTGGTGACCATTGACGCATGTCCATGTTTAGAATCTGCACTGAAGAATCCCAGTCGAGATGGTTACGTTGATCCAGGTACAACACGGCAGAGTTATTCTTCTCGATGGCCGTTATATGACATTTGCCCTGGAGTTTTAACATCTGAACAGCATTGAAAGCAGCTTCGACGAGACCTCCTTTCCCAGCGCCAGCAATAGCAACGTTGATCTTTGACAGGTGGGACAACTCACTTAATGCACAACCAATGGCCTTTCCATAGAGATCATACTTGACTTCATCCTGCTCAAATATATTATAGGTGAAGTCATCAAGGTTATTATGCAGTGGTTGTAATGGAGGCAATAACACATCATTATATCTCGCACCAAACCTACCGATGTTGGACAGCTCAGGTTTATTCTTAACCATGAGATAATCCAAGTATTGAAGATAACTTGCTGGATCGACACTAGCTGGTGCTTTTTCAAGTCCATGCAGTAACATTATTGGTGACTTAGCACGAAATATATGGAGGACCTGCTGATTTGGTTTCGATAACACTGGATATCCCTTGTTATTGATCAGGAAAATTGAGGAGGAGATGAGCACACATGAGATTGGTTCAGCAAACCACCTGTTCACCACTGCCATTGGCAAGCCGTTCTTCGTCAGTGCCAGTGAGACTTTCAATCTCGGATTGTAATCCACGCTTGTACGGATAGAGTTCCACATATCCCAAGTGCTCAATGGATCTAAGGAGTCATTTTCGAATTCTTCGCATATTGGCAAGGAAATGGATATGGCTATATTCTGTTGTTCAGTATAACGAAGCATTTCCTGAATCGTACTTGAAAATCGTGAAAGCCGTAGGAGATCCTTTGGCGGTGCAATGATGATGTGCTTCAATCCAATAAATTTGGCATATTCTAGCTCATGAAACAGCACTTGTCTAGAAAACTCCGCAATGAGCTCATTCACGTTCTCCAGATCGATCCATGATGCTAAAAGTCCGATCGTATTCTGTATATGGGGGCCTGATAAGATGTTTACATCTTGGCTCCCCGGACAAGCAACTTCCAGATCGCTTGATACCTTGGCTCTCTGGAATGCTTTTTTAGACCGCTCACGATACTGGGTGTTTGTTATTGACATCAAAACATAGCTATACCCAGATTGGACGTAGCCATGGATCAGCTCTGTATTTGAAGGGGCGCTGGACCTTGTGGAGATGGCAGGCTTTACTCCGATGTATGGTGCACATATCTCTGAGGACATAATGATGGATGAGGCAATGAGAAACGCCTGAATTTATGACTGTGATGTATCGGTTGGTTTTAATGATAATAGTGGTGATGGTATTGTTTTGAAAGTTCGTCCATTTACTAGAGCGTTTTTTGGGGCGTAAAGTTTAAAGTGGAACTCCCTCCAGTTAAGGTTGCGGGAAAGCGCTGATCTCTGAGGAAGGAGCAAAGATGATGAGATGAGATTAGACAGAGATAGTTAAACGTTCGTCTTTTTATGTTTCCGTTTTTTGATTGATCTCTTATCTGGTGTAATATCACAACTTGTATATTCCCTTCAACAATTTGTAAAACCTCTCCTCAGTACCATCCCTGGAAAAGACTTGAGGTTCTGCCCTGAAACGCAACTGAAGGTTTGAAACGAAAACAAACAGGCGGGCGAAAATAGAAAAAAAATTCAGCGTGTCGAAATTCTTCGTGAGGGAATCGAACGGAGAAGGATTGCCGCGAAAATAACCCTATAAAGAACATTTCCCAAATGGGCGACTCTGTCAGTAGGGACACAAATCTCGAAGATCCAGCCGAAAACCATCACAGAGACGCGTAAACAAAGCGAAAAAGTCCGCCGATCGACTTCCCTATACTCAAGCCTGGATAAAGATGAGTTTCAGAGGTCGCCAGCTCACTGACTCCGAGCGTGCCAGAGTACTAGAGTTTCAGGATAACATACATTACTCTCCAAGGTACGTGTTTTGAACTTGCGCGTTGATCCCGATGCATCCATTCACTTATGGACGTGTACTGACTCTTAAGCAAGATACTCAGATGATGAATATGAATACCGGTATGCGTGTCTCCCGAAACATAGTGTCTTTATGGCCAGTACTAACGTCGGTCAGTCATGTCATGTTGCCGAAAGCTATGCTTAAAGTGATACCAGCTGATTACTTCAACAGTGAGACAGGTACGCTTCGCATCCTCTTGGAAGATGAATGGCGTGGTCTAGGTATCACACAATCTCTGGGATGGGAACACTATGAAACCCATGCGCCAGAGCCGCATATCTTGTTGTTTAAGTTAGTATCTCTAAACTATCACTGCCATATAGGCCATCTAATTAACACATCACAGACGTCCAGTCAACTACGACTCTCAATTCAGATGATTCAGTAAATTCATGGACTAGTAATGAAGCTATATTATGTGAACAATATCTCATGATTTACCATCCTTCTGTGCATTATGGAGTCCTTTGGTAACTAAGAGTGTCATCTATATCCAAGGGCTTTATTAGAATCCCAGCAGTGCATTCTACCATGAACTACTATCGTCACTCAGTTGTGACTCCCTATCTTTCACTCTGAAATTCTTACATCTTTAAAGCATCTAGAAAGCATTCATAAACATTGGTAAATTCTTTCCTCGTAGTTCTTCAAGTGTCAACAACTATTGTGCAGCTGAACAGTCGCGAAACTTCACCAAAACTCTGAGACCAAGTACCAGAGGACAGTACGCTCCAGTGCTTTCGCCAGCTCATGGATCAAACAGCCACTGCCCTTGATCAGCTCGCTGACTCAGCGATTGCAGGAGTGACGCTTGATGATGGCTCTGATGAGACTCAGATCAAGGTCATCAACCTCATCATCCAGCATGGCATAAGAGATGAACGCAGGCCAGCAGGTAAGCTCATTTCAGTTTCCTTTATCAAAAACTCATACTAACAAGTGCCATAGGCAAGAACCAATCTGAATGGCTGTCTAAATGTCTTTCTGCCATTGAGGCTATCTGCGAGAAGAACCCTCAACTGCTTCATCATTCAACAAATGATATACTCATATATAAGTGCATTCTTGATGTCCTGATTCACATAATGACGTACAATGATAATGAACTGATAAGGTGTGTAAAGAATACACTGATAACCATTGTACACTTGACAACCACCAAACTGAGATTCTTTTCCTATAAAAAAGATATACGAAACTACTTCATGAGCACGTTTGACTCATATTTAACAAGTCTGTTCAAACCTGCCACAGGTGAGAAATTGATAGGATTATTATCCATTTGTTCTAATCTATTTTCTGTGCTGACTGACCATGAAATAAGGAAGAAAATCCTTCTAGATGCAGCATATGACCAGAGGTTAGAGACTGCTTCGAGAAAGATTGACTTTGTTCTTTCGGGTTTAGATAGATCAAACCAGAAGTCTCAGCTTGATCTTATCAAGTCGCATATGGTGATTAACGTCTTGAACTACTGCATCAATCAAGAATACTTGACCCATTCAAAGCTAAGGTATCTCCTGTCGTTCTATCATGATACACTTCGACTCCCAATCGTTTCATCACAACCATTGGTGAGACATAGCATTTCATATGCACTGCTTAAACTGGTCTATCGCTGTCTTGAAAATGATAATCTCTTTTTACTCACTTCTACTTTTCAACTATCCAACCTGAAAGATGCTGTGGAAACGTTAGCTGATCACTTATTGCTGAATGTTATCAATTTTATTGCATTTGTGCTGCAGCCAGAAGAAGAGAATACCGCCCATATTTCGTTTCGGGATCCGATACTTGAGAACCTTCGTCTTGATATCATGGATATTTTATTAAAGGACAAGGATTTGGTACTTGTTCAACAATTGACATACAAGTTCTCAAATGTCAAATCTCTACCAGAGTGGTTGAAGAAGGTGAAACAGACTGTGGATACTTCGAGATCCTCCTCATATATGCTAATCCTATCTCTTGGTGACTTTGCCTGTATGAGTTCAGGTTCTTATAATCATTTCTCCAATGCATGCTCCCAGTGTGGGACATGTTACCTTAACCAGCATATCGATTACGAGAGACCAAATTTATCTTCCAATTCTGATTCTGAGGCAGCTTGGAATGTATTCTTGAAAATCATGACCACAATCAAGTCGTCAGATGTTGTACTTGAAATGGTTGCGCTCATGACTATTCATAAATTCTTTGTTCATTATCAGCCGCCAAAAATTACACCAAACTGTCCAACATTCAACTTCTTAAAGAGGCTTCTGTCATCTGCAAATCGTGATGTCAGACTTTTGGTAGTGAGAACTATCTCACTCTACATAATTTCGAAACACAACGTTTACGAGAATAACACGAACTATATCATCAAAGTGACCAACTCCCTTAAAATAGATTCACATTCACATCTCGTCGAGTCTACTATCATGATATGGGGTCATCTTGCAATCTCCACTGATGGTGTGGGTGTTCATCCTATTTTGCTCAAACTCATTGACTTTTTGGCCTCACATGATTCATTCAGATCATCAATGGCATTCCATGAAATTGAAATGATTGCGCTGGCAAAGAATAAGACCCCTTGGAAACTTTTGTCATTGGTTCTTCCAAGCTTGAGTTTGACAATTGTTCAGAAGTTGACTACAAAACCTGCTATGGCGCAAAGAATATCTGATCTTGTTGGGGTTCCAATAAATCAAATTCTCTGGAGATATCAGTCGTATACTGTGCCTTACCTACTGACATATTATAAGAAGGATTTGATAGCTGAGATTGCTGCCAGCCGTGAAGGAAAGACTAAATTGGAGCTTTTGTTAGCAAACAAGGCGAAGATCATTGCATTTCTATTGGTATCTCTTCCCGATCCATCAGAGAGTAAAATACATGGTATTTTGTCCAATGTCTGTCCAGAAATCTCAAAAACGTCGCTGAGCGCAATCTGTGGGTCTCCCTTGTCTTCGATTTGGGAACTGTTGAAGATGCATAGCACTGATGGCAAAAACGATGAAGTCATTAAGAAGTCCATTGGCTTTCTTTTGCAGCTGACCACTCCCGAGGTTCCAGAAAAGCAACAAGTGAGTACTTTCTTCCAGAAGAATACTTTGGGTATCGTCAATCTGTTCACTGATGTTATTCGCGATACTAGAGGGTCCCAGCCATTTGATGAGAAGCTGAAATCCTTCTGCGCTATTGAACTACTCGTACAAATTTCCAGTTCATTCATTGTCTCCGCTTTGCCACAAATCTACACATGCCTACAATCCACTCTTGAGGTCTCACTCCTACGTGAACCAACACTAAAATGTTGGAAGGCACTGGTACATCATCTGGAAGAAGTCCATTTGATTACCCTTCTTGACCAATCCGTTGCGACAATGGTTCAGCGGTGGGATAGTTTTGATCATCGTTGCAAACTTGAAGCACGTAAACTCATTGGTGAATTCTTGGAGAAGTCTGATAGCTTTAGGCTAAAGAACATCTACACATTTTACTCGCTCGCTGATAATGATGATTTAGCAGAAATGTATGCCCGGGTCTTCAATTCTATTCAAAAGGCGGATAGGCCGCATGCTTTGTTGGTTGAGATCACAAGACGTTGTAAGCACGACAACAAATTTGTTGTCTCTCAAGCTCTTGTTGACCTTAGTCGATTCCTGAACCAGTATTATCAAGAATTTTACCATGTCTACTTGACAAAGCCATCATTCGCTTTCATGGTATCCAACCTTCTTGGTGCATTGCTCGATATTTTGAATAAATTTAAGGTTAACGATGATGTCACCATCCAGTGCTCAAAGTGTCTAGGTCAGATTGGGGCCCTTGATCCTGCTAAGTTCGAAGTGGAGAAAAAGCGAGATCAGATGATAATTGCGAGTAACTTCGCACAGCAGGGAGAGACTGTGAGATTCATACTGAGGTTCTTGGGTGATTACCTTGTTCCTGCATTTTGGGCTTCCGAAGATCCAACCAAGCAGGTGTTCCTGGCTTATGCCATGCAGGAATTCTTAAAGTTTGCTGGATTAGACTCGACTAGGTTTGACTTGAAGAATCCAGATTTGAACAGTCATGAGTATGTGTTATGGAACCAGTTCACTGATATAGCTAAGTCCACACTGACCCCTTTGGTTTCTTCGAAGTACACCGCTTCTGTGAGTAAGTACACACCACTTTCTTATCCAATCTTTGATATCACATGGGAACATAACAAATGGCTGCGTTACCTTACGTTAGACTTACTGAAACGTGGAACTCAATCCCAAGTTGCCGAGATTTTCACGACCTGCTCTTCTCTTGTCAAAGAACAAGACATCTCCTTCTGTTCATTTCTGCTCCCTTACGCTGCTTTGAATGTTGTCATCACAGATGACAATGGAATATCCATGACTGACATCAAATTAGAGATTATGAAAGTCCTTACTACCGACATTGAGACTGTTCATCACTTAGCTGTCGATAGCTTGAAATTATCCTATGAAACCATTTTCAATCTTCTTGAATACTTCAGAAAATGGATTTTTTCAAGAAAACAGTTCCTGAAGAGAAAGGGTATTAAGAAAGAGGATCCATCTATCAGACTTGTTGCTGAACTACTGGAGAGCATTCCTCAACAATTAATGGCTAAGATTTCTGTGCAGGCCAGTTCCTATGAAAGGGCCGTGTTCTATCTTGAACAATGTCATCGATCTGACAATCTGGATTCATTCGGCGATTCCTTCTTTGGTACACTACAAAGCATGTATGCTAATGTCGGTGACTATGATGCCTTGGATGGTGTCTTGAAACAATTTTCAACCAAAAGTTTGGAAGACAGAATCACTGAGCTTGAATACAGTGACAATTGGCGAATGGCACAGGACTGCTTCAAAGCTTTGGGTGAGATCAGCTCTGAGAATACCACAATTGATCCTGATACTAGACTTTTAAAGTCTTTGTTTGAGCACAGTCTCTATGACCAGGCACTGGATAAGCTTGACCAGCTTCTCAGTCTTGACAACAAGAGCATGAAGAAGGACTGGCTTGATATCGGAATTGAAGCATCGATTCTCTCTGGAAAGAGAGACCATTTGACAAAATGGGTATCACAGTTGGAACTTAATGGTGATCTTGCTGACGTTGGCAATTTGGTGTATTATCACATCGGTAAATCACTGTTGACTCCAAGAGAAGACTTGGAGTCATTTCAGAAGTCGCTTGATAATGCGTATCTCTTGTTAGCTTCGGAGCTGGGTGTTGATAGGAGGGCCTCACTGAGAAGAAATCGTTCTCAGTTTGTTCTCCTTCATTCGCTGACTGATATGGACTCAATTGTTTGCCAGAGATCTCTGAACTTCACAAACCTCAAGAACTTGATGGACCTGCGATTGCTGAACTGTGGCAATGACTTCAAGTCTAACTGGATTTTATCATCTGTGAGAAGAGCTGCAAATGATTCTGCTGGCAGCAGGTTCAACTTGGAAGATATTGGTGACTCTTGGTTAAGTTCTTCCAAGTCAGCAAGAAAACATAATAGAATTGATCTTGCAACATCCGCCATAATACATTCGATAGGTATGAATAATCCATCCACTGATTTAGAGTACTCAAAACTGTTGTGGGCTCAAGGTGATCACACTAGAGCATTGGCTTTCATCGAAGACCTAAAAACACAGGGCAACATTGAAGACAAGACGAAAGCTGTTATTCAACTCAAGTATACCAAATGGCTTGATATCTCAAATAATAGTAACTCAACCAAGATTTTGGAAGAGTATAACCGGGCAATAAAACTTGATCCTGCTTGGGAGAAGCCATATTATGCTTTAGGAAAGTATTACAACAAACTTCTGGACCTAAAAATTAAGAAGAGTGAAATCGCTGAACCGAAGGATATTTCAGGTGAGCTCGAACGTCGTACTATTAACTTTTACTTGAAGGCTCTCTATTGTGGAACGAAGTATCTTTATGAGGCTCTGCCAAAGGTCGTCACTGTTTGGTTAGACTTTGCTGAAGATATTGATCAGGTTCCTTATGATCTCCATGACTCCATGAAAGTCACTGTTTTACATGAAAGGAGGAAGAATCTCACGAGCATCCTGGAAGACATTCAAAAATCTGCCGAAAAGCTTCCAGCTTACTTCTGGTACACCGTGTTTTCTCAACTTCTCTCTCGTATATTACACTCTCACAGAAGCACTGGTCAGTTGATAATTGTAATTGCACAGCTAGTTGTCAATGAGTATCCTTCGCACTCTCTATGGTCCGTGTTGGCTCAATACAAATCTATCCAAAAGGAAAGAGAGAGAAGAGCTAAGAAGATCTTAGATTTGTTTGTGAGCTCTGATAACAAAGATACCACAGTGACTAATGCTAAATTACTTGAAAGGTCCAAGAAGCTATTTAATGAGCTCATTTCTGTTTCGAAGAAGAAAATTGCCAAGAAGGGTTCTCTTTCTCTGCAAGACGACTTCGACTTTGATCACTCAGCCACTCCATCTCCGTTGGTTGTCCCTGTGAAAAGTAACTTTGACATTACGCTGCCATTATCCATACAGGCGTTGAAGAGCCACAACGCTTTTCCAAGCTCTTCTCGAATAACAATCGCCAGATTTGAGAATAAGGTTGATGTTTTGTCCTCTATGCAGCAACCGAGACACTTATATATCAAGGGCTCTAACGGTATGAATTATGGTATTCTATGCAAACCAAACGACGACTTGAGAAAGGATGCCAAGTTGATGGAGTTTACTACTATGATTGACCATTTGTTAAAGAAGGACTATGATTCTGTGCAGAGAAAGCTCCATATTAAGACATATGCTGTCATTCCTCTGAACGAAAATTATGGGATCATCGAATGGGTCGATCACAGCAGAACCATGAGAGACATCTTGAAGATTCATTACTCTAACATCAATATCAACTTGGATGTGCCCGTAATAAGAAAAGTCCTTGACATGGATTGTGAAGTCGTTGAGAAAGCCAACGCATTCGAATCCAAGATTCTGTCGAAGTACCCACCAGTCTTGTTCAACTGGTTCATCGAGAACTTTCCCGATCCGTCCTCATGGTATGATGCCAGAAATAACTACACTCGTACTACAGCGGTGATGTCTATGGTTGGGTACATGCTGGGTCTTGGTGATCGTCACGGGGAAAACATCTTGTTCAATGAGAAAGATGGTGGTATTCTACACGTCGATTTTGACTGTCTATTTGAGAAAGGTTTGGAGCTCTCTGTTCCTGAACGCGTTCCTTTCAGATTGACTCAAAATATGGTTGATGCATTTGGTATCACCGGCGTTGAAGGAACTTTCAGAAAGTCATGTGAAGTTGCGCTGAGTTTGATCCGTGGAAACGAAACTACGCTAATGAATATCTTAGAATCTTTCTTACATGATCCTATAATGGACTGGTCTCAAAAGAGAAAGACGAAGAACACGCCACAGGCGGCACTATCCACGATCAGAAGAAAAATTAGAGGTATCTTAGATAAGGAGGGCTTGCCAATGAGTGTGCCAGGTCAAGCAGAGTTTTTGATCCAACAAGCGACCTCACTAGAGAATCTTTGCCAAATGTATATTGGGTGGATGGCTTTTTGGTGAAGATTTAATAGGTGAAATAAACTACTATGGAGCGAGCGACTCATAAGATTCATAAAACCATGTCTATTTTACCTCTTTAGGCATATCATCGAAGTCAACAAGAGTTTCGCTTCCAAGCTCGCCAGTCAAGTTTGTACTTCTCAGGACCTGAACTGTTTCATCTTCAATCAAAAGAGAAGTAGGAGTAGTTGTATGAAGAAGACCATCAATATTATCTGCAATTTCTCTTAGTGGTAACGAAGGAGGGACTGCCATCTGAGTAGATTCCCTCAGTGGAACTTCAGATGCCGCTCCTGGTGCTCCAAGAGCCGAAGAATCCACTGAAATATTGGAAGCTAACAAGTCAACAGATGATTCGTCTAATAAACCTTCCTTTGCCTCATGTAACTTCTCAATAGCATCATTCTCCACGACAGGTTTCCTTCTTGGAAGTGACTTTTTTGACGATTCTGCTGTCAAGACTGGGCTGAATGGGGTAAATTTACTCTCTGTAACGGACCCTGGCATAGTCATCTCTGGAATTCTTGGAGGCTCCGAGTTCTTGGTGCCAGTTTCAGTATCTGGAGCCTGCGTGTCCAATCCGAACATGTATTCAACTGGAAATGAATGTGCCTGTGGTGCAGATTTATGAATGCCTTCAGATGATCCAATAGATTTCATATCACTGTTACTGGTTCTTCTTCCGATGCCATTCTCACCAGCTGATGGAGCTCTGCGTCTAGAAATCATTTCAGGAGGAGTATAGACCTTATCCTTTTTGGCGACGTTTGTACTGGAAGTCTGACTTTTCTCACTGTACCACTTTCCGAGTCTCTTCATGCCATTTGAAAGAGCCTTCTTACCTGCGGCGGTCTCAGCAGATAATACTTGCATAGTTGTTGTCTTATTTCTGTCCCTTACTCCATTTGAATATTCAGAAGTGATCTCCTGGCTAGCGATTTCTCTCGAAACATACGAGCCATCAGCAAGAAACTGCTCATTCGATGTACTAATGGAAGCCTCCGACTTCTTTCTCGTTAAATTCTGTATGCCGTTCAATGTAGATCTCTTACTAAAATTTTGACTGGCTTTAGACCTCAACGAATTGTCTTCACTGTGAGAGTAATCAGCGGTGATCGATCCTTCAGCATTCATAGTTTCTCCGACATCATCCAGAGCCTCACTTTGTAAATCAGATTCCGGGATTTCAAAGTCCTCGACAACTTCTTCGTCTACCTGTTTGGAATCGTTTTTTGGACGCTCGTTTGTACTCCAGATACCGCCTCTATAGAATTCATCAAAAGTATCGAAGAAACTTATGTCATCCCAATAAGGCTCCACTAATGAATCCCTGATAGCATCTTTAAATTTTTTTTCAATCGCATTCGTTACAATTCCATAGGAGAACTGGCGCTGAGAGACAACCGGCTCGATCGTCAAATCCAAATCTGGCATTGATTCAAAAGTGTACCATATTCTGCTCGATGGCGGTGGTTTCATATTGAGCACAAGCGGACCATCGATCTTGTTGATTGTGACAGCAAGAAGAATAGTAAGATCTCTTTTCTGGAATGTGGAGAAATTTGGAATACTTGCCTTTGTTGCAATCTGTAAGGACATTTTACCAGTATATGTAAACTTGAACGACACTCTCAATGAGCCATCGGGATTCAAGGATTGGAGTTTTGGAAAGCTAATAAATGGGGCAGAATCACCAATCTCCACTTTCTTCACCTGGAACTCCTCGAGAAAATCTGGTCTATTGATCTTAGATAATTTCTTTAGCAATTTGGCCTCGACGTATTTCTCAAAGACATCGGTACCTTGCAGAGCCAAGTATAACCTCCCGATGATTGCATTCAGCCATCTGGTCTGTAGTTGACCTTCTGAAGAGTGCAACGTTTGGATTAAAGATATGATATCTGCGGTCTTAAAATGGAGAGTATTAGCAAACACTTTTGGATCCAACTGATCCAATTCTGTCCCAGTCGGAGACATTCCATCCCTCTTTGTAGCCTTGATCAACTCAAAGTACCAATCTTCTTTTTCATAGTTAGTATCACAGTAGATGAAGAACCCTTGGTTCTTCTGTGGAAGCACACCATTCTCCAAAATATCGATAGTGGAAGGCTGCCCTTCAGATTCGGATAAAGAAGCAGCAGAAGATCTTGGAGGGATATCAGATTTACGTCTGGCGTGGGATTTCAAGATACAAATTGCAGTTCTCTTAGTGAACAGCTCCCCATCTTTCAAGTTTCTCGGCCATATTGTCACGATGTTATTGGCAAGAACGATTACATGCTGGACATCCCTCTGATCCTCGTTTTTGTAAAGAAATAAGTTCCCGTGTCTCAAGACACCATAGAACCTGTTCTTCTTCCTTACGGCTTTCGTCACCTGTGGAGTCTGTGGACTAGGGTTAGCAGTTGACTGCGACTGATCATCTTTCTCTTTTTTCTTCACCAGTTTGTATAGAGCGGTATATGCTGTCTTTGTAGCGCTATCTTTGGAATCCACCTGCTTATCTGAAGCATTTGCAACAAAGGTATGGTATTCCCTGGTGACAGTGACCCAGCCAGCTTTATACGCCTTCACACCTGATGACGCCTTATCTTCAAGCTCTGTCAAACTGAGGTGCTCATACTCCTTTGAAGTCAAATCATTCAGGTCATCATCTTCTTCTTCCTTGTACTCCGGCGCTAACCTCCATATAAGGAATAATGCACCCAGAATAACCAACGGCGGTAGCGTAAATCCACCAATGAAGTACGTAATAAGTATCGTCCTCAATGACATCCCACTGGTCTCTCGATCTCCCCTTTCCTCCTGCTGACTAGTGGCGTTAAACCTGTTTAAGAAGAGAGAGACAGGTGGCTCATCCTACGCCTCGCGAATATTTCTGAATTTGTTTCTTATGTGTTTAAAGCTTTTGTATTTCCTTTTCAGGAAGTCAATGAAGGAGAAGTATGATATGTCATTTATCTCTAGAATTCCTGAATCCATCCATATAGGTTGTAGGTTATAGATCAACTCCTAGATATATAGGGGGAAGTCGGGTTATTGATGGCATGACGGTCTGCCTCGCTAGATAGTAGCCCAGATTGGATAGATATTCAAATACTACAACATCAAGAATACAACTGTCTTTAAAACCGATATAACACTACCAGAGCATCATCCAGTAAAGCCGAACTCCTTAAAAGAAGAGAGCAACAGCGGCAATAGCAGCACCGGCAGCACCGTAGGAGAGACCGTTGGAGGAAACTCCGTTGTGAGAGGAAGAGCTGCTGTGGGAAGAAGTGGAGTTGGAGCTGTTTGAAGAGTTAGCAGCAACGGCAACGGCAGCGATAGAAGCGACGGCAAGAGAAAACTTCATTGTTGATGGGCGAAGAGAAAGGAAATCAGAGGGAGTGTAGGCATGAGAAGTGAAATGAGAAGGGGATGTGCCTCAGTTTTTATAGTGTTTTTTTTCAAGTAGTTGTGGCTGCAATAGCGAAGACGCACGTTGAAAGTCCGCTCGCGACACACGCGGCTTTTTTCATGACCACGAGGCTTAAATCGAAGCGTGAAACATACAGATTAGATCAACTTCACCAAAGAGGTATGAACGATTTGACATGGTAATATACTTCTAAGAGCCTGAATTATGAATATGCCAATATGCCCAATTATTTTTGGTGATCTTTTGATCGCCCTGTCACACAGTTCGAGATGATGTACTTGGCATCGTGTTCATTCCCAGTTAGGAAATAAAAATACAGTTTGAGATGCACAGCCCAAGAATCGAGGAAATGATTGGATATGATGATGGACCCTTGTGAGGCAGAACACGTTGCTCGTTTTAAAGTACTCCGAATTGTTCCGCACTGCAGTATACATCGTTCTACATTCGCCATTGGGTCTAGAAGTAGCGCGCCCTTCGCTGTTCGCACAGGTCATGACCAGCGCATAGCTCTAGGCAACGCGTCGACCAACGGCTACTACCTTCTGATTCCTGGCCTCAAATTGTAACCTGTTATGCCTATCTGTCTTCTAAATAGCTGATCGAACTTCAGCTAACCACAGTTTTGCGGTGTTGATGTAAGTAATCACGTCTCAATCGGGAAACGTAACCTACTAACAAAAAATAATTGATAGTTAGTGATGTCAAATAAAAGTGTACTGAACTGGGAACATGTCTATATGCTAAATTGCAAATTTGAGGCCATTTTGTGACCTTCATAATGAAAAATTGCAATCGAAATTGAAATTTTAACATTTGTGAAGGGAATTTAGAGAATGGAAAGTGTAAAATACACCATCCACGTTTTGCCTCAACAATTCAAATCCGGAACAAAATGTGGAAGAGGAATTGACAATCTACAAGTTTTAAAATAACAATAAAACTTACCTTCATGAATGCTGAATCTTGACAGTTTCAGTTTGAAACCGAAACCACAAGGTTGAACCCATCAAGAATTTCAGACCATTCCGAGCGCTCCAAGAATACATTGGAGGAAGTTGCAGATGCACTTATAGGCTATTGGTTGTATCAGCGAATATATCAATACCAAAAAGCAAATTTGGAGGTGATAACACGTTATAATAGACTATAGTACAGCTTATTCGAGAGTCGAGATGCCTAAAATATTCGCCATTTTGTGGCGATAGTACTCCGTTCAAAAGCACTGTTAAATTCGAATATAGCAAGGTGTTGAATAAATTTTTCGAATGATAGTGATGGTTATTACAGATGTGCTGGTATCTGTTGTTTAGGCGAATGTCGTTTGGAAGATCAACCTTAAAAGATGAGGAAATCTTTACTACAGGAAATGACCAAATAACAATTCTATGTTTTTTTTCTGTTTGAATGTTCACTTTGTGCTTCATTTATCTTTCTTACTTTTCAATGCCTTGTTTGCAGCGTACACAGTACGATCAAGTACCGCACCTACAGTAAGCACACCACCAATAGCACTGATAACGTTCAAAAGGAACCCAGGCCATGTGGTTTGATAGTCTTCTCTGTTAATTAATTTCAATGCGCTCATCTCGAAATTGAAGAAAAGACCTGGAATACCACCTCGTGCATGTAGAGTGTTCGGATGATCATCATCACGACCACCGCTCAATGGGCGATCGTGATAGGTGGAGCTGAATTGATATGTTTCAAGAATTTTGCCGTCCAAATATTCAAATCTTGTTGGCACCACTTTGAGATAATATGAGTACAAATAGTCCTTGCCTCCTTCTGTGACCTGTACACCATCCAACGGGTTTGAAGATATGTCCACAGAGGCAGCGTAAAGTGAATTGACGCTTGGACCAAAGCTGAAGTGATTTATTCTATGCTTAAATGAAAAATCGCCCTCTTGGCTATACAGAGAAAGATCATGGACATGACGTTGTGGGGCACTGAAGCTTGCACCTGGTGCAAAATGTAAGTTACCGTTGATTCTGTTCAACTTGGCAGTACCCATAACTCTGCATCCTTCACCCATTCTTTCACGAATCATATTGACATAACCCTCTTTCTCACATTGTTCAATCTCTTTACCATCGTAGAAAGCCCATCCGACTGCAGCGTACGCCTTTCTAACAGACTGACAGTCATTGCAACAAACCTTCTCATCCTGTGGTTTGTCTTCATTCCCTGATTGGTCCCTAGCACCATAACACGGACCGCAGTAATCACTTGGAACATTTCTTTGCTCTTCATCATCACCAATCTTCATCTCACTCATCTCAATCTCATTACCTTCAGGATCCAACCTGATTTTGGTGAATCCATAATTCTGAATATCCACTTGGAGCTCACCACTCACATCCATAATATCCATAGACATCATATCACAAGGAAGATCTGGGAATACTACATCAAGGTTGATATCGAGCTTAGCGTTGCTTTCTCTGTCCACCACAAGCTCTGGTCGAATGGATATCTTGTTGAATTCAGACCATTCGTTAGCGACAAGCACCAACAAAGTTAGGATGCACCCTAGGGTAATAAACCCTCCGGACCTCGTTTTGATACGGGCATCCTCCACAGTCTTGGAAAATGCATCGAAAGACAATAGTCCTCCCTTCTTGGTCATCTTTGTGGGTGTTTTCCTCTTCTGTTCATGTTCGAATTTGAGTACGTGTTGAGTTTCATAGCGCGATCACATCGCCGGTTACGGGCAACACAACTACAGGAAGAAGGAGATCGACTATGAACAATGTATATGCAATTACTTAGAATCAAAGCCAACAACAAGGTCGCCGGCGTACTGCAAGATCTCTGCGAAAATTGCATCCTTGTTTATCACAACCTCATCATTTTCCAATGGCTTAATATTGTGACCAATCTGCACTTTGAACTTACTCTTTACCAACTTGGATGGAACAAAGAGACCAGTGAGTACATTCTCTCCCTTCTCGTTAATGGTCTGTGCATGAGAAGAGAAGATCACTGTACCCTGGAGCTTGGACTGCAGTTGTGTCACAAGCAATCTGATTGGGTCAAGCTTTGTACAAATGTCTTCAGGATACGTTTGGTTTTCAGTGATGAGGTTTTTGAATGCGGAAGAACCAGGGAGAACACCAGAGCTGATGGTCAATGGTTGTGTTTTCAGCTTGAGAACAAAATCGTAATCACCCAGAGATGGAGTAAATAACAACTGCAAAATTCTGTCAAAGTATTCGGTCTTGCTGATCATCTGGATGGCAACCTTGGACAAAGCTGTCAATCTTGCAGCAATAGGCAGTGGAATACTTTGAGACCAGAGAATACCTGATTCTTCAGATTTAGTGGCAACGAAGAATGGCACCTTCATTCCCTGGGGATCTTGCTTACGCAAATTGGTAAAATTGGCCCTGATCTGCTGATGAGCCTGAACGGACATCTTGTCAGAAAGCTTGGAGACAATCTCAGAGTCATCATCTTCTGCCTTCTTACTCAGATCCATGATCAATGGCTCTTCTCTCCAGTTCCATTGGGCCAAGAAACTCAATATTCTCAAGAAACCATTACATACAGAGGCTGGAACATCAAACTGTGCTGGATCAACGAATGGCTGCAAAGCAATCAACTCAATCAGTTCTTCACTGAAATGCGTCAGCAACAACTGATCATCAAGCCATTTCTTGAAAAGACGAACGGTGGCAGAATAGAATGGGAACTGATGCGAAAGGGTAGAGATTACTCTCGTATGCGTTACGGAACCTTGATATCTTCTGTTAAAGCTCAAATAAATGGACTCTAATACCTGTCTCTTTTCCTTTGGCGCATTCTCAATAGCGCGGAGGTACAACACTTCATCTCTCTCTGTCAAGATGCGAATTCTGAAACCATAACCGTCGGGTGTCATGATGTTCAGTGTTGTGATGTTGAAGTTGTATGGTACACTGCTATCATCTCTGACCAACTCAGATCTGTAAGATGTCTCCTTTGAGAGAATTTCATGAATCTTGATCAAGAACGCAGTTTTCACCTTCTCCAATGCAGCCAGTTCATCTGGCCATTTCACAGAAGTTTCAAATTGCAACACCAGATCGTTAAAGAAGTCCTTTGAAGATACGGCATATGGGACTGGCTGTAATTGTGAAGTGAACCTCAATGCTGGGCTAGCTGGCAAAACAGATTTGATGGCCAAAGGCAATTCTAACTTGATCAATATCTTGTACAGCTCATCATAGCCCTTAAGCAACCCGTTGAATGCAATAGGAGAGATGACCGATTGTTTTGATGATGATGGAAGGTTTGGCAATGGCAAGAGCTGGTTGAATTGTGATACTTCGCTGCTGATCTCGATATCTTCCTTGATGTGTCTCTTGAACAAATATTTGATAATAGCGAGAACAACCGGTTCTTTGTAATCAGTGGACCAAATCACAGAGTGCAATATAGTACCGTCTTTAAATCTTCTTAGTGATGACTTTGGACCCCAGAATGATCTGAATTGTGAACTCTCTCCAGTTTCAGATGGCCCCTTAATGACCAGTTTTTCAGCTTCCTGTGGATCAATGAGGAGACCAATTTTCACATTCAGCTTTTGCTGATATTGTGGTTTTCTCTTGGATATATCAAATTCTTCAATTCTGTCAAAAGAGACATTGAACCCAAAGATTCTGTCCCCAACACCATAGTTCACGATGTTAGAGATCTTAAAAGACAAGTAATTCTCATAAGTCAAGTTTATAATCTTTTCAAATGGACCAAAGGTATCATCTTCTCCTGGTGACACTTGGAACTGAATAGAATAATCAAACTTCAAGTATTCCAAGTTGGAGTTCTTCAAAAATAATGGCTCGAATCTATCCTTCACAACGTCATTCAACAGCAGCAACGTCTTTCTAGCATGTTTTACTAGTAAATTATATGAGTTTCTGGTCACTCTATGGAGTAGGTTGATCTTTGTGGTCTTGTCGAATACAGTTGGCGTCTTAAATCCTCCTTTAATGTATTTACTCGTTTCTGCGGAATCGGAATGGAACTGTAAGTATCCTTCAGAACACAAGTCCTCAGTAGCCAAGTATTTGATGATACCTTTGAACAGTTGATAACTCGAGAACCCATGAAGAAGGATTTTGTTTCCTTGCTGACCACCACCATTGAGTAAAGCAGCAGCCATCGCGGCAAATTCAAAATGACCAAACCCACCGCCTTGAATCGATGAATCCAAGCCTCTCTGAGATAACCAGATTCTTCCCAGGATACACGATTGTTTGAACTGTTCGGCACTCTTCTTGGTTTTATACAAGAATTTTAGATAGTGGTCATAAGTGGTCATGGTCAAGAGAGAGGAGTTGTATAATGGGGTTGGAGGAAGCTCAATTTCTTCATCCTTCTGCACTCTGATACAATTTTTGTTCGGAAGCAACTTCTTGGCGTCAAAGATACCGAAAGGAAACCCGATGAGGACGTTGACGGAGAATTTGGTTCTATGGAAATTAAACTCAGAATCGAGATTATCATCTGTGGATTGGATTTTTAACACTGGCGAGAGAGAGTCACCATTCAGGTATGTATATGAAAGTTTGAGGAAATCAAATTTTTCCTTCTTGAATGTAGTTCTCAAGTTCTCAGTAAGGTATCCCAAGTAGAAAGCACGTTTATGGAGAGCTCTGTAGTTCAAGTAATCCTTCTGTTGGAACAAATCAGCTGGCATTGTGACATTAACATCAACAGAAAGGCCACATGGTGATTGGATAGCAGTCTTTAGTCCAAATGATCCCACGATGGAAACGTTCTCTGGTTTACCATATCCGAATTTATAATTAACGTTTGTAGGTTTTGGATCATTGAAAGGCACCGCAGTTTTTCTATCTCTAAACCAGGAATCCACTTGCTCAATCGACTTATCCTTGAGTTCTGGAATATCTTGAATCAAATCATAGAGCTTGTGAAGGAATTTTTCAATCTTAGCAACTTTAGTATCTTTCAATGTCACTTCTTTGATCAATTCATCAATCTGTAACTTAAAGATATTTGATTTGAAGAGTTCAGCAGTCTCTCTAGCGATTTGAATATCTTCCGCAGACAAAGCAGCCGACTTCTTCACTTTGGAGTTTTGTGCTTTTTGTTCTTCTTCTGAATCATCATCTGACATATCTCCATCGCTTGAAACTTGGTCAAGATCTTGTGTGATGGTATCTATAAGCGCTGCTTTACTCATAGATGGCTTCTTAGAGAACCTTTCATCTCCCACATCCTCCCTTGTTCTCTTAGCCATTGTATCTGGGTATGTATTGGTATTAAAGGTGAGACTCAAATATTGGTATGAAACGCTGAGTGGTAAAGGACTGTATCAGATCAAAACCTCAAGCAGGCGGGGTCAGAGCTGAAATAGATTAAAAAAGGAAGAACCAAGCAAATGCAACACCAGTGGAGAAAGTGTGGGTGGGTGCGCTCTCAATCTTTGTTTACCTTCAAATTCTGTGAGTACAGGAACTTTTTTTTTCTTGCGATGCGAGGTGCTCATAATTTTGCGTGAAACTCTGGGACCGCTAGTGTAAAGTTTGGTACTAACAAATTAGCCCATCGCGAAAAGTTCGACAATTCTGAATGGTGTTTGGATGCTTTAACAATTTTTCGCAGTTCTCCATTTTCGGACAGTTGACGAGAGCAATAACGAATTGCGCAAATTGGCGGCTCCGTCTCTGGGCGGCAAGCCCTTTCCGGTGCTCGCAAAAGCAAATGCGCCAAAATTGGAGGAGATCACCAACAATTCGAGAAGAGTTCTCAGCCAGTTCCAGTTCGTTTGACTCTTTGAGCAATCAGTCAGTTGTTATCATATTTGTTTGAGTCATGATTAGAGTGGCCAGACAAGGGCTACTGACGGCGTCTGGAGTTAGAAGACAGCCTTTCATCTCAATCCAATCTTACAATACCGCACGTTTTCTCTATAGACAGATACACATCAGTCAAAAAAAGTTCCACGAACAAGATTCAGGGAAGTCATTGAAGCCATTGGATTCATCTACATCGGTGGAAAATGCCAAGTCAGCTCCAAAGCTAACGCTTTGGCAAAAGGTGAAGCATGAAGCCCAACACTATTGGGATGGTACCAAGCTATTGGGCTTTGAGATCAAGGTTTCTTTCAAGTTGGCATTGAAATCCGCCGCTGGTTATGAACTGACAAGAAGAGAGAATAAGCAATTGGAGAGAACTATTCAAGATATCGTTAGGTTGGTGCCATTCTCAATGTTTGTGATCGTTCCATTTGCAGAGCTACTTCTGCCAGTTGCGCTAAAGTTATTCCCAAATCTGTTACCGTCCACTTATGAATCCTCTTCAGATAAGGAGAAAAAAACCAAATCGTTGCGTGCTACCAGAGAAAAGGTGTCTAGTCTTCTGAGAGAGACTGTTAAGGTACAACTGCCAATTACTGTCACTGAGGAACAAACTGCTGATTTCAAAGATTTCACCCAGAAATTGAGACTGGGACTGGAGTCACCAAGTAGGGAGCAAACTCTTAGAGTGGCAAGATTATTCAAAGATGATACTGTGTTAGATAACTTGCAAAGACCACAATTAGTCGCTACATCCAGATACTTGAACCTACAACCAATCGGTACTAACGAGATGCTCAGATTCAGAATAAGATATAAACTTCTGAATATTAAGAAGGATGATAAGTCCATTGAATATGAAGGTGTTGATTCTCTGACTACTTTGGAATTGCAAGCCGCTTGTGCTGCTAGAGGTATCAAAGTTAATGGTGTTGGGTCTTCTCAATTGAACCACGATTTGAAGATGTGGTTGGATTTGACCTTGAAGGAGAAAATCCCAGCGACTCTGCTTGTTCTTTCCAATGCATATACTTATGGCAATTTGGAATCACATGAGTCTATTTATGATGCTTTGCAAGCCGTGTTGAGTTCCATGCCTGAAGAAGTGCACCATGTGGTCGAGGCAGATGTGGACGCTGAGATAACCAATAAACAGAGATTGGATTTGATCAAGGAACAGCAAGACTTGATCCACAGTGAGACTAAACAGGAGGAAGACACTGGTGTGAAGATCCCAATCAAGGACAGAATTAATCTGGATGATGCCGATGCTGAAGGTCCAAAGAAAACTGAGGAGAAGGGGTTTGAAACGACCCAAGCAAAGGAGAAGAAGGAAGAATCAAAGGCATAATCATATAAATATTATAATATACCCTGTATGTACCATATTATGCGACGTTTTCTTTGATCTAGCCTCATATTGCACAGTCAATATTCGGCAGGGCTCATAATTCCATGAGGCTCGTTTGGATGTTGTCAAGGACCAAGAAAATAGTCAGCGTCCTGTCTCTTTAGCACTGGGTAGAGAACCCGAAAAACGATGATCTTTCAGATACCGTCATACATCACAGCCGATGCCCTGATCTGCTGGGCCTTGGGCACGACCTACATGTGCCTCTTTGCACTCTTTATCGGGATGGTGCGCAAATATGTACTTCGTTCTGGTGTGCTCTTCTTCATCAGATCACCAGAGGACCCAAACACACGACTCCTACACGAGGCACTTGTGCGGCCTTTCAGATTTCAACTCAGTCGCATTGCTCTCAGTGTGCTGGTTTATATGCTCTTCATCCTCATTGGGTTCGGTGTCGTGACACACGGGTTGAAGTTGTTGGGAAGCGGGTTATTGCCCATAAGGCTGTCGTCCTTGTCTCCATTTATAATGTCTATCGTGGTACCAGCAGTGTATGCTCATGAAAGATTGGTAAAAAAGTACGTAAGGCAGTACTGGATCAGAGCATTTGACGCTTCAGCTTCCCAAATGCGCTTATCGAGTTTTATTTTGGGGAAACCACATCCTCAAGAGAGAGGTCATGTAAAGTATAGAAATGTGCTTGCTTGGTGGATGGGCGAGAAGCCAGATTATACGCAACCAAAGACAGATGAAGAAGCCCTTGAACTATTCATGAAGACTGAAGTTAAAGCCGTATTTGTCCCAGATGGATACTTTGTAAGAGCACCAAAGTTTGATACTGTCTCAAGAAAGTATGTTCGGAAGCTTTTTGTCCCAGTGACCAAAGATGATGTCCCATTGAAACCAGACGAGCTTTTGAGAAAGACACAACCGCGGTTTGATGCCTATGATGAATCTGAGGATGAAATCACAACTACAAATCAATATGAGGTTGTTTATAGACCGCCACTGTTCGGATTCCGTATCATTACTTTCATCCTAATGCTCTGGATCTTCTCCGTGATCTTGGTGTGTGGTGTCGTCGTCACAGCTAACTTCTTGGGAAAGCCGTTTGCCATTGTTATTCATTACTTGATGGTGTGGCCATTAATGGATAAGAGCTCCGTGCTTAGTGAATTATCTTTTGTGCAGTATGAGAGACAATGGGCATGGAACACCATACAAGCCGATTTTAACTCCGTGTTCATTGGATTGCGAATGATGCTTTATGGACTCAACATGTATGATAAGAATTTGATCAACAAGCATACAAATAGAGGCTCGAGATCGAATCACAGATCACTGGGTCAACTGTTTGCAGAAGAGTGGGGGGGATTCATGCTTGGCGAGTTGAAGTTCATAGGTTCTCTGTTCTCTGTCCTTTTCGCCATTTCCTTGAACAGTATCATCGTTATGTTGGTACATTTTGTTGGCGTTAGTATGCCGTTCTTAGAGGTCTGTGATCGCTTTAAGATCCGTCCTGGTGAGGCATTGTTTTTGCCTCTTGTGAACGTTTTTGCGGGTGCTTTGTTTACTGGATCCATCATTAAAGATCAAATATGGGGAGAGTTGCAACGTATGGTCATGTTTGGATTCCGCGTTGCCGTGGATGACTTTTTTGATCGACTTTGGAAACCAACTCTCCTCATCTATGCTAGAACTGTTGTCCCATCCTTAGTGCTCGTCGGTGTCCTGCTCGGTGTGGAGAAGTACTACCATGGTGACCAATACCAAACTTTCGAAGGTTTATGCTACGGCGCTGCTTCCATCCATGAAAGCCTTTTACTCTCAATTGGCCCGTTGGTTCTTGGACTAAACATCACATACACTTCTAGTAAGCTTGTCCAAGAGTATATTCGTAAAGTTAATGCGGAGGTGAAGGAGCAGTACTATTCCAAAGGTAAGACTTTGGAGAACTCTCAGGAGTGAGTCCCATACATAAATATAATGACCGTCTGATGCTGCATAACCTGTGCTTCCTGTAGGCTATGTTTTGATGAAGTTTTGATGACTTCACTGTCGTTCTTCCCTGTCATCTCTTTCCCCGGTCCGCTCACGGATGGAAAAAAAAAGTGAAAAATCAACGTCACGAACTCCACTGAGAGGCGAGACGAAACATAGAAGACCACTTCTTTTAAGGGAAAAGGAAACACAGACCATATAATGTTCCACCCGCTGAAGACCCCATCGCTGGCCAGGGCTTTCCATACTTCTTTGCGCCTTCACAACGCTCCACCAAAGTCACCACTCCAGGTGTTCACCGAGACATTTAGGCAAGAGTGGAAAAAGTCGAAAGAACTACAAGAAGGCATCAAAGCTCTTTCCGATGAGACTGGTAAGCTTGGTGAATCAGATGCATTCAAAAGAGCCAGGGACGCCTATCAGCATGCCCAGAAGCACACAACAGTGTTGGGCAGAACCATCAAGGATACCGGTGAAGTGATTGAGAAAGTTGCGGTTGATGTGTGGGATTCCAAAGCTGGTAAATTCACTAGAAAGACTATCGAGCGTACCGTTGAGGGTGTTGATAATGTAATTGCCCCAGTGAGAGAGACCAAAGTGTATAAAGATATCTCCGAGTCTCTGAATGATGGTACTTCCTCGAGTTATGGTGGTTTCGAATCAAAGGAACAAAGAAGATTGAGAAGAGAGAAAGAGCTGGCCTCAGGGAAGAGACCAAAAGCTGTAAAGGCCTCAGATGAAGCGGGCACCGCCTTGGTGGCTACTGATATCAGGCCAACCGGTGATGGTATTAACTTGGGTAAGAAGATCGAGGATTTCCAAACAAAGACCACTACTGGTCGTATGGTGTCCGATTTCAAACTGAAGTATTGGGATGAGTCTGAGAACCCACTGATTGTTGGTATCAGAACTGTGGTGGAGAAAGTAGGTGGCCTGTTTGCTGAAACTGAGTCTGCGCAAGTTATCAGATTGTTTAAACAACTGGATCCATCTTTCAACACCGAGGAGTTCACAAAGCAGCTTCGTGAATACATCATCCCGGAAGTGCTGGATGCCTACGTGAAGGGCGACGAGGCAGTTTTGAAGCAATGGTTCTCAGAGGCTCCATACAACGTTTACGCTGCACAACAGAAGGTGTTCCGTGACCAAGAGCTTTTCTCTGATTCCAAGATCCTGGATATCAGAGGTGTCGAGATCGTCAGCGCCAAGATGTTGCCATCCAACATCCCAGTACTTGTTGTTGGCTGTAGAGCTCAAGAGATCCATCTATACAGAAAAGCAAAAACCGGTGAGGTCGCTGCTGGTACCGAGTCGAACATTGTTATGAGTTCCTACGCCATGGTACTCACGAGAATCGCTGAAAACGTTGATGATAAGGAAACCGAAGGATGGAAGGTGCTCGAGTTCGTCAGAGGAGGATCGAGAGAGTTTCACTGAACATGTATATAGTTTAAGCGGGCACTACTGTACTTTAAATTCATTAAACTTTCATGTATGGCCGGCCCATCTTGGGCATTCCACAACCCCCTTTTTATCTATGATCTCGTTCTGCGTTTCTTGAATACTGTGGTGTGTAACTCTTCCTCATTTTCGTCACTGCTGAGGTCGACTTGCTTCGTTGTGGGTTCCCATTGGTTCTTATTCTGTCTGTTCTCCTCTTCTTCAGGGTCTCTGAGAGGTGATCCTAGTTTCTTTATTGGTTGACGTTTAACAGGCTCAACCGTCTCCCATTGACCTATTGAAGGTTCGTCTTCTTCGAACTTACTCTCAGATCCTTTATTTTGGCTTTTGACAGATTTCGAGCTCGTAGAATCCTCCCTGTTCTTTCTGTGGTGAGCATCTAAGACCCTTTGAAGCCCATTCTTGTGCCGTGAACTTTGCTCATGATACTTTCTAGCGATAGCGTTGTCATCAATGAACTTGTATTGTTAGTAAGCCAAGGAATTTGACTCTGATGACTTTACTTACAATCTCGCACGTCTTGCACCAGTGCCTCATCTCTGTATAATTTGTGCCGTCGCTTCTGTCATTTTATGTCCTACTAGGATTTCCGTTTTCAGAGAAAGTTACTTTTGAAGTTTGTGCAGGCAGTGAAGTAACAGCACTCACAGCACAAGAGCTTCCACAGGCTATGGGTGAGTACAGAGAAAAGAAGCATAGGAAGACGCAAGAAGGGAGTCATAGGGATAGAGACCCAAGTGAAAGGGATTATCATAGCCACCACAGGGAGCGCTCGAGAGAAAGAAGCCGATACGGCGAGAGACCCATTACACAAGATGAGCTGAATGAGTTATACGCCAGGATTCTCAGGAACAAAATGAGAGGCTCAGATGAAGTTGAAAGACTTGAAAAGAGATACGCTGAGTATACTGAGAGGTTCAAAATGCAGCAATCTCAACCGCATTTCAAGAGAGAATTTGCAAGAAAGTCTATTACTGAAGATGACATGACTATTGAAGAAATGCTAAAGGAAGAGAGGCTCACCACTGGAATGGAAACTTCTGCTATCCATACCATAACTAAGGATAAAAAATATTCGAATGATCTGGGATACCAAGAAGAAAATTCCTCAAAGCTATCAAAGTATGTTCAGCGAGGTGATATTGATCTCAAGAATATTGCAACATCACAAGCTCAGAAGCTCACAAGGGCATTGGATAGATGTCAGCTGTGTATTGAGAATGACCATTGTGCGGATATTCTAAGTATAGGCGAATCGGTCTATTTGACTTTGGCTCCGCAGCCCGAATTAGCTGATTTCACTACAATGATTGTTCCAATTAATCACCATGCAAATACATTGCACTGTGGTGAAGATGAATGGGATGAGATCAGACGGTATATGATTGCCCTCTCACGGTTCTACTATTCGACTTTCAACAAGAGCGTTGTGTTCTACGAAACGGCTGTCAATAAGAACACACATGCGGCCATTGTTTGTGTTCCAATCCCAATGACATTGAGTTCCACTATCCAAGGCTATTTCAAGATGGCAATCCTAGAGGAGGCCGATGACTTCGAGCACCAACACAATCCTATTGTCAATACGATGGAGAAGAGTGAGGTTTTTGGACAGGATGCCTTCAGACATTCTTTGGCAAAAGAGGCGCCTTATTTCCATGTATGGTTCACGTTGAATGGGGGATTGGGTCATATTGTGGAAGAGACAGATACGCATCGTTGGCCGAAAGGTGACCTCTTTGCTAGGCAAATCCTTGGGGGCGCACTCAAAGTTGATCCTTATATTATTAGGAAACAAGGCAGATGGGAACGGAACGATGAAAGAGTCAACAAGTTCACCAGGTTGTGGTTACCATATGATTGGACTGAGCAACTACATCAATGAGGAGTATAGCGCCTCATTTCAATCCACAATGTAACCCAAGTATGTACATTTTAACTGCGTAATAACATCCAATTCGTCTCAAACCCGTACAGTGGTGCAAGAACAAACACCAGCAGCGCCCCACAGAAAGCAGGGAACACAACTAGTTCGATGGAGAAAATTGTGAAGACCTTCAGCGTGGAAATGACTCCGAAAAAAAAGACATAAGTACGCCTCTCAATACCAGAAAGAGCTGTCTTTGTACGTTGATATGCTCTTCTTCTTCCTAGAAGGGACATATGCACCGTAATGAAGAGGGCTAAAAAGAAGACAAGAAGTATAAGACCACGCTCGATATTTGTCAGCGGCCTCTCTTGTAAATGTATTGCCTTCAAACTCTGGATGAGCGGCGTCACCAGGCTTTGGTAAAATGCATGAATAGCTTGTGGTGTATAATTTTTGATAGAAGCAACCACGTAGTTGAAACCAGGCTCGTATTTAATTAGTCCCATCTTCACGAGAAGAGAGAATCCACTCTTGCTTAGGATATTCGATGTCAGGAAAAAAAGATGAACGAGTGATGTACCTATCAAGGTTGGTATAAAATATGCAGCAAGGAGATATAATAAAATGGCCAAATCAGCAGCAACGACTATCATCGGAATTGGAAGAGACAAGATTAGTGCTTCTTGGTCAAAATCTGCTGGTGCAGCCTGATTAGCTCGTGCTTGTCTATTGATAGGACGTACTTGAGCTGGGGGCACGAATGGTCTTATAGGTACCGCAACTGGTGGGAATTGATCAATCAGTGGCATCAGTGGTTGATTAGCCCGAACGACAGGATCTGCAGCGACAACTGGCTGTCTGATGAATCTGGCAGCAATGGCTCTTTGACGCTCTTGTACAACTTGAAGATGTCTAAGTCTATCCTGTCTTGCGGCCTCATGATTATTGTCCAGACGTTCGTTGGCAATACGTCTGGCTGCACGGAGCATTTCAGTATGAGGTTGGAAACCATTGTCATTGGCTTGATCCTGGGGCTCATCCTCATCTTCACGATCAAGGTCATCACGTTCGATAAACCTCTCGAATTGCTCAACTTCGTCATCAGAATGAATGGTATCCAGATCAGAATCTCCATCATCTGGAAGGAAATCTGGATCTTCCTCACTGTCATCTTCATGGTCGAGGATGAGTT
Source organism: Williopsis mrakii (assembly GCA_003706445.3). Classification (NCBI taxonomy): domain Eukaryota; kingdom Fungi; phylum Ascomycota; class Saccharomycetes; order Phaffomycetales; family Wickerhamomycetaceae; genus Williopsis; species Williopsis mrakii. The sequence goes on from PPLH03000005.1 coordinate 264,061, forward strand.
CATTCTGCTGCGCTAATTCCTGCTGTTGCTGTAATTCCTGTGCTCCTCGGTCCTCCTGTTGTTGAGGGTGATCCATTTCTTGTCTCTCAAGTCTCTCCAGTCTCTGGAGAAGTTCACCAGCAAGTCCATTCCCGTTTTCTCTCATATCTTGAATCAGCCTTTGCAGTTGTTCCAGATCACGGTTTTCTCCTGCCTCTCTAAGTGGTTGAGCGAGAGGTCTCAGATTCTGGTCTCCATCTACTCTGATATTATCCAGGTTCTGTTGCAGGGCATTCAAGTTATCAAACATCATACGAACTTGATCGTGGCCCATGGCCTTCTTTCGCGTTGCGGTACCAATATCCCTCTCAACAAGTTTCTGGAAACCTGGATCCGTTGTGACCTTCTCGTTTAGCAGGAAAAAGATCAAGTTCAAAGCGACAGCGAACAGCAAAGTGTAGATGGAATCCATATAGGTCTGAGAAACGGTTTTGAGCAAATTCGAATAGCTCCAAGGATCCCCCAAGAAAGTATCATCACCATAAACCAAAGACAAGAAGAATTCTCTATGTACAGGGACGTTATTCAATGTGTACGTCAGCATTCTACTCACGACCGCCCAAAACAATGGAATTTGTAAAACACAACCAATCGTCAATATCAGCACTCCAAAGGCATAGCGAAGGAAACGATGTGCACTCTGTTGCCATTTATGGAAGATCAAGCGGATTGGAACTCTATCAGGGGTATTGTCCTGATAGACGGTAGTGAATTTATACTTCTCATGGCAGATGTCACAGCTTGCTTCTTTCTTGTTAGAGTGTTTGAGCCACTCTTCCAAACAGTCTTGATGGATGTATTTGATTGAACCTCGACACTTGCAAGGGTAGAAAAGCGGTGAGGATTCTGTAGCTTCCCCACGGCAAATACGACAGGTGTCCTCCTCCATTTTCTGTGGTTCTGTCTCCAATGCTACTTGTGTCGTTGGAGCAAGACAAAAAGATCGCTATGGAAAACAATTTAGCGGCGCGGCAAAAGCGTCAATACCCATCACCAAACACAAAGGCGCAGCACCCCCCCTCTCACATATATACACCATAAACACACACAGTAAGGACAGAGATGCTTCGCCGCCAGCCGACGATAATCAAACTCACACCAGAAGATGTACTCCACTATGACGACGAAAAGGTGAAGAATCCATCGTTTGGGGTTGGCGCTAATCAGAACGAGAGATCAGGACAGTTCCCGCCAAAGTCTAAAGATGAACGTCTGGGCGTGAAGAAGTCAGTGCGTTGATCTAAAAAGCTTTTCACTGATTACACTGACGCTCTTTTAAGCCTTGCCGCTGTTTAACGTGATAATGCTACGACTCCAGATGACCTATACAACCATGTTAATCAAAAATTAGCGAACGCCTCCAACGACTCCATATTAATTCATCTAGCCAAGCAAACCCATAAAATATCGTCAAAAAAATAGCCATATATAGTATACTAGAAGCGACTTATCACCAATAGCATGACTTGCTGCATGTTGCCTCCCAAACGGACTTCATTTGAAGTATTTGGTGAATTTGGACAACAACGACATGCTGGTGTAATATCTGACCTGGCGGTCCCCATCAGCAACACTCACCAAATTCACTGGAGTCTGAGTGCCACTTAGGGTGACCTGGGTCGAGGATTCTAAGTCTTCATTCTGGTCTTCTTCATCCATTTCGAACTGGGCTGCATCGGTGTCGTACTGTTCGAATGGGCTCATGTCACCAAAACTGACGTTGGTGAAACTAGTTGTCTCCGCCTCAGAAGGGTAAGTACCAGTTTCCCTTTCACAAACTTCATCCAAGTCATCTGGATAGATGACGTTGTTCTCAATGCCCATGTTATCCTTCTCAGTCTTGAACAGGGAGGTAGTGATCCATTGGCCATCGACGACGAATTTGAATACGATCTTCTCCTTTGGTACGCTGATAGTTGCCCTGAACTTCTCGCCTGTCAAAGAGAGCTTGGTGGACTTGGACCAGTTGTCGAACGTGCCAGTGACATAGACAGACTTGGGCTCATTGGATGGCCTAGTTAAACTGTCAGTCCTTGGTGATACTAATAAGAAAATGGAGGCCCCATACTTACCACTCGAACGTGAACTGCGTGTTGTTCATTCTATAAGTTTATGATTGTCCTAGTTTGATCTGTTGGCTTTTGTAGTTGATAAAGGGGAAGGAGGGAGATCTCCATTTTGAAAGTTTTCGCATTGTCCGATAGGGAGGGAGCTTGAACAATAATCTTTGGAGATTAGAAGGGAAAGCGTTGTCAAATGGAAGATTTGTGAGTTGAAAAGGGGACTAATAATTTTAGAGACACAAGTAGTTTATACACTCAAATTCTAACCTTAAGATCATTATTTCATGCGCTGTTTTGTCAACTAAAGAACCATGTCATCTCACCTGCACGCATTGACACATAGATCTGAGATGACAGCGATTGACCATGACGAACATGGCCAAGGTGCGATAAGCGTTAAATATTCGTTCTCCCTCGAAAATCACAACTTCTCTAGCTATCGGAATAGACCATTCTATAACGGCTTCCTTCCTAACAATAACAGAATCCCTCCCTATACCCGTCGCAGCGTGTATGCAACTTGTTGATAACGACCAAAAGGTCGCTGATCTGATTATTTGGGTCTGGGCTTTACTTCAAAGCGGCTTTACAGATAACCACTGGTATCAGCATCATGAAAAGCGATATCAGAGACTGAAATAGAACTAGCGACCAATTATATCCCCTTTAAACCATCCTTATCCATATCATCAGCATAATATTCCGACTATATCACGTGACTAGGTCCTCGGATTGTTTTTCTCTCAGAAAAATTTCAGTCTGATCTTCCAAAATTTTAGTGTACTTTATACAAGAAATTAGATACCACAAGTATAGAAGGACTCACCATGGTTGATAACATTGTCCATATTGAACACGATCGTGTCACAAACACTGTCGCTACAGATTACCCAGGTTATCACAACACGGATGAAGATTTCTCCTGGGACATTACCAAATTCAAATCCAGATTCGATATTAATATTTCCTATGTCACCGAAAGAAGTGCAAATTTCGACTTGATTAACGTTGATACCTCCATAACTAATGCATTCCGTCGTATTATGATATCAGAAGTTCCATCTGTTGCTGCTGAGCAAGTTTACATCTTCAACAACACATCAGTAATCCAAGACGAGGTTTTGGCGCATAGAATAGGTTTGATCCCTTTGAAAATTGATCCAGATCTCTTGAGCTGGATTGATACATCCGTGGAGGAGAAAGATCGTTTCACTGATAGCAACACCGTTGTATTGACCTTGGATGTCTCATGCACGAGAAACCCACATGCCCCAAAAAACTCTACGGATCCAAAAGAAATATACAGAAATTCCAGTGTTTACGCTCGTGATCTCAAGTTTGAACCACAAGGGAACCAGCTTGAGAACTTCAAGAACCCTGTCGTCCCAGCTGACCCAGATATTCTATTGGCCAAGTTAAGACCAGGTCAAGAGATTTCATTGAGAGTGCACTGCATCCTTGGTATTGGTGCCGATCATGCCAAATTCTCACCAGTGTCTACTGCGTCTTATAGATTACTTCCAGTCATTGAAATCACCCAGAAGATTGAAGGAGACGATGCTAAGAAGTTTCAAAAATGTTTCTCTACGGGCGTCATTGGCATAAACGAGAAAGATGAAGCATATGTGAAAGATGCGAGAAGGGATACTGTTTCCAGAGAGGTGCTGCGCCATGAGGAGTTCGATGGGAAAGTCAAATTGGGTAGAAAGAGAGATCATTTCATTTTTAACGTTGAATCTACTGGTGCGATGCCACCAGAGGAGATCTTCTTCAAGAGTGTCAGAATTTTGAGAAACAAGGCTGAATACTTGCGTAACTGTCCTATCGGTCGTGTTTGATAGAATTTTTTTTGCTGAAGACAGATCTTGTGCATTTATGTATTGTATGAACATTCTGGTAGAGTTTCATAGCATTCGGGTGATATCCAGACGGTCACCCATGTATTCATTATAACTAGTAGCTGAATCCTGTGATTGACTCGCAGTGGTGAAACTCATTATCATATGATATATGTCATATGGATGGATACAACAAACCATAGACTGACCTGTGAATCCATCGCCTTCCACTTGGTTTAAGGAGTAAGTGGATCCTGGAAGCACACTAGAGTGTTCATTGATGTCCTCATCAGTGTTTAATAAACATGATAAGTATAATACTATGAACTGGATCGATACAATCGCCATGTTATAGTAAACGTAGGACCATCTCGAATAAGGTGGTTCTTCACCAATGATTTGTAATGTCGAGCTTCCATGGAATAAGCCAGAAGCATTGTCTGTATGTGGAACGCCAGTAACCACATCCAGGAAGAAGAAAACTGCATTGATGGCTATTACAGACATTAGAAACGATTTGGTCAATGACTGCCTAATTTCCTTAGTGAATGTGTTGGGTAAGTTTGAAGGGAAGGGATTGGCCACTATGCATTGGAGTGCCATCCTTACACCGAACCGAACAAATGACATACTGAGTGATGTTAGCGCCAACGTGCTGATAAGATCAAATACATACTCACTTCTTTAAGTACAACAGTATGATGAAGATGTACCCCATCCTCTCCAACATCTGTGTCAGATCCCTCTTGTATTCCAACTTTCGTATTCTTAGAGTCTTCAAGTTGTTCTCATCCACCTCCTTCCGTTCAATTTCTACCATAACCATTCTGACCTTCGCGCCCAACCGTTGTCAAGGGTGTTTGAGTGCTGTGGTCTGTCAATGTTGGAAATGTGTCTGCGAATACAATCGCAGTCACCCTGTCGAATCAAATCACGTGCTTCCTTTCCGGCTGCCGGAGGCTAGTGGTGTTCAGGTGTGAAATTGAGTGTCCGGATCAACTTAATTCCTCGGAAGTGTATCCATTTCCGACCATCATTTCGCGGATTTCTTCCAACTGCCCACTGCGAAAGGTCCCCCCTCTGAAAGGTTTTTGATGGGCAGTTACCCACTAGGAGGAATATCAGGACTATCGGACAAATACCTCACTCATTTTGGATTAATAGAATCAGTGGTGAACACATACAATTTAGACTGGTGAAGCTGGCTATACGGAGACAGGTGGTATCCCCCCCCATACGAGAAACATTCCAAGACCTCGCATTTCTTCGATTCGCGTCCTGCATTCCACTCAATAAACACACTACACTGAGCACACCCACCCGCAATGAGCACAACACCACTACGGACCAGGACAAGCTCACAGTCACAGATACCGACAAGCATATCATCCTCGAGAGCCCCGTCCACAAATGCCTCCTCTTTGAACTTGTCAGCTAATAATAACACACTGATGTTGTTGAACAAGCAGGTGACCTCAAAGGATTCGCTTTATTACGTGTGCTTGAAATTAAAGCGAAGATTAGAGAGAGTACCCCAGTTGAAGCCGTACTTGAACTTAGCATACTCGAGTGCAGAAGTAGTATCTGAGAACCAGGCGTTGGGGTTATCCCAGAAGTCGGGAAGTGTCAGTGGTCATAGCAGTTATTCATCACCAAATAACGTTAGGGTGAGCAGCTTATCCACATTCAGCACTCTCAGTGATGATTCCACTGCACCATCTACTCCGGTGCCGCAGCCACTATTGACATTCCATGCAGGCGTTCTGCCTGCAACGGTGAGTTGTGATCCTGCGACCCAGCTATGGGCGCTTTTCCAACAGGGCTCACCACTCTGTGTGATATTCAACCTTGTGAAACCATCAACGCCACTATCAGTAATATCATCCGATGATTTGAAGACGTGTAAGAAGTCTATTTATGATTTCATTTTGGCTTGTAAAAGCCACTTGGAATTTGACCATGCTGACTTGTTCACCATTTCAAATGTCTTCTCAAATGAGACCAATGATTTACTCAAGATCATCAGGGTAATCAACAGGGTCATTGATGCTGCCCCTTCTGTATTTCCAGATGTGGAAGTGGACGATGAGTTGCAACAATCTGATGTGATATCCAACATCCTTAGAGAATTGATCGAGACCGAGAGAAAGTATGTTAATGACCTCGAGACCCTCATGACGTATAAAACTCAACTACTGGAACAGAACATCATTAATTCAGAGGATTTGTACATGCTATTCCCCAACTTGGATAACATATTGGACTATCAAAGACGTGTTCTGATCTCATTGGAGGTAAATGGATTGGCAGATCCGAAGTATCAACGAATCGGTTCTATTTTCATTCATGCACAATCATTCTTTAAGCTTTACGAACCATGGTCAATTGGCCAAAGGGCTGCTATTGACTTCATAAGTTCATCTCCTTTGAAACAGAAAAACTCTAGCTTGATCATCGAGAACGATTTTGAGCTCCAAAGCTTCTTACTCAAACCAGTTCAAAGATTGTGTAAATATCCTCTTTTATTGAAACAGATGGTGAAAAGTACAGACCCATCACTACCGAACTATAATGAGTTAATGACCGCTTTAGAGATCTCAAAGAAAATTGCTAATGATGTTAATGAAAATCAGAGACGTATTGAGAACGTTGAGGTGTTGAAGAAACTGTTTGATAAAGTTGTTGACTGGAAAGGTTACAACGTCCACAGCTTTGGTGAGTTATTGTTCTTCGACAAAGTTATTGTCAATGATAATTCCAAGGTATCTGATGAGCGTGAGTTCCAAGTATATTTATTTGAGAACATAATCATATTCTTCAAAGAGATTTACGCACAACAGAAGAAACCAACGATTACACTCATGAAAAAATCTTCTACGAATTTATCATTATCAGCTCAAGAAGTGCTTGGATTGGAACTGAAAGGACGCATCTCCATTGCTAACATCTATAACATTAACACAGTGAGCGCCCACCAGCTCAACATCTCTTGGTCTGGTGTGAAAGACACTGGTTCTTTCCTTATGAAGTTCAAGAATGATGAAACGCGTACCAACTGGGAGAGTTGTATCCGGAAGTTAGTGTCCAATCTTCAAGAGGAATATCAGACCACAATACAGATGAGCCAAATGGGTGTTAGTGATAGAAGAAGTAATGGGATCTCTATGTATAGTTCACAGAGATCTTCCTATTTGGCTCGAACAAATTCTGAAGTCACAATACCAACGAGTACTCCCAGTTCCCATACGAGGCAGAAATCTGAGATTCAAGTCCCATCCAGAAGAGGCACTGTGGATTCCTTGCAGAGTAAGAGATCCATATCTGAATCTTATAAGAGTACTTTGCCAGTGAACAGTATCATTGTTAAGTTGATGTATGAGAAGGATCTGTTTACGATGATGGTCCCGTTGGATATCATTGCAGAAGAATTCTTATCCAAGATTGAAAAGAAAATTAAGCAATGTGGCGGAACCATGAAAGGTAAAGTCAAGTACCAAGACGAGGATGGTGATTTTATTGTTATTGCAAGCGATGATGATTGGATGATGGTTAAGGAAATGATGAAAGAAGTTGGTGATAAAGTGTTAAATGTCTGGGTCACTTGAACATTGCAATATTAGCACATGAATAGTTCAGGGCTCATTCCAGTCGACTCTTTTACATTTACTTTTTTGTACTGCCTACAATATCTCCAGATGTTGCATGAATTAAGATCTAGAGGTTTGGAATCTCTATGTCATGACATATTTTGGACCATCACCGCCTTCTGGAACAGTCCAGTTAATATCCTGTGTTGGAACCTTGATATCACAAGTCTTACAATGAATACAGTTCTGCGAATTGATTTGGAACTTGACCCCATAATCGCTTGTATCATCTTCGACATACTCGTAGACACCTGCAGGACAGAACCTATTCTCCACACCCTGGAATTTTGGCCATGCGATCTCTGTATGCTTCTCCATATCTTGATTTGGGATGCGTAAATGGCTCTTCTCGTCTTCATCGTGATAAGTACCAGTTCTTGAAACTGAAGTCAAAATGTCAAATGAGATCTTACCGTCTGGTTTTGGATAATCAATCTTCTCGTATTGATCAGCTGGTTTTGTCAACAAAGCATCAGAGTCATGATGGCGGAATGTCCATGCAACTTGGCCCTTTAGTAACAGAGAATCTAAACCAGAGTAACACACACCTCCGAGGAACCCCAATCCACTGTTAAATGATGGTCTCAAGTTACGAACCTCGTATAGTTCTTCGTGAACCCACGAGTTCTTATATGCTGCTTCATACTCTGGTAAATCAATAAAGGGCTCTTCGACATCATGAATATCCGCGTCATATTCCTCATCTTCCTCAGTCATAATCTTATCCATTGTGGAGATCTTGTTATAGATGCATTCAGCAGCGAGCATTCCTGATTTCATAGCTGTATGTGTTCCCTTCACCTTCGGTACATTCATGAAACCAGCACTGGCCCCGACAAGGACACCACCAGGGAAGTGTAGCTTTGGAACTGACTGCCAACCACCTTCATTGAGGGCTCTAGCAGCGTAAGAGATACATTTACCACCTTCCAACGTATCTTTGTAGAACGGGTGATGCTTCATCTTCTGGAACTCCTGGAATGGTGAAATCCATGGGTTCTTATAGTCCAGACCAATAACTAGACCAACTGTAACGAGGCCATCCCCGAAATGGTAGATGAAACCACCGCCATATGTCTCGGAATTCAACGGATAACCCAACGTGTGCGCGATGAAACCCTTCTTGAACTTAGAAGGTTCTACTTCCCAGACCTCCTTGATACCAAGACCATAAGTTTGGTTCTGTCGTCCCTCTCTAAGCTTGAACTTGTTAATAACTTCTTTTGAAAGGGAACCATGACAGCCTTCAGCGAAAACGGTGACTCTAGCGTGGAATTCCATGCCTCTCTCAAAGGAGTCTTTTGGAGTGCCATCTTTAGCAATGCCCATATCTTTCGTTGCAACACCTTTAACAGCACCCTCATTATCGTACAATACTTCAGAGACAGAAGTGTTTGGGTACACCTCAACCCCGAGTTCTTCAGCCTTCTCAGACAAGTGCTTGACAACCTCACTGAGAGACGCAATATAGTTCTTGCCCTTGTTTAACATCTGCGGTGGCTCTGGTAATGGAATGGCCATATCGCCATACAAATACCTCAGGGTCTCCTTCTCCACAAGTGTCACAGTCTCTGGTGGTAATGGGATACCTTCACCATCCTCATTATAGTGCTCACTATCAGGAAACAGTTCCCTGAGAGCCCTTGGCTCAAGCACAGCGCCACTCACAATATGTGATCCCATGTCTGCTGCCTTCTCAAGAACAACAACTCTGATTTCTCTGCCATCTTCATTTTCTGACTGTAGCTGTTTCAGTCTGATGGCAGTCGCAAGACCAGCAGGACCACCACCAACAATACAGACATCAACCCTGTCAGCAGCTCTCTCTTCTGTTAGGATATTCTTGGTCTCGTCATCCATATCCTCGAAATTAGCCTCTGTTGACTTGAGAGTAATCATCGTTGTGGAGAAACATCTCTGGGAGACGTAGCCGACCTTTCTCTGTCTTCCTAATGGAGCCAGCGTTCTCGGTGTAAACCGAAGTTTGGAACAGAGTCTCAGGTCAGTCAAGAGCGCTCTTCTAAGTAGCATTATGGTGCTGAGCTGATCCCGTGGTATTATAGGAGAAGAGGGAAAGCGAAATACTTGGAGGGCATCGAGATTTTCTTGCCCGTTGTCGGCCAATTACAAAGGCCAGATTTGCAATGTTTCTCTAAGAGCTTTTGGGATTTGAAAATATGAGATATGAATGAATCAAGTTTCATGGTATTATATAAGGTTTTTTATCTTCGAATAATCAGTAATTTCATCTTTTAAGATCTATATACCGCTATTCCAGAACTACATCTTTATTGACCCCGTCGTGTCTCCTCGGAAGAATGCTTCCGAATCAACTTTGACGGGGTCCTGATGAGCTGAATCACCTCACAACCCTCCTTCCCTAAGAAGTTATTGCCAAGGGATATATATGGATTTCTATGAAAATTTCAACCGCCCAGTTCACACATTGAGGCGTTTTAACTCTTAATCCCAGCATACACCAGCTGCTCAGGGTTTATGGGCCACTTCCGTCATTTTCGCCAAAGCGGACTTCCGTCTCTACAGATCAAACCACAACAGATATGTACAATGAAGTTAAACAGAAAAGGAAATCATATATCATGAAGTCATAACACAGGTGCTTAAGAGCTAATAAACTAGAACGCAATTTGGAAAAGTGCGAAGTCACCAAGGAGAACACAGTCAAAAAGGGTAATAATGGAAACCAATTGTATGTAAATGTAAACAATGACAGTGTAGTAACGTGTATAGCAATGCAGTTAGTTGTACGTTCAATAATTGACGTCTCAAGTTATCTAGATTTGATGATTTGTGCAATTTTATAGTATAATACGAATAGAATTCATAGCACAAGGTGTTCAAAATAGCACCAGAGTTAAACCATCAGGGTATATGACTGCCAATCTATAACAAGAAAGGATAAAGCATTGTAGGAAAACAAAAGCAAAAGAGAAAATGAAACATGGGTGGAAATGAAGAGTAGTGTTTGTAGTAATATTGATTCATGACAGGGCTTTCATTAGGCAAACATCGAATCGAGCTCAGCAATGGAGATTTTCTCTGGTGTCTCGATATCCTGAGTCAAAAATCCATCTCTCACAGCCTGCAGCCATTTAGCAGCCACAGGTGGTTCACTGCTGAATGAATTCCTGGAACCATCACCAAGAGACGCACTAGAACCAGCTGGTGAGAGTCCCTCCATAGCAGCAGCGTGTAGAGCGGCAGCAGCAGCAGCAGCAGATGGAGAAGATGTTGATTTGGTCTTTGATAAGCGAGGAGCAGCAGCGGCAGCGGTGAGAGTGCGGGCTTTCTTTGATTGTAAGTACGACATAGATTTGGAACGCTTAGTGTGCTTCAAAGTAACCTTGATGTCATCGGAATCATAGCCTTCATCAAAGTTATCCAAGTCTTCGAAGTCGTCATCAGATACTGCTGCAAAGTCCTTTGAGCTCTGTTTCAAGGTGGCGCCAACACCCAACGAAGCTGTAACTGGTGCAACAGAGTAAGGGATAGAGATATTCGGCAGAGTCAAATCCAATTGCAAATCTGCAAATGTGTTTCGATTGATTCCGAGGTCGAAAGCAGTAGCACGTCTTCTCATTTCCGGACCACCAGTCATCATGAGGCTATCATCTTTGAATTTGTCAATGGCGTCATCGATAGATGGAGAACCGTTAGCTGTGTCGTTAGCCTTCTGGGTCTCAATAGCAGCAAGAGCATGGACATAATAATCTGGAGCCAAAAGACCACGATAGACGTAAACCATCCTCTTAGGAGAAGCATCAGCCCATTCTCTGGAAAGGGCATAGATCAAAGATTTCTCACCCTTTTCAACTCTCTTGACATAGGCATTCAACTTAGCAGAAACCAAATTTGAGGTTTTGGAAGACAAGTTAGCCATTTCTGGGTGCTTCTCGACAAGAATATCGCAGATCTGTTTGACAGTCATGCCTTTACCTTCCGGGTCTTTCTCAAACAAGATTTCAAAGATAGCGAAAAGGACATTGTCATCAAGCGACTTATGTTCTTGTGGTCTTGGTCTTTCACCAGTAACAGGTATGGTAGTGGAGATACCAGTTGCAATCGGTTGTCTTGACAAACCTTTAGCCTTCTCCTTTTTCTCGGACTTTTTTTCCTTGGTAGGTTTCATAGAGCCTGAAGAAACAGAGGTAGCATTAGTTAAGACTGAGCTTGTTGGGGAAGCCTCCAAGTCTTCAGAACCAGAGCTTGTAGATCCTTCCGGAGTCAACTCTTTAAGAGTCGCAGGAGTCTTAGAAGCCTTTGTAATTGTGTATTCATCACTCAAGCTTAGACGACTTGGTTTGAAAGAAGGCGATGAAGAAGCAGACTCACTGACGGGGAATGCCACAGGTCTTCTGTTTGCCAAAGCCATCTTGGATTTCAATATAAAGCAGGCGGGAACAAGTGAACAAAATAGGAAACGGGGAATGGAATGGAAACCAAAGCCAAAGGATTAGTTAAAATCTTCAGCGATTTGTGCAATAGCACTTGGATGTGGATGCTCAATAAGGGGAGTTCGGGTCCTGGGTCTTCGTGTATTCAACACAAGAATTAGTTAAAATCTCAGTGCAAAGAAAGAAGACTCCTATTGTGGTTGAGAATGTCAACAACAACTAGCCTTAAAGCGTCACACACAGCACAAGTGGGAAAATTATTTGTTTATGGGAGGACAAGTATGCCAAAGAGTGTGAATTAAGAGATCAAAAAGAGTAAACTTTTTGCTCACTTAGTGTGTTAGTGTTCTGTGGCTTGGTTATGCTTTTGCCATGTATAGATTGTGTCAATGCGCAGATCGGACCGGGGAAAAACATAGCAGACCCATGCAAACCAGTACAAGAAAGAGCACAGTCAAACAAGGCAAAGTGTACAGGAATAAACCAAACGACTCACATCTTAAAAGACTTCGTCTAGGGCAACGTCTGGTGGTTTTCTTTTCCCGGGATTAAACGGTGAAAGGTATGCTTGTTAGCTGAAAGGGATTAAAGGGGTTGGGAGAAGGATCTGAGAAAGTGAAAAAAGAGTGAAAAACTCAGAATCGGGTTTGGCGGCAATTACGCCAATTTGGCGCCAGCAGGAACAGAAAACCCGTACCACATGGGCGGTTGGGGGCGCACAGGTTGTGACTGAAGTGATATCGAATCAGGTAATATTGGAGTACAAGTGAGCCGATAAGTTGCTCGAAGTTTGAAGTGTCCTTTAATCCATAGCATGGGTTCTATTATCCGCTGATCTGATATTACTATTATTCATCACCACCATTCAGTTAGTATTTTAGTGGTATGACTTTAAATGCCTGGAAGGGTTTCGCAAAACATCCCGATTGGGTAGTATCACTGCATAGCAAGACCCGCATGGATCCTCTTGGTTGGCATAGTGACTAGATGAATGGTTGAATAAAGGCTGTTACAATCAACGCATCGCTGTGTAATCTATACTCCTATGTAGTTCTGGAGTTCACACAACCCGTATCACGGTTCACAGTTCTCGCAATTCCTCAAAATGCCTTCTCTCCAGCATTTGTGCCATTTTTCGCAATCATCACTCGATTCTGTTTATCTATGACACATAAGAGTCGAATCCTGTGCGAATTGTGTCACACTGCGATAACGCAAAGTGCTCTAATTTACGCTTAGCTTCCACTTCCATTCCAGAGTTTACTCTTTCAATGTGTCACTAACCGAATCTGTGACCGGCGCTTATGTAACTCTACTCTTTCGTGACGTTCTGAGGATGGGGTGGGGGGGGGGCCAGAGCTGATACCGGTATACAAAGGACTGGGTATCGGATTGAATAGGGATGAGGTACAGGCTTGAGTACAGGATTGAGTACAGGATTGAGTACAGGATTGAATACAGGATTGAGTACGGGATTTCGTGGTCATCTCTGTAGGACCGGAATGCACAGGTCTGTGGCATGCTTAAATGATTAAAACATAAGGTCGGCCAGTAGTTGGAAGCGTACAAATTAGCTGTTGTGACATGTCTCCAAGAACTCATAATCGCTTCATAAGTTCACTTGATTTTAAGTGCTCACATGAGGCGATAGTTCTCTTGAAATCATCAGTCCAGTACTGATCCTTGTACACATCCTCCTTAGAATCTGGTGGAGAAAACCAATAGTTCAAGGCAATATGGAAGTTGTCACTATCATCTGATCCAAATGATGTGACCTCATGGAACCACCCCGCCGGCAAATAAAGCATTTGCCCTGGCTCCAAATAAGTCGACATTCTATTAGCCTTGAAGAACTCTGGCCAGCGGGATTCTGCAAAAGATTTTAACTTCATTCGTAATTCGTCTGATTCAACCTTGTCCAGATGCAGAACTGCAGCTGGAATACGTGAGAATGAAGGTGGATCCTTCTTGATCCCCTTGGAGTCAATCACTCGTGTCTCAAAGTCCTGAAGGATTTCTTCCTCGGATTCAATGGCTTGGACCAACACCTCTCTTTCTTGTTCTGATAGATCTTCATTCTCTAATCTCCATTTAGCAACTTCTGTCAATATCGCACTATCACCTCGCAAGGACCTCCAACCTGGAGCATTCTCATTATTCTTATAATCAATCACTCCGGATGAATAAATATGTTTAATACTACCCACAGTGTCCATCCTTTCCGCATCCATTGGGGAAAAAATCGTGAACCTCTTAGACCCACAGGTTGGGATATATATATTGTCAGCATGGTCATGGTGTAGCCCTGATGAGACACCGCCCCCAAAGACTCGACGACCAAGGCCATAGTCTGACGCGTTTGGATCTGGTGTGAATTCATCCTTGGTTTCATTGGATCTACCAACCCATAAATTAATCTGCTGTGTCACCAGCTTGTCCATTAGGGATGGCTGTAGGGTCAAAGTGCCTACAAGTTTCGTTAGTGGCTTCTGTATACACTCCTGCACACGGGCTTGGGCTTCACTGAGATATAACGGTTCCCCTGGAATATCAGATGTGATCAATTCATCATCGCTCCCATTCGCAGATGTTTCTGACATCTCATCAAAGTCATCATGCAGGTTGTCAAAGTCGATAGAATCATCTTCTGAGAATGTGTCTATGGGAATTGGCATTTGATCTTTATTGTCCTTGTCTCCACTATCATTATCACTCTCATTTGCGACGTTGGTAATTATGGCATCATGATCCTGTGCCTCCTCATGATCGTGGATATCCTCCATCTCTGACTTATATGCTAAAGCCTTCTTGACCTCGTCAGGATCATCTTCGTTATATTGTGTAGTTAAGTAATAATCATCCACACCCGCTTCCAAGGTCTTCATAAAAGTCTCAAAACTCATCTTCAATCTTTCAGTACCGGACCCGTAGCCACCATTATCCTTTCTTTCCACAAGCAGTAGGTCGTCACTCTTCAGTAGGTCTATTATCGTATCTGGCTGGAATTGCTCCAGGTTAATCTCTTTTAGAGAACCCTGGATCACTGCTGGTCTACGAGGTCTCACGAAGTCCTCAAAGAACTTTTGGCTGTCATAATTGTCCAAGCATATGACAGGAACCTCTTCAGTGTCTGGATAGTATCCATGATACTCATTCTGGAGTGTTTTGGTACGTTTCGCCATCTTTCAATGCTGTTGTTCTTTTATCTTTCTATCTCGATATTGTCAAGAATTTCTGAAAAAAAAGTGAGTAGATAGAATAATTAGTTAGGAGGTCTACAGCAAAAGATCTAACAAAACGTCGTTAAAGTACTTGAAAGAGGTAAAAACAGGAATATCTCTCCAACATACAGCCAGCTGTATGTTTACCCAGGAGAATGGGGAATATAGAAGTGAGAAAGACAGCGTCATAAAAATGAGATAAACGAGAAAATACGGAGGAACGATGGTCAAAAAGGCAGTAGAAACATCAGTCGTCGAGTGATCTCTTACGATGGAGTGCTGTATCATATGTAGTCTTATGTGTCTGTCTTGGAGCTCTTGGAGTGAGGATTCTAAATTCAGCAGACTTCATCATCTCAACAGGACTAGCAGTGCCACTCGATTGAGGAGTTCCATAACAAGAAAGAGAACCACGAGAGCTGAATACGGAATCAGAATCACTCGAACCCTGCCGGGAAACAGGAGGTGTTTCGTAATAGTAGAATGGCGTCTTTGGTACAAACATTTGTTGACGACGATATTGTTCATTCGCGTACGAATGGACAGCTTGAACCAACGGAGAAGTCATAGTCTTGCTGTAGAACTTGGACTTGATCGCAGCTGGAACAGAAGGATCACGTAAGATGGCAAGCACTGTATCAATCAGTCGCTCCATGTTTGGTGTCTGAGTGCTCTCATGAGCCACAAACGACTTCTCCTCTTGGAACGTCAAAGAGTGAGTTGAAATGATGATAGCAGCCAGCGCGATTTGGGAAACGGTGCTTGCAAAAGTGCACCGATTGTGAAACTGCATCAATTGACAGATGTAGTTGGCCATCTGCTTCACACTTTTGACAGATTGTTCTGTGAGCTGATTGTTTTGTTGTTTCTCCAAGAGAATCAAGTCAATGTACGAATCGTGAGTTGGTGCATCCACTTCCCACTCCAAGGACTTGAGAACATGACACTCCATCTCAAGGAAGAGAGCTTGAGGGTAGCAATTGCAACATGTAGCCCTCAAAAAGGCCAAGGTTGGCACTTTTGGCTTGGCGTCGGTGAACTTAGCAGCAATCCACAAACAAGTGAGTCCCAGTAGCTGAAAATGATCTTTTCTCACAACACGCAGTGATGAATAGCGATCGATGATGCTAATGGTTAGGTAAAAAGAACCAGCCGTCAGCTTCAGCCTTGTATGAACATCCAGCAAGAAATCAAACAGAATCGGCCTCATCGCGACAGTGATCTCTGGTTGAGTATAAATCAGTTGAGGGGTCATCTGATTCTGTTGTTCGAGCTCATTCAAGTGGTGGAAGACGTCTAGACTGTACTCTTCGAGACATTCTTGGTGTGCCCTAGTTTCCATGGCCACAACGTGTGGATCCTGTGCCAGTAAGTGGGCCTGAAGCCTACGCTGGTGTGTAAAGGGTGTGTGTATGTTGTTATTCGTTTCTTGGACCATAATGGGGTGAATGCAATAATGCTGGGGTTTCTAATTGGACTAATAAGTGAATAGTAGCCCTATCTAACGTTGGACGATTAGGTTGAAAAAAAAAAAGGAAGAGACCAGGTGATGGAGGAAGAGAGGAGGTGATTGAAGTGGAGGGATGGTGTGTGATAAGGGACTCTAAGGTCCTTTTTGATTGTGAATGAAGAGAAGGTCACAGAGAAGCTTAAACAAAACAGGATGAATGATGCGGGAAGAACGAGGGAAGGGCAACGTTTATATATAAACTGCCAGAAGGGAAAAAAACCAACACCCAAAGTCGGCCAAGCGCGTGCTGCACCGTCCTGCACATAAATGACCTAGATGCATGTATATGTTAAGGGGTGTGGTCTAGGAAATCCTTTCCACCATCGAACATGTTGTGGGCGTAACAAGTCTAAACTGGCGGTTGCAACTGAGATAACCAAGGACGCAGATATTGTAAGAGTTTCTGGTTGCGGGAGCGGGCCAAAGCCTAACTTGTTACACCAAGCACAAATATCATACTTCTTAGCAAAAATATCTGTTAATCTCTATAGACAATCGGCCATACTCCGAAGACAGTTGTAGAGAACAGTTTCCAGGGAGTTCGTGGCCTGTTCAAAGACATCAATGTGAGCTGTGAAACATTCGTGCTTCGCAAGGTGATACGATCCCTCTCTGTAAATAAGTGCTCAGATATCGAGTTCATTAAATGCCTGTGTTATTGTTAGGTTTAACCGAACAAAATGCTGCCGGACCCCACCTCCAAGCCGAAAATTTTCGACTTAGGAGGATATCAAAGGATTAGTTCAGGGATCCTGAGACATTGTCCAATGAATCATGTAAACTTTAAGGTTCAGCGCTAATATCTTGATGACAGGTTCCCAGAGTTTGAAAACGGTAAGTGCCACAATCCTTGATTCTTGAATTTGAATCCCTGTACCTCGTATGTGGACTGAATCTCGACTCAGCTTTTTCTGATGTCCAGTTGCTATTTCGAGCGTTCTGAGTCCTTTCAAATGTTGTCAAAATAATTTACAAAAAATAGAAACTTCGATGGAGACGATAGTGCACACATTAGCACTGCATTCATCAACTGAACTGAAGAAGTTCGCTTTATAGGGAAATTTCTCGCGTCATGTCATCTCGGCCAATATGTCTCACGCCCCGCCAATCACTCTGCAGAGAGCACTGTTCTGAAATTTGAGGCATCAGCTCAGCACATGACTGTTGGCTCGAGAATCGTAGAAGCAGTGAGCATTGAAGATGCTTTATGGGAGATATGAATTTACAAAAATGATTCGAATGATCCTCCACTACCTTCAACAGAATGTTGATCAGTTTTTGGTGGTCTCGTCTCCACGGCAGAAACATACAAGTTATAGTAAATGTACGCTTACTGCGTCCAGAGCGAGATCAGTCAATATATTAAATGGCTCTTCTCAGTTCCCGAACAACACACGCTAATGAAGCTCTCATATCCAATCACTAGTAGTTTGTCATTGTCGAAAGAAATGGGTTGCATGAAGGGCTCATCAGGTAGCTCTCAGTACTATGATAATCACTACTCCACCATTACAGCTGTCATGACTCTCGATACATTCTAGACATATCTGTTAGGCTCTATTCATTTACTAAAGTCTTTCTACCTTTTGTACTTGTTTTCGTCATGTACAGCAACATATTATTGCGAATATTTTGGATTCTGACCAAAGGAATATCGCAACGTGTCCAACTGAGTTGGATGCTGCAGTCACTGAACTGCGTATACCTATACTGCCTCATTGGCTTCTTGCAACGTCGAGTCGACTATAATTATCGTCCTCCCGCAGGCCCATGTATGATCAGACTTGAGGTAGGTTCTTACCACACTGTTCTGACCGAAGTGAACAATCATTAATACGGCCAAACGGAGATTATTGCAACCTGAAGAATTCAATCACGGTATCAAACACTGCCAATGGTTCTTAATCATTCTTGATAATGCCATTGCCTTTGGGCAAACTTCTTGGTTACGACACATACATCTTACAAAAGACTATTAAGTTCATGTTTTTCAGGGATGCTGGTATTAAATGTGAGTCCAGCTTTCGGCTTTCAAAAATTTTCGAAACCCTTGTAAATACTGACACAGAAAAATATCTCTTGCGAGCTATCCGTTGAGTCTCCAACTCATCTAGATCTTCTTGTCGTGTTTGAAGATTTTCTTAACAGGTCTGAACTAAATCGCTGATAATGCCCAACAAGCAGCTGCACCTTAATAACGTGCGTCTTCAAGAGGGCACGTCCTGCACCTTGTGCATGCAGAATTGATGCACACCAGTGCTCACACCATTCTACTGGTGGAACGACAACTAAGAAGCCAATAACTCTGTACACTTATCGAGTCTAGAAAACTTGCCAATTTGTACCATCAGCTGAGCATAAAATACCTTAATTCTCGACTTCATTTGAACAAAAATTCTAGTTTATGCCGCTGTTGTGGGAGATACAGGCAAAATTTGCTGAATTACACCGTACATCGTACATATCATCAAGTCAAACGCGGAACATTTCGATTGCTAACAGCACAAATGATGATGAAAAGATTGTTGGTTCTTAATATCTTCTTTGTTTTATTCATCAAGGGATGTTCTTGTGGTTAGAAATCAAAACCTCTCAAGGCTTGCGATGTACCATGGCGCTTGGTTGTTGCTATGGTTATGATGTCTTAGGGCTATGGATGTTAGGGCTATGGACGTTAAGGATAAAAGACGAGCTTTAACATCAATGCGCTCTTCTAATTGGAAGTTGGAGTAGCTCCTAAATGAATCATAAGTTTAACGATGAATATACCCATCGTGTATTCATCATGAGTTGTCGTTTCTATAGTAAATCGTTTAGTCAGTTCTCTAAATTCAGTGTGGAATGACCTCATACTGAGGGAGAAGAGAAACGGGCTTAGCAAACGTTCTTAGTGAAAAGTGAAGATTCTTATTCCATGATAGTCTACCCCTACGCTGTGATCGATATACTGTTGCAGTGAAATGAAGGAAGATTCACGTTACTGTCTAAAGATTTCTCTTTCCTGTGTACCTTCATTTAGGTAGAAAGACTGGGTCGATTATCACGGGGTAAGATTCAATTTGCCTATGCCGAAAGTCTTCAAATCTGCGAGTCATTCGACTCTTTTCACAATCCTAAACGGGAGATGTAAGCTCGTCATAGATTTGAGAGATGATATCAAATTATGTGTGACATCGAATTGAAACCGCAGCTTCGGTGCGAGGTTAATGTCATCTCGTGTTTATTGCTTTCCAATTTTTGAAACTGAAGCTAATAATGATGATCATTCAATACAAGTTAAGTGTGCCGTGTACTCTGCGGTATAAATATTAACTGAATCAAAACAATAAGTGTTGTGGGACCATCATAAGTCCTAAACACTATGACAATGCAGCATCAGCAAAGGCACAACTCTAGTACAATGGATCTATGATTTGATCCTCAATCACGAGATCATTGACCATAACACAATGTGCTGCTGTGCCTCGCTATACATGATGATATTAATTATACAGTACAAATCCAGGGAATTGTAAGTGTTAATCCAGGTGAAGGCAGATCTATGCAGTCCCTGAGCCTTGTTTTGATGGATACAGATACACACATACTGCAGGCCGCCGTGGTCTGGCGCAGTGTGGAGACTTCTTTCACATGAAGCAGCTGTTTGGAATCTATCTGATTCCCTCTTTTGATGAAAGACCTTGTCAAATCATGAGCAGTAAGCTCGCCGCCATAATAATGGTAATGTTGTTGTATACCGACTCAATTGATTGTTCTGAGGGGGCTTTTGTTCTTGTGTGGTCTGAAATTTTTAAAAAAAGACATTCGTATCCATGCGCGCTAAGTATTTGTGTCGTTGGATCTGCCCGCGACGTTCGGTCATGGAGCTGGAATTTGACAAGTTGCTGCTCTCAGATTGCTACACGAGTTCCGTTAATTGATTATGATGTATGGATGACGGTACTGTTCTGGAGGATAATACTAAAATTTAAATCAGCATCACTTCCTCTTTCCATCAATGTCCATACCTAGTCTTCACCCGTTGTTTTATGTGATCGTCTTCATTGCATATGAGCAGAGTTGGGGTCTTCAATAAAGACGCCCATTAGACATAATAGATGTATATTGTGTGAGAGCTCAGAGCTCAGAGGGAGCCTCGAAAAGCCCGCCTCGAATGTGAGTTCAGAACTTAAAAGATAAAATAAGTCTGTTTATGTCAATTCAATAAACCAAGCCATGTAGCGACCTCATGGTTAGGGTATCCCTGTTACATTCTACTTACCCCCGTCAATATGATCCTAAACTCTTAAGGTTCTCGAATTTCAGAATCACAAAAAAAGCAATAAAGTTGACAAGGCATCTATTTGATCGAAGGTTTTGACTTAAACTTCGTGATTCACTAGAAGTACCGATCTGATCTAGGCTTTCACGGAGATCTTGGTTGTTAGATTTTGACATTTAACAACTCAACGCATATATCGCTAAACTCTAATTGAGCCACTATTGCAATCACAATGATTTTCTCTGTATGATTGATCTTTTGAATTCAAGCTAATTGAAGGATTTTCAGTTCCCGAGATATGGTGAAAACATTTAGACAAACAGCCTTGATATGGGCTAGTTGCCTTTTGACGCCAAATGAAAGTTCATGGAAGACGGTCAAAATTTTCTATTCCCATAGCAATACAGAATGGTGGCTCATGTCACTTTTTAGGGTGGATGTCGTTATAACACAATATTTGGAGACTTGAATATCGATATGTATGTGGGCCTACATTTCAATGTCTGAATTGATAACAAAGCCGAATGACCATGCTGCTGTCCAATAGTTTTATCACTGGTAAATAAAAGTATAAAATCGATCGGAGATCGCAAAGCCAAACGTACTTTTAATGATTTGACATCTGGCCTTAGAAGTTGCCAGTTTGCAGAACGACAATTGACAATCCACAGTTATTTCTGATATGAAGAAAAATAAAGTTGCAAAGCCTCAAGAAGCCAAATATGGACATTCCGGCTATGTGGAAGATATCAAATTCTCTGCCAAAAAGACAAATACCAATGACGTCTATCTTGTTCTTTCGAGCAAACCCTGGGAGGCAGTGTCATTTGCTAGAAAGAAACTGCGCGCTTCCAAGATCTGACTTTTCATCTTCGGTTGAAGTCATGGACTCATGGAAGTTTTTTTAATATGATGACTTCTAGCGTTATGGGCATTTATCACAACAATTGTTTGGGCAGATCCTTCCCCTATGCGAATCATTCGTTGTACTCCCCGCGCGAAAGGCCTGAATCTTTAAAATTGCCTAATCAGGAATAAAGTGACCGCGTCCCCAATTTTGCCAAGTCCTGGTAGTCCCTCATCTGTATGTACTTGGGATACACATTGAGTAAACTGGGGTGTGAAGCGATTTGGTTGCTTGATGACCTGAATAATAAACTGTAAATGTAAAACAGTTATTCTTTTGTTGCAAATGTCATCATCTATCTTGAAAGTGATCTGTCCGAATTATTTATTGCCTGTATGTAGCGGGGGTCCAAAATTTTTCCAAATTTTTGGTACATCATTGAAAAAGCAATTAATCTTACACTCTTGAATCCAGATATGTAGTAGTACAAATCAGACAATTAAATTATCGTGGTCTGAAATGTCAACTGGTTGTGGTGTTATCGGTACATGTGAAATACCTGAAGTAGCAAAAACCTTTCAGTACCTTCAAGGTTTTTAGAGGTGAGAGTATTAAGTTTTACTCTTATTGGCACAATTCCAAGTCTAAATATTGAGAGCTATTTTCAATCCTTGTTGAAATATATACAGTACGAACGACGTACATGGTAGCTGTCACTTGCCTTCTAGCCGCCGAAAATTACTTCGAGTAACCACTAATTAGTTGGAAGTCTCGCGCATATTTTTACAAACTTTAGGTTATGGTGTGATCCCATGTGCAAGCTTCTATAAACACCATGAAGAACGCTGATTTCAACGGTCATGATTAGATATGATGCGCAAACCTCAAACCAAATTATCACACTCCATTAGTTTGACTTCTAAATTATCTCATGCTCCCGTGCAAACCATTCCATTTTTGTACCCCTTTTAAAGCCATTGAATCACTTGGCCCTGGGAATAGTCCTCCTACCTGCCGGGTCCAGACCCGGTCGCGAAGAGTCCCCTCAGCAGTCACACAGCACATAGAGGCGTTGCAGTAACGCCTTCAAAGTTGTTCACACCACCACCATAAACATAACCGCACGTGATTTACTATTTTGATAGTCCCACAAGACTAATGGTGCTGATATGATTTATCACACATTTCCAGATTTTTATTCAATATGACATTGAATTGATCAGGCTCGGCAAAAGATAGAATTATAGATATTGACATGACCCTCAGACTCACAAATCACTACTCTGGTGCTGTTTGAGGATATCGATAGGCAAATTATAAGTTGAAATTGTGGGTTATGAAAGAAATAATTGAGATTACAAGTTCCAAGTGCCAAGTACCGAGTGCAGAATATTTCTGCTTACTATATCATGTGTTGTTCCTCTTCAACCCATTCTGTGAACTGTTGCAAGTCCTATCTACGATCTTTCACTTTGAAGCAACATGACGACTAGCATGAAATGATCGTATTAGAGTTCACTGCTATAATGGTTGGGAACTCGATTGACTTTTCTCATTTGATAACTCAGAACATAGGATATAATCTTCGCTAACCGCAAACGTTTCAGTTCTTGTCAACGGTTAACCATATGTCGAGTGAATCTGAACTTTTCCAAACTTGAAGTTTGGCTAGTGTTTGAACCTAGTCACAGATCATCAGAGTTTCAGGCTTCGTCTTCGAGGGAATATACTGTGCCTTAGATGAGTGCATCAAAAGAGTTATGACAATGTGTGCCATCTTCTAATTTTCAGTTATAACGAACATTTTAACTCATATTCAGCAATAAAAAGAAAATAACAATGTTAGGGCATGGTCCGCATAGTAAATCACATGGATTTTTCTGATTTATTGTATATTATAAGATAATTACTGTCAACTTTCAAGGAGTTTTTCTAGGGTTGCGTTTACACCTTATTTAATGGGTGTTTATCGACAGTTCTCTGGGTTGTCTCTCTGGTGCTGGAGCTAGCTCGCGATATGGGCTGCGGAAGCCTTCTGCTCCCGAAAGTTAGATATAAATTCATTATTCATTCAACAAACCGCTCGCTAGCTTTGTCGTCCCATTCTGGGTTCTGGGCCATCTTCTGACGACCATATAGCGGTGGTTGCCTAACGATATTCTTGCATCTCAAGATATGAATCTTGAAAAGGTCAATCATCTCTCTGTGCTGATATTTGGCATGTTCCATACAGGGCACGTCGAATACCTCATCCAACTCCTCCAACGTCAATGATTTAGTCTCTGGAAGGAACCACAAGACAAGGAAGAAGCCAATGAAGTTCCAGCCGGCGTACCAACCAAAGGCGCCTTGTGGCTTGAAAGCGTCCAAAAGAGATGGCCAAGTAATAGCAAGGACAAAATTCCAGAACCACAAGTTACCAATAGCCAATGATGTACCAAGAGTACGAACGTACAAGGGAAAACATTCAGCAGTGTATGGGAAAGTGACGACGCCAGAACCAAAGGAATAGAAGATGGTGTATATGTATATTCCGAGAGAGATGGAAGCAACACGGCCGTTTGGTGAAGTGTTTTCATTTATCCAGAAGGAGAAGCCTGTCATCAGCAGAAAGATACCCATCAATGGGAAAGTCATCAACAGTAAGAATCTTCTACCATATCTGTCAATAGTGAAGAAAGCCGGAAGGGCAAAGACGGTATTCAAGACCCCAAATCCAAGGGACGCGCCTAAAGCATTAATCTCAGCAAAGTTAGCCTCAACAAATATAGAAGATGAATAGTAAGCGATAACATTGATACCACAGAATTGCTGCATAAATGTCACAATAAAGGCACCCAAAGATGCGTTACGGTTTCTTCTAACGGTGAAGAGATCACTTAGACGCTGAAAAGTTGGTATGTCCATGCCCTCCTCTTCTTTCAGCAGTACATACTGGTAGAACAAGTCTCTTGCAGCCGTGATATCATTTTTACGAATAGAACGTAATGAGTCCCAAGCCTTCTTATATTCACCTTTACCCATGAGCCAACGGGGCGATTCTGGGCAAAACGGAATTTGAATAAGGGCAAAGAGAGCTGGAAGCATAGCAGAACCAAGCATGAGTCTCCAGTTCAAACCACCACCAATATCATGTGGTGGAACGTAGTAGAAGGCCATACAGAACACATAACCAAGAGCAATACCCATAGCGGTGAAGAACTGCCATAACATGGTCAAGGCTCCACGGATAGCAGCAGGTGCGGCTTCAGAGGAATAGACAGGGACAGTTGCTGACTTTGGACCCAGGCCGAAGGCACCTAAGCATGCTCTGGCAATGAAAAGGTGCCACCAATTATCATCAACAAAGCCTTGCCAAACGCAAGTGACGCAGGAAACAACACAAGACCAAAAGATAACCCACTTGCGTCCAAATCTCTTATTCAGGGGATCTGTTATGAAGGTCGAAACGATAGCGCAAAACAAATATGGGGCACCGTTGACCAAGCCTTCAAGCCACCTTGACCTGCTATCTCCATTGCCGATACCCATATATGTTGGATAGAACAAGATAGCACCATTAATAACAGACTCATCAGCCCCTTGGGTAGCGGCACAAAGAGATACAGACAAAACGATTTGCCACAGCTTACCTGGGATATCCCATGGGTGATGTATCTCCCTATAGAGGGCCTCTTTCTCATCTGCGCTAAGGATGGTCATCGTGTTGTACTCGCTTGGTGACCTTGCAACAGCTGCTCCACGCGCAAAGAGTTCTGGATCGGCCAAATTATGCCTGACAGCAAAACTCCGACCCATCTCCATTACCTGGTACTCGTCGTATTGCCTCAGAATGTTTTTGTCAACTGGGGCCGTACCGTCTTCCAAATCGCTAGAATGTTGGAACGGAGCAGCACCTGAAGATGCAGTCTTTTCTGTTACGGTCTTTAGCCCAAAGGAGCTCCGTGACTCTGCAGAGGTGAAAGGCTTCTCGTAGTCTGAAGTCATGGTTGCTGTTTGAAAGTGCAATCGCTATAATTCAAGAACAAAGGGGCGCCAATTCCCGTTTATATAGTTCACTTCCATCTTTCGGTGCTCAGGTTCCCCAGGTTTCTATGAGGGCTGCAGCACACTGCGTCTTAGAGTAATGAGTCGAGGCAGTCCTGCCCCTTGAGCACCGAGACATCAAGAAAAAGAAACAATGTTGGGGTTTCATAGGACGTTTCATGAGGTTTCTGTGTGACATTAACAAGTAACCAGTCAACACACTAATGTCACCTTTAGTTGGTGGCAAAGAAGTCCAGATGGCTGGTGTCCCTGCCGAGAACCAGGACCTGCACCTGTCTTGACGCCTGAGATGGTAAGCACACGCCGAACGGTGCAATATGACGTTACCAGCAATTCAATCCTTTCTACACCATGTTGACAAATCGGGCAAGTTGAGAAAGGATCTTTGCTACACAGTTACACAAGTGCCTACAGTCCATCCTTTTAGATGATGCGATTCCATTCTAGTTTTTGTCAGGATTAAACCATCGAAAGCTTTTGGCTCGACCCGACTGCAAGACGGGATCACGGAGAAACCCATAAACCCTAAATGAGGCACTAGTGTGCTCTGAAAGTGATGCGTGTGTATAACATGTTCGCCTTTTTCTAGCATGATTTCATATGTGCAAGCTACATGAAGATATTCACATTAACGTCATCGAATTTACTCATACTCCTTCCGTGACCGTCCAAGACTTTCTATAGGGATGCTCAGTATCGTGGCCTTCGTCCTCGACTGATGCTCGGGTAGATGTTCAGTGCTACCACTCCTTTGTCTCATAGTGAAACTACTCATGATGCTTTGCTGCTCCCTTGGTGTCTCCTCGCTATCTGTAGATATGCGACTCAGGTTTAGAGAGGATTCCGGAGGTGATGCTTTACCTGGTGTCGCACGTAGCGAGAACGTTCTTGATCCATACGAGTTCGAACGCGATTTGTACGATGTTTGTTGTGAATTAGCCCTTGTGCGTGACTCAATTGTGGAATTCCTGGACCTAGCGGATGAGAGCGATGAATTTGAAGGAAAAGATGATAATAAATGCTCCACTGGCGGTTCTTCCCGTATCGAAGGTATGATCCCAGGATTCACAGAGCTCGTCGTAGGCGAATATAGTACCGGTGATGATAGTGATTGTGGTAGTTTGATACTGAGTCCACCAGGCGAGTGTGACCCTGATGCTGCTGATGAATAGATGTATGAATTTGAATTTGGGCCTGTGAAGGTCAAAGAGATGGCACTGCGCGGTACAGGTGATCTGGTGGTACTAGCGGATGTCACTGATGAACGGCGTGCGGTGGTGACGGAAGGTAATGGTGGCAATGAGTTTGAATGCATCCTATCTGACGGGGTATACGGAACCAATGGTGAATCTTTGAATGAAATTGGCGATGAATCCTCCAGATTATCACTTGAATTCGATCCAGACATGACTTCCTTGAAATACCTTTCTACTTCAAAGCTGGATGCAACATCAATTGGCTTGAGCCCAAGTTTGTTCTTCAAATTCGTGTCGATCCCATGATGTACCAATACTTTGATACACTGTAAACTCCCATATTTCATTGACAGATGGAGAGCGCTGTTACCTTCATCATCAACAACACCAATATCGGCACCAATACCGAGGAGCATCTCCACACATTTGAAGAAATCACATATGACACTCACATGGATTGGTGCCTTTCCAGATTCACCGCGAACGTTGAGTTGCTCAGGGAAATGCTGCAACAGCAGATGTGTTGTCTGTTCATGACCATTCATGAGTGCAAGATGCACAGAGGTATTGCCCTTGAAAGTCTTTAATACTTCTTCTTTGTCGTGTCCGAGAGATATGAGATGCACACAGATGAGATAACGCCCATGAAAAGACGCGTAATGCAATGATGACCAACCGTTCTTAGGGTCAATACTCTCGAGTAAATCTGGGAATCTTTTCAAAAGACGCTTCACAACAAGGAGGTTTCCTTCAGCAATAGCGTGGCGAAGCCGTATTGGCGGTTCAAGCATGATCTTTTGATTGCTATGCAGTGCGAGTTTGGGGGTAAGGATGGTAAAACGTTAATCGGGACGATCGAATGATAGGAAACGAGTGTATCTGATATCTATCAATGAATCACAGTGTCAAAAGAATAGAATCAGAATAGTTTTAGCAGAGAAGGATACCAAATTGTTTCAAAACATTTCAGAAGAATTTCAGTTCCCCAATCTCCTTTGTCAAATTTCAGTTCAAATGTTCCGCGCTTTGCGCTACGGCTTGAAAGAAGGGTACCGCTCAGTGACGTAAAAATTTGGCTTTACATCACATTGTTGTTTCGAACAACAGGTTGTGAATTAATCATCTCTTTCTTTTGAGATGCGAGAATTGGCCACGAATCTTGATGTAAACTGGATTATCATCATAATAGGATGTCCACCCTATGGCTTAGTTCGAAAGCTATAATGATATGTAATTTACTATTGTGGAGATCTTCTTTGTAACATTTTTTGGCCATTTTTGCGGTTTTCAAAAAATGGATATCGGATTGTGGATGAATAAAATATAATTTTATCCTTAGCTCACAAATAACCTGTAATTGTTGTACAAAAGTCTTTGTATTATGGCTATTTTTCCGGACTAGGCCTCCTTTTATACAGCCTCAAATTTCAATAGTAAATACATGGAGACTGACTGGATAGCAAATTGCAATATAGCAATTAGTAAGTGCACTTCTATCAATGCCCCCCTACTGTTCTGCTTGTTTTGATCCCGTCAGCAATTGTCAATTGAGATGTGAATAAGGAGTAAATGAACATGCAAAGTTCTAAGGATGTATAGAATATTCTGAATGAGTTATAATCATAATATACTAATTGTAGGGCGTTTTATTAGTGAACACTCTTTGACGTAGCCCCATAACAACGGATTTCTCCTCCACCAAAACAGCGAACGGTTTGACGATTCCTATTATCTTCATCGGCATATATGAGTCCCACAGTCAACAGTCCTCATGACAGTACCATTCGAGATGGGTTAGATGACGCCATTCGAGGATTCTACGGAAGTGGCAACCTTGCCTTCTCGTTTTAAATCCGTTGTAAAATTTAACTAGTCAATTTAAGTTCTCGGAGTAACATGCAAAATTACCTGGGTAGGTAAAAATGAAGGTCTTTTACAATACAGCAGATTCAGTTTATTTGATATTCATTTATGATTTTATCACCATCCAAAGAAGCTATATACTCTGTTGTTGAAGGCCA
Source organism: Williopsis mrakii (assembly GCA_003706445.3). Classification (NCBI taxonomy): domain Eukaryota; kingdom Fungi; phylum Ascomycota; class Saccharomycetes; order Phaffomycetales; family Wickerhamomycetaceae; genus Williopsis; species Williopsis mrakii. Next base: position 293,166 of record PPLH03000005.1, read on the forward strand.
CTGTATTATCCAAGTACAGATGGTGACCAGCGCCAGTGATGATATCATAGTCTGCCTTTACATTTCCCTCTCTATTGATCTCATCAGTAATAGTTTTACCAGCTTCTTTACTCATCCAATCCACATCACCGTACAACCATAGACTTTCAATAGAGATCTGTTTAGGAAGACGGTTCAATAGTGGATGACGTGCAAGAGCACCTGGTCCAAGAATACGGGTCAAAGCATATTCACCAGATGCCTTGGCCACAAAAGTGTTGTAACAATATATATGGAGTTTCATAGTCATATCTGGATTATTTTCGCCAAATCTTCTAAAAGACCACTTCTTGGTGATATTAGGACCCCATGGCCCCAATGCACGGATAAAGCTGAATGGTGAGATGTTATGCTCCCAAACATATGTGACCATACGGGGCAAATTTGGAACACGAGATACGTATCCGTCCTCATCAGGAACATGAACAGAAGATGATGTCTTGATAGGTTCATCTGTTTGGTGATAGTGTGCACCAACCTCCCTTTCAATATCAGGACCTTCCAATTTTGCCTTTGTTCTTGCCGATTCTGGGACAGATAGATCAAAGATGCTGCGCTCAACGCCAACAGGACTCACCAGGACCAACTTGTCAACGTGTTGTGGATACCTCAATGTATATAAGGCAGAGAGATATCCACCAAATGAATGTCCAATTAAATGGAATTTCTCAATATTCTTCTCTCGACGCCACTTCTCCATAGAGTCTAGGAAAAAGTCCTCAACTTTCTTCACATCGTCCAAAGAGTTTCCTTTAAACTTTGGCAACTTCGGCCTTGATGATAAACCGTAACCTAGCATATCCAACGCATGTAAGTTAACATTCGATCTTTGTGTCAATCCATCAAAGTTGTTGTAAAAGAGACCTAGAGCAGCACCGTAACCATGAACCAGCACGACGTGTTTTTCCTGTTCTTTCAGCACGACATTCTTCACATTGAACTCATGAATATACTGGTTATCACCTATAGGGACATTCAAAACTTTAGCCACTCTAATACCATCTGATTCAGGATAAAAGGGGAGTGTTGATAACACATCATATTCTGATTGTTCCAACTTGTTCTTGCCCCACCAATGGCGAAACGAATCCATGAAAGAGTACTCGATGGTGGTCTCCATCTTTTATTTAGTCTATGCTCTAGAAAGAGGGGTTAACCAAAAGCGTTGAAAGAAGTGAACGAAGCGTTTACAGAAATGTTGGGCCTTTAAATCTGACGGATGTGATGCAGGCCGTCCCGAGAAGACGGTTTTAAGGGACGGAGTTTATGGAGATTTCTCTCTCAATCGGGCCTATTAACATGGGTGTTTCTCTCTGCCAGGAGCACAATTTGTCTAGTTTATGTCATGCTTCTCTATTCAGATGTCATACGTCGAATAGTATAAACCACATCAGAAGCGTGGAATATCAAAACCTGCAAAGATGCCACTTATTGCCTGAAGTTTTAGGAACTTTCTAATGCATCTTTGGGGTCATTCGAATCAAGTGTCACCGTATGATGTGTCTCTATGGTTAGGAATTTTATTGATCTTACAGTGGATGTGCTCAGGAATAGAAGATAACTGCACTCGAAAAAGACCCACTGATGAAATAAAACCGAAGATATTAGTCAAATCTTAAGTTTACAGCGTTCCGGATACAACACCTGATGGTGGCAAGAAGACCAAACACTTCAGTGTTCTCAGGCAACTTTGAACACTACTGGGTCCGGGAGCCTCAGTGTTGGCTGTTCCATTCTTAACCAGGCCAGGGATCGTAGTACACGGATATACCTCACCGCCATAAAGATAGCTGTGTGTGATGCTGGAGTTCCAAGCACTCATACCCAATTCCGAAACCTGGCAAAGCCATTTCTCCAGATTCGACCAAACTCATAAGCTGATAGTTGTGACCATACCGTATATATATGAGTGATAATTTAATATTTCACAGAGCAGTTAATCAGCGCTAGTACAACGTACATGATGTATATATTTATATAAATATTAATGTATATCTAGTTATTATGCTGTCTAGATATATAAAAAAAATGCCGTTACCTGGAATCGAACCTGGGTCTCGTCGGCCACAACGACGTGTACTGACCACTATACTATAACGGCTTGGAATGTTGAGATTCCAGATGATATTTAACAGAAGTGGTTAGCGGTTTAAAGCCCTGATGGTCTGAATAATTTCTTATTTGGTGGACAGGACCGGTTTAATTTTTGGGACTTATGTCATTAATTGTGTGAGAGATTAGGAAATTCAATGGCTCAAAGGGATCAAAAGGTAATCACAGATCGTATAAACTGAAGCTCTGTTGGTTATAGAAACAATGGCCACCGAATTCAGGCCATACTCAGTATTTCCATCCGCCATAATTACCAACCCCTCATCCCTGATTGGACCATTTCTCCGCGCTCCTGTAACCGGCCCGGTCAACGGCGCATCACCGGAGTGAATCATGAACCGCAAGGGGACCATAAAAGGTTACATTTCCCAACAACTTGGGTCTTCCTAAGAAAAGCAAAGAGCAGTAGATTCAGAGAACAGCTATGACTGCCTCTACACAACCAAAAACTCTCTACGATAAGGTCTTTGAAGACCACATTGTTCACAAAGATGATTCCGGTTCGTTTTTACTTTACATTGACAGACATTTGGTCCACGAAGTCACTTCTCCACAGGCTTTCGAAGGTTTGAAGAACGCAGGTAGAAAAGTGAGAAGAACAGACTGCACCCTTGCTACTGTTGATCACAACATCCCAACCGATTCAAGAGCCAACTTCAAGTCCACTGAGACTTTTATCAAACAACAAGATTCTCTTCTTCAAGTGCAGACTTTGGAACAGAACGTCAAGGACTTTGACGTTACTTTCTTCGGTATGACAGATGACAGACAAGGTATTGTGCATATTGTTGGTCCAGAACAAGGATTCACGCTCCCAGGTACAACGGTTGTCTGTGGTGATTCCCATACTTCCACTCATGGTGCTTTCGGTGCTTTGGCTTTTGGTATCGGTACCTCTGAAGTTGAACACGTCCTTGCCACCCAGACCATCATCCAAACCAAGTCTAAGAACATGAGAATCTTCATTGAAGGCGATTTAAGTCCAGGGATCACTTCTAAGGATTTGGTTTTGCACGTTATTGGTGTTATTGGTACTGCTGGTGGTACAGGTTCTGTCATTGAGTTTGCTGGTAAGGCCATTGAGAACTTGTCTATGGAGGCTAGAATGTCCATCTGTAACATGGCCATAGAGGCTGGTGCTAGAGCAGGTATGATCAAGCCTGACCAAACTACTTTTGATTACATCAAGGGTCGTCCATTGGCTCCAAAGGATGCTGAATGGGAGAAGGCTGTTTCCTACTGGAGCACTTTGCACACCGATGAAGGTGCCCACTTCGATTACGATATCACTATCCAATCTACTGATATCGTGCCAACTATCACTTGGGGTACCTCTCCACAAGATGCTCTCCCGATTACTGGTTCTGTTCCAGATCCATCCAAGATCGAAGACCCAATCAAGAAGTCCGGCATGGAGAGAGCCTTGAAGTACATGGGATTGGTTCCAAACACTCCATTCACACAGATCCCAATCGATAAAGTGTTTATTGGTTCATGTACCAACGCTCGTATTGAGGATTTGAGGGCTGCTGCGAGAGTGGTCAAGGGTAAGAAGAAGGCTGCCAATGTCAAGCGTTGTCTTGTTGTCCCTGGTTCTGGTCTTGTGAAGAAGCAAGCAGAGAAGGAAGGCTTGGACAAGATCTTCCTCGCTGCTGATTTCGAATGGAGAGAGGCAGGTTGTTCCATGTGTCTTGGTATGAATCCGGATATCTTGGACCCAGAAGAGCGTTGTGCTTCCACTTCTAACAGAAATTTCGAGGGCCGTCAGGGTGCTCTTTCTCGTACTCATTTGATGTCCCCAGCTATGGCTGCTGCTGCTGGTATCAATGGTCACTTTGTCGACATTAGGGAATACATCTGCAGTGATCCAGATTCACCGAAGATCTCTGTCCAGCAAGAGGCGGAAGACAGGGCCTTACAGGCCGCTGTGTACGAGCATGAGAAAAAGCCACTTGAGCCTGGCGAGACCGAGACTGAAGCCGAAGAGGACGAGATTAACGACATTCCACCAGGAAATCACACTATTGATGAAACACCAGTTGAAGGTGCTAATGGTGTCTCTACTAATGCTTTCACAACTTTGACTGCCATTGCTGCTCCACTGGACAGAGCCAATGTTGACACTGATGCCATTATTCCAAAACAATTCCTAAAGACCATCAAGCGTACTGGTTTGAGAGCTGGGCTTTTCTACGAGTCTCGTTTCGTGAAGGGTGCCGATGGTAAGGACATTGAGACTGATTTTGTCTTAAATGTCGAGCCGTACAGAACTGCAGAGATCTTGCTTGTCACCGGTGACAACTTCGGTTGTGGTTCCTCAAGAGAGCACGCCCCATGGGCTTTGAAGGACTTTGGTATCAAGTCTATCATTGCACCATCCTTCGGTGATATCTTCTATAACAACTCTTTCAAGAACTTCTTGCTCCCAATTAGGCTGCCACAGGACGTTATTCTAGAGAAATTATACATTTTTGCCCAGAAAGGCGAGAAATTGACTATTGACTTGCCAAACCAACAGATCTTGGGTCCAGAGGGTCAAGTTCTCGTTGAGCACTTTGACGTTGAGCCATTCAGAAAACACTGTCTTGTCAACGGGTTGGATGATATCGGTTTGACCATGCAAAAGGAGGACTTTATTCTAAAGTATGAGTCTATGAGAAGAGATAGATTCTCCTTCTTGGAGGGTGGTTCTAAGATCATTGCACCAGTTGCGGGCGCTAAGAAGAGCCCATTCGGTGTCACTGCTCAAGAGTGGTGAGCTCGAACCCGATCACTGAAGAAGCTGAGAATTCAACAGCCGAACTCGCTTTTTCCGAATGTGCATGATCTTTTTTAACTTTAATGGATTCTATTTATTTGGTTTATGAAATTCAATTTGTAGATTCATTTGATTCATGAATTCTGAAAGTTTTTAATAAGTAAGTCTGAATTGTCTTCTGTGTTCGTGATCGTGAAGCCGTTCTCATTGGCCAAATGTAAAAGACAGATGAAGCAGAAACTAGTTGAAATGTCCTTCTTTGTCTTTGCATCGTATTTGGATCCTACACCAGTCACCAAGTCACTGAATTTGAGTGTCTCTTCTGGAGGATCGGCTTTAGAGTAGTCTTCTGGAGTTTGAAATATGGCTACTGCTTTTGGTGATCTTTCAATGTTCAAAGTATCCCAGAGATTATCTTTTAATAGTTTTACATCAACTTTCTTGGATATTCTTGAGTAGTTCAATGGGATTTGCGATCCATGAATCTTGGGCAGTACTTGCGAAGATGGAGCTTGTGATGCACTCAAATCTTCGCCATCTTCCAGATCGAACTGGTGATCAGGACCACCACTATAATCATTAAAGAAGTCAGCATTGTTCAGTGGCGGTAACGAATCTGGTAGTGCTGTGCTTTCAGCATATAATGATTCATCTATGGCTTGATCCAACTTCTTGACTTTGTTGAACCTTGAGTTGATGAGATTCTCGGTTGTAAACAAGGTGATGAAATTACGAGTCTTGAAATTCTTATCATCTGGCAGCACATTCTTATCTTTGGAGATCCAATGGGTACGTGGAATGTTCATCGTGGCATTTCCCTGTTGATATATGACCTCCTCATCTGGGAAATCATCTGATAAGAAATCAATGGTAAACTTATCTTTCGGTTGTCTCTGTGATTTTTGTTCACTTGAATCCACCAAATTATCTAGCAATGACTTCACCGATTTGAAATTGAATGAACGCTTCAGTTTGGAGACCTTCCAATGCTCTGGACCCGCCCACGTTCGCCTTTGATTATCGTCAAAGTATGCAAGAAGATCATCGTCTGGAATGTTTGTTCTTGCGCCCAATTCAGTATAACGATCTCCCACTCCAGTGAATGACTTGTTTTCATCAAAAAGCATACGCATAGTAATACCATAGTCATCAGCTTCGTCATCAAGGTCATTGAAGAAGATGGATGTTCTGCTACCTGGGTATTTGCTGCTCTCCTCCTCAGGTTCTGAATCAAAGTTATCTTGGCCTCCAAATGAGATGTTGATTTCCTGATAGGTAGTATGTTGGTTTTCAGCATTATATTCTACCTGCACAGGAATCTGGATCTCACCAAGTGCTTTCAGTAAATCTGAAGAAGTGGATTTCTGATCAAGGACCGATCTTAGTTCTGTCACTGAAGGACATAACGTTATCTCGCTCGATAGGACGTGGTTCAAGTGACGCTGCCCGAGGGACATAATATCCTGAATTAATTTCTCACCACTCTCCAATTCCATATTCCCAGCCGTGTCAAGCTCCATGGATGCGACTGTGTGTTCTTCTTGAGGCCTGTTTATGTATGCCGATTCCGTTGTATCAAAGATTATCTTTCCTCTGGAATCTACATTAAGCATGTTTAACAAGAGACTTTTGGAACCGCCTTCGTCAAAATCAGCAAGTGCCTTCTTGAAAAGAGGATCCGCATATAATTCCAAGTCTATTTTCTTCACTTTTAACTGCTCAAACTCTAAAAGTGTATCTCTCTTGGATGTCGCTTTGGCTCTTCTTGTTCTCTGTGATGAATCTTGGTGCCAATCATCAACTTCTCCATCATCACTCCAATCCGCAGCCTCCTGCTGCTCTTCACCGACTTTGCGTGTTGCTAATCCACTGATCAATCTACCAGTTTCAGTTGCTGCTGAATCTACTCTGGAAGAATAGATCTTCACGCATCCATCCAAAGTAGCAGATGCCCTCTGAAAATTGATACCATCACCATCTCGAAGAACTGAGAGGTCATGGAAGTAGTCGATTAATGCCAGATCCCATGAGTTCGTGGTGTTGATTTTCTAACTCTTAGTTAGTTATTGAATAAGTAGGAGCACATGATATACTCACGTTATCCGTAGCCATACGAATCCATTTCTCGAAATCCTCCGTGCTACCTACGTAACCGTTGGATGTAGACATCGCAGCAATTACTAGTAGAAGATAGAGACAACTCGTTTCCCCCAAGCGCAGAGTTATTCGGTTGTTGGAACAACAAGAAAAAGATGCGAAAAGTAAACAAACAGATGCGCTTGTGTGTCACAAACCAGATGAGATGAAGTTGCTGTGGCAACGACTGGAACTGGTTCAAGAAAGAGGAATGGTCAGTCATTTAATACCATGGAAGATTCGTACAATGATATGAGTATTCTCATTAATTACTAAATGTCTTTAAGCTCTACCATGCCTCTTGCATCTCTCTTGCTGCGTCCTTCAGGCGTAATGATCAGAGCGTAAATTATACTGATGACTTTGCCCTCCCGCGCATCAGTGGAGAAGCAAAACAACCCTAATCTACGAAGGTGCAAGCTATATCAATTGGCATAGATATCTTTGGTCCAAAATTAACCCATCTTGATATTAAACACGCCATTCTTCTCAATCTTCTCGAATAGCTCCTGCATCTTATGTATCTCGTTATCCTGCTCTTCTTCTGTTAGATCCTCAAATCGCGGCTTTGCTCCATTTTTCTGTGCAACTGCTTGATGCTGATACTGCGACGTAGAATCAAGCATCGCTGATAAGTCCACAGAGTTATGCAATTTATGACTTAGTTCATTGATAACGATGGGGAGATGAGGATCATTATGTTCGAGCGTGTAAAGTCTGTCAAAATTCAAGTTCTCTTTGATATACTTCTCCAGTTGGGATTCGCCGGCATCAATCTGTAATAACAGGTCCAGTATCAGTATCTGTGGTACGATAGACCTCGTTAGCAGTCCCGGTTGTAGGATTTTATTAAGATACCTGACTTGGTTCCGTACGAACTGTAGTTTGTTCAGCATGTAGTTCTGTGATACATCTGTAGATATAGCCATGAGGACATTACCAAAGTGTTCCAAGATTTCATCATAATCTTTGGTGGTTTGGTCATATTTGGCATAAAGCAAGCTGAACTTATTACAGCTGAGAACATAGTAAGAATCGATCCCAGTCGTGTCCTCCAGCTGATGGACGTCTGAATAAAGAATCTTCAAGATTTCCACAATGACGCTGTTGAGGGATGTCGATTCCAGCGATGAGAGTGTCACAAAGTTTAGAAGCTTACCACCAATCTTTAGAATGGAATCCCGTAGCACTGGAAGTAGCTTCCTATTCTGCGTAAGGAAGAAATAAAGTCGAAATATCGGCAAGAAATCATGATACTGCGATTCGGAATTGAATCTTCGTTCGCTGACAAGGTCCAACATTGAATATAGCTTCATAATCGTCAATTTCAGAGCGTCAGGGTTGTCATCATTACGCAGTTGAGGGTTCTTATAAAGAATATTGGCCAAGGCAGCAACAACGGCTAATTGTGATGAGCTATCATCAACACTGAGGAAGATCTGGACAAGGCGCTCTAGTGCTGATTTGTCAAAGTTCGACAGCCACTGTGAGTCACGAGCAAGCTGTCTTAGATGATTGAATTTATCTGGTGCACCGTCACTTGGATCTACACGAGCTTCGAGCTCGGTGATGATCTGGTATCTGTCGGTCATTAGCTGCCGGGCAGGGTCCGAGAGTATTGTAGTTGTGTAGTATGCTCTTTCTGTAGTCTTTGTTATCCGTGGCTGAACCTTGGTGGCGATGAGCTCTACGGATGGTAAAGGTGATCCGGGTATTAACCTGCCAAAGTTCTTGTTGTGGGGAGTGCGTGTGTATGAAGGAGAGGATGTTATCTAGGCAGCAATTTTGAACAACACCGCGTGATATCCGAAGATGTATGTGTCAAATTGAGCAGCAGAACAATGATAGAATGATGAGAAAAGTTGTTGAAGTTTCTCTGAGCAGCTGAATTCTCTATATGCGCGATGTTCTAGACTCGCTGGTTCACTGTTAAGGTCGCCGAACAGGAAAAGGGTTGGCGTCAGCGATCGCCTGATGGTGAACAGCTTAGCCTGGCGGGAGGGGGGGCTTTTAGAAATTTAACGAGCCGGCTGACAGATTCTTGCCTGGAGAGATTCTAATTGCTGACTAGGACTACGCGGGGACCCCATGAGAATAAGGAAATTTCCCCTTGCAAAATGGCCCAGCCGGGCCTATGCACTAGCGCCTGGAGGAATTTTTTTGGCCAGGCCCGCGGATCGCAGAGAGAAATTTAAAGTTCGTAGTGTATATGCATGAATCAATTTCCGGGACAAGCCCCCGGATATTCTCGTCTCTTATGTCATCAGGATTCGCGAAGTCGTTCGACCGCCTTGGATGTCTCCACCCAATGGCGATTTCAAGGGGTATTGTTGGTCATAACAACACTAACCACACGGCGGTTAATCTATCAACCATTAAAGATGCTAAGAAGACTTGTGACTCTTCCAAGGGTCGGTACGAAAGCTCTGTGCCCATTGGTTAGATCCCACCATATCATGGGTGTTCACAGAGATACCGAGAAGAACAGCTCTAAGGTTCCTTTTGTATTCAATGAAAAGAACCTGAAAGAGGTTGATAAGATCATCGCCAAGTACCCAACGCAATATAAGAAGGCCGCTATCATGCCTCTATTGGACCTGGGTCAACATCAGCATGGCTTCTGCTCCATTAGTGTCATGAATGAGGTGGCTCGTATTTGTGAAGTCCCACCAATGCGTGTCTATGAGGTTGCGTCTTTCTACACCATGTTCCAAAGAGAACCAATTGGTACTTGCCATATTGGAGTGTGCACTAACATTGCTTGTATGTTACGTGGGGGTGAGGAGGTTTATAAAGCCGCTAAGGATTATCTCAAGGATAATAACTCTGATGGATACTTCTCCATTGAGGAAGTTGAATGTTCTGGTGCTTGTACTAATGCTCCAGTTGCTGAAATCAATAATATCTATTATGAGGACTTGACCACTGAAGGCATCAAAAAGGTATTGAATGATTTCAGAGCCGGTAAGGCGCAGCCTGGTCCATATGGTGGGAAGAGAACGTCTTGTGAACCTGAAGGTAAAAAGACCTCTTTGTTTGGTGAAAAGCCATTCGATGTCAGATCTGTCACAAGATCGGACATTTAAATCCTCTATTTATTTTATTTATTCCATTATATATTACTTATTTATTAAAATACAAGTCAGCGACCAAACTTCTTAAGTTCAAAGTATCTCAACAGAGGATACACCACACCACAGAATGCCATGCTTAACCACATCCCAACATCACCGCCATATTGGCCGAAGTGTATAGCTACAGGGCCAATAAAATATACTTGGGCCATTCCGCATACTGCACCACCAATACCGCAGCAAAAGGCAAGACCAGCAGCAAATCCATGAGTTAGTACAGTATAATCATTCCATGAATTCCAGTTGTATCTTTGTCTGGTGGATTCCTTGATATCATCATTTGGAAATTCTTTGGTATACAGATGGTGGAAATATCTTCTAAATATCATGTTCTCCTCGAGTAACAGGAAGAAGTACATAGAAATCCAGTATCCGATCATCGGTAAGAAATTACCCAAGAATTCACTGAAATGATCTCTTCCAGCAAGCGAACACACAAAGTAAATCACGGTTATCAATATAACCCACACCCAGCGTGGAATTCTGGCGAAGAACAGGCCAACTAGCTGGAATGCAAATGCTGATGAGTAAGTATTCACAATGTTGTTGGAGACCAAGGAGAATAAAAGCACAATTATACAGAATTTCCCAAACCCATTCCAACGTGCAAAAGCTTGAAGTAGGATACCGCCTGTTCCATAGGAATGGTATGCTTGGGCATAAGAATCATCGACCATTGTTAACGTAGATACAATCAAACCTAACACAGCGACGAAGGTGGACGGGACAGCAATACCAAAAAATGTTAAAAGGAATGTTTGATAGGATGGTGTATCTTCCGGAAATTGAATGTAGTAATCGGAACATACAGTACCCCATGTTGCAGTAACAGAATACGTCAGAGAGAAGAACGACAACCAATTCCCCTTATGCGTCAATGGATCAATATTGGGTTCATATGTATTAAGAAGATGGTACTCATTTGAAGCAGAGATGTACATCAATAAGAAAGCGATGAAAACAGGAAGAGCCAAGTACTTCTCGAATGCCAAAACGATCTTGATGCCAAACAAGGCAACAACCAACGTCACGAGTGCCACTATTAAGATACCAACCCATAATGGCACTTTATTATCACTTACAGCAGCAAGGATCTGCCCACCAAGAACGCAGTTGACAATGCTCCAACCAGTGCCACCAAGGCAACCAATGAATGAGACAAATTTCACAAACCACCAACCGAATAAGTAACGAGCGGTGACCATCTGTCTACATCCACTCTGTGGACCCATTGTAGAACAGTACGCGGCAATGGCACACCCAAGTAACTGACCGATTAATCCACAGACGCATGCTTGGTTGAACGTCAACCCATATATGGTAGCACTTAAGCAGAAACTGGTCACAGTGGTTAATCCACCAGCCGCAGACATCCAGAAACCAATTGCTGAAAGGAATTGCTGGGATTTGGTTCCTCTTTCATCTGGTTGGATACGATGTATGCCTCTCTGCTCGACGCCCAGTGACTCCAAAGAGTTGGATAATCTTGTGAGGAAAGACCAAGGTGTATTAAAGGTCTGTTTCACTGATGTGATGGCCTCCACGGTGGATGACTCTTTGCTGGACATTGTGAGTATTATTATGTATGTCCTTCTTTAGAATCCCAGGTTCATGGGCCACTTTACCTCATTTTATAGATTATGACATTGAAATGGAACTTCAATAAATCCATCTCGTGTTACAGCAGAATCATCCACTTTTGACTCCCTGGTCGAAGCCGTTGTAAGAGCATTGAGCCGTACTGAAGGATTCTTCCGAGACCCTTGAAGCGCATTCTCTTCCTTCGATCCTCACCGGAGGCGTTTGATAGATTTCGCCGATTCGATTCTGGAAAAACACATTTTGTTTATATCAGGTATTAGAAGCAGAAACAGGCAATATTTGCTCATCGCGAACCACCTTGGTACTAAACAACGTAAGAAAGAAGAGAAAGATCTCCGTATGCTGAAGAGGCAGAATCGAATGTTGTGAACGTCCAGATGATCCTTGTTGATGGGGAGAAGTATGCTTGTGTGCAATGTATTCGTGGGCATAGGTCCTCGACGTGCAAACATACACTCAGACCGCTGGTCCAAGTCCGAGGAAGAGGAAGGCCTTCTCTAAATGCAGGTCACAGAATTGCTGTCACTGAGAGTGAATTGGTAATGACGAAGGATCAAGTGACATTCCAGGTTGATTTGGATAAAAAAAATGAGGAGACTGAGAAAGAGCCAGTAAAGATGAGTTGTTGTGCAAAGAAGAAGCCTGATGTGGTTAATAAATCATGTACTTGTAAGGGAGAAACGTCTTGTAATTGTTCTGGGGACGGGGTAATTATTCTAAAAGCTTCGAAGAGACAATTTGTTGATGTTAATGGTGGTAATTTGGATTATGTGGGTGAATATAACGAACAATCTATGAAGAAGTTTAGAGTGGGTCTCAGTGACAGTGCTAAGAGAAGATTACAGCAGCATACACCGGCCGCTTCATGTCATAGCATTGTGCAGAGCAGCTTGAGGCCACTCAAAACTCTCCAGGTAAACGAGGTGACGGCGCAGATACCCAATCAATTTTTGGATCTTCTACGGAAACCTGGGAATGCCGATTTAAACCAGTTCTTTGTACCGCAGGTTGGTCCCAATAATTTGTCATATCCTCAATCATCATATGACTCTGGAGCTCACTTATTATCCTCTGAGAGATTTTATGATGTGTTCAAGACTGAAGGATGTGCTGAAGAGTGTAACTGTGGACCCGATTGTGCTTGCCCTGGTTGTTTGATACATCGCACTAACGAAGAGCTAAGAGCTTATGGTTTATTAGACTCTTCGACATCAGCATCCACACCGAATGATGCCAAGCAAGAAGCATTGGATAAGACTCCTGAGCCGACAAACCCACTGGACTTCATCAATTTCCAAACGATGAACGAAGTTGACTTCCAGGGATTACTAGACAGTGGTTGTCTCTGTCCAGAAGACACCTGCTTCTGCTATAACTGCATGAAACATGGAATCGTCAACGGAATAAGGCAAAGTGATCAAGCTAGAGTCACTACAGCTCCTCCGCATCCACTCCCGTCTGATATTGAGACTTCACAACAGCTGTTCGCTATGATTCTGGATGGCCATGAATGTGGATGCCCCCCCGAAGACTGTGAATGTTTCAACTGCGTAAAGCATGGAAGGTTGAATGGTTTGAGGATAACCTAATGTTTATATTCTAATTGTAATGACAGCCTTGTATAGACCAATTACTCAATCATTTTGTACAAGAATTGTGTCAGAAGAAATCTCCGTGATCCGAGATTTTCCCTCTTGCCGCCACTCAATTGAAATAGTACCATCGCCATCAAACCAGATCAAATCAGTCTCCAATCCACAGTGGATAGAGAGGTACAATGGCTGAACAGGAGCTGAGTCTTATTAGCAAAGTTGAGCTTCGTATAGCACTAGCTAACTCTGATCAGCAATTCCAGAATGCTCTCGAACTCTACCTATGCCCACTAGTGTTGAAGCTGAGTTCGCCACATACAAGCTCACGACAGGCAGTTCTCAGGTTCATACAGGAGTTGATTCCACGTTTGAATGGATCCCGCAATGTTGAATTACCAGTGCTGAAGCTTGTAGAACAGGCAAAGAAGACTGATATTCCCGGTGACGCAAGTGGCACTTCAGTTCAGATGTATTCGTTGCTGTTGGCATCGAAGGGTATTGATCGCATGCAAGATAAGACCGTTCTTATACCAACTCTGCTGAAAGACATTGAAAGTTATGGTGGTTCTGTTGGTTCAAGGTTGTTCAATCTATTCATTCGGGCATTACAAGGTTGGAAGACACCAGATCGTGGTACCACAGAGTTCAAAATTCTTCAAGATTCACTTGGGCTGACTGAAGAGACTGAAAAGTTTCTTGCCTCAAAGTTTGAAAACTTATTTCTCCTCAATCCAACTTATAACGATGCTGGCGTTATTCCAAAGGGTACAACGTGTCCAGGATTGAGTGCTGCAGATTTATCATTCTTGACCTATGACGCTGGTTATTTCCCTAAACCAGCTGAACTCTCAGCAGTGAAGAAATATGTCAATGCTTTCTTACCGTTACTACAGAATGAGAGTATAGTTACAACCTTGTTAATTGGGTCTGAAGACTCGAATGACCAGATAAGTGACTCTTGCGCTTCCATGCTTCGAAAGGTTTCAATCCCAAACGAAAGTAAAACATTCATCAATCATATCATCTCCCTCTTCATTGGTGATAAGACTGCCCCAAGATCTCCAGTCAAGCACACAATCCAGGAAGTGTTCCTCACTGTATTGAGTAGATCAGTTATAGCTGCCAAGCATGAGCAAGTGTCATTAATCTCCAGTATGGGTATGAACGCTACAAGATTTCCTAGATTGAAATCTGCTACAATTGTTTTCATTCAATGGGCGGCAAAGCATGGTGGGAAAGAAGCAAATGGTACTGATCATCTGGTCACTGTTGCTGCGCAGATAAAGAATAATCTTCATGCCGAAGGTTGGCCAAGACTTGAGATCCAGCAGGGTGGTTCTTTCTCTACGGAACTGAAACAACGAAGATTGCAATATGAAGCATTAGGTGAAATTTTAAGAAAAGATGAGTCTCTACTACGTGATCTGACATATATTGACTTTCTCTTTGACTCGTTGATCGGTGATGTTGTTGATGTCAGATCCACTATCCAAGAGGCACTTGGTGGATTGACGATTCACTTAAGTAACTTACCAGATCAGTCTAAAGTCAAGCTTAAGGCAATACTGAAACTTTTTCTTGAATCAGATGTCTGTTTCTATGATCATCCTGATGCTGCTGAATCTGTGAGACTGGCAGCACTGAAGTTCGTTAATGCGACATTCCCATTTGATGACTCAGAGGCTAGAATGTTGAATATCCTTGGAACTTCCTCCTTAAACAGATCTGATGTTATAGAGGAAGCTCAGAAAGGTTTGCATCCTCATTGGTTCAACATCCTGCAATCTTCGAACACATCGGAGTTCAAATCGACGTATGAGTTATTGGGTGCAGGAAACGTTGTCAAGTTTCCCTCATTCGAATCTATGGTTGAGGACCTCGCTGATGCAATTTTGCAAGCTAAAGAGAAACCAGATCCCACAATTAAGGGTGCTTTGATCAATGCAGTTGAGTTCACTGTACGTGTTCTTGTCCAAGAGGCTGTTTGGAGTGAGTCAACTGTTATCGTCCAAGATCAAGAATGGGTGACCAGAGTGGATAAAGCTCTTGAAACAGATTCAACTGTTATAAACCTTGTGAAAAAATTTCTGAAATCCTCGAGTTCTGTCTTAAAGTTCTTGAACGTTCTTCTTGATAACATGACTGGGGTTGAGACTGGGTTCCTACTTTCAGAAAGACCGGGAGAGCCATTTGGCAGGCTTTTCACTAGACTCATATCGTTGTGTCCCAACGAAGCCATTGGTTCCCTATCTGTTTGTATATCTTCCCTCATTTCTTTGGCAGAGAACCAGAATATCCTCACCGACAATTTGAGATATTATGCTTCTATATCATTTGGAATCATTTCCAGCCATTTGTCCATCTCTGATATCCAAATTCATGAATTCTTGAACAATCTCATTGGTGCTGTCGAATCTGATGCCAAGCAATCCAAAAGAGCTACACATGTGCTGATGTTATCATCTCTTGCTTCAAGGTTGATCTTCCGTCATCGTAACTGTATATCTCCAGACGCTTTGAAAATGATACTTAATTTCGTTGCAGATACACTTAATTCACCAGACTCATCGGTTTTTGATGCTTCTATCTTGTCCCTCTCTCAGCTTGCTATGTTTGGCGCCCTTGGTCCGATGGTGCATTATGATTTCAGCAATGACTTCAGGATGTTTTTCACTGATATCCTGAGTGCGAAAGTTAAGAAACTGGACGAAAGATCAATTATTGCACTTGCGCTCGTATCTCTCGCTGAAGCCGAATCCAAGTCTGATGAATTAACCGCTATTGAAACTGCTATTTTCGATACCAGTAACACAAAGCAAATTGAGACTCTGTTTACATCTGGTGAAGCGATCTCTATCATGGCTTCCGGATGGTCTTCTAAGTATCTATATCAAAAGATTGATATTCAGGATGCTTCGTTAGAACCTTTGAATGCGCCAAGAGAACAACGTATGAATGTCATCTTAAGTAGAGTCTTGGAAATGTGTGCTAGCACAAAACCAAGCTCACGTAAATCCGGCTGTATTTGGCTGCTATCACTGGTGCAGTTTTGTGGTCATCTTGATATGTTGAAGGACAAAGCTGGTCTAATCCATGTTGCTTTCATGAAATCCCTTGCGGATAAGGATGAGCTTGTCCAAGAAGCTGCATCTAGAGGTCTCAGTATAATCTATGAACTAGGTGATAATGACCTGAAAGAAATATTGGTCAAGGGCTTGCTGAAATCTTTCACCGATTCTACATCTTCAAACAAACTCTCTGCCGGGTCTGTTTCTGCTGATACTGAATTGTTCGAACCAGGAGTTCTCAAAACCAATGACGGCTCGGTTTCAACTTATAGAGATGTGCTCAGTTTGGCCTCCGAAGTTGGTGATCCAAGTCTTGTATACAAGTTTATGTCCATGGCCAAGAGTTCTGCCCTGTGGTCCTCTAGAAAAGGCATTGCCTTCGGTCTTGGATCAATTATGTCAAAGGCTAGCTTAGACAAGATGATTCTTGAAAATGCATCTCTATCCAATCGCTTGATTCCCAAACTATACAGATATCGTTTTGATCCAAGTTTATCTGTCGCTAGATCGATGAATGATATCTGGGGTTCTCTTGTCCCTGATAGCTCAACTACTATTTCTAAATACCATGTCGCCATACTGAAAGAGTTGCTCAAGGGAATGGGCAGTAAAGAATGGAGAGTAAGAGAAGCAAGCACCGTTGCATTAACTGACCTGGTGCAAACTTTGCCAGGTGAAAAGTATCAGCACAGTATGGAAGAAATCTGGCGAATGGCTTTCAGATCCATTGATGATATCAAAGAGAGTGTCAGAAAAGCTGGTGGTGATCTTACAAGAACCCTCTCGAAGATGTTGGTGAACAGTATAGCTGTTGAAAGTGGACAATCTGCATCGAAAGCACATGCTATGTTAACCAAGCTGCTACCATTTCTTCTCGGAAATAATGGTATACTGAGTGATGCAGACGACATTCGTAACTTTGCGTTGCAGACCGTATTGGATCTTCTGAAGAAGGCAGGTAGTGCGATTAGGCCTTTCATAGGTGAGCTCATCGAACAATTGGTGTTAATGATGTCGACTCTTGAACCACAAATTATCAACTATTTGACTCTGAACGCTGACAAGTATAATCTCAGAAGTGAAGATATTGATGCAAAGAGAATACAAAGTATTGGATCATCACCTATGATGAACTCGTTGGAAAAACTGGTTGACTTGATTGATGAAGATATTATTGATGATGTCATTTTCAAATTACAGGGCACCGTGAAAAAATCTGTTGGTCTTCCTTCTAAAGCAGCAGCATCAAGAGTGATTGTGATACTCGTAATGAGACATCTGCAGTTGGTTCAGCCGCATGGTGAGACTCTATTGGCGATATGTGTATCACAGCTAAAGGACCGTAACACCACTGTATCTTCATCCTTTGCTGTTTCTGCAGGTTACTGTTGTCGTGTTTGTTCCGTTGATGCTGTGGTTAAGTATGCTGACAAAATCAAGAGCATGTATTTTAACTCTGAAGATGATAAAACGAAGATTATTGCTGGTATTGCATCCGAGGCTGTCTCGAAGTACTCCGGAGATAGGTTTGCCTCTGTTGCTGGTGCATTCTTACCAGTTGCATTCATTGCAAAGAATGATCTGTCCAAAGAAGTTGCTAAAACTTTTGATCTTGTGTGGTCTGAGAATACCTCCGGTAATGGTGCTATCAAACTTTACATGTCTGAAATATGCGTTCTTGTGAAAGAACAGATTGGATCTCAACAGTTCTCTGTGAGACAGGTTGCAGCAAAGAGTATTGCCAATGCTTGCAACTCCTTGGACTCTGCGGTGGGCGGTTCATTTGACACTTCTGAGCTGTTTGCAGTTTTACTAAAGGCATGTCAAGGTCGTTCATGGGCTGGAAAAGAGGATGTCCTTTTGGCGTTAGTATCTCTAGTTTTGAAATCAAAGAACTACATCTCAGAACACCAAGGGCTTCTTGAAGCTATTTCAAGGACCGTTATTACTGAAGCCAAGCGCCGCAAAAAAGATTATCAGATTCATGCTCTTAATTCTTTCGCGTTATTTGCAAGTGAATATCCTTCAAAGGAATTGTATGACGAGGGTTTGGAAATATTTGAGCCATTATTTGACGAGGATTACTATGAGTCTGATGATGAAGATAAGTTGAAGAGCGTGAATGAGAAGTCAAGTCCAAAGAACTTGAAACGTGAAGCTAATCAGATAAGTGTTTTATCCTCCTTGACGACTGCGTTCCAATTGTATTCGAATTCTCAATACCATGAAGAGTTCCTATTGTTTGCTTTGAAATGCCTCCTAGATGCATATGATCCAAAGCTTTTCATTGCAACTTGGAGATCACAGATCGCTATTCTAGAAGGTTTGACGAAGCTGGCAACAAGACTAAAAGGTGTGACAATCTCGTTAACAACACAACAACTACTATCAGAGGTATGGAAAGCAAGTATTGAGAACAACATGAGATCAGAAGATGTGGAGAATGTTAAAGTGCAAACGATTCGTGCTGGGAGGAGCCTAATAGATATTGGTGATGAGATACTTGAGAATAAAGTGATTGAAGATCTTTCAGATTTGCTGCATAGCGAGGGAAGCTCTGTCGTTATAGTTGAAATTAAAAGTGCTTTACATCATTAATCTTAGAGAGATTTATAATATTATACTATCCTGAAATGTAGATCAAGTGACATAGAATTGGATCCATAGTGATGAATTTTATCTTCCTACATCTTTAG
This sequence comes from Williopsis mrakii, assembly GCA_003706445.3. Taxonomy (NCBI): domain Eukaryota; kingdom Fungi; phylum Ascomycota; class Saccharomycetes; order Phaffomycetales; family Wickerhamomycetaceae; genus Williopsis; species Williopsis mrakii. The sequence goes on from PPLH03000005.1 coordinate 312,303, forward strand.
TTACCAATGTATCTGCAGGAACAAAGTGACCCCTTTCTTCCTCAGAAGTTACCCTACAGTCCCGCGATAGGTTCACCATTGTACGTACTAAGTCACATCTTCTGGGCAATTTTGACACCAAATTCTTCAAGGTCACATTTAAGAGAATCCACGCACCATGCCCTCGAGTCTTGAAAGCTGAGTGCATCGTGCTCGTACTCCAACAATTCCGCTTTGGTTGTTGTACAGTTATCATTTATCTCATGGTCTTGAAAGGACGAATCTTTTTCGCGCTTGTAAGCTACTTCTCCAACTTGTCGGTGAACTTGATAGCTGTTTCTTTATCATCAACCCTGCAGCTCTCGTTCTTCAGAAAAACTCCCAAACAATCGGTATTTGCAAGATTGCTTCATGAGGTCTTTCTGATCATAGGGATACCTTTATGTTCTTTATCAACTTTGTAGTCAGAGAGGCTATGAGCCCTGTCAAGTCTCCGCCCTAATAATGCGCAGGTTTTGCGTCTTCTCAGTGCTTTTGGCCGCAGCCCAGTCAGTTTCCTGGAGATGATTTGCATGAAATCTTCAATACTGGTGGCTATCAGGGAGAATCAGCAAATATGTAAATTGGCCACCGAGAAATGATAGTGCTGCGCAATTCGTAAGTCCCTATAATGCAAGGCGACACTACAACACAAGAAAAGAAAATAGACGAAACATAGAACATCACATTAAGATTCCAAATGCCAAATGTCAAATGTCACGAACATCCAAAAAAACCTAAAAGAGATCGCATTGAGCAATGAGCTGTTCTCGAAGAAAAAAGGGACAGAAAAGATTTAATCAACAAAAAAGCATAAAAACATCAGGTGAACCAAGCATAAATAAAAATAGTATTTAGCTCACTGCATCGAAACCACCTGTACGATCATCTAAAAGCGACCACCTCTCAATCTCAAGACCAAGTGCAAGGTCGACTCCTTCTGAATGTTATAATCAGATAACGTTCTGCCATCCTCTAATTGCTTACCGGCGAAGATCAATCTTTGCTGGTCAGGTGGAATGCCCTCCTTGTCTTGAATTTTGGACTTGACATTGTCAATAGTGTCTGAGGACTCAACTTCCAAAGTGATGGTCTTACCGGTCAACGTCTTTACGAAGATTTGCATACCACCTCTCAATCTCAAGACCAAGTGCAAGGTCGACTCCTTCTGAATGTTATAATCAGACAACGTTCTGCCATCCTCTAATTGCTTACCAGCGAAGATCAATCTTTGCTGGTCAGGTGGAATGCCCTCCTTGTCTTGAATTTTGGACTTGACATTGTCAATAGTGTCTGAGGACTCAACTTCCAAAGTGATGGTCTTACCGGTCAACGTCTTTACGAAGATTTGCATACCACCTCTCAATCTCAAGACCAAGTGCAAGGTCGACTCCTTCTGAATGTTATAATCAGATAACGTTCTGCCATCCTCTAATTGCTTACCAGCGAAAATCAATCTTTGCTGGTCAGGTGGAATGCCCTCCTTGTCTTGAATTTTGGACTTGACATTGTCAATAGTGTCTGAGGACTCAACTTCCAAAGTGATGGTCTTACCGGTCAACGTCTTTACGAAGATTTGCATACCACCTCTCAATCTCAAGACCAAGTGCAAGGTCGACTCCTTCTGAATGTTATAATCAGATAACGTTCTACCATCCTCTAATTGCTTACCAGCGAAAATCAATCTTTGCTGGTCAGGTGGAATGCCCTCCTTGTCTTGAATTTTGGACTTTACGTTGTCAATAGTGTCTGAGGATTCAACCTACGGGTAGTTGTTAGTATCTATGTATCAAAAAGCCCATCCTATAGCCTTCAAGGGAGGGGCCCCCTCCTCCTCCACAAACTAAGGAAATTATACCAGTACGACACATAAAAATGCCACCAGTGAAAATACAGAGACAAATAGACCCTAGATACCTATCGCCATTGACATTTCCCCGCTGAAGCACTATTTCTCATGTGTCGCCACCCCTCTGTATGCACACCGATAAGGGGGGCCTGTCATAAAAACTGGCACAAAAACGAGAGGAAGAGAGGCAAAATCGAGAATCAACTTACCTCCAAGGTAATGGTCTTACCAGTCAATGTCTTAACGAAGATCTGCATGTCGTAAATTAAGCGCTTTGTATGTGTCTCTGTAGCACAAACTTGTTGTAGAACTTTGGGCAGTGTGAGAAAGAAATAACAGGCCCCTGCCCCCTTTTTATACTCTCCCCTCCTTCCCACAGTGGCAAAACGTGTGGAAAAACAAAGAAAAACAGCCCAATTTGGAGATACTTCCCGATGCAGAAAGCAAAAAGAAACGCAGGGAGAGATAGGTGAGATATCACTGTTCGGACGTATTTCCCCTTCTGAAAAGGAGGTGATACAATGCAACATACATCTTCCGATAAGTGAGGCAAGGCATTCATTAGTCATTAATATTAGTTATGTTATGTATATACACGGCTCGTGCTGCTGCTGTGTGTCCTATTCTTCCGCGATATTACCCAAGGATTGAAGAATATCGTCTTGGTTCCTAATGCTTCTCTGTTTGCTGTCCAGGTCGAGAGATCTTCGTATCTCAACACTGTGTATTCTTCTTTGGAAGTCTGTCGAGAAGGGATCATCGAGTTGCTGTAGGTCAATGTCTACTCTACCAATGTCCAAAGAGGATCGCCCATCCACAGATGGACGAGCCATATTGGAGCGAAAGACGTGGAATTCGGCTCTTTTGTTCTCCATTAATTCTGCATCTCTCAATAAGATGCTAATGGTTTTAGCTTTTACACGTATTTGAGTCGCAATGTCTGCGTTCCCCTTGAGTTCAAACTCTTGCAATGTGGAAACCAGGTACGCATTCTTCTTCATCCATTGAACAAACTCATTAGAGCCGGTCAGCAGCAGATATTGTACCACTGTAAGCGATTTAAGGACATGCCTCCAATTCCGTGAGTTGTCATTTAGCCTCTTGTGTAAGACTGTACAGATATCACCCAAGGCCTTCCGATCTTGTGTCAAAAATGCAAGTTGGTTTAGTTCTTGTGTTGTGGGACCAAACGAATCGTTAGAAGTAGCACTCTTTATCTTGATCTCCGTAGGAGTATTGCTGATACTTCTGATCTTTCGCACGAGTCGGCGTGACATTTCCTGAAATGATATTGCTAGAGATATACTTTGTTTGAATTTGAAAAATGAAAAGGTTCACTTTGCTATGCTGTTTTGAAACACCCCCCATGTTCCGTTCATTCCAAGGGGAGAGTTATGTAAGCGGTTTTAGGGCTCTGAGTCTGAAGTAAGGCGGTTCTGCCATTGTATCCCGTGTAAATCAGCACGTATGAAGTTCTCTGTTGGTCACTTGTTGGTCATTTCATCCTGCTGTGCATAGTTATACCACATCTATAGTCTATTCCAGACTATCTTAACCATCAATGGTCTGGCCATGCGGGTTATCGAGAGCTTTAAAACAATTTAAGTCTGTACAGCAGCGACCATATCAATCGCTCTGAAATTCCGATAGTCATGAGTGATGCTTCAAAACCGTATGTAATATACTATATACCAGTGGTTATTCACTGTTGATAGAACGTTAAGCTTTATCGATAAGGCTTATTTTCTCAATCAGGCTTGATATCTCCCTGTCTTCCATAGGGTTTGACACAAACGAGCTCTTTGACTTCTCCAATTGTTGACTCGGTGTAGTCGCCGCGCTGCTGCTGACTCCGCCCCCCAACGGAGTCCCAAAACAGCCAACTTTTCCCCAATGGGCATCAAAACACAAAGAAGGACCCACTGGGTCTACATTAGAAGAAAGAAAGGCAACAAATTTAGGCTCGAACTACAATATAAACATTACCAGCAATATACACAGTGACTGCCATCGTGTGCTCAAACCCCGACGTGCCCTCGAATTAGGGTCAGCCAAAACACAATTGCACGTGACTGCAAATTTTTCTCTCCAGGGGCACCTATGAGTCGAAATTAGTGCAATCAAACCGTGTGAACGGGTAAGCTGTAGACACATATAAAGGCAGTTCAAATCCCCTCTCCATAAACTCTCGAGAATTGAGGATAAGTCGACATCACACACAATGGCATCCCCACAGCAGATTAGCAACTTGCAACAAGCTTTTGAAAGAGCTACCATCGCCTCTTCCCCTGGTGCTGTCTCTACTTCGCCATCTCAATCCTTCCTTCAAAACCAGTTCCGTTCAAGAACTTTGTCAACTTCTAAACAAGCAAAGCCATTGAAACCTTTCTCCACAGAGGACATCAAGATCCTTTTGCTTGAGAACGTGAATCAAACGGCTATCAGCATCTTCAAGGAACAAGGTTACCAAGTTGAGTTCTACAAAACTTCTCTCGCAGAGGATGAATTGATTGAAAAGATCCAGAACGTCCACGCCATCGGTATCAGATCTAAGACTAAGTTGACCGAGAAGGTCCTTGCTGCTGCTAAGAATTTGGTTGTCATTGGTTGTTTCTGCATCGGTACTAACCAAGTTGATCTCGAATACGCTGCATCTAAGGGTGTGGCCGTCTTCAACTCCCCATTCTCAAACTCAAGATCGGTTGCTGAGTTGGTCATCGCTGAAATAATCTCCCTCGCTAGACAGTTAGGTGACAGATCCATCGAGTTGCACACCGGTACTTGGAACAAAGTCTCTGCTAAGTGTTGGGAAGTCAGAGGTAAGACACTTGGTATCATCGGTTACGGTCACATTGGTTCCCAATTGTCTGTGCTCGCCGAGGCTTTGGGTATGAATGTTATCTACTATGACGTGGTCATGATTATGGCCTTGGGTAACTCCAAACAGGTTCCAACTTTGAATGAACTCTTGTCAAAAGCTGACTTCGTCACTTGCCACGTCCCGGCTACCCCAGAGACTAAGAACTTATTGTCTGGCCCACAGTTTGCCGCCATGAAGGATGGTTCCTACGTCATCAATGCCTCCAGAGGTACCGTTATTGATATCCCAGCCTTAATCACTGCTATGAAGTCAGGTAAGATCGCAGGTGCTGCTCTTGATGTGTACCCACACGAACCTGCTAAGAACGGTGCTGATTTGTTCACCAATGACTTGAACCCATGGATCTCTGAGCTCGTGTCCTTGCGTAACTTGATTCTGACTCCACACATTGGTGGTTCTACTGAAGAGGCCCAATCTGCCATTGGTATTGAAGTCGGTTCCGCTTTGTCCAAGTACATCAACGAAGGTGCTTCCGTCGGTGCTGTTAACTTCCCAGAAGTCTCCCTCAGATCATTGGACTTGGACCAGAAGGATGTTGCCCGTGTTCTCTACATCCATCAGAACGTACCTGGTGTCTTGAAGACTGTGAACAACATCTTGGCCGATTACAACATTGAGAAGCAATACTCTGATTCTCAAGGTGATGTTGCTTATATGATTGCTGATGTCTCTGGTGTCACTGCCGGTGACATCAAATCCTTACATGATGAGTTGAACAACACCCCATACAAGATTTCTATCAGAGTTTTGTATTAAATTGCCTGTTCCCCACCCCCATATAGATTGTGTCTTTAACAGACACCTGTCTCAAACTTAATGAAATGTGAATGATTACTGGTTATCTTATTTTTCTCTTGATCTTTTTTCTGTTCAACTTCCTTATCAAGCTTTCTCTTATAGATTGGATATTCAACATATATCTCTTACTTCTTCAATTCACGGGATAAAATGCATGTTAATAAAATGGCACCGTAGTCCCTACAATTTCATAGACTAATAATGTACATTCAAGGTAGCAATCATTCATCAGCTTCAGATGGTTCAAGAGTGAAAGGCTTTGGCAATGGCGCATCCTTGTTGTTCAGCTGTCTTACAGTCTTGATAGCCTTCACTGGCTCCTCTGGAGTTTTATCCACGAGAACAACAACACCACCGTTTCCTCTGAATTTGCGCACTGGTACATATCTCGCGTCCTTGTTGAAAGAGATGTACTTGAGTTGGGACGGTAACACTCTCGTCACATTGTCGAGCTTATATGCCGTCTTGCAGTACTTGATTGTGGTTTCTTCCTCCTCCCCAGTAGGGGTCTCTTTATCTTTCTCCTCTGCCTTCGGTGCTTCTTCTGGCTTCACTTTCTCATCGACATCCATTTCATCATCCTTCTCCCTGTTAGACTTCTTAGCTCTCGCCTTAGCCTTTGCAGTGGTAGAAAGGACAGCTGACTCAACCTTCTCATAAACAAGTCCTTTTTCCTCCTTGAGCTTTGGTGGATAATCAAAGAAGGTTGGCTTAGCATGACATTGGATCTCAAACTCTGGGATCTTCAAATCTTCACGGACGCCAATGATCGACGTCGGTGTGAATGCCAATGATAGGAAGTGTGTGTATGGAAACCAGTACCAGAACTGTGTAAAGACAGCCAAACCGACAATGGCCTTTGTATTCAAAGTACCCGTTGAGCTGTTCTCAACTTGGATGGTGACATTACGGCCACCAGCGTCTATTATACCTTGGGATAATGCTGCACCGAATTTTGCCAAAGCATCTTGTGTCTTACTGCTTACCATAGAAGCGTACAGCTCACGAACTTCCGTGACCTTTGGATAAGTCTTTTCGTTTTGCTGAATCAAGATCATAGAAAGAGCAATGAGTGCACCTTGGCGAACAAAATCAACTGGGTCCTTTGTCATTGGCATTAACACTTCAACAGCTTGTGGTAGACCACGACCAGCACATGAGATACCCAACGCCATAGCAGTACCGTAACGGACGTGTGGATTGTGAGATTCAGAAAGCAGCTCAACAATTCTTGGGACCGTCTGGTAATCACGGATTAAGACGAATCCCAAGGCAATCACTGAAGCTCTTCTAACATTGTCACTAGAATCAGAGACAGCAACATGAAGCAACTTCTGGATTGCTTTATTGTTACCAGTACCAGCATAAGCCAATGCAATAGTGTAAGCACCACCGTAACGTAAGGTTGGATCCTGATGCTCTAGCAGGCTCTTAATCATCTCATCAGCCTTCTCTTCACGGCCATAGTTCAACAACGCCAAACCAACAGCCAACCCACGAATGATATTCTCGTGTTGAGTCTCCTCAGCATATGAGAGCATATCAGCCTGCGCCAATTCATTACCGGAACCAAGCATGACCAAACCCATCCCCATAGCAGCAGCCTCGCCTGAAGTTGCAGAGTCAGAATACAACACCACCTTCAACTCTTCATAGATCTCTTCGTTACCAGAACCCATACCTGCAACACCAGCACCCAAAGCGGCACCGTGTAAGATCAAGTCGATATCTTCAGAACCAGCAGATGAACCATTCTCCACAATGTGCTTTCTCAGATAATCAATGGTTTCTCTACCATGACCTGCAAAGATCAAGCCAAGTGCATAGAGAGATCCACCCTTTGTGTATGGAGATCCAGCGCTTCCTGGTAAATATGGCTGTAGGATCTTTCTTCCCTGTGATAAGTTACCTTTGTGAATCACACCTAACGCCGCGGTAGCACTGAATTTAGACCAATTGGTAGCTTTACCTAACCACTCCAAGTTCGATCTGATCCAGGAGTCATCTGTAGTACCAGCATGCAAGAAGGCATTCTCAAAAGTGATTGCAGAATGGAAAATGGAGTTTCTGCCATCTAATGCCTCCTTAGCCTTATTAAGAATCTGAATGTCGGTGTTGTTCTTCTTATGTAAGAATGTAACATCAAAATCACAAGTAGGAATACCGGAAAGGATCTTGGTGATTTTGGTAATCACAGCATCTTCACCTTCACTATTAACGCTCTCTAATGACACAATTGTCTTATCGAGCAACTCTTGCGAAGCAGAGTTCACAAGATCGAATGCAACTTGATATGCGATGAGTCTAGAGTTTGTATCCTTGGATTGTAGAAGGTTTGTGAACAAGTGTGTGGCGAGCTTATCATCGTTCAAATTGACAATGATCTTGGAGACGATGAAAAAGTCCGGGGATTTCAAACTCGTTAGGATCGTAACGAGGGAGTTCAAGATTTGTGCTCTGAAAGTGGTACTGTCTATGATAGAGGTGGCAATGTTCAAAGCATAGCTGATCAAAGAGAGCACACTTTCCTCATTGTCACTCGGCAACTGATCATTGATAACTTTCTCGACAATGTCCAATCTGAATGCATCAAGCGCAATTCCAACAACCAATTTGAGATCATTCGTCCTGATGGCTCTCTCAAGCATTCTTTCAAATATCTTTGTCAATGCCACTGGGACATCTGCAGCCTCACCTTCAAACTCCTGTCTCTTAAGTCTAATATATTGCGCAATTGCCTTCGAGATGATGGTCTCCACGTATTCAGTGTTTTCGTCAATGTTGAACTCGTCATCTGCAACAAGGGCAAATTTTACTGCAGTTTCGAAATCACCCAAATTGTAATAAACCTTGGAAGCTATCAGTGCAGCCAATTTTCTTTCCGTGAAGGACTCGTCCTCGTACAGCTCCTCAATTTCCAAGATGTTGTTTGCAACTTCTGACCACAGTTCGTCCACCACAGTGTTGATCCCCTTGAGCGCATAGGTCTTGAGTTGAGCATCCTGTTCACCCAAGAGCGCCAAATACGGAGCAGCGGTACTGGTAGCCATTCTCTGTTTTTTTCCCTTTATCAGTCCTTGGTGCTCTTTCACTTTCTGGTAAGTTAACTCGCCTTTGTTTGTTCCTCTCCTTGGGTTCGCCACCGGCGGGCACTCGCTGACTTCCGAAGAACGAAAAGTCGGAACTCGCTAGTTGTGTGTGAAAAAAAACGGCCACTCTGCTTTATGAAGAAATGGTTGGAAATTGACAGCCCTACAAGCCATGAGTTTGAGACTGCTGAGACCTGTAGGTCTCATAAACAAAGGACTTACATCTACACGTGCTTTCTCCACCACCCAGGCCGTTCTTCAGAACAAAAATGGGTCCCTTTTCGGTGATGTGACAGAGCTCCAAGCTGAGACTTCAAAGAAGCGTGATTTCGCTGATTCTCTCCAATCGATGGGCAATGCGGATGAGAAGTTCGATATCAGCAAAGTCACGCTGAAGAACGATACCAAGTTACAAGATTACATAGGACATACCCCACAGAGTGCCGTGAAGAAGCTCTTGACTCCATTGAAACAGCAGATCTTTGAAGCAAATGTCCAACAGAACGGTTTCTTCAAGAACAATGAGCCTGTCACACTACTTAATGGGGAGAAATATAAGCTTAAGCTCAATTCCAAAGAACTGGAGGCCCTTGAACCTTCGATCTATTTAAAATCCTATAGATTGAAATCCTCTTGGAAGAAGGCCACTATTTTCCTGAGATTTGTCTCTGGTATGAATGCGCAAGAAGCAATCACACAAGGTCAGTTCCATTCGAAGAAAATTGGTAAAGAGGTCTCACAGCTACTACAGGATGGTCTCAAAGACGCCGAACAATTGGGTCTTGATCCAAAGGATCTGTACATTTCTCAAATCTGGTGCGGTTCCGATGGTATGTGGAGAAAAAGAGTTGATCCAAAAGGTAGAGGTAGGACCGGTATCATTCATCACCCATATATCCACGTAAGAGCTATCTTGAAGACGCCACAAACTAAACAGAGATTGGCGTGGGAGAAAGAGCAGAAGGAGCTCAAGAAGAAAGTGGTGACACAGTTGCCTAACGAAAAGCTGAGATTCAAAGTGGATGGCCATTACAAGTGGTGAGGTTATGTAAATAGATGTCACAAATGTAAATATATTTTCACGGCTGTTGCTGTAATAAATAAGAATAAATAGGAATAAATAGAGGATGTTACTACCCATCATCGAAGGAACTCAATCGTCATACCCTTTCAAAGTAAGGTCCCTCTCCCTCTTAGGCAAAGGGTACCCAAATGGGACTGGCTCATGATCAGCGTACAAATACTTGCGTCTCAAAGGGGTCAAAGTCAAGGCCAATATGGGACCAGCAACGCCAATGGCAACGCTGAAGAAGATGTGCGGTCTGTTGTGTGCGTGGTAACGACACCACTGTCTCGGTTGTTAGTACATCTAATCAGGTAAGAGGTAATAGCGACATACACGAAGCGGTTCACGGTAGTATACTGGGTACTCTGCCATTGTCTTTAAATCGTTGTTGACTTTTCGTTGGCGTTGTTAAAGAGTTCAAGGGGCTCGTTGATTTTTTCCCCCCGAGCACTTGTCCCAATCCTCCCCATCATAAATTAGCACAACAAACAAACACAAACAAATCAAGATCTGAAGGAAATGCTAAAGTCCATCACCACAAAAATAAGAGAAGAACCTGTGCAGACCACAGTGTTCCATATACCAGCATCAGGCACATCACAGAAGTCTCCCTTATTGGTGTTTATTCCGGGGAACCCTGGCTTCATTGACTACTACACCACATATCTCACACGCATCCATGATGGATACCCGCATTACGAAGTCCTGGGGATTTCACATGCTGGTTTCAGCTCCTTAGATGGACCGGTAGATTCCCTGTATACCCTAGAGGAACAGGTGGATCATAAAGTCCAGATACTTCAGAAATTTAGCGATAGACAAATCTATATCCTGGGTCATTCTGTTGGATGCTGGATCTTGCAGAGGTGTGTTGAAAGACTATCTGATCATGATTGGGTATTCCATGGGATGTTGATGCCCACCATCGTAGAGATCCACAAAAGTAAGAAGGGCACGCTTTTAAATGGGATTACATCCAGGATTAGTGGATTTGCACACTCCGTTGGATATTTGGGACATCTTGTTGGTGTGATTCCAACTTCATTGACTGAGTCATTACTGCGGAGAATCCTTGTTGGTGCGGATGATCCATCTTTGGACTGTACCAAGTTACTGGTAACCAACACTGGGTTCATACGACAAGCATTGAGTCTTGCAGCTGAAGAGATGGCTACGATACGAGATGTATGGGATTATCAGCCCGTGTGGTTCCAAAGGAGGGATATATGGTGCGTCTTTGCGGATAACGACCACTGGATAAGCGATTCTACAAGGGACAGACTCATTAATATCATGTGCAAGCATAAACGTGTGAGCATTTTGAAGACTGGTGACTATACGCATAGTTTCTGCATATCAAAGAGTCAAGAATTTGCCAAAGTGACAATCGAACAGATGTCAGAGCTCATGAATTAGGATGGAATTCAAAGACATGTTCCTGTTGCGTCTCCTGTAGATCATCACTGGAGTGTAAATTTCGTTCTATGTATGAGATTTTGCCCTCCAGGTCTTGGAGTATCACAGTCTGAGTTCTAGTGCCATAGTACTTACCAGCGAGGACGTTCCCCCTTGTGAAATCTCTCACTAGCAGTGGCGGCACGAATATTGAGTTCTCGATGTTATGGTAATTAGCTTCGAAATCGGCGGTCAGATTGCCCATCGAGTTGTAGCTCAGCACCTTAAAGAGTTCATCCACTAAAGTCTCCTTCTCTGTGATGTTCTTCCCTAGTACCTCTTTCAATTTCTCTTCGCCAACAAGTACTTTTGGCCATGGTTCATCGAATTTTGAGTTGCTCAAGCCATGGACTTCACCTTGTTCCAAGAACACTTTGAAGTCATCGCAAGTCTTGTTACTCACCACGTCAAAAGTCCCACCAATGGTACCGAACATAAGGCTGAACCCGCCGATAGCCTCAAGAATATCACTTCCGAACCTGGCTCTCAGTTCGTTCAAAAAAGTGCATCGACTGCGCGTCTTGCTAGTGACATATTCCAACGGCAGCACACCTCTCGATACAGGGTTTACAGTTAGCTTGGGACCCTCTCTGTAGTTGACCAACACGGCGAGTTGCGCGGTCTCGGGATTGAGTGCAAGCCATGTCCCATGATCGATCCTTGCAAGATCTTCAGGTGATAACACAGGAGCGTTATTATAGCAGTGCAGGTGTGCCCTCTGCGTCTTCCTTGCGAAGAACTCGTCTCTGTTGGAGATGAGGATGAACGGGAATTGTCGGTGGCCATTTGTGGTAAGAAGAATGCACATGCTTGATGGCTCTAGCCTGATTATGCTATTATTGCAAGAGATAGTATGAGATAGTATGATTTGGGGTGCCTGTTCGCTTTTATTTGTTTTGAATTGTTGGGATGTTTTTGTGGGGGGAGAGAGGACTTTGGTTTATCAACGTGGAAAAGAGGAGCTGGCAGGGACGAATTAAAACACACCTCTTTCGAGTGTTCACGGGTGGTTATGCTTTAGAAACTAGTCCAATCCTCAAAATAAGTGATCACCTAAGAGGCAACGTACTAGCCAGCCCGCGTTTGTGTTTATATGCCGTTCTGCCACTCTACCACTCTCTCTCTCTTGAATGAGAAAAGCTACGATGGGACGACTGATAGATAACATTAGAAAAATAACACTAACAAACGTTAATAGGACATCCAGAAAGCAAGTACGATTTTTTATAAAAGGAAAAAAAACATCTCTGAAACCCCTGATCAGAGCTTCATTTTATGCTTCAGCCTAGACCACCACCCTTTGCCTTCAAGTTCCCTCTTGTTCTTCTCGATGGCCTTGTTCACCTTGACAGGGTCTAGTCCCTGATACTCTGTACCCTTTGCCTCTCTAACGGTCTCTGTTTTTACCAGTCCGGTCTCTGTCTCCACTGTGTATTCCTCCGGGAATGCTCTGGCGTTCTCTGGCGTGTTCACGTCCCTGGTTTGAACGTGTGTTAGTTCTCTGCGCAGTGATTGTGCTGTCTCTGTAGGGTGGAGCGACGTGACGCTGTCAATATCTGGCATCGGGTACTGTTCCAGCTGGGAGGACATAGTAATCCTGATTCCTATAAAATTAGAAATGGTATAGCTTATAAGTCTTAAGATAGTATAGGATGCTAGGGAGTAATCAAAATAGCGTGAGCTGGTAGTATTAAAAAAAATTACTAAGGAGCAAACATCGACCTTTCAGATTCAAGCCCACCTCATCCGCGCCCTTTATCAAACCCATCAAACAGCTGCTTGTTCTGCAGCAGCACGTCAAAGATGAAAGGATGCCCACCATTCAGCACCAAAGTGGTCTTCACACTCGTGAGAAACTCGCCATACCGCTGGATCAGGGCTTTTGAACCCAAATCAGCGCGCCCGCTATACGGTTCCAGAACCTTGTTCTGTATAAACTGCTCCAGTGTAGCCACCAGGGCATTTGGGTCCTCTTCAAACTCACTGAAACTCTTCTGTGGTATCTCAGTATTATCCTTGATCTCTCTATCGAACGCACTCAGCTCATTGTAGAATTTCTCTATGTACTGCGAATCATCTGGTAGTTGACGGTACTCCGTCTGCTCCTTAATGAGTTGTCTTGCTGGAACGACAAATCGGGCCTTGGACGCACTAGCATAAGTTCTCATTAGTGATCTCACTGGTATCAGAGATCTCATTCTGAATCCTCGATGTCAAGCCTCTGTCTCTGTAGCTGTCGGTGCCTGCTGCGTTCGGTCTGGTCTGGACTCTCTGGTTCCAGATCTTCTGTGGTAGGGATGTTCCCTTCCTCCCCACCCAAACTAAACTCCTTCCCTGCTTGCTTCTCGCGGGTACTTTTGCGCCACATTCCTTGATCTCTCCTACCAGTCCTGCTATTAGAGCCAAAGGGGGTACAATGGGTCTCTACTACCAGGTGCAACTTGATCACAGAAACCATACGCGCACCATCTACCAGTGCAATAAGTGTCATACCCACCTTTTCCAGTCATCCCAGATCGTATCTGATAACTTTCATGGTTTGACAGGACAAGGCTTCCTGGTGGCCAGGGTGGTTAACGTAGATCAAGGGTCTTTAGAGACAAGAGAACTGCGCACAGGGAAGTATGTCGTCAATGATATCTCGTGCCAACAGTGCCATGCTTATTTGGGCTGGAAATACGTACGGGCCTCCTTGCCTGAAGAGAAGTATAAGGAGAACATGTACATGATGGAACAGCATGAGCTTTATACACCGAGCATAAAGCCAAGGAAAAGGTCAAGCCTGATCTTAGCAATGTATTGACGGATTGATATATAGTACTACCAAAAAAAATGAAATAAGTATTCCTTCCAATTCAAACAATCTCTCTAAAAAATCCCCCTTTCCCTTGCCCTGTGGTGTCGTTCAGTAGTAAACTCTCATCAGAACCTTCGTCTGTAGAATCGCTCAGCAAGCTGGACTCCACCGAAGTGACCGAATGTCTATTATTCCCATGTCTATGATAATCCGATGCTGGGACGGCGTTCGCCCTTCTTGTCGGTGGTACTGGTGGTGGATGTCTCCTCGTGGTATCTTCGAATGGGTTCCATTGCACAGACTGTAACACCATTGGATTCTGTAATCTAGTGGATTTGTATGACTGGTTATGCCTGTTCCCATATAGGCGAGTGATTGACGCCGATGAGGACTCGTTCTCTTCGACAACAGTATCTATCGTCCTCGTTTGGTACCCTTCTGCACGTTGCCTCTGTGCAGATGAGGGCTCCGTGTATCTGTTTAGTTGTGAGGGCTCTTGATCTTGCAATATTGACGATCTTAACGATCCAAGCCCCGTCGCTGATGAGCTTGAGGAATCGATGGATTCGTCAGATGAAGATCTCTTGAATGATGATGGTATGAGCCAGTTGAGTGAAAAAGAGCTCTTCTTCTTTCCCACTGGCTTCTCAGCATCATGGAAAATATCGTCATCATAGCGTCTGGTTGAAGCGATAGTATGCGAAAATCCCTTCTCAGAACGACTCACAGACCGCTGATAACGTCTCCATAACCACCAGCACATTAATAACACTATGAACGCACCACATATAGCACCAACCACGGAGCCAGCGATGGTCTTTGGACTAGTGTTGATTGTGTTCTTAGCCGAGTCACCTGCTCTATACGCATTTATGCTGTTAAGGAATGAAATATCAGTAGTGATCACTTCCTGAGAGGTTGGCGGGGTATATGTCTCTTGTGAATCCATGACGGTCATCGTCTGGAGCGAAGTGGTGAATGAAGTGTCTGAATCTGTGATGTAGTAATCTTGAGTGTAGTAATAAGTTTCGGGCTGTGAATATTCAGTAGAAGTTGGGTAAAATATTGACGTTGGCGTTGATGACTTTTCTGTCTCTTTGGTGGTTTGGGCAGGGGTTGTGCTCAGAGTTGATGTGATATCACCAGTCTTGGTATAAACAATCGTGGTTTTAGCACTTGAAGCTTTATCACTGGAAGATGAACTTGCCAGTGTGGGTATCGATGGCGAAGACAAACTCAGAGTGGTGGAATTCTTATAGCCCGCTGAGGTTACGGTTGTTGATTCTGATAAACGTGATGAGCTGCTGGAGTTAATCACGGGATGGGTATGAAAAGTGGAACTCGATGAATTCATCGTCTGTATCACCAATGTCGTAGTCGTGGAGTTCAGAGAGCTCATGGAGTGATATGTGGAAGATATAACAACTGAAGTGCTGTGGTCATCTAGATCATCCAAGCTCGTTGTGGAAGCCGATGCAATGACAGTGGTCGCTACCGTCAAGTTATGTAGAACAGACATAGCAACCGTTGGTACCTCGTTGCTTTAAACTCTCTTTCTGTCTCTGGATCTTTTTTGATGAAAGTAGTACTTGTGAGTCTAGATCTTTGGATGTACGCGACAGGTTATCCCGTTAAGTGGAGAATCTCTGGCCAGCGATAAAAAGGAGCCAGCCCAAAATGCCTCTCGAATGAGTCTTCAACAGTTAAAGCAAGTGACACAAAAATGGACTCTTATTTCACACTTTCTTTAAGCTTTCACGGATCAATTTCTTCATCGGTTTTTGGCGTCTGCAACTTTCTTTTCTGGGCTCGTTCGTTTCAAAAATAGAAATCGCCATGGGGACACACACGCAGAGAAACAGTTATAGCTTGTACAGAAATGACTACAAAATTGAACCATTTTCATTAACTAATCAGCATTATTATTTATCAAAATGTGGTTTTCTTACCCGTAGATTTCACCACTGCAGCACTCGCTCTTTGAGCTGTAGCTAAAGCCACGCTGGATTTCTGTCTCTCTGGCTTTCTGATAGTTGGTTTTCTCTTTAATGGTTTCTTCTCCATGGATCTCTCTCTAATAGGTCTATCTTGGTGGTATTCGAGATGCTGTTCCACAGGCTCACGGTGTTCATGGTCCTCTCTTTGTTGTTTTGGTTCTCCTGATTCCTTATTCAGATGCTTTGGAACTCTCTTGGATCTATCCTCACCAAACTCCATTCTAAGCATTCTATTCAAAAGCTTTCTGCATGATTTATCCTTCAATGCCTTTGTTGGACCTTCCTCGTTCTTGAAGTCGATGAACGCGAACCCTTTACATTTACCAGTATCTTCGAATGTGGCCATACGGATTTTGACAATCTCCCCACAGTGCTGAAATTGATCTGTGAGCATGTCTTGCGTGGTGTCAAAGGACAAGTTACCCACAAATAGGATTCTTGAAGGTGGATTCTTGCTCATCTCAACATCTTCCTTGGTAGGTCTCCCGGAAAATGATTTCGAGTCTTTAATCAACAATTTTCTCCCATTGAGCTGTTGTTCGGATAGTTGTATTACTGCTAGTTGATGGTTTCTAGTGTCGAAATCGACATAAGCAAAGCCTTTGATCTTCTTGGATTGTGACTGATTTGGCATGTTAAATCTGGCAATATTTGATTCTGTGACTTGGCATGGGTCATCATCGTTTATATCAGAAGAATATTCCGGCAAATCTGCAGTCTTTGAAGCTATGAATCTAATGACATCCCCCTTTTCAGTGTCAAAAGCCATGTTACCAATCCACACACCGAATTTATGCTCTTTCTTTTCCTTTCTCTTTGGTTTTTCAGATTCCTCTTCAGCTTCACCATCTTCTTTATCCCCTTCGTTGGTAGCATCTTCCGAAGATTTCATCAATCTCTCGGCTTCTTCTTTCTGTTGTTGTTCCAACTTGGACAGGTCCAATTTACCCTTTCTCAAGAGACGTTTTTGCTTCTTCGAAAGAGGTGCAGTCTGGGATAAATCGATTTCAATCTCGTCCAGCTGTCTTTTGTTGTTCTCCTTCTCTATCTCGGACATCTTAAATAGCCTAAATAAAGTCTAGACCTAATATAAACAAACGGACTGAACATAGTCCCTTTTGAGATTTCGAGCTCATCGCAGGGAAGATTTTTTTTTTTATACGGTTGGAGCACTTCTGAATTCCAGCTTATTCTGATATAGATCACTTCCTGCCGGTTATCTCGAAGAAGCTTCTATGGCCAAGTTGGTAAGGCGCTACACTAGTAATGTAGCGATCCTCAGTTCGACTCTGAGTGGAAGCACTTCTTTTTTTTGGGACGATAGCGTGATCCCGCGTGTACACGCGGGCCGGGTATAACCTCGACCGCCGGCAGTGGCGGCGGCTCATCTGTCCGTCTAGGGCGACCATGGCAAAGGGCGCGGTAAGCTGCTCGTGATCACTCATCTCACATATCATAATAAACGAACTAGTGGACTGGACCGGCTCTTAGGGCCGTCGGTGTATGGATGGGGCACACCGGGGTTCCTATATCTACCGCAATGTACCTGCTGTCAGAAGATTCTCTTATCTTTGTAGAAAAGGTTAACTGCATAAGGGTGATTCAATCGTTGCCATAGCTCGTACATCGACAACGAGCAATTCCACTTATAACGTTTCCTTACCAACTCACACGACCAAACTAAATTTTCACTCACAAGAGAGAAAAATCCTTACGGAAAAAAAAAACGGAAACAAAACCACACTTTTGAACTTCAGGAATTCCCTCTCCCGAACTCTTCCTCAAGGCTCTCCTTCTGTGTCACACACAGGCACTTCCCAGTTGTTCAACACGGTGCAAAGAAATTCAGGTTTTTTGTCCAAAACATACCAAAGTTGCCCCCACTTGTTGTTGCTCTCAGTTAATTTCATCCCCTGAGTGGTCACACGAAGACAAACATCGCACACAATACTACACACTTGAGGATAAAAATTGCATGAGAAGCAATATTTTGGTTTCCTTATAATAACTACTTACATCAACTGGGTCTGTCAACTAATCGACCCATATTTGACTGGTTTACTGCAATCTTCGACATGTACGCTACATTGTCAAACACCTCCACGACAACAACACAGTCCAACCTGTCCGCTGCCTCCTCTTCGCCGTCGTCCCCGTCGATCCATCAAAGCTCTGCCCTCCATGGAAAGAGAAAGAAATCTAATTCCGACGATAGCAAAGCCATCATCTCATTATGTCTCCAGTATCTCAAGACAAATAACCATTTGGGGTTGGCGCTTATAGCGAGACAGCGTGGAATCCCGCCGATGCTAAGACATAAAGTGTGGCCAGTGTTGCTGAAATATCATCCTTATGTGATCAACCCATATATCAGCGCGAATGTGGAGAGTGATGATGATGCTTCCATACCAGAGGGTAAAGTTAGACAAGAATTAATGAAGTATTTCAGAATAAGGAACAAAAGGGATGAAGCTTCGGATCACTCGGGCGGTAGCTCGCCTAATATGGAGAACAAGACTAGCCCTGTGGAAGAAGAGATCATCAGGATAATGGAGGCTGCCATCCATAAGTTTTTTAACAAATGGGGTGCTATTATCAAATACGACTCTGGGTTTGCATGGATTGCCCTAGGTTTAGCAGAATGGTTCCCACCGATCCCAAATTCACACTATGTGCTTGTTGGTCGTGATGTGTTGAACAAAAATGACTCTCTCAATAAGCATTTGACGCAGTTATCTGAGTATAACGAGGATTCTATCCTTGTGGAGGAGGAGTTCTCCCTAGATCATCTATCATTGGCAACCTCGGATGACCTCAATCAACTGATGACTTTTTCAGAGGTTTACGAACGTCTTGTGCTTGTCTTGTTACACTCAAGGGAAGAAGATGCCGAAACTATGCAAAGAAGAGACTCGATGGATACTACAACGGGTACAAAGACTATCACTGAATTGATTTCATCAAATTCATTAAACCAGAAGGAACTATTGTTCAAATCTGGTAAGATCGATACCAGGGTCTCATTCTTTCTCGTGGCTTTTGCTAAGCTGCTTCCAGAGCTGTATAAATCCCTATCAGAAGATGACATGCTCAACAACAACTCCAACAAGAACAACAAATGGCTAACGTGGTGGCTCAAGTACTGTGGTGCTAAGGTTCTAAATAAATTCGACCGAGGCCGAATTTGGGACTCTTTGCTAGGGTTCAGATATCATTATAGTGCTTATGAGGAAGAATTGTCTGCGAATCCAAAATTACTCAAACGTTTCAAGAAATTATACGATTTTGATTTAAATTTTGATACACAGGGGTTGGATCTAAGTTCTGATATATTTTGGTATAAACCTTCTGAAGACTTTGATACCCTCAAATGGTCCCAAATTGATTACCAGTTACAATTGGTTTTTATATTTGTGTCAGTCTTGCAGAAGAATGAGTCTAAACTATTGGAATTTGACCAGTTTGAGATCAATGAATTCTTGAACAAATTGCCGTGGAGTATTAAGGATTCAGATATGAACCTACTGCAAAATTCGGGCTTCTATTATAACGATTTTGATAAAATTTTGAAAGATGCCGGAGAACTATGGAGGAATTGGTTATGGAATGAAATTAGAGATGAAATTAATGAATAGAGAGGTGTTTTTAGAATGTGTGTTTTTATCATGATTTTATGAATTGCAGGAGTTTTACGATAGTACTGTACTTAACAAAACAGAAAGAAGATAGATTTATGGCAAAAATTCATAGTTCAGGATTTTCTTCTTCCTTCTCTATCATCGCAACTGTCGTTGGCTCTAACATAGCCGTGTGCAACACAGTTGCCACTGTCATACCTTCATCATCAACTTCGTATAGAGTACGAACACTAGATTTCTTCTTCGCTATCTTCGCGTTGGTCTTCTTTGGTTGAAGGGCTTCTTCTATTGGCTTCTGGTCTTTGAATTCAACCTCGCCTTCCTCCTCTCCATCAGCCTCTAACTTATCCACCTCTAATGCATCAAACAGTTGCTTATCCTGATCCAGTATTTGTTCAGTGACGCCTTTAATGCTATTGAATTTGGATTGATCGACGACACGGTCAGATTCCAAATCATATGTTCCTTCTAATGAACGACGACCATCGAAAACGTCATCATCAACGTTAAGCACTGGTTTATCAAACTTCTTGAACTTCTTCTTCTTTGGGGTGTTTGAGCCTTCGAAGTTACCAAAGTCGTCAAACATGACTTCATGATGATGTTGGCCAAATCTCTTTGGTTCATCTTTGAGTTGTTGAAGAACTTGTTTCTCCCATTTCTTGTTCTGCTTCACATTGAAATCCCACATGAAAGAGTTGTCTTCTTCTGTATCGTCATCGTCATCATATGCATCAACCTCAGCTAAGTATTCATCAACTTCATTCCAGTCGACACTTCCGATACCCAATTTGGACAAATCATTGTTCTTGAAGATGTTGAACTTTTCGTCATGCCATTTCTCGTTGACATCTTCAAATGCTATTTCCCAGGCACGATCGTAGAACTCCTTATTCTTCAACAATTCCTTCTGTCTTAACTCTTCGTTGGCCATCCATTCCATGTGTTTCAAATCATCCGTGGATGGTTCATAGATGTGCCAAATGACATAATGAGGTAGTCCAATAACTTCAAATCCCATAGTTTTGCAAAGCTTTCCAAAGGCCTCGGTTTCAGCATGTTTCTTGAAAGAGAAAGCCGGGAACATAGCACCATGTTTAAAGACATTTGCCTTTGCCAAAATCGAGACCCCGCCAATACCATCTAATTCCACTTCAACTTCTGGATCTCCATAAGGATCTCTCAAATAGGCCAAGTGTGGCCTCCAAGTGGCATATTCTGGATAACCTTCCACAATAACAGCATCTTCATCCAGCTTCTCAGCTAACTCGATACCACCTTCACTCTCTTGCCATGAATTCAAATCATAGGCCTGTTCATAGTTTAACCAGTCTGGCAATGGTCTCCAAATATTTGGCACAATGACGTCTCTGTCATGATGCATCAAATCTTCAAGAATTGTAGCCGGTGCAGTTTCAACATCGATATCTCTCCAATACACCCACGAGTGATCCGGTTTGAGAGCCGTAGTCAATAGCCAGTTTCTAGCAATGGCCATCTTCTTACGTCTTGGACCTTGTGCTTCAAAGCCGTGTCTATCACTGAAGGACTGACCTACGATTTGACCAAAATCCTTCTCATATATCTCAATTCTGCCAAATTTCTGTGATTTATCTGGACCATTTTGGATTTCCTCAATATACGTCTGTAAATCCTCCAGTGTCGAATCACTGGTATCACTAATCAAGAAAGACAGGTCAATCAGACTATGTGGATAGGTCATGTTTTTCAAATGGCCAAAAAACATCGGTAAATGTGCAGAGGCATCTCTCAACGGAACAAGAAACAAGATACGCTCACCATTCTGCCACCCATTCCCTGTCGATTTGTAGTCTGCAAGGTCATAAAATTCGACCCCAATATCATTCCACTGCTCAGAGATACTCTGTCGTAGTGAGTTTGGCAAGTCAGGTTTGTAAAAGGAATCCTTTGGAGCCTGATACGCGTCCCACAACAGAATGAGGAAGAAGAAGGGAAGAACTGCGTAGAAAGCTTCTCCCGCTATCCTGAGAGCTTTCATCATGTGCCCAGGCACTTCCGCATACGGCAGACGTGTACTGGTCTGCCTGTGCACTAGTTCCTCAGACATGGGCTGCCGTTTGTTGTGTTGAGTCCGTTGTGGTAGTGGGCGAGTTCACTGTTGATGATTTTCGAGTAAACACACATGTACAACAGCGGACCAAAAAAAAGCTTTGCCATCAGGAAGGGAAAATGAGTCACTTCGATATCAATCAGAGGCTGTCTTACAGCGGTGAGCTGTGTACGGTGAGGTTTGTGGGTGAATTGTCCCACTGGCCTGGAGAAATGGCCCTGGGCGTGGAATGGGACCAACGTGATGGAAAACACGATGGGGAGTATAACAGCGTACGATACTTCACAAGTGAGTTCAAAAATATATCTTACTAATGAGTGGAAAGTTACTAATATGGCACAGCCACTAGGCCCATGAGTGGCTCCTTCTTGAAAGCTTCAAAGAAGAATGATGGGTCAAGGTCTTTCTATGAAGCTCTGATCTTTAATTACGGTACAGAGATTGCGATTGAGAAAATCCAAATAGGGAGGAAATTGGTTGAAATATATGGGTTTGAAAAGCTACAGAGGATACAAAAACAGTTTGAGAATCTTGAAGTGGTTTCACTTAACAGGGCACTCGTATCTACTCTCTGTGATGGGGAAGAAGACATGATTCGTACCAACTTGATCAATCTGAAGGAACTTGACCTCTCGTTTAATCTGATGAACTCCTTTGACACAGTGATACGCGTGGTAAGGAATCTGAAGCTTCGAAGACTGAATCTCACGGGTAATAAGTTTGCCTATGTGCCATCGGTAGAACCTCTTATGTTGGACTCTTTGAATATGACGATGACGTATCCAGCGAATGAATTACTTATGAAACTACCATCCATATTTCCAAACTTGAAGGAATTGTCACTTTGTGATAATATCATGACAGGATTACACCCAGCTATACTTGATATTCCTCTGGAGAATTTGGACCTTTCGATGAACTCTCTCACTACATTCCCGGAAATACAGCAATCCATCCAGTCACTCAACTTGAGCTATAATCGGATTGTCATTGATCCTTCCGTATTTCATGCAGCCATCTCAAAACTTGATGTACGTCACAATAACATATCGAGATGGTCACAGATTGAAACTTTGGCATTGAACTTTCCACGTTTGACGACCCTAAGAATTAATGGGAACCCGCTTTTCAATGAGAAGCAACTCGAAGAAGTTGAATATGAGATTATTGCCAGAGTGTCCCAGCTCCACGAGTTGAACGGTGTTGAGATTACCAACCAAGAGCGTGAAAATGCGGAATTGTGGTGGCTGTCGCAGTGTCAACATTCTTCTGATGTCAATAGAAGTAGAGTGGAAGAGCTATGTGCGAAATATGGTAAGTCTCTGAATATGGACATTCAAAAAAAGATGAGTTCTGACTTGATCAAACTGGAAATCGATCTCGGAGAGAATACGGTAGAGTTGCAAGTATTGCAGACGATCGAGATCCTTAGGCTCAAATCACTGATATGTCGTTTGACAAACCTGTGTCTCTCCCAGTTCCAATTATTTTACTACATTGGCTTATCGAAACAAGATCTTCATAATGAACTCTCTTTGATTTCATCGTATGGATTTATTCAAGGACAGAAAATATATATCAGTCGGCATTGAAGTTCCAAAGACCATCACCCAAGTATGTACAACTCTCAATACAGATGCCCTTATTCTTAGATTTGATTTCCTCTGTGCTCATTATCAATTGACCCACAGCCAAGGCATTTTCTTTACCTTCAGAGTTAATCACCACAATCTGGCCTTCTTCAAACCCAGGGGCCTCTGGCAATACACCGCCCGCACTCGTGAGACCAGGACACATGATATTAGCACCACTAAGCACAAATTTAATAGCACCACGATCCACTCTGAGGGTTGGGAATGCCTCTGGATACTTGTGAACTAATGGCAGAGCTGGAATTAATTCGTCAAACTGCTGGAAGCACACAACTTCGTTATCAACGACATAGAGCTGGATCTTGTCCTCACACTTCAACAACTCTACCTGTGCCTTCTTCGGTATGATATCGTCAATCACTGGCTCCAACAATGGGAATTGAGAACTGAATCTTTGCTTCAATCCTCTTTGGACAGATGATTTCAGGTTGGAGCGAGTATGTACATCTTCTTTTGTGAATCTGGTTTTTTGTCAGTCTTTGAGATCTATCTAGGAGCTATAAGACTACCCACTTTTTAAACATTGCAGCGATGGGTGTGTTGGCGTTCTTAGTGATGGCTTTATTGATGGTTTTTGTTGATGCGGTGGAATTTTTTACGCAGGACGAAAATTGAAAGAGTGATGGGAGGGGGGTGGGTCTCATAGGATCACACATTCTTTCTCTGTTTGTTGTAAAATGGGTTGCGGCATTAACTGAACATACCTGAATAGTACACTCGAAACATCACAACTTGCAGTTGTGTCCGTTCACACATTGTTATATACTATTGTTTCATCTACGAGTTCTTAATCAACTCCTCAAACTTCAAATCTCAACAAACTATAAACCACACACATCAATACGAATATGTGACCTCACAGAAAAGTATTGAAAATGGTGAATAACTAGGACAGTAATCCTAATTGACAATAAAGAAAAGGTTCCAAAAATTCCCTGACTCAGATAGTCGCCACAAAAGTGCAAAAGCACCCAAAAGCAGGACTGCGAACTGAGGAGGAGCGGTCGTGGTTAAAATTTTCAACCAGCAAATACACAATCTCGGACGAGTCCTCACTGATATGCGTAATTCCCGAGCACAAGGACGGTGGAGAAAAGAACAGAATAAAAGAAAAGCCTGAGGATTGGGAATTCGAAATGTTTTTATACCTCAGCTGTGAATATTATGGTCCGTTCTGAAATTTACTTAAGGTTGGGAATGGTACCTGGGATTGGTTAGTCTGGTAGTCTATAGATGTGTCAGACGGCTCTTTCGCATGGTCATAGATATTCTTTGAATTATGCCGTAGTATTTACTGGTAAATTCTAGCAATTTTGGTTTTTTTGTGACCTCAATTTATTTTCAAGGTGATACCTGTTGTAATCTGCTTGTTGTCCTTTCATTTGGAATTAAAAAAAATTAGATTATGGGGGTCTTGAAAATATTCCTAAAATTATGCAGAAACGGATTTTCCTTATGGCCATTAAATGACGAGTGACTGAAAAACTCAAGTTGTAGGCTTGTAGCGTTTAGGGATGGGATCGAATACTCGATCGAATAATTACTTTTTTGGCCCTTTTATGATGTATATAGTGAGAATGGGAACCTATAAGCAATGTATATGGTACAAATGGATATCCTCTTTCCAATGGTACCATGCACGGCACCATGTCCCATAATAATCTGTCTTGAACGCGTCATGTTTGAACATTTCTGCGTTTCAACGAGAACCAGCTATGCAGAAATAACAGAAATGCAACGATTTAAATTAGATGTGTTATTCAGTGAAGTCTTGTCGAGGGTGTCCAATCATATGGTGGGCTAATGATCGTTATTTGGGCTTGTGAACTTTTCGTACTTCCTCATATGTTCTCTCATATAAGAAAATGCAGCGCGTTCCAGTATGACGCGTCACGCACGTGATCACATGAAGCCAGAATAAAGTAAAAAGATATCATAAATAGGAAGACGTAACTTCATATGATCCATGGGCAGAATGTAATATTTATGTACTGATCAATGCCCGTAGCATAATAGGAAGTCCTTTTTCCCGAAAATATTCATAATGGAAGCGATTTCAATTGAATATTTGAATTTATTCGAGAGAGGCCCCCGATCAAATTGTTCAACTATAGAATAATACTTATTTTTCTTCCAAAGACCTTGAAAATGTTACAAATGGCTATAAACTGCTCGAAGGAATCGAATAATGCTACTTTTAGTTTCATACCTTTACTCAAAAATAAGATACACATCATTAAAGCTTTCGAATAAAACCAGGGGGTCTGGCCGTGTATTCGATTCGGTTCAAATCGAATCGAATATCGAATATTATTCGATTCGATCTCATCCCTAGTAGCGTTGCAGTAACTACTAACTTGTAAGAGAAGTTACGGTAAATCTTGCGAGTTCAGCGCCATGATGTGATTAGCCGCCATGGGTGAAGATGTCTCAGATGATCAGCATGTCAATATCAACATTACAACACTCAATTGGTTTCAAGGGAGTCTGTGAGACGCGACCTTAATGAGTCGCACATTCTCTTCCCCGATGGATCGCCAGTGCTCTCATGACGAAAGAGTTTGCACTGCGTCGTCATTCAGGAGGATCCTCGGGCCATAGTCTACGTTTGAAAGCTAGAGCTAGTGGCTATATTACCATCAGTGATCACCTTGACACTAGGCCGATGCCGAGCTGTGCTACTGTACTCATTGCTCAACTGAAGTGTGAACCTGCCTTTTCTTTTCAAGGTGTAATCAGGGTTTAGCAGCGGTCTAGAAGGCTTGCTTCGCAACCGCCGATATCTGGTGAAGGTTCTTCAAAGGTAACGGCCCCATTAAATAACAGGTCGAGACCAATCACTTGTAGGCCATGATTACACTTCATCCACCAAAACCTGAAACAAAAGTCATGTATGGGCTCCAGCAGGACGCTTCTTCGATTTTGATCTTTGATCTTTGACACAAAAACGGAAAGATATGACGGCGGCCTCCAGTACGCTCTTGTGCACACTGCAATCTCTACTGAAAATTACCCTTTTCTGATCTTGGAGATGACCAAGACATATTAAGGGACATATTAAGGGAGGCCACATAAACGATCGCTTTTGCTAACTATCTACCATCAAACCAATTTCGCTTATTATGCATGAAGTGCCGTTACGACAAATTAACACACAGGACATGAAAACACTTCTGATGAGGACCAATGGGAAGTGCCCTATCGGTTTCCAAGATCTTCCGATGGAGATCAAGCTGAGGATTCTGCACCAGCTAGATATGCCTGGCTTACTCAATTTCATTGACAATACCGACTTTGACTTCAGAGGCCTTGTGCGATTTTTTAGCGATGATCCTGATCTGATCGTCCAAAGAACCGGAAATATGGTCTGTGTTTTATCCAGCCATTTGAGCATTGAAACAGAGCCTGCATTATTAAGCATCGTGGATTTTCGCTTCCTCGACAAGTGGAACGAAGAAATAGTGTCTCATGTACTTTCATTGTCTTCCAATATCATTACGATCTCTGATCTAGATGACTCTCATGCAATGATCCTGATGACTGGAGCTCTCGACAAGAATAATTACCAAGAGTATGATAAAGCAGTGGATGATTATTTTCTGAGGAGTAAACTCGCTCAATTCGTTAGATGTGTGGGGTGCCACTCCAAGCTTAACGTCAAGGATTCACGAGCAATTGTTCTTGCAGAAATGGTCATAAGCACGAGTTGCATCTCATTCCAGAACGTCAGATATGTCCTCCTAAGTGGTTGTCAGGTTTCGCAGAAAGTTCTTTTATTTGGCCATATTTGGAACATGCTATGGTTCAGAGACTGTCGAAGGTCATTTTTCGACTACGTTGATCTTGGAAATATCTCTGCCAGAAAATTGAAGATTGAAGGTACTGACATTTGCTTATCTGGCCAGGCATTCAGCTGCACCACGTTGTTTGCATCAAATATTTCTGAAATGATTCATTGTAAATTTAGAGGAAGAGAAATCAAAGTGGTTTTCCTAGATACCGACATTGAATTTGTTCCTATCTGTCATAACTTGGACGCTCCTGACCTCAAAATTTTGAAACTCCAGTTCTCTAAGAAGTTTCCACATATCACAAACTTCTATGCCCCAAATTTGGAATGCGTCCATATTGAGTGCCGTGATTCTTTAAATTTCATTAACGATGTTCACCAGGAAGAACTCGACTATTCATTTCTTAATGAAGTTGCAGAAATCTGTGTTTTCGATTTTATTCATCCCATAATTTGGGCAGAATTAAGCAACTTGAGATGTCTAACAATCAAGCTAGGGAGCGATATTGTTGGTCTGTTTCCACAAGATTTCCTAAAGCTTAGGGTTTTGAATATTGAAATGGAGGGAGATGCGTCAATTATACCTTTTCTTAAAGGTCCAATTGTGAATCACCTAGCAATCACTCATGACGGTCATTCTAGACTCGATACACTATCTGTCAAGAATTTGATCATGTCATTTCCACAGATATCAGAGTTGACAGTAGAAGAGATGAGACCAAATTTCATCTTTGACATTACTGATGAAATAGTGTCATTGGCCACCCAGCTTAGAGAGCTTCATCTCATATTCATCGACTCAAAATTTCTTCAAGAATCAGCACCAGTCCATTTCCCCTGTTTGAGGCATATGTCTATTGAAAATTCCTCCGCAGGAAATAACTTCAGGTTCAATATTAAGGCTGAGAACTTGAAAAGGGTGTATATCCATGCCCACCTACAGCGTGTCACAGTATCTGGCGAGCTACCGAGTTTAGTGAGATTTCATGTGCAATCCAGATCTGAAATAGTCATCTTTAAGGGAATTCCAATTCCTTTTAAATTGACTACGGAATTGTGCTCGAGATGCTTCGAAGAACTAGACGAAGAAGAGCAAGAAGAAGAAGAGAACCGTGTCGAAGCCGAAGCCTAACAGGGTCTCTTTCACAATGCTGTTGAAGATAACTATGGAGTTGGCTTCGGTTGAGAGGAAATTGATTCTTTAAATGTAATTTAATGGCAGATTAGTAAATAGTAAGTAAATGCATATGAGACTTTCACTGATATAAATTCCTGCATAGATATCGTCAGTTCTTCCCAAATGGAGTTGCATTTCATTATGCTTGTAGTGTTTGGTGCGAATTTCAATAACGTCTATGAAGACAACAAAGATTCGTTAAGGATCACGATTCTAGTCTGAGATCTTGCAAACAAGATCACAGTATTTGACTGTAACATCTGACATTCCTCTATTTCTTTATTGATGAACAAGGGTCAGGGGAAACCAGTCTAAGGTGCCTCTTTTGTAGCCACATTCTTCTAATTACAGAATCCTCCCAAGAGAGATCCCCTTACAATTCGAGATCTGACATCAGGCTTCAGCCATGCCGATCTCCTGTATCAGAATACCAATATAGAGCCATCAGTCAGTCTCTCAAGGGAGCAAACTTCACGTAGTTGCTGAGATATATTCACTCGAGCCGTTTTGTGTCAATCTCGGCCTGGGTGGGGCCAACCTCGGCAGGCTAAGGTGGTCAACCGACGCTTGGACTGTTAAATAAAAGTGGCATAAAGCATTCAGATTATGGAAAAGCTCATCAAGTGTATTCTGTATTTTCTATACTTGCTTCTTCATTCCCGCGGAGTGGCTTGTCTCTTTGTCATAGGCCCATGGTCAACCTTGGTAAGCTTCCCAATCTGTGCGCTATTTTGTATTGATGCAGGGCCCTTGGGCTGGAGACTGACATATGCCGCAATTGGGGATTTCGAGAGGCTGGAGCACAAGGGCGTGCACTGATAACGGTGAGATCGCAGAGTTCTGACAGCCTACCATACAATCGAGTAAGAGAAGAAAGAATTAAAGTAACACCGAGATAACGACCATCGACGTAGTGATTCATTCGTCCAGTTTCACAGTCCTATCATATGGTGGGAAGGCGTATCTCAAGATTTTTTCATCGGCGTGAAAAAAGTCAGGCAAACCGGCTTGACATAACAGCAGGCCGACTACTATTATGAGATCCTTCACAGTCTTCAGAGTATAAATAAGGACAAAGATGTCCACAATATATACATAATGCTGACATTAATATATTCACACTCTTTACAATGTCTGAATCTGACGACTTTGAACTGCAGCCATTCACGCCCGATAATGGTAGCGAGCATTCACAACTATCACATCCATTATCAAGGGTGCATACCCTGTCAAGGGTCCACACCATTGTTTCTCAACTAACGAATACTGATCCTGAATTAGAGAAGATTTTGACGAATAATCGAGGTGTTGATGACCTTGTTCGTGAACTCACCAGAGATGCTGGTCGCCTTGGTCCTCTTGAAGACGCTATTGATATTGAAAGAGTTCATACCCATGCTCAAAAAGATTCTACATTCCATCCAGCTGATGAATGGCAATACCCAACTGACGAAGCCACTGGTATCAGAATAGTCCAGTTCGTGGAAGGTGATAAAGAAGACCCAAGAAACTATTCAAAGCCATATAAGTGGTTCATTACCTTTTTTCTTGGTATTGTTTGTTTTGACGTTGCCATGGCCAGTGCTATCATCACGGGTGGTATGGAGGGTCCTATGGAAACGTTTGGCGTTTCAATGGAAGTATCGATTCTTGCAGTTACACTTATGGTTATTGGTTTCGGTATCGGTCCTTTGATCTTCGCGCCTATCAGTGAGGAACTTGGAAGAAAGATCGTCTATGCTTCTACTTTGGGTCTTGCTGTGATCTTTATCATTCCATGTGCAGTTGCACAGAACATCGGTACCTTGCTTGTTTGCAGATTTCTTGATGGTATCTTCTTCTCTGCTCCAATGTGTTTGATTGGAGGTAATTTAGCTGAGATGTGGACAACTGAGGAAAGAGGTGTTGCTATGTCGGTTTTCTCAGCTGCTCCTTTCCTCGGTCCAATCATTGGACCTCTTATTGGTGGTTTCATCTTCGACAACGTTGGTTGGAGATGGCTGTACTGGGTTCTTTTGATCTTCTCTGGTGTTATATATGCCATTCTTATTGTATTTCTTCCAGAGACTCATCACCAAACACTACTGAAGAGACGTGCTGCTAAGCTGAGAAAAGTTACAGGTGATTCCACATACCGTGCCATCTCTGAATTGCAGGTTCGTTCTTTGAAGGAGGTTGCTAAGAATACCTTGCTCAGACCTCTCATCCTTCTTACGGAGCCAATTGTGTTCCTCATCACCATTTACATGTCAATTATCTACGGTTTACTTTACATGTTCTTTTTTGCATACCCTGTTGTTTTCGGTGAGGGAAAAGGCTTCTCAAATTCCAAAGTGGGTCTCATGTTCATTCCAATTGCCGTTGGTGTCATCATTTCAACGGCAATATCTCCATTCTTCAACAAGGATTATCTCAAACGTGCACAGAAGTACGTTGACCGTGGCGAGGTTGCACCTGCAGAATTGAGACTAATTCCAATGATGATCGGGTGTTGGTTTGTTCCTGCTGGTCTTTTCTCTTTTGCTTGGTCCTCATTTCCCCATTTAAGTTGGGCGGGTCCTTGTATCTCTGGTTTAGCCTGTGGTTTTGGTTTCCTCATGTTGTATAATCCAGCAAACAACTATATCGTTGATTCTTATCAACATTATGCTGCGTCAGGTCTTGCAGCTAAGACGTTCCTCAGATCTATGTGGGGTGCTGTTGTTCCATTGTTCACCATCCAAATGTATCATAGACTGGGTTACGAATGGGCCTCAACTTTGTTGGCGTTTATTTCCCTTGCCTGTTGTGCCATTCCATATGGCTTCTTCTTCTTCGGTGCAAGAATCAGAGCAAGAAGTAAATACGCATATTCTCCAGAGAAGGAGACCAAACATGATGAAGAGGCCAAAGGTTCTTCCATGAGCGACTGAAGAGGGAAAAATTCATTTATAGGCGACTATACTGCTTTCATTTAATAACTTAATTTAATGGCTTAATACTATCTAAGGCACAACAGCTAGTGCATGTTTTGTACGGTTGAGATTCTTCTGGAATTACCCACAATAAAGAGATCCACAACGGCGGAATCATCATTGAAATCTTGTGATCTTGGTGCTCTTAGAGCTCTTTTTAATTGATTCTACAAGCGTGTAA
Source organism: Williopsis mrakii (assembly GCA_003706445.3). Lineage (NCBI taxonomy): Eukaryota > Fungi > Ascomycota > Saccharomycetes > Phaffomycetales > Wickerhamomycetaceae > Williopsis > Williopsis mrakii. The sequence continues at coordinate 343,737 of PPLH03000005.1, forward strand.
TGTTATCTGTAAAAATAATAAAATTGTAACTACATTCTTCTAAGTACTGATCAGGGCATAGCCTGTAACGTTCTCGAACCTCTCCTCATTTAACTTCATCACAACGAGCATCATCTCCATGTACACTTCAGGTTCTGACTTTTTTAGTTCTCCCAATGATTCTTTATTGATTATCCAAACTCTAGATTCCTGCTTGGCATTTAATGAGTTAAAGAGGCGATGATGAGACATGGAATCAGAGAACCTTCCAAGGATTGTGCGGGGTAGTAAAGTCTCATGGATATTATCGGAACCATTAATGTGATATTCCACATTTAGAACGCCAGATTCGACGAGGATGAAAAACGAATCATGCGTCGAAAACTGCAGGTCAGAATGTAATGAAATGAGTTCCAGCTTGAAGAATGGTATCAACTTCTTCCAGAGATCCTTTGGCTTATCAGAGACACCCTGCAATGAGAACATCAGTAGAGAAAGTGGTTGAGGATCATTCAGCTTTGGGATATTCTCAAAATCTTGCGTATATGTTTTCTGTGCCTCTTGTAAGAAGTTGGCATTTCTCGGAGTATTAATTGGTAAGGATGAGAATGAGGGCTTCTTGGGTTGAGTTTTCGGAATTAAGTTCTTAGTATCCTTCTTGAAACGTTGAAAGTTCTTATACTTTGACAAGAATTCGTTCTCACACCACTCTAGGGATGAGTTCAAGTCATGGAATACTTGAAGCTTCACATCCTGTGTATCAAAAACACCAACATTTTTCAAGGAGCGAAGGATATGATCCTTATCTCCAATAGAGATGATCAAGTATGCATCCTGATCAAAAATGAAGTTTTTGATACGGTTCAAACCTTCAGCAGCGGAGAAGTCCACGTTTAAGACACTCTTGAAATCTAAAATCAGATAGCGGATTGGTCTATTCCTGAAATTTTCCCCATCAAACAGTTGCTTTATCTCCTTCTCAACCTTACCGATGGTGCCAAAGAATAAGAAACTCTGCAACTTCAAGACATAAATTTGTTTACCAATTTTATGAAGGAATTGCTCTTGCAGTGGATGTCTGATCACTGTGGATCTTGCAACTTCACCTGTATAAGCGTTTGTGATAATTGGAATCTTTGTATTCTCCCAAAGGAAATGGAAACTTGCAAGGATGACACCGACAACGATACCAATTACGAAATCGTACACACCCATAGTAAGAACAATGACGAGAATAGTCCCATATTCAACTGCACTGACTCTGCCAACTGTATCCCAAAGGGCTTCCTTTAACAACTCATAGCCCAGAAGAAAGATCAAACTGCCAACGACACAGACCGGGATGAATCCGATAACGACAGGCCCCACGAGTAATACGGCAAATGTAGCCAAAGCCAACATTACACCAGCCACACGAGAATCGGCACCTGCACGCATGAACAACAAAGAATTTGTATACACCAAGTAGTTCTGGATACTCCCAAATCCACCTGAGATCATATTACTCAAACCGTGAGCTATAAGTTCTCTGTCGACGTCAACCTCATCCTGTTTCGTTGAAACAGCTAATGCTGGAACATTGATCGGGACATGTAGGATACCAAAAAAGGTCAGGGCAAGCATTGAAGGTACCTGTTTGAATAAGACGTTCCAATGAACAATCTTAAAATCGTAAAGGGTATAGAACTCATACCACGGGGCATTGGCATTCGGTCCCGAGGAAAACATGTATCCTGCATCTCTTGCGATTTCGAGGTCCCATGTTGGCACTACGATGATGATGACGTGTGTGATAATGAAGACGAGGATGAAATAAGAAGGTAAAATCAGCGAGTTATGGTTAACATGTTGTAAGATGATGAGTATCACAGTGAGTGCGACTGGGAGGAACCATTTGAAAAATGTTGACAATGTGAATAATTGAGAAAGGTATGGGATGTTGTACTCAAATGATCCCAGTTTCGATGAAACTTCCATACCTGTGATGATAAGGAAATAGCCTACACCACCGATACATCCAATGAGAATGTGTCTCGGGAAAAATGCCACCAATTGACCCAGTTTGAATTTCCCCAAGAGTAAGAAAATCAACCCTGTGATGATGGATGAGAAGGCATATGTTGTAATAGTGGTAGATATCACTGCGTCTGGATGATCTTCGCCAATTTCATGAGCTATCGATGCAGCCATAGCATGAAAGAATGGAGTGACTTCAATCATCTCTGAGCCGATACCAGCCTTGAAAGCGGATCCACCAAGGGAATAAACCAACTGAGAGATGATGCAGGACACATAGAACATCGATAATCCTGCCGATCCTAAGCTGGAGAACACGTTTTCACCGATTGGGAAGATGATCATGCCGTAAGATAGGCCATCGAGGATGTTCAGCAAAAGACCTAAGATCACAGAGGGAATGAACCCTAATACCTTCATCGGAGCTAGATCACTCATCTTGAATTCTGGCTCTTTCTCCTTCGAGCGTACCTGTGCCTCTGCATCGATGCCACTATATGAGTAATAGGCAGCAGCCATAGTGGGATCAATAAGTGCCGTATGTTCATCATCGCCAAGGTCCTCTTGCTCCTCATCAAACATAGAGTCATCAGCAGCGAGCTCAGCAGTCTGCTCATGGGAATCGTTAGTGAACAGATTGCTCTCGCTGAAGTCATCAGAGTAAGGGGACCGTGGCTGTTTGAAGCCCAAGTAGGAACGGCCCAGGTTGATGCTAGGGCTTTTGTTGAAGGACGAGCTCAGTCCCAAAGACACGCTCAGCGCACCAGAGAGGGACTGCTGCCTTGCCTTTGTCATCTGTCTTTCTTGTATTCAAACTTGACTACTGGACCTTTCTCTTCTCTTCACTTTTGGAATTTTACCAGGTAAGAAGGCTGTCAAAAATGCTGCAATTTGTCCCAAGAACTCCTCACTGGTCGGGCACATTGCGATAAGGTCTGATCACGTGAGTCTGCGTTTTGATTAAGACGAAATGGCTCATTAGGGGGTCAATTGGGTTGTTATAACTTCTTGATTATCTTATGAACATCTATATCTACTCTAATAACATCTCTCTGGTAAAATCCATGGGTAAAACAATCTCCCACCCAAAAAGCTCTGGCTACCCAACGGATCTTTACGCCGTTTCTGGACAAAAAATTTCACCACAGTGCGAAGTAAACAGGACATATATAAAGGGACATACGAAACTTCTTTTTTAGTACGAAGAGCTCAGTTGGTCTCCAATACACGACATGATTCCAATTGTTGCCCTCACTGTCGCTGCCTTGGCCATTGCCGCTGCCTCCTACTTGTTCTTTTCCAACAAGGAGCGCAAGGTGTTGAAGAAGGATGCTTTCCAACAGTTCCCGTTGATCCAAAAGACGATGCTTTCTCACAACTCTGGTATCTACAGATTTGGTCTACCACGTCCTTCTGATGTTCTGGGCCTCCCAATAGGCCAACACATACAGATCGCTGCCACGATAAACGGTAAGGAGATTGTTAGATCGTACACCCCAACTTCGAACGACGCCGTTAAGGGTTACTTTGATCTCTTGATCAAGCACTATCCACAGGGTAACATTTCCAAGCACATTGCTGAATTGGAAATCGGCCAGTCTATCAAAGTCAAAGGTCCAAAGGGTTTCTTTGAATATTCTCCAAACATGGTGAAGTCCTTTGGTATGGTTGCTGGTGGTACTGGTATCACACCAATGTTCCAGATCATCGAGGCTATTGCCAATAACCCAGAGGATAGAACGGAGGTTCAATTGGTCTACGGTAACCAAACTGAGGCTGATATCCTCTTGAAGCCGGAGCTGGACAAGATCTGTAAAGAACACTCGAACATCAAAGTTCACTATATGCTCGACAAGCCATCTCCTACATGGACTGGTGGTGAAGGTTATATCACGGAGGATATTCTGAACAGATTTATGCCAGCTTCTACTCCAGATTCCACAGTGTTGCTCTGCGGTCCTCCGGGTATGGTCAGTGCTTGTAAGAAGGCTGTTGTGAACTTAGGTTTCACAAAGGCTAAGCCAGTCTCCAAGGCAGGTGACCAAGTCTTTGTATTTTAAATACTGAAGTTCAATAAAAAAATATGAAAACTTTTTTAAACCTTTTATATATGTACATTAGTTGAGGTTCAACTTCAGTTGTTCAATTCTATCGTGGAGCGCACTACCTTCACCAACAGGCTGATCCAGCAGCTTCGCATGGATGCTCTTTAACGCCTTGATCGCATCCTTTTCATCAATAACAGCACTGATATTGATCTCATTGGCACCTTGAGAGATCATCTCAATGTTGATACCCTGCTCAGCTAATGTGGAAAACATGGTAGATGCAACACCAATGAATTGCTTCATTTGCTTACCAACGAGAGAAACGATAGCCATGTTACGAGTAACATCAACAGTACCAAGCTTCTTCAACTCAGACACAGCATTGCGTAAATCACGATTAGAAGCCTCATCGTCAGAATGCTGTAAGGCCATGGAAACGTGGACTTCAGATGTAGAGATCAAATCCACAACGAGTTTATATTGGTCCAACGTGGAAAAGATATGTGCAAGAAAACCATGGGATAGAGTCTTCTTATTAGAATGTACGTTAAGGACAATGATGTCGTGCTTAGTGGTGATTGCAGTTGCGGCTTTCTTCTTGAGCAATACAGAAGGCTTGTTTACAATCTGCGGTGGATGTAATGGAGTTGCCTCACCTTTACGACCCACATCATCAGGATAGATGATTGTACCATTACCCAATGGGTTCTCGACGTTCTTGATTCTGATTGGAATCTTGGCTCTAATGACTTGCTCCATAGTGAATGGATGGATCACTTCAGACCCATAATAGGTCAATTCCGCAGCTTCTTCTGGGGTTACAGATGCCAAAAGTCTGGCAGATGGTACCTTTCTTGGATCAGCTGTAAAGATACCGTCAACTTCTTTCCACACTTGTAATTCATCTGCGTTGATACCGACAGCAATCAGAGCGGCACAGAGATCAGTATATCCACGACCTACACCGTTGAGTAACCCACCAGGCACAATACCAAAATAACCGGTGAAAACTGGTACAATATCTTCTGATTCCAACTCCATGATCTTTTCGGCGAGGCTTTGACTCAAGTCACGGTAAAAGGAATCATCGAAGCCGGTTTTGGATAGATCGAGACCTGGAGCAATAACGTTTGAAAGGTCGATGTATTTGGCTTTGACACCGTGGTCGTTGAACAAAGCTGTCATATAGAGACAACTGAGTTTCTCACCAGCACTCATGATGGAATCCAAAGTACGAGGACTAATCTCACCGATGATCTGAGAAGCATGTAAAAGTTTCAACACCTGGTCACATTCATATTCTGTATCTTTCAACAATTGCTCCAATAACTGGGGTGATTTTATCGCGGACTTTGCATTATTTACATGGTCTTCTCTCACAAGTTTGAGCACCGCTTGGTAATCACCATCCAGCGAGGCCAAATCAGCGGCCCTTAGAAGCCTCGAGGTGGTACCTTCAGTTTTTGTCTTGGATGAACGAGCAGAACAAACAACAGCCACTCTGTTCTGCTTCGAGTAGAGTTTAACAATCTCATCTGTGATCTGTTCGCTGAACTTCCCAACAGAGGTTCCCCCAAACTTCTGGACGATCCACCCTGGTGACTGATATGACGATGATAATGAAACGCTCGACATGTTAAATCCTTTAAGCTCGAGGACCAACGCTCTTCCTTGGTGAAGTACCGAAACTGAAAACTCATCAATAAGAGCCTCGAAACAAAACTATGAGTCAACAAACTGTGGCCCGCAACGATGACGGCATGGCACGAAGAAAAATAAAAAAATAAAAAGAACCGCCGGAACCGGTTCCTGCTTTCCGGAACTGGGGAAAGTCACGTGTAGTGTCATATGACCGTAATTGCCATTTTAGGGAGTTAACGAATTAGTATATTTACAATAATTTTCGAAGACTATAAACCTAACTATAACAACACTGCCAGCAGAGAGATATACAGAACAATGACCGTCCAGAAATATGGTATTGTTATAGACTCAGGATCATCAGGCTCGCGTGTACAGATATACTCCTGGCCAGATCCCCAAGAGGTGAAGAAGGAATCAAAGGACTCGTTAGAGCTGCGCTCCGTTCCACGAGTTCATCAACAGGAGGATTGGAACGATAAGATTACTCCTGGTGTTTCGACATTTTGCGATAAGCCAGATGAGGTGTGGGATCACTATGAGTCATTGATCGAATACGCGGAAAAGATAATACCAAAAGATCAATGGAATGAGACTCCCATATTTGTTTTGGCAACTGCTGGTATGAGGCTATTGCCAGAGAAGAAGAGAACCAAATTGCTCGAAAAAATTTGCTATAAGATCCAGAAGAAGAGCGATTTTAAGCTCGAAAATTGCTCTGAACAGGTGCAGATCATCGATGGTGAGACTGAAGGATTATACGGTTGGATTGGACTCAATTACTTAATGGGTCGATTGGAAAACTATGATCCAAATGCTGAATCACATATGAGCTATGGATTCATGGATATGGGTGGTGCTTCTACACAGATCAGTTTTGTGCCAAACAATCAGGCTCAAATTGATAAACATAAGGATGACATCTCTTCACTATACTTACGGAACGTGGATGGGTCATTACAAAAGTGGGACGTGTTTGTAAGTACATGGTTAGGATTCGGTGCTAATGAAGCGAGAAAGAGATACTTGAAAAATTTGATCAATATCCTTCCTGAGAAGAATAATGATAGTGATGAGGATGATTTCACTACACTTCGTGTCAATGATCCTTGCCTCCCGCGCGGGGCTCAGCTAGATTTCTCTCACCATAGACATTCATATGATATCATCGGTTCTGGTGACTATGAAGAGTGCTTGAAGACCACATATCCATTGTTACTGAAAAATTTACCTTGCACCGACACCCCATGTCTTTTCAATGGTGTCCATGCTCCAGAGATTGATTTTGAAAAGGATAAATTTGTGGGGATTTCTGAATACTGGTACACTGCAAACGATGTGTTTCATATGGGTGGCGAATACAACTTTTTGAAGTTTAGTGAGAAAGTGCAAATGTTCTGTGAGAGTGATTGGGATACCATCATGAAGAACTCTGAGAAAGGTGATTATAATAACTTACCAACCTCATTATTGGCAGATGCATGCTTCAAGGCGAATTGGGTCATCAATGTTCTCCATGAAGGTTTCAATTTGCCACGTATTGGTATCGAGGAAAAAATGCCCTCTGAAGTCGTTGAGGATTTCGATAATCATATCCCTTTCCAATCTGCTGGCAGTATCAAAGGTGCAGAACTCTCTTGGACATTAGGTCGCATCATCCTTTATGCGTCGTCTATGATTGTTGCTTCTGACTCAGTAAATGTCGGTATCCAACCTGCAGAAAATGAACACAAGGAGTTTATCGCTGGTGGAATCTCAAAGGGTATCAAGATGGTTGCTGAGAAGGGTCATGACTCGATAGGCTGGTTCCCGCTGTTGCTCATTCTGTTGCTATTCATCGTTTTTTTTTACCTCTTCACTTACAGGAGGCCGATGCTTAAGCGTCTTCCCAGTGTCTTCACACAGGCCGCATCAAAGTTGAAAAATCAATACTTGCAATATCGTTATATGAAGGTCTCTAGCGAGGAGCAATCTGATTTGGAAGCTGGTGTATTAAATAGAGGGAACAATGATACAGCATCCGGAAGTCTAAGTCCATCTTTGAGTGCTGCTGATTTTAACAGTCTGAGAACGAGAAGTTATGCGAACCTACAATCCCAGAAAAATTTTGCTTCGAAGAAGAATCTGAGAAATGCGAATTCCTTACTGGATTTGAGTAATTTCAAGAATGGTGAACTGGCAAGACCACAGAGCACTTCAGCTCTACCTAATTAGACTATTACAAAATGATATTTTTCTAGAAACTCAGAGAAGTGGGAGTGATACGGATGATCATACTCTTGTAATTCCTGCTGACAATGATGGAGCGGAAAAAGTATGCGTTGAATTGCGTTGTGCGTTCTCCTTATGGCGCAGCCTTCACTCAGTGTCCTAGTTCTTCTCATGAAGAATTCGAAGTCGTCAAGAGAAATCTCGAATGTGAGATACTTCAGAATGTGTCCCTTTTGCTTAGAACTATTCTCGTCTGCGAGTAACTGATATCTTACATTACCCTTGTTCCCGAGTCTAAAATCCTTTTCACCTATACATTAAGCAGAGCCTGAATATCATGAACAGTCGCAAATGGAAGGGATCAGATATTTTTTTTGGAGAGTCATGGGCAGCATTGCCAGTGGAGCCAGCACACTGGCACTATCAACTCCTCCAAAAAGTTCTTGAGATGATTTCTGAAATAGCACCTCTTTGACACATCTTTTGATAGTCAGCTTTCAGTTTTCACAAGAAAATAAAGTTTAAACATAGAAAACATATGTGGTTAAGTCAAAAGTCTATAAAATAGCACAATTGCAAGATACGCAGCCAATTGAATGTAGTAGACCCCCTGAAAAGGGACAACCAGTGAAATATATCTGCATGCATAGGTAAGAATGACACATTTCGCGGGATACCAAATCCATCAGATAGCGCAGAGCAAAAAGACCAACCAAACATGAGCGCCAAACCTTGATCCTTGAGATTTCGAAAGGGTAGACCTTGAGAGTTGATTTTTATCTTCTTTTACTGGACTGAAACGGACTGAGTTAGAAATCAGAGATGAGACAGATTCAATGTCCTCATCAGAAGTATAATGAGCCTGGCCGATGCTGATCTCTCTATCATCAAGATCAAATACGAGATATAAATTTTCAAGAAATACAGCACCAAGTGTGAACAGTCCATCCCTGCTTATCGATGCTTTCCAAAAATTTGACCTACATCCATCCCTTGTCTTTCTGTAAAGCGACATAAATGGAACTTTGAAGATATGACCGGAGAAGTTCAAAGTGAGATCTTGAATTTGATGAGCATTTCTGCATTTGAATACAAGGTGGTTTGCCTCTTCTTTCGCCCTTAGAATCATCTTCAGCTTCTCAAAAGGGGCATAAGGGAGGGCTCCATGACTTGATCCAGAATCCAAGATCACTCTGAAGCCCTCTGAGTCAATGAGATATGTATTATTTTCCATAATAAGGGACATTGATGATAATCTCACAGCAAGTTTCTTTTCATCAACCATGGGCACAGTTATTAGAGAGCCTGTGTACTTTGCATGATCAACACCACCGAAAAGGACTTTTCCTTTACACTTTGTCCATCCGTCTTTATTGGTTCCTACTTCTGACAGATCAGCTGAAAGTGAGAATAGCGATTTTTGAATTAGCCCTTCTTCTTTCAATTTCTGTGGTAGAGCTATGACAGCAGGATCACGAGAAGGAGAAAGACCTAGGATGGACTGAGGTGCATCACCACCAAGCTTTAGTCCGAGGCGCATCTCAAAGGAGTGTCCATCAAGAGCCAGTTTATCGAAACCCCAAACCCCAAAGGCATTCCAACCGCTGGAATAGAAGACTTCAAAAGCGCGATCATACTTATCTGAATCTTTCCAAGTGATTGATTGATTTGTCTGGAATCCATTCTCTTGCGCAGAGTCAATCCACAGCTTGCTTGATCCTGTATCCACAATCACAGTAGAGGTCTGTGGAGGCGTACCAATATCCAAATAGGCATAGTAGGCAAAACCAATGACATATATTAGCGGTAGAGTTACAGTAGACGGAATATCGGGCATATTGTTTGAATCCATGCAGGCTGCAATTGGGAGTCGATCTGCCATCAACAAGGCCTTTAAAAAGTATCTTATCTGAATAAATATGCAATAGTCTATATGTACTCGAAGTATTTGAAAAGAGTTTATTTCATCTTCAAAAATAACCAATTTTATAGCCCATTCCTTCTCCAAGTGCGATCACCGATTAGAGAGAAACATAAGGCCGCAGGAAAAAAAATAAGAGATATAATGCCGAGGGAAAACAACCAAGCTGCTCCCGGAACTCGGCTGAAATTCCACCGCCATTCGTCAGCTTTTGGACTCTTTCTAATTCCTAAAAGTGACTTGGACCCAACTGATCTTATCATTCTTCTGTCACAGATGTCTGACTTTGTTAACCAATTGCAATCCTCTTTGAAGGGCATTGATGCCGTAAGTGACCTTCTTCGTGTGGAATACATTTCTTACCAACCCTGTTCTCTTTGTGTGCTAACAACTTCTATCAGCAATTCGCTCACAACTCCCTACTTACACAGTTTGAGAAATCTGCCAACCTCCCAAGATCATACGCTGTTGTCGGTACAGGTGTCATTTATTTCGTGTTGATCTTCCTTAACTTGGGTGGCATTGGTCAGTTGCTTTCGAACATTGCGGGTTTCGTCGTTCCAGGATATTTGTCTCTTAAGGCCCTTTCTAGCCCATCTACTAAGGATGACACGGAATTGTTGACATACTGGGTCGTCTTTGCGTTCTTGAGCGTCATTGAGTTCTGGTCTAAGGCTATTTTGTACTGGGTGCCATTCTACTGGTTCATGAAGACTATTTTCTTGCTCTATTTAGCCCTCCCACAGTTTGGTGGTGCTCAGGTTGTCTACTCTACCATTGTTAAGCCTTTGGCCGACAAGTACATCTTGACTCCTAAATCGCAAGAGTTTGCCGATAAGATTGACGAGGCTGCTGAGGCTGTTGCATCCGGTGTTGATCGCAGATGAAGAGGCGAATACCCAGAAAGACTCATGGATATCTATTTTTTCTTATGTAGTTTTTTTATTTAAAGAGTCTGTGAGAATCCGCCATAGTCAAATTGCTCAGAATACCTAGCACCAGCGGCGTCATAGGCAACCTTAACTCTCAGTTTGATTTTAGATCCAGATGTACCAACAATCTTAAGATCTTGAGTCACATGTCCATTTGGAGACATCACTGGGCTTGAGATAGAAGACATAGTTAACTTTTGTGTTTTCGGAACGGCGATTAGAAGTTGAAGACCAGAGAGTTGTTGGCCGGCCTTATTCTCCATCACAGTCTCAATAACAGCTTGACCATCACCAATATTCTTCGGCAAGAATGAGACCTTGATCCGGTCGTTCTCAAAGGCAACAGTACCACCAGCTGGAGGCTGTGGAGCGGCAATTGTAGTGGTAGAGCCAAAGAGATCAAGAATATCGTTCTTCCGAGAGGTAGTTTGCGGAACAGCATCAGAATTACCAAAGATATCACCCAAGAGATCCTTCGCAGCGTTGCTGCTATTTTGGATACTACTATCATCCATGAGATCAAGAAGCAGGTCCTCAGTGTTGGATATCGATTTTGATTGTGTCGAAACAGCTGATTGAGCATGTACCACTGGCTTAGTCTTGCTGGTAAGCGAAATGGTCTCCTTCTCCTTAATCACTGGGGGAGGCATTCTATCCAATACACCTTTCTTGATACTATCTGGTTCATCAAAAAGTACAGAATAACTAACAGCTTTGATTTGAACATTCAAGTTATCAGACATAGTCTTTGATTCAATGTAGCTCTTGAGTTTTGACTTCGAGGTTGAATCAGTGATCTTTGCTGAAAGCTTCAAAGCAGCTGTTAATGTGAAAGAAACCAACGCCGGATCATCGTTCTTCAAGTGGGATAAATCGATCAAATAGTTTGTCAATAAAAGATCTGTAATTTTCTTATCATCACTAAGGGAAGTTTTCAAGAGCAAATCGCCATATTCACCAACCAAATAAACAACAATCATGTTCAATCCATCCTTTGACGAATCTTCATAAGCGGCCTTGAAGAGCTTATTAATAGTATAACTCTTCAACTCGTCATTATCAGGAATGTTCATGATCAATGAAAGGAGTTGGGAAGAGATCTTTGCGGTTAAAGTATCACCGCTGAGATTAACGACTCTTATCAAGGTATCAAATTTCCATTTTTGGTTTGGAATCAAATCCTTACGCTCCAAGATGTTGGTCACATTCGTTGTAATGTAAAACTTCAGCTCCTTGTCGTTGTTAACAGGATTCTCCAAAAATGTCAAAATCTCCTTGATGAGAATTCTAATGTTGTTTGCGTCCAAGATGGCAAATGATAACTCTAGAGCTCTTCTCTTGATAGAGATATCCTGGTCATTAAGGCATGCAACAATTGTTGATCTGTGTCTTTGAACAGCCAATGGTTCAATGTCCACCACGGAAAGGAAAGTGTCCAGGGCAACGTATCTGTTGTTATTGTCTTTTGTACCTAACAACTGGCCCAGGGTATTAATACCAAGAACCTTGAGAGCCGGATCCAAGTGTGGAATGGTGAAGATCGTCTTAACAGTTTCATGGAGGACAGCAGATCCAGAATTTTTAGCTTGCGATCCTGTGGAGGAAGAGGAATAGCTGCTATAGGAAGCAATGGAAGTCAAGACATCATGGAACGCCTCATTATACTGTGACGTTGAAGAGATATAGTCTTCATCTGTGAAGATCAAACGAAGAGTCTGGATCAAAGAGATCTGGAGGAATGGATCAGAAATTCCAGAAACAGCATACTCAGGATTGAGGTCTTTGAGGAGGTCTTTCAAAGTGTCAACGATCCGTGGAACCTTGGTGATCAGGAATGGTCTCGACTCTGGTGACATCTCGTATAAACTTCTAATCAATCGAAGGGTACCGAGAAGCACACCATGATCCGTGCACTCCAGCAAAGAGCTGACCTTGGCTTCGAAGATTTCCGAGAGATCAGGATCCTTTTCGACAATCTTGGAGGCGACGAGAGCGGCTTTCTTCTTGAGGTAGTTGTTGTTGCCAGAAAGGACTGTTTCGACATCGGTGTATAGATCTCTCGCCAGCTCTGGAGAGCAGATGTTACCGAGCGTAGAAAGAGCCAAAGATACAATGAACTGGTTTGGATGATTCATGTCATTGTTCAACGAATTGGTCAAAAGTGTCAGCACCTCCTGATTCTCATCCAGAATGAGCATTGTAGCCAAGTAACCCAGGCGCTTATCCACAAAGTTGGGCGAGGCGAGCAACTTGATGCACTCTATCTGGCCAAAGTGCGTCTTTTCTCCCAGAATATAAAGATATAGTAGTTTCTGAATGTTGACACGGCGTGTCTGGTGTGAAACCTGTGTGTCTTTGAATGCTGTTCTGATAAGTGCAGACTCACGCTGAATGATCGACCGTTCATCGGCAATCGTCTTGGAAGCCTTCACGGACTTTATGAAAGACTTCAGAGAAGTAGTGACCATCTTCGCTGTTCTTCCTTTCCGTTGTTCTTTGTTTGTTCCAGTTCGATGTTCTGATGAAGTTTGGCGTTGACTCGCGAAATCCTCCGGAAACATCAACAGTGAAACCCAAACACAGAGAATAGGGCCATATCTCAAAGGAGGGCTGTCGGCAGGGGGAGGAAAAGTAAAATGGATAACAGGGGATCCGAGAGATCAGTGACACTAGAAGAGCGTACTGCTATCAACTACGACTTGCTTGAGCCTTTCGTGCGGTGGCTACAGACGCTTTCCTTTGGCGGTGTTGTTCTAAGGCGAGGGAAAAAGAACCTCAGCGCGATCGACAAGAACTACGTTATCTTGACCAATGGATCTTCGCGGATGAAGTACGGTGAAGTAGTCACCGTGTGGGCGAAAGTGCAACGTCTGTCAAATGGCAGAGTTGGAATTGAGATTGTGGATGCTGATAGAAAAAAGAACTACATCATCATCTCAGATAAATCAAAATTCAGATTCAAAGCGAAGAGTCTCGAGGATGATCTAGGTGAAACTCAGCTCGAAGTCACAGACATTACCAGTGACTCAGTATATCCTGTTGTGATTGGTTATAAACTTGATTCGTTGGACTCCATTACTAGAGATCGTCTTAGTGCGATAGCCTCAGAACCAGGGGAATTGTTCAGCGAGGCACGTGAGACTTCAAATGTGATGTCGGCGCCACCGACTTTAGAGCCTGCCGGCTCAGAACCAGCTCTGATGAATGAATCGTCGAGCTTAGAGGATCATCCAATGGAGGATGGTGTAGTTCCACCTAAGGAAGAAATAGCTGCACTTCAAAGTCATATCATTCATCTCCAAGCCCATATTCTCTTGCAGCATATCCAACTTGAGAACTATAGGCAAGAAGTACGGAGACTGAAAGACGAGAAAAAGGGCAGCTTCAACATTCAGGACTATGTGCTTCGAAAAGTCATCACCACGGCGAAAAACGGTCGTATCTACGGTGTTGAGCATTTGAAGAATGGCACACGTCACTCTGTGAAAGAAGTGATTATCAGCGAGGCTGATCTCAGCAGTGATGCGGCCATGGATTCCCTAGCTCGTGAACTATCAGTGGTGAAGGCGCTTCAAGCCACGAAGGAGAAATCTCCACACATCTTAGAATTTGAAGACATTTTCTTCGAGAATACACCATTGCGTGCCTCTTGTTACATCCTTACTGCTCCTGCTGCTTTATCATTTAGAGACTTTGCTGATACTTTGGATCAGGAGCGTGCTAAAGTACTCCCTGTTCTTGCCTACCAGGTCCTCACAGGCTTGGATTTCTTGGAGACCCACACCGGGTGTGTCCATGGTAATTTGAACTTTGATAACATTGTTGTTTCATTTGTCGGTGATGTTATGATCTCTTCATTTGATCACTCATTCAAGATCGGCGAGCAGGCTGATACCTCAAGTTTAGTCGATGACGTAGAGAGCATTAATTACAAACATACATTCTTGCTTCTGGCAAATCAACTGGGCACGTCGACAGTTATAGTGAAGCAAAGTATCGATCTCTTTGCTGTTGGATTAATCATGTATAGACTGTTGACAAGAACTGATCTTTTTGGAGGTTGTGAGTCATTTGCGGAGAGGAATGCAATTACAGTACCACAAGAATACAAAGATCTTGTTTCATCATTCCTCGTTGCATATGACTCTCCTTTGAGAGCAGCAGATGCGCTGAATTGGGGTATCTTTGACGAAGCGAAAAAGATAGATCTGAGAAGTCTTCTTAGTTCTACTATTAATTAATACCAATCCATATACCCCAGGCACAGCTGCTATAATGAAATAAATAAATGCAATGCACAAGCATAACCATTTTCAAAACATAACTTACACTGTATATTTAGACCTTTTATTCCGCCATTTGTTGATCTTGTTGTTGGTCCAAAGTGGCAAACAAGCCGTCAAGATCAAACTCCTTAGCCCATTCGCTTACAATGGTTGTTTGCTCCACATTTGGAGCGGATCCACTGCCAGAACCCTTCACAATATGTTCATTAACAGTATCCTTTGACGATTTTGGTAGGACCCAACCGCTGATCTTACCATCTCTCCAATCGTTTAATACACTGAGCCCAGCGGAGTGCAAGTTTGGAATACCACCTCTACTCAGTCTACCTCTCTTTCTAGCGACATGGATGAGGAAGTTCTTGCAGAACTCATTCAAGTCAGAGTCTGGGATTGGTGGTAATTCGTAAAACTTTTTAAAAGATTCAGTCATCTCGGAAGATTTGGCAATTCTTTTCAAGAGTAGCATGAGAGCTGGGACAGGGTCTGTGATCTGTTTTGGTGGGAGGGCATTGAGTAATGCTAAGTGGGCTTCTTGTTCAACCTTAGACTTTTTCTTAGATTCAGCTGGGAATACAATACCTGGAGAATCCAACACCTTTAGCTTGCCGTCAATCTTCACCTCTCTGAGAGATGTAGTGACACCAGCTTGGTTACCAACTGGACAAGCCTTGGAAGAACCACCATGGCGGGACGTCAGTGCATTAATGATAGAGGATTTTCCAACGTTCGGATAACCAATGACACCGACGATAATAGATCTCTTGAAGTTGGACTTTGCGGCATATGATTTTAGTGCTGTCAATAAACTAGAGGCGGTAGCAGCCTGTGTCAAGTTCTTATTGAAAGAAGAGTTATTTGTAGCACCTGGAGCCGCCTTCACAGGAATAGTAGGAAAGCTTGACTTGAGAAAATCCATCCATTTGTTCAAGACTTCAGTTGGGACCAAATCAACCTTGTTCAAGATCAAGATGAGTCTTTTACCTTGACTCTGTAGCACAGCTTGCTCCACTTTTCTAGATCTAGTACCCTCTGGATCTCTTGCATCTAATACATACAGAACGACGTCAGAGGCCTCGACAACAGTTTTGAAAATCTTATCATATGCCTTACGAGACTTATCCAGTTCGGACTCGTCATCACTATCGTCACTGATTTCGTAGTCCACAACTTCCAAATCATTTTCCGAATCTTCCGTCCCCTCTTCAGAGTCCTCACCTTCATACTCCCTGGCAGCTTGTTGAGCACTCTCCAAAAGTGCAGCCAACCCGTTACCGTCATCTTCATCATCAACCATGTGATCATCAGGGTTCTCGCCAGCCTCGAGCATCTCCTGTCTCTTTAGTTCCCTCTGACGCTGTCTTTCTTCCAGCTGCTGTCTCTTGGTCTCCTCAATCTCAGAGACTATTCTGTCCTTATATGGGAAACTTGCTGGGATACCTGGGTCCTTCTTATGCTTACTCTTCCATGTTGGGTCCTTCTTAGCAAGCTTCTTCTCCTTTTTTCTATGGGCAGCAGCCTTCTTTTTGATACCTTCCCTCATACGGGTGGTTCCTCTCTTGGAAACAGGTTTCTTGAGCCTCATCTCTCTAATATTCTTCTGAGTTTTACAATACTTTCTTACTTCGTTTCCCTCTTCTTCTTAAGGTGAAAACTTAGAGCCAAAATTTTTTTGGGCTCATCGGACACACGGGCTTCTTAACCCCTCAGAAATTTCCTTATTTAGATAATTTCCTTATTTGTCCTTTTCAGCAGTTTTGTAATCTTTTTTTTTGCCATTTTACAAATCCATAAATACGAAGGGGAAATTTCGGTAAGGTTACCATCTCTCGCTATATTCCATACGCACTCTTTTCTCTGCGTGTGCACCTGTTCATTCATCCTAACAGGCCAACCCTTTTCACGCACCTCACTCTCGCCTCCTAGAGACTTCTTTATTGACTTTGTCTCACATATACAACACATACAAGTAATCACATAAATCAAATGGCTGAGGTGGCAAACAAGGTGGGACCAGATCTCAATATCATCCTCTCGTGCCCTGAGTGTAAGGTGTTCCCTCCAGAGCTTGCAGAAAGATTTGCAGAAGGTGACGTTGTGTGTGCCCTTTGTGGACTTGTGCTCTCGAACAAGGTTGTTGATACCCGTTCAGAGTGGCGTACCTTCTCCAATGACGATCAAAATGGAGGTGATCCTTCGCGTGTTGGTGAAGCCAGTAACCCTTTATTGGATGGTAATCAGCTCTCCACGATGATTAGTTCACAAGGTGATAACGCCAGGGTTGGTCGAGATCTTAGCAAGGCACAGAGCAAGAGCATGGTTGACAAGAAGGATAACGCTCTTCAATCAGCATACGCTAAAATCCAGATGATGTGTGAAGCTGCGCAACTGCCGAAAATTGTAGCAGATGGTGCCAAACAGGCTTATAAATTGACACATGATGAGAAGGTGCTCAAGGGTAAAAGCCAGGAGAGTATCATGGCTGCGGTGATCAAGGTTGGATGTCGGAAGGCGAAGGTGGATAGAACCTTCAAAGAGATTTGTACGTTGACTCGTGTGCCGAAGAAGGAAATCGGTAGGGTCTTTGGTATCATCAGAAAGATCCTGGAGGAGAAATCGAAAGAGAGTCATCAGTTTAACTCACAAACCAATATTCAATCATCACAAACTTCTGCAGAGGATCTGATCAGAAGATTCTGCTCTCACTTGGGTCTCAACATCCAGCTTACTAATGCCGCAGAGTATATTGTCAAGAGATGTCAAGACACCGGTGTATTGGCTGGTAGATCTCCCATCACCATTGCCGCCGCTGTTATCTACATGACTGTTTTGTTGTTCAAGGCAGATATGCCTCCTTCAAGAATCTCAGAAAAGCTGGGTGTCAGTGATGGTACCATCAAGACAAGTTATAAGTTTTTGTATGAAAACAAGGAAGATTTGATCGATCCTGCCTGGGTCGAATCGGGTAAGGTGAAATTTGAGGATGATAAATGATGCAAAGGTACATAGTATAAAATGGCTCGTTGTTTGGCTTTTGCATCCACTTTGTGCTCCGTAGTTAATCCCGTTCTATTGTTCCCTTCATGCATGCTTGAGATAGTTGCGTCTGTTGGGCACCAACCAAACCAGCACAACCAATTACCAGCCCATCACGGTTGATCAATCAAAAACCAATTACTAATGTCAGGAACGGTGTGTACCGTCATAGAACAGAATCTCAAGGACTTCCAGCCCAGCGGGCCAATCAGCGTCACGGGACGTTGCGAAATGGCGGGGGCAACCACGAGAGCCCAACACGGAAATTCCACGTATAAAAATGGGAGGTCCCTTGAAATTATTGTACTAAACTTCACCAAGCAATCTTCCTCCCAATTGATCCAAAAAAGAAATACTCAATTGAATTCAGCGCGATGTCTGACGTTTCCAAGTTTGCCTCCCTCAAACCAGCTTTCTTCTTCCACTTGGACCTCGAGGAGCCAAAGTCCTTCGTCAACAATGCGAAGGGTACCGAGACCGTTGTGATGATCAAGAAAGGATATACCATGTCACTATCCCCAGAATACCCACTGGATGTCGAGTTCGACTTGGGCTGGGACATCTTAAGAACCACCGTTGATAAGCCAGGTGTCACTACTTTGGACTGTGATGTGTTTGGTAAGTCCAAGGTTAACGGTGCGGGTGTTCATCTGTGGTATGATGGTGTTGTTATCATGAATGAAAAGGCAGTTGCTGTTATTGCTGGCGAGTCTAACGGTTTCGAAGTGGATGAGGCGTATGTGACAAACCATCCTTCGTTCCAGATTGGTGCTGAGGGTGAACAGGAGAGTTGGGCCAACGGCAAGAACTTCTTGGGTAAGGGTAAGTTCTTGAGAGATGCTGAAGGCAAGCTCCAAATCGAGTACTACGTCTACGCCTTGGAATAAGAGGTCCGATGCCCCTCCTTGATGGTGCGCTACATACTATATGACGAAAATCAATGAAAACCAAAACTCTAATTACTTGTTTAGTTAACCTGCTCTTTGTACTTTTGCACTATGCTGTCAAATAGGGCTTGCTTCTCCTTGTAATCCACAATGACTGGGTGCTCAGCATCCAATGAAGTCAATTCACCCAACTTGGTCTCTGCCAACTGGGAATCACCTTTGATCTGAGCATATGCGTACTCATTAGCTACGAGGTCAGCATTGGAACCCCCTAATTCGTTGATCTTTCTCAAAACCTCATCAGCTTCTGGGAATTGCTGCAATTGCAAATTGAGCACCAAATCGCTCAGAAGTGTCTTCAAAGTTGGATGGGAGTGGCTCAGCTCTTCAAAGAAGTATAGACTACCTCTAAGAGACTCGCCGTTCTTCGCAGCATTGACATATGCCTCGGCAAAGTTGAAGATGATACTATCTTGTGCATATGAAGAGGCATTGGCCACCTCCTTTTCAGCTAATTCCAATTTGCCTTGGGACAAGAACGCTTGAACGAGCAGGAGAACACACTCGAGGGAGTTCTCATGGCGCTGCAACAAGCGGATGGCATCATCCACACGGCCATTCTTCAAGAGGTAGAAAGATCCCAAAACTTGCACGTACCATTGGTCCCGATGCTCAGAAATCAATGAATCAAACTGTGCAGAGACATCCTTACCTTGCAAGAATTGAGAATACGCCCCAATGGTGGAATTCAAATCCGATTTCGGCTCACTAGACAAGATTTGGTCCACTTGTTCGAATTTACCGAGAAGAAGTAACGACCTTAGCTTGTACTCCTTAGCAATGTCTTGTGTCTCTTCAAAGAAGTCCAATTGCGAGATCTGGGCTACCTTCTCGAATTCCCCAGTAAAAAACTGCTGGCGTAGAGTAAAAAGTTCTGCATTTCTCTCGTTAGTGAACGGGTCCATGTACCATCCTATTTACAACACTCACCGTCCTCGGAATTCATGCTGTGTTGTCGTTTTCAATGTCTTTTTTTTGCTTCGCTGTTTCAGCTATTTAATTGGTGTTCGTGTTCGTGTTGTTCTCCCAGGTGCAAGGAGACTTTCGGGCAAGGGGTGATTTCCGAGGCCGACTTCCGGGGTGGAGGGGGTCCATGCAGAGGACTCCAAGCCGGGCTTTGCTTGTGGTACTTTTTGGCACTTTTTGATACTTCTGATACTCTCTTTTGTTTCTGTTAGTGTCCAATTGGAAGGTAAATTGAAGTATGAGCGCCCTCGGTGATGATGCTGTTGCGCCAGATGGAACCATTGATGTGCATAAGTTGGACCCCGTCGCTCAGAAGGCATTCCAATACGCCGTGGACTTCTACCAGAAGGATCACCTGCTAAACTCTGAAGAGAGGTCCATCCTGGCTAATACCTACTCCACAATCTCGTATGCCACACTGGGGTTCGGATGGGGTACTTTTTTTGCTGTCACAAGTATACCCTTCTATCGTCAGAAACTGCGTACCGGCTCTACAAAGGGAACAAATGTAGGTATAGCTATGCTATTTGGTCTTGGTGCCATGATGCTTGCCTCCCCTTATGCCGCTCATAAGTCATATAATTGGCAATTGGAGAAACTGAGAACTCAGAATGAGAAGTGTTATGAAGTGGCTAAGTTCTTGAAACCAGGTGAGGCAACGAAATGGACTATGTACTATAAGTTGACGAAGGACCATCCGGAACATATTATGAAAGATCCAAGGTCCAAAGAAGCTGCTGAACAGAGAAAAAAGACAATATATTCTGGAAGAGACCCACTGGGTCTATATAGTGGTCCAAGAGCTGAGATGAACAAAAGAAAAGTGGAGCCACCAGTTCAACAAGCACAACCGCAGCATGACCCTATCACCGATGAAATAATAGTAGACGATGACCCTTTTGGAGAACCAGTCAAGGAGGAAAAGAAGTGGTCGTCGGCCTGGGATAGGGTAAGAGATTCCAATAGTACTACAGAGAATACGAGCGATAACCGGTGGGCTCGTTTGAGAAGCGCTCCTAGTACCACTACCACGGGAGACGACACTCAAATTGACCAGTCTGATTTCGACAAGCTTCTTGAACAGGAAAGACGAATCGGCGAAGATGAAAGCAAGAAGTGGTGAGAACAAATTTCTATTTATTCCTGATTTATGACCTATATATATATCCACACTATAAAAAAACACAAAGCGTTATACATTCAAATATATCTAGGCGTAAAAATCAATCTAGACCAAAGCGTTGTCGGTTCTCTTAGACTCCTTGAGAGCCTTCAACTGTGGGAGGACAATGTCCAATGCAACGGCATCGTTCTTGGTTTGCAAGTCAGTAATATCTCTATTTCTAACATTGACAGACTTGGATTGCTCCTCTTGTTCACCCACAATGAAGATGAAGTTGTACTTGTGCAATTGACCAGTTCTAACCTTCTTCTGCAAAGTGTTTCCACTCAAATCAACATCAGCGTAGAAACCTTCAGCTTTCAATGTGTCAGAAACTTGTTGAGCATAGTCAAAGTACTTGACACCAACTGGTACAACCAACACTTGTCTTGGAGACAACCAGAATGGCCACTTACCGGCGAAATGCTCGGTCAAGATAGCAGTCATTCTCTCAACTGAACCCAAAATTGCTCTGTGGATCATCACTGGCTTAGCAGTGTCCTTGGTGTCTTCAGAAGCAACATCCTTGGTACGGTACTCCAAGTCGAATCTGTTTGGTAACTGGAAATCCAATTGAATAGTAGCACACTGGTGCCATCTCTTCAAGGCATCAGAGATCATGATATCGATCTTTGGACCGTAGAAAGCACCGTCACCTGGGTTAAGTTCCCAGTCACCTCCCCATTTCTTCAAAGCAGACTCCAATTTGGCTTCGGCATTATTCCAAGTGTCAATCTCACCAACATACTTTTCTGGTCTGGTGGACAACTCCATCTTAAATTCGAAACCAAACACACCATAGACGAATTTCAAGAAATCAAAGATGGACTCTATCTCATCTTCAATTTGATCTTCGGTACAGAAGATATGAGCATCATCCTGTTGGAATCTTCTCACTCTGGTCAAACCGGAAAGAGCACCAGAGAACTCGTTTCTGTGGATGACACCAAAATCTGCAACTCTCCATGGCAACTCTCTATAGGAACGTTCACGGGATTTGAACATCAAACAGTGACCTGGACAGTTCATTGGCTTCAAACCAAACTTCTCCTTTTCAACGTCAAAAGTAAACATGTTCTCTTGATAATTGGCCCAATGACCAGAAGTCTCCCACAATTTGGAATTGTACATGTTTGGGGTGATAACTTCGTCATACCCACGTTTACGGTACTCGCTTCTCAACAAGTCAACCAAAGTATTGTAGATTCTAGTACCATGTGGCAACCAGAAACATGAACCTGGAGACATCTCATTAAAGTAGAACAATTCTTGTTCCCTACCGATCTTTCTGTGATCTCTCTTGGCAGCTTCTTCCAAGAACTTCAAGTGTTCCTCCATCTGCTTCTTCTCTGGGAAAGAAATACCGTAGATTCTTTGTAAGGAGTCGTTGGTGGCATCACCCAAAAAGTAACAAGAGGAGTTCTTCAAAAGTTTAAAGTTCTTGATACGACCAGTATGTGGGATATGTGGACCGACACACAAGTCAATCAAAGGACCACATCTGTACACAGTAGTAGACCCACCATCTGGAATCTTGGTTTGGACCAAATAGGTTTTATACTTAGAGTAGTGGAACATCTTGAGCAGGTTCTCTTTCGACATAACCAATCTCTCAAATTTCTGCTTTTGCTTGATAGCATTCTTAGCAACAGATTCCAAGTTTGGGAAATCAGCTTGGGACACAGATACTTCACCGCCTTTCACAGAGAACTCGTAGAAGAAACCATCTTCAGTTGGTGGACCCAAACAGATGTGCGCACCCATATTACACTCACAAGCTTCACCCAAGACGTGAGCAGAAGAGTGCCAAAAGACACGACGACCCTCCTCGGTCTCGAAATCAAAAAATTCTAACTGTGCATCACCTTCTAATGGTCTCTCTAAGTCCCATAGCTCACCATTCACTTTGGAGATACACTGTCTCTCCAAGAAAGACTTGCCAATGTCTTTGGCAATCTCAAATGGCGAAGTTTCCCATGCAATACCTTCCTTGACGGTACCGTCTTTCAGTGTAATCTTGATAGAATTGCGCGGTTGGGAAGCGACAAAGGAGTCGTACTCCCCCTTGAGTCTATCAAAGAGTTGAATTCTCTCATCAATAAACTCCGGTTGTGGATCCAAGTAGAGAGTAGAAGACACCGCACCAGCGGACTTGTCCTTCTTTTTCTTCTCCTTCTTTGGAGCAGCTTTTTGTGGCTGAACCTTGCTATCAATTGCGAGTTGCTCGACCTTCTCAGCGATCTGCTCACTCATATCTGTGTGTTCCTTTTGAGAGCCTTATGGATCTTTACGAACTGGTTTTGATGACTGTTTTTTTGTCCACGTAAAATCTTTTTTCCGGTCCTCGGAAGAGAAATTTTTGTGTGTGCGTGTCTAAAGAGAAAGAAGTGTAGACAGAAGGTCCAAATAGGTGGGGAACAGATGGATGTGTGAGTAATCTGATGATACTAAGATGTCATGTACTAATTTATGACCAGGCTAGAGATACCAGAGGTCGATTTTCGGGACCAAAAGTCCATTGCACCAACTATAGATGAGGTTAACGACAACCCAGACGAGCTCATCGAGATGCGTGGAGAAGGCCGCTACTTCGGTGTCATGGACCCTGAATCCCAGATAGAGTGTGCGAATTGCCATCAGAAAGGTCACAAGAAAGCCCAGTGCAAGGTCGTTGTATGTCGTTCGTGTGGTGTTGTCGGTGACCATTACGAGAGGCAGTGTCCAAAGACGATGGTGTGTAACAACTGTGGTGAGAAGGGGCATGCAAAGATCGACTGTAAACAGAAGACACGGAAGATATATTGTCAGACATGTGGATCATCAGGTCACACGATGGATCGCTGTCCTGGAATATGGAGATCCTACCTGACCAAGAATGATGATCGTAAGATGGGGCTACCGAATAACATTTATTGCTATAACTGCGCAGACAAAGGGCATTACGGTGACGAATGCACCGAAAGTCGTCTTTCGAGGACGACTGTCACAGACGGGAGCGCCTTTTCAGGTCATAACCTTCCGAGACAACTACGAGATGCATACTTCAACATGAGCAAGAAGCGGAGAAGAGAAGACAGAGACGACTACAAGAAACCAAGCAAGACTGGGTTCCTTAGCAAGATCAAATCAACCCTCAGGATGGATAACAAGAAGAAACAGAATAGACCTCCACTGGGCCATTCACAGAGCATGCCGTACATTCCAAATAAAGGCAACAAAAGAAGCTACAACCGTGCAGAGTCAGTAATAGAGTTTCCAAGGGGAGGTGCATATAACAGAAAAGATTACGATGAGGGTTACAATAGCAGAGGAAGATACGACGATGGATATGGAAACAGCAGAAACAGTGGGTCCCGGGGTGAGAAAAAAGGGTCTAATAAATACCTACCATCCAGATCGGGATTCCTAGGGCCAAAAAAGAGACGATGATCCATTTGATATAACCATGTCAAGCATAAAAAACATAGAAGCACTGCGTAGTTGCATCCATATCTCCAGCACCGGCTTACATAATTGTATAGCGGATTCGCAGTCTCCGGATGCATACACCCGTACATTCGATTTTGCCAACCCATAATTATTTCAAAAACTATGGCATAAAAGGTGAGGCTCTTTCCTCTGTGCACGTATCAGAAAGGCCAAGGATGCTCAGACACATTGTTAGAAGAGTGTCCGCACAAGCTGTGCGCCCTATTCAGAGATCGGTAGCTCAAAGAGCTCATTTTCATACAGCCATCCCTCTTTTCTCTGCCAAACAGGTGAGACTCACCGCAGAGTCGTATCCAAATGTTCAAAGAGATCCTCGTTATGCCACTTTGGAACAACAAGACATTGAGTTCTTCAAATCTGTCCTCTCAGAGAACGGTTTGATTCAGGACGCAGATGATCTCTTGTTCTATAATGAGGATTGGATGAGAAAATACCGTGGCCAATCTAAACTGGCATTGAAACCAAAGACTACTGAGCAAGTTTCTCAGATCTTGAAATATGCAAACGAGAGACAGTTAGCGGTTGTACCACAAGGTGGTAACACTGGCCTTGTTGGTGGTTCTGTTCCTGTCTTTGATGAGATTGTGCTCAGCTTGTCAAACTTGAACAAGATCAGATCCTTTGACACGACTTCTGGTATCCTGAAGGCTGACACCGGTGTTGTCCTTGAGGTTGCCGACCAATTCTTAGCCGAAAATGGTTATATCTTCCCGTTGGACTTGGGCGCAAAGGGTTCTTGTCATATTGGTGGTACTGTTGCAACGAACGCAGGTGGTCTCAGATTGCTGCGTTATGGTTCTCTGCATGGTTCCGTCCTAGGGTTGGAAGTTGTCTTACCAAACGGTAAAATTGTTTCCTCTATCGATGCTTTGAGAAAAGACAACACTGGTTACGACTTGAAACAATTGTTTATTGGATCCGAAGGTACCCTTGGTGTCATTACTGGGTTATCCATCTTGTGTCCACCAAGACCAAAGAATTTCAACGTCGCCTTTTTAGGCGTGGATTCTTACGAAGCTGTCATGAAGACTTTTGTTCAAGCTAAAGGAGAGTTGGGTGAGATCTTATCTGCATTTGAATTCATGGATAGCACCTCTCAACTGTTGACTAAGAAACACTTGAAGACTGCTCATCCATTGGAAAATGAGCACCAGTTCTATGTCCTCATCGAGACTTCTGGTTCGAACGGAGAACATGATATGGAGAAATTGGAGGCGTTCTTGGAGAATGCCTTTGAGAAAGAAACCATCCAAGATGGTGTCATCGCGCAAGATGAAACTCAACTAAAAGGGCTCTGGAACTGGAGAGAACAACTCCCAGAGGCATGTCAGGTCGGCGGTGGTGTCTACAAGTACGACGTGTCTTTGCCATTGAGCGATTTGTATGGTCTTGTTGAGGCTGCGAGAGAGAAGCTGAACGAACAAGGTTTGATCGGTGATACTGAGGATTTCCCAGTTATTGATGCTGTTGGATATGGTCACATTGGTGATGGTAACTTGCACTTGAACGTTGCCGTTAGACGTTATGAGAAGAGCGTCGAGAAGGCTCTGGAACCATTTGTCTACGAATGGGTCTCTTCCAAGAAGGGTTCCATCTCTGCTGAGCATGGATTAGGATTCCAAAAGAAGAACTATATCGGATATTCTAAGTCTGAAACAGAGATCGAGCTCATGAAACAGCTTAAGGAGTTGTATGATCCAAAGGCAATTTTGAACCCCTACAAGTATATCTAAATACCTTCGTATATATTCAAACATCATTCTACCCTTTGAATCGAGTAGACAATATTATTCTCGCAATCAAGAATTTTTGATTTCTAGAGCATTGGCCCTGGACTCGGAGCCATATTTGAAACGTATCATACTAGTCGATAGAAAGAAAGGATCTTAGAGTTTCGACATGGGATCTGCTGTGTAAAGGTATTCTTCGAAGGAGTACCTTACCGGTGCTGTCAATCAATCAAGCAAGGGCTCTCAATAAGCTTCCTATAGAAGTACTCATTTCTTCTTCCGCTGTGGCTCCAGGATCCCTCCTTGTCGTAGAGCTTCTACAGCCACACCACTAATATGCCTAAATCTAGCACTACCCAACGGTGTACCACCATACCATCTGGTGACCACCACCAGTATATTCATCAGCCCAGCTCTTTCTAGGAGCCCCATTAGTCTCATACCTGCGCCAGATTCTCCACAGTCGTCCATCCCTTGATTTGTTACCTGTTGCTTCTCTTCGTGTCCTGTTCTCCAAGCATACATCGCCTGGTGTGATGCTCTTTGAATTGTCTTGTCACTATCTATGAGTTTCTGTATCAGGGTTGGCACCTCCTCCTGTGATGCTATCTTAATGCAGTGCCCTTGGAATTTGGACTTGCGGTCAATGAGAATCTCTGAATGGCTCCATTTGGACTGGTTTGTGGGTAGTTAGTACTTGTTAACTATCAGGGATGAGAATACACTCACCACTTGAGAAGCTGTTCTACGGATCATTAGGAGGTACTCCCTCGAAGAATTGAATACACAAGCAAGTAATTTATATCACTCAAAACATAACCAACAAAGAACGTCAGAAAGACACTCAAAACACCGCAAAGTGTCATATGTTTTCTGTTAGGCCCACGCAGCTTTTGTTTACATCCCACACCGCAAATGCTCTCTTTAACACTTTCCGTTTTTCGTTCCAGCTATTTTGAGACAGTTTATCCACTTGGTTTGGTATTATAGAAGAGCTGCGATGCCTTCTTCCAGGTGTCATATGAAGATATTGACATGTGACACCTCCACGGGTGGGTTTACTGGTGAGTTATTATCGTTATTACTTGTAAGAACATTGTCTAACGATGATCTAGTATGGGATTGTGATGACCAATACCAATTGACAA
The DNA here is from genome assembly GCA_003706445.3 of Williopsis mrakii. Classification (NCBI taxonomy): domain Eukaryota; kingdom Fungi; phylum Ascomycota; class Saccharomycetes; order Phaffomycetales; family Wickerhamomycetaceae; genus Williopsis; species Williopsis mrakii. The sequence goes on from PPLH03000005.1 coordinate 371,246, forward strand.
GTCGCAAAACTGTTGGACAAGAAGGGCGAGGGAGATTCATTCAAAAGATGTGTTGCTTTACTAAAAGCAATGAAGAGTTCTACGTCGTGGGTCGTAAGGGTCTCGCAATTGAGATATACGATAAGGACTTTCACCTTCTCAACTCTAAAAGGTTGATGAGTACACAACAAGAATCAGACTTCTTCATTTCATTGGAAGTATTGGACAATAGCGATTTTAAAGCTTGTACAGGCCTCGGATATGTGTATTTCATTGGGTTGGATAAGCTATTGGGACCAAATTTTAACGATTTTGGTATGAGTTTTGGAGTGCATGGCCCTGTTGGCTTCTTTAGGTTTTTCAGATCACCTAATGAAAGGATAATTTTTGGCGGTAAAGATCGTGAGATCAATATCATTGAACTCTCCTCCAATAAGATTGTGTGGAAGTCAAATACGCGGAAAAGGGTGACGCATTTTGAAGATGTTGAACTGCAGAAAGATCCGCTTTGGATCCTTAATTGCGTCAGAGTGGACCGTACGGATGACTCTAGGATCATTGCTGCTTCAAGGTTTGGAGAATTATTAGTGTATGATCCCGCCATATCCAGGCAACCTTTGGATATCATCCAGATAAGCAAGAACCCTATAAAGATCCTTCATCTCGTGAAGGATATAATCTTCATCGCTGATGCCTTCAACAATGTCATTCTCATGAATGTACATAGGATGAATGTTATTAATATGTTCAAATTGCCTATTGGCCCTCTGGGTTCAGTTGCATTTAAGGAGCTGGAGGATACCAGACATGGCGAGTCAAGGTTCTTAATTGTGGCGTCAGATACAATCGAAAGAAATCTAAGCACTTATATTGTTGAAGGAGGTTTGATGACATGCCTATCGAGGGTTTGGATAGATTCCACAGTGTCAGATATCCTAGTGGTGGAAGGTGGAGATGATGCAGATGAATTTAAGAGAGTACGACCAACTGAGTGAAACAAACGTCACGTAATGAACTGATACGAGATTATGAATTACGAGTAGACATCATGAATCATTTCTATAAAAAAGTCTTGTTCTGTACATTAGGTTCCCGTCATCAGTTCTTCGAGTTCTGAGGTCTTTGCGGTTGTGGTTCCGGAGTTATATTTGAGCTTGAGCCAGGAAGTGGGGTATATGGGGGTGGTTGGTCACTTGTAGAGCCATATGTCTGTGGAACACTGCTGTTCAACTGGTGCGATCCCGAACTACCTGATGAATGAGTCTCTGTGATCACAGTTCTAGTATACTGCCTGTTGCTGCTTCTATCAGGGACAACACGATAGATCTGTGCCTCTTCGTCGAGGACAACATATCTGATGGGATATTTGGCAATTATGTAGAAAGAATGGATGACACCAGGTAAGTAACCCAGGAAGCAAAGGGCAATGTTGATGAACGACTCAGCAGAACAGATACCACATTTTATCCATACAGGGAAAGGAGGAAAGATAAGGGCAATGAGCACAAGGATACAGTCACAGCAGCACATTGTTTGGTATAAATATCGGTATGAACTCAGTATGACCTTGATAAAATTTTGGTACACTTTTGATATCTCCAATGATGATGAGTTTGAGATTTAAAGTGTCAACTACAAAAGGGACCCCCCGGCCATATATTTATTGAAGAAAAGTAAACCCCTTGACACAAAATTTTTGCCACAACCGGCGGCACCGACGGAAGAGCCTTTGGGAGAGAACTTCTAGTGAAAGCTGGCCGAGTCTATTAAAGGTCATTTGTGTCCTAGAATTCAGAAGGAGAAATTGATCGTGGCTTGTGCTGAGGGATGAGCTATTTTCATAATCATCATCATCATCATCATCATCATCATCATCATCATCATCATCATCTCATCAACGACAGGGCCTCCATTTCGTCGGCCGAAATAAGAACCATCTGGGTTTTCAACTTAGAATTTTCTCCAAACGTACTAGTAAAGGCATAGACCAAAGTAATGTTATCATATGAGATTAATGATTGATCAAGATTTAGTTCTGGTCTGCGGAAAGTTGTATTCTAAATTCTAATGAAATTAAATTCCGCTCGGTAGTTATGCCAGCTAGAAAGCCGGACGAACTTTTGGTGTCGTCTTGTGGCATTCAACTTGCATTTCTCTTCGGTGATTGCCGACGTTATTATTGTTCGCATCACACCGAAAGCTTTTCATTATATTTCTATGACCTCAAAAGTTTCAGAGGTCAGATTGTAGACTAGATCAAAAAGCAAATATTCAACTTCTGAGATCAAAGTCAAAGATTTGAACTCCGATCCGTGTTAAATGTTACGGGCATTGCTTCAGAACTTGAGGTATTCAGCACCACCTTTGGCAAAGACCTTTAGGATCCTTTATATACCATCAACAGAAGTTTGATATCGCATAGGACTTGAATGAATCAAGTAACCACTTATGAACTGGAATAAAAAAACACTACAGTAAAGTTCATAAAATACAAGAGTCATGATTGTGTCCCTCTGAAAGCTGCAATCTTGAACTGCTCTGTCAAGTCCATTTCCTCCAAATGATCTGAGTTCAAACTTTCAATAGTATCTTGTTCCTCATCATCGCTCAACAATGGGATTGAATCACCATATGAGGGTGGTTCCTCTGGCAAACCTGCTTCGCTATCGTCACTGGAACTATCATTGGTGTAGCCATATGTAGGTGTACCCCCATTTGGATGACTCAGTGTTCTTCTAAATGAGTTAAGGATTTCGCTCTTTGTGACAGATAATCTGCGATCGTTCAATGACAGTGAGCTATCGTCGTTCATTAACGAGTCAATCTGGTCAAACCCTTCGTCGTACGAAGCTGTAGCCATCGTGGACGTTCTTGACAAGCAGTTAACAATCTCATTACCTTCCAATCCCTGTGAAGACATTTCCTGTGGTGTCAACATTGGAGAAGAAAATGGTGAAGTCGCCTCTTCAAATGTCGGTAATCTCTCTTGCCGGCCAGATTCATACTCGGGTAGTTGAATATTCTCGTCAACACACAAACTGTTCAAAAGATATATTGGTGTGTCGATCATAACTTCATAATGATGTGCCTTGGAATCTTTTGAATTAATCTTGGAGATTCGTAATGATATCTGCAACTTGTGCTCAATCTTGATAAATCTGTTGTTATCACAATCAGCAAAGAAGCCATCAGTTCTTTCTACAACACGAGAAGTTGTATTCAATTTCACTTCGTTGTTCGTTACCGTAGTCTTAAGGTCCCTGTTAACTTGGTTATTCTGCTTCTCTGTGAAAAAGATAGATTTGGTAAGTTCCTTGCTTAAGTTGGTGTGTTTAGTCGTCTTATGTGGTTTGATAAATGGTAGGTAACATCTGATGCCCAGATTTCCAGTGATCTCTGTGTTATCCAATGATTCTGGCTCCTTATGGTAACAACTCGTCAGCAAGTTATCAGATGTGATATCATCCACCACTTCATCCCTTATAGCAGCAGTTAACCTAGGATGAGTCTTTAGTTCAAACATTGTGATCAACTTGTCTTTTTTCTTCGTCTTATAGTATCCATCTTCGTATTCAATCCTCTCTTCATCATATTCATATTCTTGATTCTTAGACACATACGTGATCTTCTCAATAACGTTGATCTTGATCCTCTTGATGACAACACCTTTCTCTAGAGGACTGAAATTCAACTTCATGGGCAGTTGCTCACCGATAGTGACATACTTCTTTGGGAAAGAGATCTCATAATTTAAAGCACGGTTCCAGACCTTGTTGATATAGATCGGCTTATTGGCCGTTGATTCACCAATTGGAGGTGGTCCCCTGAGGATGCTAATATCATGCTCACCCAGAGCATAGTTCTTACCTTTCGTCGTGACGACGGTTCTCAGAGTATAGTTCGTGCTTGACTTGATAGTTGACAATGATTCCGAAATGGATGGGTCAAACTGAACAGGAAGACAAAAGATATAGTCACCAGGTGGGTAATTCACACTTGACTGGCTCATCAAAGCACCAATTATGAAAGGGTCGTCTTGCTCCTTCTGTACATACCCACTCTTGGTGATCTGGTCCATGGATTTCGTCTCAAATCGTGAAACAGGAATACGCTGTTCAGTCAAGAACTTGTCAGAATCATCGATGGCATCCTCACGTGAGTCATAAGAGACGTTATCCGAGGCCACTAATGGGACAAAGTAGTTATAGTTGCTCAAATTTAAATCCCATGAAGAACCACCCATCTCAAAGGACTCATTTTTGATGTTATGGTCGCATGGAAGACCCTTTGGCCACTGAACGGAGCAAACTGAACGAAGTTGAGCCTTAATGGAACAAATAGGTGTTGGTTTGTAGAGTGTGAGTATTATAGCAAATGTGTGTGACACCAGGTCATTGTCCTCATGATGCGTAAATTGCTCTTGGAGTATTGTTTCAGAATTACTATTGAGGTTCTCATTAGATTGGTCGGAGTTCAGTGTTGAATGAGATGTCGATTGTGAATTTTCAGGATGATTGCGATCATTGCCATTCAGCTGATCCAACTGATTCAACTCGTCATCTCTGGTGACCAACGAGGGTAAGAAGACAATATCACCGCTTGAACTCACAGAAATGCGCAATTCGTCATCAGTCAGTATCCTTGGTGTAGACAGTCCATGAAATTTTAGATACGAAATCACCTCATGGGGGAATTTATCGTAGTTTAGGGATTTAAATCTTGTGAGTTCCACAGTTTCATTGTCCTGGTATGACGATGTTATCGAGTTCAAATCGTCACTCGAGTTGTTTGAAAAGAATGACAGAGTCCTCGATAGGGTATTTGACAATCCTTTCTTTGACTTGGATGATCTTCTGGAGGTAATACTGTTGCCTGAAATGGTTCTCATTAGCTGGTTATCATGGTCTTCAGATTTCCTTCTGAACTTCTTAAAGGAAAACATGTGGGCTGGATAACGTTGCTGTGAAGTGGTCGCTGAACAAACTGGACTGTGGTATAGTAGCTATCGTGTAGTATATGGGTATCAATGATATTGAATGATAGCGATCTTGGATTTCTTCTTTCGATGTTCCCCTGTTGTTGTTTGGTGGCAAGTTTAGTGTTGAAGTTGAATTTCGTTGTTCGTGGGCCCACTCGCTTGGCTGGCCAAATGGTGAATTCACTAGATAACAACGTACCACGAGTCAAGAGGATATTACTACCTATAGTTATATCTCTTGAGAAGAGTGAATCGTTCTGAACTGAATGTTTATGTTACATATGTTGGGGCTTCCGCCAGGTCCCGCTATCACAATGGAGGGCGTGTGGCCCATAGGCATGTATGAGAAAGCAGAGCTGTGATTAACAACATGTGCTTGAGGAGAGGTAATATGCTACAGAGGTGACAAGCGCTGCTCGAAGTATTCTGTACACAAATCATACATCTATATTTCTATGCTCAATGTAGCAAGAATGGGGCAAGCACTGCCACAAGATGGTACAGTTTTTGCATCTCACTGGAGCATTAGTTTCGTACTCGTGGGCAGTCTCGGTCTGAATCGAGGGAAGGATCTTCGACCAACAGCAACAACAACAACAAAAAAGTCTGACTCTCAGCATATACCATATGCACATAATAAAGGAACAAAGAATTAGGATGAATAACCAAAGGATAATGAACACTCTCGAGAATCAGGACCACCTGCTGATCCAAACCTTATACAAGCATCCTGTCACTATCGATGGTAAGAGGATGAACCTAGTTGGAAATACGTATGATAAGACGTCATTGATGAGAGCGAAACATGAGCTGCTGAAAATGTTGGCTGGGAAATAAGTACTAGTATGAGTTTGTTTCTCTTTATGGATTGTTTTTTTCTTCGTCTTGTGGAGTAACTGGTTGTGGGAATTATGGATTTGGCAGACAACTCTGACTGATTCCACCGAAACCATTGATATGAAATTGTCCCCATACTCCAATGGTACTGTCCTCTTGCTGGATAAAGGCTTTCACACAGATATCCTCAGATAATAGGTTACTCAAGAATTTCGCCGTGAAAATGTGCTCAGCAAACTCGGGAACTTCCTCAATGGCATCCTCAACGGTATGTTGATCGACATTCTTAATAATGTATGAATGAGAAAAATAGCTGCCCTTGGAATTATCTCCAGACTTTATCAACGACAATAGCTCTTGAGAGGTGTGGCCTCCAGAGAACATAGTTGTATAGCCATTGACATGATCAGCCAAGATGTACTCCACTGTAAAGCCATCAAGATGAAAATCATACCCTAGATCTCTTGGGCTATCCACTCTCATCAATGTTATATTCTCATACCCGTGCTGGCTCATCCATAGCGACCCAATCGTCTTCAACTTTTCTTGACTCAAAGGCTCTGGAGGGACCAATCTGATCAAGATGAATCTCGCCAACGTCAGCATCATACCAAGTGGCATCAACGTGAAACACGTAATGACGTTCCATAAGGGAGAAGTACCCTTGATCACCCCATCAATCATTCCTCCGCAGGCGACGGTCCCTTGATTTGTGGTGAAATTCGTGATAGAGTCAAGCGTTAAGTATCCAATGTCAATAAGGACTCCTGTGGTGCTTGTCATATTATGGATTAATAGATCTCTCATTTTTTTTATTATTTGTAGTTCTTGCTTCGGTGAGTAGTAAGCTAGCTGAGAAAGCCAACAAATGGGACCAATTCTCTTTATAGAAAGGACACAAGATCAACAATGGAGAGAGAAGGATCAGCAGTAGCTCTTGCAGATCATTTTGATAACCGTCATGGAGTATGTCTAAGTCCACCTACTTAATTTCTATAGTCGAAGTTGCTTAGCTCTTAGAAGCCTATTTAATTTAATTCCACGCTCATTTGTTCTCCCTTTTTAAGTGTGTGATGGTGATTAAACAACTGGATCCTGGTTGACAGTGGTCCAGGAGACAGGTTTTTCCAGAATGAGGTAAAAGCGTTGAATAAATGATAATCTCACTTCGTTGGAGGTTAGGACTCAGAAGTTGAAGCTTACTACTTAGAAGTTAGAACTCGGACCACCATTCTGTGCCACGGACCCCAGTCTGGTCCGCCCGCAAGTTCAATTTACAGCAACCATCTGCCATCCATGCTGAAGTGCTCGCGTCCCCAAATAGTTAACAATTTCGTCCCGTACAAAAAGTTGAAAAAACAAAATTCAGGGGGCTCACAACAAGCACAGACATAACTAGTAGGACCAGCAAAAATGTTCAAGAGATCACTTACGAGACTCCAGGCCGTCACCAAGGAGGCAACTACAGCTCTCAAACAGGCCCCGAACCGCTCTACACCATGGTCTGAGTCCCAGGCTTCTAGATCTCAAGTGCTCAACCATGCCAAATTCTTGCAGAAGAATTTGAGTGAGCAACCAGCTCCACCTAGCGCTATGGAATTGATCCATCAGCAGCCAGTGAGATTCTTAAATGATAGAATCGCTGTGTGCGCTGGTAATAAACAACGTGGTCAAGGCCATCCCAAAGTGTATATCAATCTTGAGCCGAAGAGGGCACATAGCTGTGGATACTGTGGGCTGAAGTACGCCATGGAGGCGTATAAAGGTGAGCTTTGAGTGCTTTATGATGTATACTGCCATGTATATGAGCATATTCCTCTGCATGGTGGCAAAGCATGATTTATTTATTTATCCTTCAGGATTCTATTTATTCCTATTTATTCAAATACACTATTTATTAGCTCTTCTAAAGCTATAAAGGCAGCACACTAAAACAGCGACAACAAACCAAAGACAACAATGACAACACTCATGTCGAACAGAACAAACTGTATCAATTCTAAGTACTTGAACAACAGCTTGGCCTTCTGTTTCCAATGATGTGCCACTATTCCCTGTGGGATCAAGTCCACGTAGTCGAGAAGCTTGGTGTAGTTATATTCGTTATCTGGAGTCTTGATAAGCCTGAAAGTGTATATTGACGTAGTGAGAATTTCAAACGTAGTGAAGAGCTTGATGAACACTGACTCGTTGAAATCAGAGTTACTGAACCCGTTGGAACCCATGCAGATGTAGATGATCAAAGGAACAAACATGAATTTGATAAGCATGAACTGGGCTTTAAACTTATCATTCAACTTCTTTTGGATAAGCCTCTCTTCAATATCTTTCTCATTAGCAGCATCAGTTTGACCAGAACCGTTGAGATCAGGAATTGACGTTAACTGATCCATGTTAAACATATCAAATGCAGAGCCAGAGCCACCATGGTCATGTTTTACCGATTTCAAGAGTTGTTCTAACGATTGTTGGAACTCCTTTTGGAAATCAGCCATACTCTCACCATTGTTACCGACACCTATTGAGCCATTCAATTCGTGAATGGACTCGATGTCTTGAATGGGTGGATCCTCAAAGTTCTGTGAGATTCTATTGGACATCTTCTTGGATTGGCTGGAATCCACTGGCTCCTTATTCTCCTGTGGTAACTCTGGTACAATGTCTTCTGGTTTTTCATCACCTGTGATTCTGTTCAGCCTTGCAGAGGAGTTGGCTATCTTGGCAGCACGTCTTTCACGTAATAGCTTTCTCTTCTCAGCTTCTGTAACGGCCATAGTTTGATATTCTTTTGAATCTTTCTATTTAGATAAGGGTGTCATGTTATTTTGTTCTGTGAGAGAGAGTTGTTAATTCCAATTTTTTATGTGGGTTCTTTCCGTCTCTTGTTAGGGCCCGCAGAGTACACCAAAGCTCGGTAAAGAGCGAGATGGAATCGACTGGTGAGAACCAAGCGAAATCTTCACGATGTTTCCAGTGACAAGCTACAACTTGAAGACATTGAAAGTTGATCTTACTAATAAATATCACGATCCCTTGGGGGTTATGATTATATTAGAACCTGATTCGTTAGGTTTGTGAGGTATGATGGTTCTCGCATAAACCCATGGGCTATTAGTGGGCAAAGGAGGTGCAGACATCTGGAACTTGGTTGAGTTTTTGCATTGCGTGCGGTCTCTCGACTCTTGCTTTGAACTTCATGGAACTGCAGTTCCCTTTGTGCAGGTAGTCAGTTCTATAAATTAGTTGCACAATTCAAGGACCAGATATCAAGAAGAACATCAAAGAAGCACATCAGCTCCGAAGTACTGTAGATTGCACTTTTCTGGATGACAAACAATTCCTCTAAATGATCCTCTCCATCTAGGCTGTAGCCATGTAAATATTAACTGCTGGGGAGAATCATTTCGATGAGGAGAGACTCTCATTTTCCGTTACGTTGTTACTTGTAATTCAGGACATATCCGTAATAGCATCCGTATCTATAAGTAGGTAAGTAAGTGAGTAAGCTGCGACCGTGAGAAATCACAATTAACGTCGCCTATATAAGGAGGGTTCTGCTCTTCCAACGAAATACCTTTAATCAGTACGATGAATCTCCAGTCCAGACCTGAATCAACTGCCACGTTCTTTTTCTTTGTCACATTGCTTATGAAGCTCTTCTCACCAGTTTTGTAGGTATTTTTTTTGATAAGCTCACTATTGATACACTGTTAGAACATTTAATCGCATATATACATCGTAGATATATAACACAAATCACACCTAATCACAGCTCACTTTAAATCACTACCAACGATCTCTTCCCATGTCTTACCCTCCTTCTTCAACTCTTCGGTCAATTCCTGCTTAATCTTATAGATCAAGCCTGGACCTTTGAATGCGAAACTGGTGTACAATTGTACAAAAGATGCACCAGCCTTGCCGAACTCCAGCACATCCTTACCACTGGAGATACCACCGCAGCCAACAAGAATCAGATCTGATCCCTTGGTGTACTTAGCAGCTGTTCTGAGCGCTTTTAAGGAATATGGTTTCAAAGGCGTACCCGAAAGACCACCAGTTTGCTGCACTAAGTCTTGTGGGGATTTAAGAGTGTCTGGCCGTTGGACGGTCGTGTTGGAGATGATGATGCCGTTGATCTTGGAGTCCTTTGCAGATTTCACAATGGATGCAATTTCAGATTCGTTCAAGTCTGGAGCAACTTTAACCAAGATTGGTGTGATTTTTCCATCCTGTTCCACCAAAGAATCACGTTTATGGACGACAGATTTCAATAAATTAGTCAATTTGGCCTCACCTTGCAAGTTTCTTAGACCCGGTGTGTTTGGAGAAGAGACGTTAATAACGAGGACATCTGCAAATTTGTTGAAATTTTCAACACCCTTGGTATAATCTTCAACTTCATCACCGGTCTTGTTCTTACCCAAGTTGATACCAAGAAGCTTATTCTCTCTCAATGAATGGTTCTTCACCTCTTTGCCTTCGATTCTCTTCGACAAACGAGCAACCACTTCATCATGACCAACAGAGTTGAAACCATATCTGTTGATAACTGCATCATCTTCGGTCAATCTAAAAAATCTTGGTTTGGGGTTACCAGGTTGCGCTAATGGGGTAATGGAACCAATCTCAACATAACCGAAGCCGACGTTGTACAATCCATCTATGGCCTCACCATGCTTGTCCAACCCAGCAGCAACACCGACTGGGTTACTCAATTCCTTACCAAACACTTTCGTCTTCAACACTGCATCATCTTTGTCGTTGAACAGACGAGGTGCCAAGCCGACTTTCATGAGCCAAATTCCAAGTAAATGGCCCTGTTCAGCATTGGTGAATTTTCTGATGAGAGGACAGAATACGTACTCATGGATAGAGGAGCGGGAATCGAAGCAGTAAGCAGTGAAGATACCCAAACAGGTGATCAATCCTGTTATTCTTAGAGGGTTGAAAAGCAAGGCGGACTTCAGCGGTTTGGTAGAAGTGGATTGCAAACGGATGCTAGTGCTGACACCACGCAATGGGAGGCGAGCGACACGAGGGACACGAGTAAGTGTGAGCATTCTGCGGAAATGCTGTGCTCTGTGCTCGAGGTTGAAAGTTGGTTGTTGCGGTTGGAAAGTTTTTCAGTGGCTTTCGGAGATCTGACAGGGCATCACCGGGTTTTTATGTGTCACAATCAGTTGATCAGAATTCGATTTTGAGCACAAATTTTACAGCGGTCATCCGACGGCGTTCTGAAAGATGAAGGTGGTGTTACAACTGTTAACATGGTATGATGTCTATATAATTTCATTCCTATAACCAAACTCCTGGGTGAATGCTTCCTTGGTCTCCAAGTCAAAATTGCACCCTTTCATAACGACATCGGGCAGCTTTAATCGATTTCCTTTGAAGGATTTCAGCTGGACATGCCCAATGAGTTTCAGAGTCATTAGGGAGGGCAGCCTGTTGCTGATAAGGGAGCATGACGTAGATACTGATGAGTTCAAAAACGTGTGAGTCTCTATATGCTCCCCATCGACCAAGTTCAAATCAAACGCCTCGATGTGCTTATTGCTCAACTCAAAGATCTTTAAAGTCTCTAACATCGGTGCATTATTGGACTTGAATGATGAGACGTTGCAGTTCTTCATCGATAGGCATTTTAGCCGGGTTAATGTGTAATTCTGGACTAGCTCTAAGCCATCAAAATAGAACTCATTCTCATCCAAGTCAGAGTTGTGATCAAAGTCATCATAGTCATAGTCCTGTGATACGAAGTTATTTGAGTGCAAAGAATACGAGTCTTCTTCTTCATTCATGTAATCTTGCAATTTTAATGTAGTCAGCGATGGGAATGTACTGTGTTTACTCAAATCTAGGAACTCCAAGCACTTTGAATAGAATTTCGAGGAGCAGTAATAGAGGTTCAAAGAGGTAAGTTTCGGGTATTCGACAATATCGGATATCAATAGATGGTTCCCATTCGTCTTGACCTCAGTGATATTTGGGCATGAAACAGCGTACCGCCTGTCAGTCACTTCGTGGAACAACGATTTGAACATCTTCAGATATGTCATATTGATCTCACCAGGTGTATATACCACATTGATGTGTTTCTGGTGCTTGATTAGCCTTGCAAGTATTCTATGGATCAGGAGGTACTCTTTTTCCTTATACCCACTGATAAGAACCTCATAGAATTGATACCGCTGGAAAATAGGGTCAAGCGGCATACCACTAATGTCTTGCAAAGTCATGGTGTTGCTGTTGATATCATGACCCTTTGCAGAGTCAGTTATAGTCAACGAGATCAACTGTTTTAACTGTGGTATCTGTACCACTGATCGTGTGATTGTGTCAAGATCTGTCTGGTGAAGAATCAGGGTGACGATTTCGAAGGGCAGTTTTGGACAGTTTGGCATTGTTTTACTATGTTTTAAGCTATTCGATCAACACGTCCATCTAACTGATCAGAAGCCTGGGTGAGTAGAAACAAACAACCACTCTCTCGCCACCCTTTTCATATCCCAAATTTCTAGTGGACTCTCGGTATGTGTGGGGAACCCAGCCAGCGGGAGCCGTGTTCCGAATATCCAGAAAGGGTAAGTTACTGCTAGGCCTCCGAAGCAGTCGGAATTGGAGATCGTTAACGGTAAGGGGCACCACCTCATACTTGTTAAGCCATATTCTCTTCAGCTATCTTTTGTCTTTGTCTTCTTGCTAGTTATCTCTATTCATTATATGGCTGATTGCTTGTTTGCTTGCTTTACCTATTTATTCAGATTACGGCAATGACTCTTACAACCAAGCAGATTGCTGTCCTTAGAACAAAGTGCAAGGAGGCTCTATCAATGAGCTACTCACCTTACTCCAGGTTCAGGTATGTGGGACAACGAGATCAAGGACATTAGGCTAACAAAAAATGACAGGGTTGGCTGTGCTATACTAACACAGTCTGGTGACATAATACAAGGTGCCAACGTTGAGAACGCTTCGTATGGTGAGTGACCTCATGCTTTCTCTCTGGACAAAAAGAAGACTAATACCTCGAACAGGGGCCGGTGTGTGTGCGGAGAGAGCCACCATATGCCACACCGTGAACAATGGACACAAGATCAAGGCTATTGCCATCACAAGTGACTTGACAGAAGAGTTCATTACTCCGTGTGGCATATGTAGACAGTTCATACGGGAATTTGGGAAGGACATTGAGATCTATATGTTCAAAGGCGATGACTGGATGGTGAAGTCCCTGGAAGAGATTTTGCCCTTGAGCTTCGGACCAGAACAGTTGCGCTAAGCATCCTGTAAGTTTCATACAATAACATACATATTCACTTAAACACTCCGATGGGTCTACCAGCTGTAGCGACGTCTCACTGCCACCTCCTTTTCCTCCGTCGCTAGAAACATAGCTCTGTAAAAATTTCACCGGAGTTCAAAAATCCTTTCACCGCAGGAAGAACATATTAGTATTTGACGCCAACATCGACATCCATACAGCATCACAGTCATGGCCATCTGCTCAGCCCCTGACTGCGGTAAGCACACCGACTCTGTGCTGAAATGCCCTCTGTGCTTGAAGCAGGGTATCACCTCGGTGTTCTGCAACCAGCAGTGTTTCAAGAGAAGTTATGCCATGCATAAAGCCATCCACTCCAAACCTGGTGTCGATTCCTATAACCCGTTCCCAGAGTTCCCGTACACTGGCTCATTGAGGCCATCTTACCCTCTGAGTGCACGCCGTGAGATGCCTGAGAACATCCCACTACCGGACCATGCCGCTGATGGTAAACCTACTGCGGAAATCTTGAATGATAGAACCACCAAGATTCCAATCTACACCGATGATGAAATCAAGATCATTAGACAAGTTGCAGAATATGGTAGAGAGATTTTAGACGCAGCTGCTGCCCTTGTGAAACCTGGCACCACCACTGATGAGATTGATGAGTTGGTGCATCAGGAAACAATAAAGAGAAACGCTTATCCATCCCCACTGAACTATTACAACTTCCCAAAGAGTGTCTGCACCTCTGTCAATGAGGTCATCTGTCACGGTATCCCAGATAAAAGACCTCTACAAGATGGTGACATCGTGAACATTGATATCTCTGTGTACTTCAACGGATATCATGCTGACATGAATGAGACATATTACGTCGGCACACCATCCAAGGACGCCATCAACGTCGTGGAAACGTCGAGAGAATGTCTGGACTTGGCCATTCAGGCTTGTAAACCGGGTGTTGCGTTCAGATCCTTGGGTGATATCATTGAGAAGCATGCTAAACAAAACGGTTGTTCGGTGGTGAGATCATTCTGTGGCCATGGGGTTGGTAAATTCTTCCACTGTGCTCCGCAAGTGGCTCACTACGCCAGAAACAAGTCCCCAGGTATCATGAAACCGGGAATGGTGTTCACCATTGAGCCTATGATCAACTTGGGTACATATCGAGATGTGCAATGGCCCGACGACTGGACTGCTGTAACTGCTGATGGTAAGCTCAGTGCCCAGTTTGAGCATGAACTATTAATCACTGAGACAGGCTACGAGTTACTTAGTGCTAGAAAAGAGACCTCACCAGGTGGTCCAGTTGCAAGAAAGTGATACATTGTAAATAAACTGAAAAATAATCCCAAAGAGCTAGCTCATTGTACACTAGGAACAAGTGCCAAACAAACCCTTAACACATTTTCTTATTACATAATCTGACCCATAGTTTAGTTTATTTTATTACGTAAGTTTTTCTCATCGCGTCTGCGACGTCAACGAAAACGACAAAATTCTTTTGATGGCGAGCTGCCAAATAAGAACGAAATATAGATTCAGACAAAGACCTCTCATTGGAATGTCATCTCTACAATTGCTGAATCCAAAGGCAGAGTCACTCAGAAGGGCTGCTGCACTCCAGGTGAACATTGCGGCCGCTCAAGGCTTACAACAGGTTCTCGAGACTAACTTGGGTCCAAAAGGTACCTTGAAGATGCTCGTTGATGGTGCCGGTAACATAAAATTGACAAAGGATGGAAAAGTTCTTCTGAGTGAGATGCAGATCCAGAACCCTACCGCGGTGATGATTGCTCGTGCTGCCTCTGCACAGGATGAAATCACAGGTGATGGTACTACCTCCGTTGTTCTCCTAGTTGGTGAGTTGTTGAAACAAGCTGAGAGATTCATCTCTGAAGGTGTCCACCCAAGAATTATCACAGATGGTTTTGAGATAGCAAGAAGAGAGAGCTTGAAGTTCTTGGATGATTGCAAGATTTCCAAAAACCTCGATAGAGAACTGTTGTTACAAGTGGCGAGATCATCGTTATCTACAAAAGTGCAACATGAAGTTGCTGAGACACTAGTGCCAATTGTCACAGATGCCGTGTTGAATGTTAAAAGTGAAACAGGCTTGGATCTGCACATGATTGAAATTATGCAAATGCAACACGGTTCCGCTAAGGAGTCTGAATTGATTAATGGTTTGGTCTTGGACCATGGTGGTAGACATCCAGATATGCCAAAAGTTGTGAATAACGCATATGTCCTAATCTTGAACGTCTCGCTCGAATATGAAAAGACCGAGGTCAACTCTGGATTCTTTTACAGTTCTGCTGAACAAAGAGACAAATTGGTCCAAAGTGAAAGAAAATTCGTTGATGAGAAGCTGAAGAAGATTGTGGACTTGAAGAATGAAGTTTGTGGATTGGATTCTGACAAAGGGTTCGTGATCATTAACCAAAAGGGTATTGATCCAATGTCCTTGGATATCTTGGCAAAGCATAACATTTTGGCATTAAGAAGGGCAAAGAGACGTAATATGGAGAGATTACAATTGGTCACTGGTGGTGAAGCACAAAACTCGGTGGATGATTTGACTCCACAGGTGTTGGGTTACTCTGGTAAAGTTTATGAAGAGACCTTGGGTGAAGATAAGTTCACTTTTGTCACTGACAACAAAGATCCAAAGTCATGTACTGTTTTGATTAGAGGCCCAACAAGACATGTCTTGAACCAAACTAAGGATGCCGTTCGCGATGGTTTGAGAGCGGTCGCTAACGTCATTAAGGATCAAGGTGTTATTCCTGGTGCAGGTTCCTATTTCATCTCTGCTTCTGCTCACTTGAACAAGAATCTGTCCAATTTATCCAGAGGAAGAACGAAGACCGGCGTTCAAGCCTTTGCTGAGGCCTTATTGGTTATTCCAAAGACATTGGTGAAGAACTCAGGCTTTGATGCCTTAGATGTCGTCTCAACGTGTCAAGATGAAATGGAAGATGGTCGTATCATTGGTATTGATTTGAACTCCGGTGATTCTTGCGACCCAACTATTGAAGGTATTTGGGATTCTTTTAGAGTTTTGAGAAATGCCATTACTTCTGCTGTGGGCATCGCCTCAAATTTACTGTTGTGTGACGAGTTGTTGAAAGCTGGTCGCTCAAGCTTGAAAGAAGGTGCTGGTTCTCCAGGGCCACAAATGTAATTCCGTAATTCGACTACCATAGGCTGATTACGACTAGTCTCGTGTAGTAACTGAACTCGCATATTGGTAAAGGATATCTGCAAGCGCCGTGCCTTCTCCCAGACTGCCGACATACGTCTTTATGCACTTTGTTTATGTGCGTGTCTTGTGTATGTGAAATATATATCCAACTGCAGTACTGTGTACATAAATCGAGGCGCCTCTCTCTTTGCCTCAGCAATCAAGATTCAAACGTACTCAGATGTGACATGTGTAACTTGCAAGCGGCACCAGAAGTGATGGAAAATGGTGCTATGAAGTTTGAACTGCATGGCTTGGAGTTTCCGCCTCTGAATATCTTAAATTGTGTAATCCCATTACGCAGGGTTACGAGCTCCACTAAGCATGCAAGTCGCTGTGCCTTTCCATCTTAAATGACGTGTGAGCCTCAGTGCTATTGATGCTTCCGAACCTCCAATGGTTGAAGGTTAAAACTTATCGGTTTGACGTTGCATTCTATTAAAGCTGTGATCCCCATCAGAGCACAAACTTTTCCCCTGTTCCCCTACTTGTTATGCGGTAGATCATCAGTCTGGCGAAGAGTTAGGGTCCTAAGGAAAACTGTAGCTAAGGGAAAAACTCATTCAAATAGGGAATCCTAGATAGTATTTGCTCAAGTTGTAGATTCATAAAGGGTTTATCATATACACTACATCACCATTTACCTGGCTTCAAGCGTGTGAAATTTCTATCCACGGTAGTTGGCTCTTCCTGATGTCTCTGATTTTTCAAATGCACAATCAAATGCAGTTCTTCAGTTTTACTCATTCCGTACGGCGTTCCAAATGAGATGAGCAGAGAGGGAAGATAGACAAAAATTTGAGAGTCGAGATGACCAATGTCTTTTTGAGCAAAGGAATGAACAAAGATAATGTGACTAAGACCTTTATGCACTGATTGCTGCGGGTTCGTAGATCAAAGAATTCTATGAAAGTTAGGATTATTCTCTATCAGGATATAGATCAAGAATCAACTAGTGTGTTTAACCTAGGGAAGATTGATCAGAAGGCAATATGCGGTAGACCCCGTCGCACCGATCTTAACACCTTGATCATAACGTTCAGAATGCGGATGATGAAATCGAGCGTATGCAGAGTGGGGAACACCTTTCAGAGCAGGACGCTTGAGTTTCTAGAATCCTGAGGGGTTTCTGCTAGGCAATTCTCGATACCCGGTATGCACTTGCTGCAGAAGAGCACTATGATGCAACCAGAGACGATACGTCAAACTCCCAAGATCAAGTTCTATGTATGTATCTTTTCTGTAAAGAAAGAAATGACCAACTGGCGAAGCGACAGTTCCTAACCTGGTAACTGGTAACGGTTTAGCATATTTCCGTGCAGCATCTTGTTAACGCCGAATTTGCTGAGGACGGGGCCTCGCGGTTCGAATAAAAAGACCTCAATATTTTTGAAATTTGCTACACTGCAATGTCTTTACCGATGAAACGCAATCTGTTATTCAGTGACATGCTTTCCGGTTTCCCTTCTCACCAGTAGGTAAATTTAAGGGATCAAGATTTATTTGATATACTTCGCTGCATGCTTCTGGAATCTCATCATAACCCTAACTTCTGCAGCCCATAATTGACACTGCAAAGTTACAGTTTCAAGCATCACTAATTTTATAGCTACATGGTGGAACAGGTAAGCCCACTTTCTTGCAGGACCAGTGAGAGCAGAATGTAACCTGCCCGTAGTGATGCAACAGTTCTTTTCATGACGCTTAGTTTTGTTGGTGCGTTGTCGCAATGAGGGTATATGGGTAGTGGATGATGAGTAACATTCTCTGGAATGCCAGAATACTCAGCGGAATGAATAAAGACGAACACAAAGTTGGATTCTCCTGGTACGAAAAGATTGACTAATCGTACACGGAGATATCTTGCCGGTGAACCCACCAAAAAAAGCCAAGGATTGAAGATCTCAAGGGATAAAGGAAATCATAACATTGGCCACCGATTCAGCACCATAATATTCCTGGATATTGTATCATCTCTAGAGGTGGTGCATAATACTTACTGGTCATTGTCAGTGTCTAATTTTATCCATACCATTAACTTGGATGGTGTCCTTGTAATATGCAGGACCAAGTATTCAACTGCACTCTGACATATTTTCACCGGCTGACACCTGCATCACTTTAAGTCATGAGCAGTATGGGGAAGCGTCCGGAAAATCATGAACACGTATGTCACAGATGCAAGTCAGACGACAACCAGAGTCAGGAGAAAACTGATGCACCGGGGAGAAAGCGAGAGATAAAGCAAGGCTGACATCATCTGGGAGTGAAAGATATAAAGAGTCTTCTGACCTGCATTCAGTGTGCTAAAAGGTTTCAGCCTCACAGGCTATAACACAGAAAATGAATCTTCAGTTCAATGAAGACATGTTCTTCAATCAAGAGGGGGTTCAAGACCATTCTGCACCACAGAACAAACAACAAGTTGACCAAGGACGTGATTTTAACATGTCTCCCTGCATTCAAGAAATTACTAACAGTGCTCCTCCATTGGTGAGTGGGGTTTTATTGAATGAGCAGCCTTCGACACAAGAGGAGCTGGCTGGCCAACTACCGCCATGGTTTCAACCTGACTTCCCTTTGGAGTTTCTTGGCTTTTTTTCTAATACCTCTGACAAGACTGACTGCTATTCGTCTCTTGGATTTGTTTCACCATCTATTGCTGATACTTCTTTTTGCTTTAAGAGCAATTCTGCTTCACCGTTGATCTCATCTAGGGCTAGTTCACCTAGCTACACTTACTCGAAATCGAGGAAAGGTATAAATGGTGGAAAGATTAAGCGCAGCCGAATGGGTTGCTTGACTTGCCGTCAGAGAAAAAAACGGTGTTGTGAGACAAAGCCCTACTGTCAAGAGTGTTCAAGATTGGGTCTTAAGTGTACTTGGCCTGAACCCGGCAGTGAGCATAGAAATAAGCCAAAGCGTGTTAGCATAAATGATGATATGTATTATGATACATTCTACGGGAGTATTAAGATCCTTAGGGGTATCGTTGATCGTTGAGTATGAAAATCAGCACCACTTGAGGTGTTTTTGTTTCGGTGTGGGATGTTTTTAAATTTTTCAGTGCGTTCATTATTTCATCTGGTTTCGCTGTTCGCATATGTTCTTCTTTGAGGTTCTACAGACAGAGTGAGGGTCTTCTTTCAACCCATATATAATATGCCCTATATCACTAAAATCATATTGATATTAAGCCCTCAGACTCTCAAAAATGAATATAATTTAATATTAATAGACAGGTTTTATTCTTTTTATGGTTTGTAACATATAAGTTCGTGGTGCAAATGCTGGATTTTAAAAGGTTTACGATCTTGGACGCCATTATTGTAGTTGAAACTCCTGTGCAAATGTAGCTTGCCATTCTTAATATTTCTATTACCTCTAAGGAACTGAGGTTCTAATATCTAGTATCACATTGCTCGAGGCCAAAGGTATGAATAGCCACCAGTTCGCGCCACATCGTCAAAGGAGGCTTTTTCGCGGGTGTGCTGTGCCGAAATGATCAGGAAGGTTAACAAATACAATGACAGAGGAAAAGCAAATAGAAAAAGGCTTTAAGAGGGCAGAAGAAACCTGAGAGTGTGTTTGCAGACTGATAGACTCCTCAAACCACCCGTGATCAGGTGCTATTTTTGTCATCTAGGTTCAATTTTCTACTGAATTAGTGTGTCTGTCGTTAAACCGCTGAGAACTTCAGAATCATGAGAGTATCATGCCAGCTTCTGCTGGTGTTTATACCCATTGTTTCCATAGTGCTAGCACTGTTGTCTCCAGGATGGCTGCTCACGCTATCACATCAGCATCCAGAAGTGGAAGAGGCTCCAAGAATACCCAACGGTGTCAAAGAAGAAGTTCTCATAAGGCATGAAACACAGGATATAAACCAACTCTTGGGAAGACCGATCCATGAGTTCGAACTCTCAGATATACTAGTCGCTACAGATATTGAGGGCGGACTGCATGCTCTAAACAGGGAGACTGGTGAAGTAATATGGTCGCTTGAAGTTGATGAACCATTGGTCTCTGTTCAATCCAATTTTTCACTTGATGGTGAAACACCCACCGGTGATTCCATAGTCTGGATTGTAGAGCCCTACGGTGATGGAAACTTATACATGTTCAACAAAGAGATCGGTCTTACTAAGCTTCCCGTCTCTATTAGCCAGTTGGTGCTGCAAAGCCCCTTTGCTTTGAACGGTGATGACAAAGTGTATACCGGGTTGAGAAAATCATCACTCTACACCATTGATATTGCCACTGGTGAAATCGTGACTACATATGGAGCAACTAGCAACTTCAAGACTGACTACTGCTCAAGTGATAAAGAAGATTGCTCCACTATTGTCGTCTTAGGAAAAACTTCCTACGAATTGACGATACATTCTAAAGATAACACCTACTGGAATGTCACATATTCGACATGGGGTCCAAATAATATTGATATTGACCTTGCCATGCAAAACAAGATACCATTGGATGGAACATACATTGCTCCTTTCCATGACAGCACCATTTTGGCCATTGATATTAACTCCAAGATTGCAAAATGGGTCAGTCAGCTTCCATACACTGTTGTCAATGTGTTCGATATTCTGCGAGATTCTAGAGAAAACTTGGAAGGAAAATCATTTATCGTGGTGCCGCATCCCTTGAAACCGCCTGAGGGATTCAGCGGTGTACAAAATGAAGGAACATATCTCGATATGACTCTTAATCGGTCGTGGTATGCGATGTCTTCCGAGTATTATCCTTCACTTGTGCAGTCTGCGCCAGCTTCAAGGTATTCTATGAGTGAAAGATGGAGGTCACTACAGATCCTCAACTCCCCGCAATACTTCAGTGCTGCTATTATCGGTGTTCATCAGCCATCTAGTTCAGACACAGGCTTTGAATTTGACCCTACCGGAGCAATTGCTGGCTATCCAACAAACTTCCCACAACACTACCCAAATCATCAGGCGTATAATACTGAGACGCCTCGAACGAATGAGGTTGGCATCTATCAGCCACCATCAAGATCTGAATGGCTGAGTCTACCGTCATCATCAACTCCTGTTCTTCAAATTGATCCTTCCCCGATAGGAAGAAAGGGTTTCTTCGACACAGCATTTGGTAATTTTTTATACAGATGTCTGGAAAACCTTGTGATGATTGCAATCTTATCGCTTGTGCTCTACATTGCCGTCAAGTTGGAATGGTTGCCATCTTTAAATGAGCTTTTGAGAAACAATGGGCTTGAGTTGAAGGAGCTGGAAGGTCCAGTCTTTAAAGTTCCTAACTCTGATCAACTACAGGAAGAACAGCAATCTGAAACTTCTTATTCTGCGACACCGCTTTCCAAACTCCATGAAGATGAATTATCTCCACCTGGCGATGAAGCAATTCAGGACATTGATGGTCCGCTAAGGATTAATTCAGAGGTCAGAAAGGAAGTAACTATTGTCGAACCACCTTTAGAAGAACGTATCTCCCATGAGAATAATGGGGCAGGTCTCAAGAAGAGAAAAAGAGGCTCTAGGGGCGGCAAGAAATCTAAGAAAAATCAAGAAGCCAAGGATGCACCACAGCACTCCCCTGCCAATTCATCATCAAACAATGAGACTATTCCTGCTGGTGACCAGAGCAATGATAAATTGTCTCTTACCGATGAAGTGTTAGGATATGGTTCTTATGGCACAGTTGTCTTCAAAGGCGTCTTTCAAGGGCGTGACGTTGCTGTCAAGAGAATGTTAATTGACTTTTATGATGTTGCCTCGCATGAGATTGGACTTTTGACTGAGAGTGATGATCATCCAAACGTCATTAGATATTTCTACAATGAGACAAATGATAAATTTCTGTTCATTGCTTTGGAGCTGTGTTCTGCCAGTTTGGAAGACGTCATTGAAAAGAGCATGGATTTCCCGGACCTGGTGAAATTGATGGAGCCAGTGAACGTCCTGGAACAAATTGCCAAGGGCTTGCATCATTTGCACTCTCTCAAGATAGTTCATAGAGATATCAAGCCACAGAACATTCTCGTTGCACCACCAAAGAAGCTGAAGACACGTCAAGAATCTTTTACTCCTGTTCGTATTCTAATATCAGATTTTGGTCTTTGTAAGCGACTTGAAGCAGATGAAAGTTCATTCAGAGCCACTACTCAACATGCTGCTGGTACTTCAGGCTGGAGAGCTCCTGAATTGTTAGTCGATGAAGGTAACAATTCTTTGAGCTCTATTTCCGTGAATAGTGATCATTCATTTAACACTTCTTCCAACTCCATCGCTGAGCCATTAGTGTTCGATACATTGTCTAAGAGAAGATTGACTAGAGCAATTGATATCTTTTCACTTGGTTGTCTGTTCTATTATATCTTGACTAATGGTGGTCATCCTTTCGGTGATCGTTATCTGAGAGAGGGTAATGTCATTAAGGGTCAGTACAACTTGGACTTACTTGATATACTACCAGAGAACGTTGTTGAAGCTAAGGATCTTATTTCCAAGATGATATCCAGAAATCCAAAGTTGAGACCAAATACCGACCAAGTTTTGAAACATCCGTTCTTCTGGAGTAATGCGAAGAAGCTGGACTTCTTATTGAAAGTTAGTGACCGATATGAGGTGGAGAGAAGAGATCCACCAAGTGAAATGTTGCAGGAGTTAGAGACCATCGCCGTAACTGTGATTGGTAATGATTGGACTATCAAATTTGAGAAGATCTTCATGGATAACCTG
This sequence comes from Williopsis mrakii, assembly GCA_003706445.3. Classification (NCBI taxonomy): domain Eukaryota; kingdom Fungi; phylum Ascomycota; class Saccharomycetes; order Phaffomycetales; family Wickerhamomycetaceae; genus Williopsis; species Williopsis mrakii. The sequence continues at coordinate 394,282 of PPLH03000005.1, forward strand.
GGTAAATATAGAAAGTACCATGGAGACAGAGTGATGGATCTTTTGAGAGCACTGAGGAACAAGTATCACCATTTCAACGATCTTCCAACGGATCTTGCAGGGAAAATGGGTCCATTGCCTGATGGATTCTATCGTTATTTTAATAGCAAGTTCCCTAAATTATTGATGGAGATATACGGTGTTGTTGAAAAAAACTTGATCGACGATCATGTACTAGGGACATTCTTCTAAGCGAGAAGATCATGTTTTTCATAGCTCAAAACTTTAATGAATTATGACTATCTGCGCTGTAGGGAATAAGCATGGTGAGGAAATATGTATACAATTGTAAGGTTCGTCGATTAGTAAATCCTTTAGACCTTTCTGATTGATTATATATTATAGCATAGCTACTGTCAAGAAGGGGTTTTAGTGTTGACTATACACCTTAGAAAATGGGTGTTCATGAGCACCTGACTCAAGATATATTGGCTAACACATCTGTATGGTGTTGGCACCAGCTCGTCATACTGGCGGACGTAACCGCCTGGCCTGACAGTAATGTACACACTACCTTTTGCGTCTCGTCTCTCTTATCCTCATCAACAATATCCTCAGCCAAAATGAAGAACTCAAAAACACATATAGCGACTTATAGTAGTCTGCTATAATTTGATACCTTGACAGAGTAGGGAGCTCGTTATGGATGTTGGAGCTTATGGCCATCGCAGTCCTCTTCCATTAACGAAGTGAGTGCACACCTGTGTCCTGAAAGGAACGTGATATATCACGTGATGTATTCATGTTGACACATTAACATTGGCAGATATTTTGTTTTCTGATTATTTAATTGAATGTGTTGTTCAAATGAAAACAACGGCGAATCCGATAATTCAACGGCTAAGAAAAGAATGTCTCTTGCACATGCTACATTGAGAGAGAGGCAAACTGGTAAGTAATTGAGTATTTGTCTAATAATTACCACGGATCTTTTGGTGATGGTCATAGCTCATAGGTGGCCTATTAAAGGAACAACAAGACTAACGTCTTCATAGCCACTCTTGAAAAGATGCTTAACTTGAACATCAACTCTGAGAACGCAGACTTGACTCAGTCTCTCAATGATGAAGAAATCATCTGGAAGGTGTTGGTGTTGGATTCCAAGGGTACAGCGATTGTTTCCTCTGTTCTCAGGATGTCGGATTTACTAAGATGTGGTATCACCATGCACACACATATCAATGCCCACAGATCGTCATTACCGGATGTTCCAGTGATTTATTTTGTGGAACCTACTAAGGAGAATATCCAGCGTATTGAACAGGACTTGAAAGATGACAAATATGCCAGTTTCTATATAAACTTTACATCTTCCCTAAGCAGAGATCTGTTGGAAGAATTAGCGAAGTCTGTGGCTATAACTGGTAAGTCTTCAAAGGTTATGCAAGTTTATGACCAGTATTTGAATTATATCGTCACAGAGCCATCACTGTTTGCATTGAAGGAACCACATGTCTATTCTCGTTTTGCAGATGCCAAGACCACAGAGGATGAGATCAACCAGACAGCCGACGTTATTGCCAACGGTTTATTTGATACGGTCATCACAATGGGTAATATTCCTATAATACGCAGTCAAACTGGAGGACCTGCCCAACTAATTGCGGAGAAATTGGACCAAAAATTGCGTGATTATGTCATTAGCACCAAATTCACCACTGGGCCAGACTATTCCCAAAGATTCGTACTGATCTTGCTCGATCGTAACATCGATCTTGCAGCCATGTTTGCACATTCATGGATTTACCAGTGTCTTGTTGCAGATGTATTTAAGCTTGAAGGAAACACTATCACCTTAGAGATTGAAAAGGATGGTAAAAAAGTCAAAACTCAATACGACTTAGAACCAAAGGATTTTTTCTGGAACCAGAACGCCCAATTGCCGTTTCCAGATGCAGTGGACAATGCTGATAATGAATTGAAGAACTATAAGGAGAAAGCTGCCGAGTTGACCCGCGGTGCCGGCGCACAAACTCTTGATGACCTTGATAGTAAGAAAGATGATCTTCTACAACAGACTGTCAGCAAATTACCGGAGCTGACAGCTCGCAAAAACATCATTGACATGCACATGAATGTACTGTTGGGGCTTTTGGATGCCTTAAAGGCAAAAGGTTTGGACTCATTCTTTGAGATTGAACAAAATCTGAATGATCCAAAGTCTAGACAACGCTTCCTTGAAGTCTTGAAGAGTGACGGAAATGTTCTTAACTTGGAGGATAAACTGAGAACTTTCATTGTGATGTACTTAACCACTGATTTGCCTGCTGACTTTGTTTCTTCTGTTGAGCAAGAATTCGCTAAGAATGAAGACTTCAACATTGATTCTCTGAATCACATCAAGAAGCTCAAGGATTCATTACGCATGCGTGATTCTGTCATGATGAGTGCATATGCTAATGATCCAAGCAGCGCTAACATCCAAGGGCAATCCCATGCGTTGTTCTCTGGTTTGAGTTCTAGATTGTACAACCTTGCTGATGGGAGATTATCGGAAGGTGTCGGTTCATTGATCTCTGGTATCAAAAAATTCCTTCCAGAGAAGACAGAGATGCCAATTACAAAGATTGTTCAATCCATCATGGATCCAAACAACACTAATGAAGAGTCTCTCAAGATTACAGATGAGTATTTGTACTATGATCCAAAAGTCATTAGAGGTTCCCATTCAAGACAACCAAAGAGACAAACGTACTTAGAGAGTGTGGTCTTTGTCACCGGTGGTGGCAATTACCTGGAGTATCAGAATTTGCAAGAATGGGCTCAAGCGAGCGCACACCAGGGTAATGTCAAGCACGTTGTCTATGGTAGCGATGAGATTTATTCACCATCTGATTTCTTACAAGAGATCTCTTTACTCAAATGAGAATACAGGCGTAAAGAAAAATGAAACGTTCTACTGTACAGTATATAAGATGGATAAATCAGAGATAGCCTTTAGCGGTTTCCAAAACCTTTGAACTTCTCTTTGCATCTAGGAATAACTCTTGTGCATCGTCGATATCACTAACTTGAATTTCATTGTGACCCAAGGTTTTGGCAAGGATACCAGAAGGACTCAACAACTGAAGAGAATAACGTAAAGATGTCTTACCGCCTTCCTGGGCCAATTTACTCAGCGCTTCTTGCGCAATTGGAAGTCCTTCGACACGGGCACGCTTCTCAATGATAACCTTGATTTCATCCACAGAGTATGGCAATGTACGTATAATCAAGAGACGATCAATAAGATCAGCTGGGATACCATGTGGCGCTTTGATATCATCAGTGCCCCTGACAGTGGTCAAACCTCTGTTTGAAGCCAAAACGACGATTGGGGCGATTGATGCCTCTAGTGCTCTATTCAAGTAAGTGAAAATCTCAATATCGAGCATATGCACTTCATCAATGAACAAGACACCTGGAACTAACTCTGCAACACCTTGATCGATATATTTTTGCACAACTTTGTTAACTTCTTGACGTAACTTTTCAGTGATCTCAGTCTTCTTAGGTTTGAGCAACTGGCCCATCATAGAAAGGACATCCTGGCCACCTTGTGGACGAGCATTTGCGACATCCAAGTCATGAAGTGTGATATCTTGTACGATCTCTTTCTTCTTGTGCACGTCACCCTTTGGCAATGGCACATACTCTTCAGCCTCCAAGTCGAATTCAGTAGCGTAAGCATCCGATCTACCAACGCGCTTAACAGCACCAGTATTTGCCTCAATGTATATCACATCTCCTATGGTGACTTTCTCCTTCTGAATGGATTCATAGATGGTAGGGTCCAATCTCAAAGTCTTGGTACCCTTTGCAGATTTCAAACCGACAATAACATGGGATATGGTCTTGCCGTAACCACCAAGTGGATTCTCCGATTCTTCAGGAGTCAACTCTGTGACTTCACCTTCATAGACCTCCTTAGTCTCTTTAATTCTCAAGCCGATAGAACGTCTGAAATTCTCCATCAATGCCTCTGTCTTCTTAACTTCCACCGAATACAATTCAGATCCCACGATTGGAACAAATGGAACCTTTGGGCCCAATTCCTGAGAAATAGCCAGTGCGATTGCAGTCTTTCCCGTAGCTGGGCCACCCGCTAGTAAAATGGCCTTTCCACTCATCTTCTTGGCCTTAATCAAATCCACAATGACACCAGCAGCTTCTCTGGCTTCAGCCTGGCCCACGAACCCAGAGTCCACCTGTCTCGCAACACCACGCTCGTCCAACCCCAAGCCTTTAATATGAGTATGCGCTGCCGTTCTTGAATCTCTCGTATTAGAATCTTTCACTTCGCTGATCTGCACCATTTCTTGTTCTCTTCTGTCTTCCACTTTGTTCTCTGTTCTTGTTGTTTCTTTCGCCTTTCTGAGAAAAAGTGTTCGAAGGGCAGATTCTTAATTCCGAGATATCAGGTGACCGATCAGGTGCATAAATTCCATTTCCGAGGTCAATACTGGCCTGATTCGGACAATTACCGTATTGGGAAAATTGAAAACATTCGCTCACGGCCGAACAACTTTGCGGGACACAAAACATCTCTGTCTTGCTTTCTAGAGAAGAAGATGGAGAAGGTATACATATTCGCTAGGATGACAGACCTTATCACCCCTCCTTCATCACAGACATACTTGAAGGAAGAAGCCGCAGAAAAGTCCAAGGAAAAGTTCAACAATGAACATCCACACCTATTGCAACAGTCGCAGGTGGAGACCAAACAAAAACAGAAAAGAAAGCCAAAGTTGAAATACAGACCTCCAAATGGCACAGTGTTAAACATTGAGACTTATGAACAAGAGGCATGCATAAGCGAGCAAGATGACAATATTGATAACGAGGATGTGAGCTTTTTGCACTATGCGTTTAAATATTCCAAGAGGATGGCTGTTGTCACAGGTGCTGGTATATCTGTTGCTTCTGGTATCCCTGATTTCAGATCTTCAAATGGGTTGTTCCAAGGATTAAAATCTACAACTTGTGCCGGTTCTAATGGTAAGGCTCTCTTTGATTCCAGTGTCTATAGTGATGGTGAATCCACTGCAAAGTTCCATGCCATGATCAATCAGCTATATCAAATGACTCAAAATTCCGAACCAACGCTGTTCCATAAGTTGATCAACACTGTCTCCCGGGAAGGTCGTCTATTAAGGCATTATACTCAGAATATTGACTGTTTGGAATCTGAACTCTCACATCTACAACCCTCTGTCCCTATAAAATCAAATCCTCCATACCCACCAACGATACAGCTCCATGGAACCATCCGATATATGTACTGTTCAAAGTGTCGGTGGAACTCAGAGATTGTACCACAGATGTTTCAAGGGATGGAACCTCCAGCGTGTCCTGAATGTATTGAATTAGATGAGATTCGTCGTATGAGCGGGAAAAGATCACAGGGAATTGGGTGTCTCAGACCGAGAATTGTGCTATATAATGAGTTTCATCCAGATGGTGAACATATAGGAAAAGTGTCACATTCTGATCTCAGATCTAAACCAGATTGCTTGGTAATCGCTGGTACATCCCTCAAGATCCCTGGTGTTAGAAGATTGGTTAAGGAGTTGGCCAAAGCTGTACACGCTGCAAATGGATGTGTCATTTGGATTAATAGGGATGAACCTTCCATGAGTGTTGTCGATTACATTGAGTACATCGATTTGATAGTACTTGGAGATTGTCAGGACGTTTCCCATATAATGGAGAACTATGAGTCCTATCTGAAGGGTCTGAAGGGCAAGAAAAGGGTAAAGAAAGTACTCAATCCGGTGAAGGAGGAGACATCAAATAAAGTGATAAAGAAGACCAAGCAACAAACACTTATCCAATGTCGTCTAGAGGAACTCGTGATGAGACTTAACGAAGCCAAATGAAATATATTCCTAACTTCTTATATACTCTGTAGTTAGTCTTCCTCATCAAAGTCAATTTCGTCGTTTGGTTCTTTCGGTTCCTGAGACTCAGCCCATTGTGTCACGTCATCTATATAACTTAGTATGGTCTGAATACTATCAGGGTTCTTTGCCTCCAAAGGCAAGAACTGCACCATTCCAAAGTCATCAACCAAATGGGCAATACTTTCGTTCAATTTGGCGAATTTCGGATTCGTATCTCTATTAATGTCATCAAGGAGCAATAGAGGATCAGGATTCAAGAACTTCTTGAGCTGTTTCTTTGAATACTCATCCTTGATCAGGTCCAATTTAGACAAGATGTTGATATGTGGTAGTTCCAATAGAATCATTGCAGACATGGCACTGAGTGCACCACTAAAGAACTTAGAACGATCTATTATGAAGGGTGCCTCAAGTAAGTACGTAGCACATAGGTTGAAGTTCAGATGCTGCTGCAAATGTTTCACTATCGTCGGCAAGACTGGGATATGGGTATACAGTTCAATTTGGCCAGGACAGTCGAAGATCAAATATTCATCGTTATAATCACCAATCTCTTCATCTAACCAATCCAAATTCTGTAAAAGATATTCAAAACAATACACCAATCCACCATTAGGGCCAAGATCCAGCTCTTGCATCACATCTTGTAAAGAGATTAGATCACGTATATCGATGGTGAATTCGTACTCTGATGGCTCTGCAGCTGGATCCAAGTTGACTATATGGGCACGACGACCTATTGATTGGAGGTAGGACACCATTCCGTTGCAGAAGGTGGATTTCCCAACACCGGCTGGTCCAAGCACAAGGGTTCCGACTCTGGACATTGGTTTTCAGAAGCTTTAATGGTGACTTTACTAGCTGCCGCTTTTCATGTTTTGACTACTTGGCTAGCATGAAATTTTTCTGAGCGCCACTTGAGGGCCTCATCGCCTACAGAGAGCCAAAAAAAAGACAGAGAAACTGATTTTATTGAATAAAAAACCAACGCAAGAAAATCTCAATGGGACTGACGACACCAGCATGTTGAGCTTTCACTCTCGACCTGGATTGTTGCATGAATATTGTTGTTTTCAAAGATCTTTTGTACTCTCTTTTTTATGATTGTAGAGTTCTCGCCATCGAGATACTGAATGTGTATGTATCCCACAAGCGTGTATTTATCGTCGTGGTAGTCATCGTGAGAGTGTGACTGGGGTTTATCTGTGCGACTGTGGTCATGAGAATGTGAATGCTCATGTGAATTTTGGTGTAAATGTTCGTGTGAATCTTCATGAGAATGTTCCTGTCCATGGTTAACAATATTCACACTCTTCGATACACCGAATGTAGTTAACGTGCGCGTCTTGATATCAGACGACACAAAGAATCTAGGTGTGGTATAACCAACGACACCTGGTGTTGTAGAGATCTGTGATAGGATATCCCTCATTAATTCTTCTTTTTTATCACCCAATGATAACAACAAGTTAGAAGCGGATGACTTCACGAGCGGAACCGCACTAATGAAGATCATAACAGCAATGAATAATGAAGCAATTGGATCAAAAATGCTAGTATGGAACATCGAGGCCAAGATCGTGGAAACCACAACACCTGCTGATCCCAAAGTATCGGCAAGAATATGTAAGAAGATACCTTTCATGTTCTCATTATCGCATTCTCCTTCACTATCATGAATATGAGAATGTCCATGGCTGTGGCCATGATCATGACCATGATTGAAGGCGAAGATACCAATGATATTTACAACAAATCCCAAGAAAGAAACAACCAACAATTCACCAGTTCTCTCCAAATTAATGGGGTTAATGATCCTCTCGATCGCTTCGATCATTATGCCAGCGACAATACCGATCAATAGCACACCATTAGCAAAACCTGCAAGAGTTTCAATCCTGGAAAGCCCGAATGGGAACGAATTATTTGGTTTTCTCTTTGCAAGGACACCAGCAACAAGGCCCAAAGCCAATGAAGTACAATCGAGAGCCATATGTAAGGAGTCTGACAATAAACCAAGGGATTTGGACCTGAATGAGTAAAGGAATTGGACAAACATGAATAGAGTGTTTAGCATCAAGTATGAAAAGATTGCCTTGGTATCCTCATGTTGGAACAGCTGCCTTATTATGCTTTGTTCATGCATCTCAACTTTATCTAGTTCTTCAAATAGTGTGTCATCCACAGGAATAAATGCACTTAGAAAGATCAATAATACTTCACAAAGGGCGTGGACTCTGTCCTCCATAAAGTTTGTCTTAAATGATAGGATCTCAAGCAAAACAGATATGAACCCGATAATCGCTGGTGATCCTTGTTTATAGTTAAATATTGTAGTGTTTTCAACTGTGGTGATTTGAATTACCATGGAACAGGCGATCGTGACCATAATCATGCTAAGATGCAATTTTTCATAGTTCCAGACCAGTACAAGTCCACTGGTAATGCCCACCATCAACGGTGGCCATATAATACTCGAGGAGCTCAATGTATCAAACTTTCTGAGACCATCTCGTACAAGATATAGACTGATATAGGATCCAATTATCCAATAGACGGTTGCCTCGTCCAATGTTGAGGGCACCCAGTTGATACTGTCATTCTGATAAATTTCCCACAGGTCAAATACCAATGAAATTAATAGATATATCCACGATGGATTGATTATTAACACCAAGGAAATTACCACGGCTCTGAGACTTCCAAGGATCTGTGAACTGAAGAGAAGAGTCACAATACTGATGAATAAAAGGTGATTCTCCTTTGATTTGGTCGGTGGGGCCATATATCTGTACGCTAAGGTTATCATGGAGGACAAGAACAGAGGGACACAGAGCATCAGCAGATGTCTACACCATGATCCTGTTGTTTTGTCGAAGATCAAGTTCGATGATAATAATAGGGTCGGGTATGCCAGCAGTATGGGGACGCTTTGTATCGCTATGACGGACTCCAGTCCACTCTCTTCAGTCATTGTGAGCAGAAATGGGCAGATTCCAATGGTCTTCTCCAATTCCTGTTATTCCTCCTCTTCAATAGTGTGATTACCTTGTCCAAGTTGTCGTCTCTCATTTGTTTAACCAGCAAAGTTCAAAACATTCGCGCACTTCGGTGAAAAGATACCTGCGCATTTGTGTATTGAAGGTGAAAACTATTGGGAAAAAGGGTAAAGGAGACAGAAATCTGTTAGTCTGAGAGGAAATTTGAGCGTAATGGCTCCGGATCCACCCATCATTCGAAAGCCATGGCACATAGTGCTCATTGAATGGCTGATAACAGTCCCATCAGACGACTCTTCTCCAACCAGGAACTATCAGATATGGAACAGCGAGAGGCAACTATTCATATTCGGTGGCCGATTTAGGACATTGAGACAGAAACCTATTGTAGTTGGCACATTCGCTGCTTGTGTGATTCCCTTGGTATTGTTTTGTACCTTTGATGCCTCGTGGTGTTGGTCCCATGTTTCTCCTGGTGTCGTTATAATGTTCCTCTACTGTTGGTTGAACTGTGTGAGTTCGATGATAAGGGCCTCCACGAAGGATCCTGGGTATTTGCCGAAGAATATTCACATCACTGATGATCCTCATGACTTACCCCCGGAGTATTTTAACGTGATATCATTGCCTTGTAACGATAAGAGTGTCGATGTGCGATATTGCCATACATGCCGCATATGGAGGATGCCGCGCAGTTTCCACTGTTCTAAGTGTGATCAGTGTATATCACTACATGATCATCACTGTATTTGGTTGAACAACTGCATCGGTGAACGAAACTATAGATATTTCTTTGGGTTCTTGCTGTTCGCTGTCATCTGTACCATATATATTCCTGTATTAGGGTATATCCACATATTCCAATACCAAAGAGATCATGATCTGGATGTTGGCGATGCTCTAGGACATACACCAATGACCCTATTCAACATAATCTATTGCCATATTGCCATGCTCTATCCGCTACTACTATTAATATTTCACATCTCACTGATTTCCACACAGCAAACCACGAGGGAATACCTTAAAAACTGGAAGATAAATAAACCGAACCCATACAATCAACATAACATCGTCAAGAACATTGTAACGTCATTGTGTGGGCCGAGAGGTGAAAGCTTTATCAGTGCCAGGGCCCATTATGAGCCTGGTGATATGAGGTTTGAGAGGTTGTGATATTCCTTTACTAATGACACTGACGACCTAAAAAGACTGACTTCGGACTAATCTAAGGATCCTCTATCCATTGATACCGTTGAATTTTCTCAATTCCGCGTAGAATGTACTTAGTCACAGTAAGGCCAATTCTGAATGTACTTGACGTAACATAAAAGGCACAAGAACCTGCATCGGCTTTCCAACAGCCACCTTTCTAGTAATTCTGATACATGTCTCACCCGACATCAATGGCCATTTGAGTGAACCTGCGCGAGACGGAGATGAACAATTTGACATTCTGCGGTTCTCAAAGATATACTCTGTCAACCAGGCCGGAAAACATTTTGATACTTATTGATGTTTGAGGCTGACAAACGCTACATTATCTATTTCAATAATAAATATGCACATACAACGCTAGAAATCTATAAAATAAGAGTGATAGAAGCATTGGTGACAACAAAAAAAGGCCAATTCTTTTTCGTCTTCGGCTTTCATTTCGGAAGAGCTGAGCGAAAAAAGAAAAGCGAAAATTTCCGGAGAGGAAAAGAACTTCTAAATAAAACCTGTCCCAGTTCTCTATAAGTGGAAGTGCCGCAATTTCGCCTCTTGACCTATTTTGCTACCCAAGAAAATAGCGGTCAATGAAGCTCTTCGAGAACACGTGCGATTTCCACTATCCATGGGAACAAGTTACCGCAGCTAACTGGCGCAAGTACCCTAACGAGGTCTCTACTCATGTCGTTGCCGTTGATGTGCTCAGAAGGGAGTTGGATCTTACTAGTACAGTATTGACTACAGAAAGATTGATTACTTGCAAACAGAGTATTCCATCCTGGCTGCAGTACATCGTCGGCGGCAAGAACGTCAGCTATGTGAGAGAAGTTAGCGTGGTTGATTTGAACGATAGAACTTTGACTTTGAGAAGTGTGAACCTCACGATGTGTCATTTACTCAAAGTGTTTGAGACAGTGAGATACACTCCAGATGCTGTGGACCCGTTTAAGACGGTTTTCAAACAGGAAGCTCAGATCACAGCATATGGTGCCTTCCAGAGAGTCTGCAACAAGATTGAAGACTGGAGTCTTGAGAGATTCCACCAGAATGCACAAAAGGGGAAAGCGGGTTTCGACGGTGTGCTTAAATTGTTTAACGAGCAGTGGAATGAATTCAGACGAATGGATATTCTTAAGCAAGTGGATCACTCATTGGATAAAGTTGTTGCAGGGACAGAAAAGATCACCAAGGAGTTCGTCCAGGAAACTGAGAAGATCAAAAACGACCTGGTGCATGAAACTGAAAAGATCACGAGGGAGTTGGTACAAGAGACCGAAAAGATAAAGAATGAACTTGTGAAAGAGACCGATAAGATCCTCGGGGAGGCTGTTCACGTTAAGAAATCCATCTTGACACAGTACTATGATATTATCAAAAATGCATTCAAAAGAGATTAGACGACAGGATTAGATATACATTTTCAGCATCATTATTCACGAGGTTATGTGCATACGTTTATTTTATGAGGTTTTATTGGGGAAGTGCTTTTTTGTAGTGATCGGCTTTATTACCAGTTCCGGAAATCAGTAGATAACATTCTCAAGAACTTCAGACATATTGAATCACACCAGAACAGAATACTACAGAAGAAAGGGAATGTCAGAGACACAGCCTTTGATCCCTGGGGTTCGTAAGGACATAATCTTGGATCCGTCTAGTGAACTTCCCGGTTTTATTGCTTCAGAACTGGAACAAGAGGAACTGTTGAATCAACCAACATATGTCGATGTTGAGTCACACGAAGCGCAAGAATCTCTCTCATGGACAAAAGTGAACCTCATTGTTGGCTCGATGTCCACTGGCGTATTCCTTGCTGCCGTTGATATGACTATTGTAACAACATTAATCAGTAAAATCGCTTCAGAGTTCGATTCCTTGGATAGGTTGGCATGGATCGCTTCGGGGTATCTATTGTCGAGCTCAACGTTCCAACCGCTGTATGGGAAAGTCAGCGATATCTTTGGACGACGCGCAATGCTCCTATTTGCCAACATATTCTTCATGGTTGGGTGTATTATCTGTTGCGTGGCCCCACATGTCAATATCTTGATCTTAGGAAGATTTATTAGCGGAATAGGTGGGGGTGGACTAACAGCGATGACAAGTATCACAACGAGTGACTTAGTACCTTTGAAAAATAGAGGTATCTATCAGGGGATAAACAACATTGCATTTGCTTCTGGCTCAGGTGTAGGATCTTTGGTGGGTGGATACTTCGTATCACATGAAGTTCTTGGTGGTTGGAGAGGTGCCTTTGCATTCCAAGTACCTGTGACTCTCTTGAGCACAGTGATGATATATTCTCTATTGAAACTCCCAAAGGGTTCTCTGGGATTGGGCGTGCATGGGTCAGATATCAAGAAGAAATTGAAGCTGGTTGACTGGGGTGGTTCCTTCACTTTGGTCATCGCCTTACTCTCATTCCTTACACTGACTTCGAACTCTAACGATTTCTTCACTATGAGAGCACTTGGTCTACTTGCTGTCACACTAATTGGCTTTCTTGGTCTTATATACTCCGAATTCAAAGCGAGATTCCCGATCTTACCACTATCCTTCATGAAGATTCCAACCGTTCTTGGGGCATCACTTTCCAACTTCTTTTTCTCAATCTCCACTTTCAATTCATACTTCATTATCACCATATACTACACAGCAGTTATGAACCTCTCTTCCCAGCAAGTTGGTTATAGATTTGCTCCAAACTTTTTTCTATCGTTTTTGGTTCTTTAGGTGCCGGTTACTACATGAAGGCCACAGGAAGATATTACAAGTTATTGCTCATTTCAGGCACGCTGGCCATATTTGGGACACTTAGGATACTAACAATATACCCCGAATATCCAGAATGGGCCCAGTTTTTTCTATTAGTGACTCCTGGGTTCGGTGTATCTGTTATAATCACTGCAACATTATTAGCATTGATTGCAGCTGTGCCTCATGAGCATCAGGCAGCTACGACCTCTATCTCATACCTCTTTAGATCATGTGGCTCGACGTTGGGTGTCTCTATTGGATCAACGATTTTCCAAGAAGACTTACAAATTCAGTTGCATGACAACGTTATGTCATACCTAGGTGATAAACATGATGAGTCTGAACTACTAAAGATCATTGAGAAGGCTTCACATAGCACAGAATATGTCAGTACCTCGGCACCAGAGTTCATCAGAGATGCATTAATCAAGTCCTATGATCATAGTTGCAAATCGTCTTTCAAGTTTTGCTTATTGGCTTGTTTCGTCGGTTTTGCAAGCCTGCTGTTGATCAAAGAATATATTCTGCATAGTACACTGAAGAGGAAATGAGATGAGATATCTGGACTAAAGAAATAAGAGCAGTCAGAGACCTTCTCGCATGTCTTATTTTCTTCTGGTCGCGGCTCACTTGAGTTGACTAGACTCTAGCGTATTTTTCTTATGATACAAGCTCATTATTCTGCCTGTTATAGCACAGAAAGTTATTGGTTCAACCCATGTCGATCCCAATCAATGTATCATTGTACGCTGTGGGCAATGATAGTTATTACTAGATCCCAAGAGTGGTATAATACACATGTCACAGGGTTGTTGTTGAGTTAGAAGGTGTAGAGTTGAAAGCTGTAGTCTGTGGTCACTAATTGTAACCGAATTTGGTAAATACTCACTGAGTCACCAGGCTGTGACGAAGTCTCATAGGAATGATAAAACGAGCAGCGTATTTTCCCCAGATTTCATATCTTACTAATGAAATATCCTGCCAGTCGCCTTATCGGTTAACTGCAGCAAGATGCCCATTGATTTGGCACAAGTAATGCCCTATTACGATAGCATATCAATGAGCACTTGTGTGCATAATTATTAATTCATTATACTTTGGCCAGGATATTCTAAATCTCTAATTCAGAATTCTGTAAATTATAGATCATAGATTTCACTTGAATACAGTACACCAAAGGCGACCCATTGGCTATGGAGTTAGTCTACCTACGATCAAGAATCATGATGTGCCCATCAGGGTTCGTTCAACGTTTAGCCCTTCATAAGTTCATTTTCTTCCTATTTACGGTAAGCACATCTCATAAAGCGCACTCTTCTGATTTTACGATGGTATCTCCAAGCGTTTTTGCACTAACCCCTTACAAGTGTCACCTGTGATACTTCGAAGTTCAGCGATCGAATAAACCGCGTGATTCAAACTTCTGCCAACTTACTGATGGCAATGGAGGGAAGGCCTATGGAATCTGCATCTTGATCCTTGGCTACAGTCTATTTAGCCGTGATGTCCCATGTTAAAACTTGATTGCATTCTGTGAGATTTGGGAAGTATATAATAAGAGCTAGTTTTTAGGTCAATTCTGCCGCAAACTCGATGGATCTCCAATCCACAAAACTATGATCACCTCTGGAGTAACAGAAGAATCATGCGAGGAAGGTCTTAAGCTTCGGCTTGTACGGTTCTTCCAAATAGGCAATCTCTTCTGGCGTCAAAGTAACATCAGGAGCATTCAGATAGTCCTCAAATCTCTCCATCTTGGAGATATCAACTATTGGATTAGCGCCTCTAGCAACTAACCAGGCGAGTGCAATCTGAACCATTTTGGCATTCTTCTTTTCACTTAGTTCCTGAACTCTGTTGATGATTGCAGCATCCGCAGCCTTCTCCTTGTTCTCAGCTGTGATTGGTGAAAGTCCTAAAGCACCAAGGGCAATAGCCTTTGGAGTCAATTCAGAAGAGTCACGAGCCAAGGGTCTGGCCAGGAATCCGTTGGAAAGTGGAGAATATGGAGTCAGACCAACCCCAGTGTCATCGCAGAAATAGTTCAGCTCGTGCTCATCCTCACGACTAAGTAAGTTGTAGCAGGACTGCATGTTAATGAATTTGTGCCATCCATTCTTCTCAGCGATACTCTGAAGCTGAACAAATTCAACGGCCTTCATGGCAGATGCACCAATGTAACGAGTATAACCTTGCTCAACGCAGTAATTCAAGGTGCGCATAATTTCTTCCTTTGTGACGTTCTTGTCCAATCTATGAATTTGGTATACATCGATGTAGGTACCCAATCTCTCCATGGAGTCTTTTATGGCATCCAAAATATGCTTACGCGAAAGGCCCTTGGAATTATTAAGGTCGACTTGCACATTCTGTGGCATAGAGTTTAGGAACATTGCAACAAAACCTGGACCTTTCGATTCGTCAACTGGAAAGAATACCTTTGTCATGATAACCACCTTTTCACGAGGGATGTTATATTTCTTCAAGAATTTACCCAATAGAGTCTCAGACAAACCGTTTGAATAGACATTAGCAGTATCATAGGTTCTGAAACCATGATCATATGCCTTCTTCAAGATAGCAAAGATCTTTTCCTCGTCCTCTTCACATGAAGGCAACCATTCTTTGGAGCCATATTGCATGCAACCTAAGATATATTGCGAGATGTTGAGTCCAGATTGGCCCAATCTGTTCCATGGGATGATTTTGGTGCTCTCTGCTCTCTCTGTATTATGTGTGCTCATTGTGTCTGATATTGAAGTGTTGCTTTGTTCGCAAAGAGCGGAGTATTCAAAAACAACAGGGAGAATTGACAATCAATTTATAGTCGGCTGAACTCTGACATTGCCTAAAATCCATAGCTATTGGCCCATCTTCTCAAATCAATTGAAAGATCAATCTCCGCTAACGACGCTGAGGGCCGCAAACTCCGATTTCTCAGGGCCGCAAACACCGAATTTCATTTACTGACCGCTTTCGGATGGTAGATCATTTCAAAAATCTGGCACAAAGGAAATAAAGCGTTCCATTCCAGCCTCAAGACTCTATACAAAACGTTAGAGAAGGGTTGTTAACTCTGAGAATGGTCTGATTAGAGTTCTTCAGTACACTCTAGATAATAATTACCTCACCATCATCAATAATTTTTGCCCACGGGATGGTACTCAGTAATCAGTAATCAAAAGTTAAGCCATAATGGACCCTTCTCCTATTTTTCGGAGGTCCTCCATGCAGTTTCTATTTTCTTGCTCTGAGCTCTGACACTTCTTAAAATTAGTGTGTGCTCTAAGCGATGTCACTTACTCTCTTGTGATCAATTAGAAGTCTCTTCAAAGTTGATATACAGTGCGATCGCCATGGAGATGTAGATAGTACTACATGATTTCAATGGGTGACTCCCGATCGATGAACGAGTAGGACACTCGAATGTGTTGTTAGCGAGTGGCGTGACGAGTTCATCCCAACCACATTTTATTTTTCCATCTCTTGAAGACTTGATCGAAGCTATTTAAGAATACTCTCTTGTTCGGGGTCCATCCTTATCTAGTAGATATTTGACAAAGTAGTGCTAACCATCGTGGTCGAACAGGTGATAGTAGCAAAAGGTTACATTTGAAACCTCGCAAAGGAGCCATTTAAACTTTCTCGTGGAACATGGTATTACGAGCAGAAGTAGATACACTGTAATAGCACGTTTCGTCACGCCTGTCTTTAGGATAATTTCTGGAATCCTATAACACACTCGTGGACCACGTGATGTTCTTTTCAGTGCTTCTCGTTTATGACACAATCAACAGAACGGTCCACAGCCTGAAGTTAAACCAACCACCAACCAACTATATATGAACAGTTTAAACGTTAGTCACCGTTCCGTGCCTTATTCCTCTGAACTCTTAAATCAAACTCGTGCTTTACGTAGATGCTGAATCCACCGATAGACCTTCAAATGACCTCCACTTGGCTCATTGCAACTGCCCAACGGTTACCCTACCCGTTAGGGCCACTCTACCTTGTATAAGAGAAAAATTGCCACCTCGAGCAAAACTTCGACGACGTCACGACAGCTTGGTCAATTCACCAGATTTTATACTAAAAATGTCCAAGGTTTTCTTCGAGGTTACTTCTAACGGTATGTTTATGTTGACACAGTGAGAATTGACATTCAATTGGGTCCCTAAAGTTCGAGTGACGAGTGCTTCTTAGGGGAGGATGAAACGTGGTTGCCAGCAACTACAGCAATATTCATCAATTGATACACCAATTGAGATAATATCGACAAATCTTCCGAGGATAATAATATTAACAACAGGATTAGGCGAACCAGTCGGTAAGATCGTCTTCCAGTTATACAACGACGTTGTCCCAAAGACTGCTGAGAACTTCAGAGCTTTGTGTACTGGTGAGAAGGGTTTCGGTTACGAGGGCTCTCCATTCCACAGAGTCATCCCACAATTCATGTTGCAAGGTGGTGACTTCACCAGAGGTAACGGTACCGGTGGTAAGTCTATCTATGGTGAGAAGTTCGCTGATGAGAACTTTGCTAAGAGACACGACAGACCAGGCTTGTTGTCCATGGCCAACGCTGGTCCAAACACCAACGGTTCCCAGTTCTTCATCACTACTGTCCCATGCCCATGGTTGGATGGCAAGCACGTTGTCTTCGGTGAAGTTGTTGAGGGTTTCGACGTCGTTAAGAAGATTGAGGGCCTTGGTTCCCAATCCGGTGCCACCAAGACCAAGTTGGTCGTCTCCAAGTCTGGTGAGTTGTAAGTACTTTTACGTAAATTGCTATAGTTGACTTTTATTTGATACTTGATTGCTTCTATTTGTTGAGTTTTATGTATTGCTAGTCATACCCCATATTTTCCAACTATTCTGCCTCTTTTTTGTCGGTGTTCCGCTATTGTCGGAACAAATTTAATGTCTTGAGCCAACATGAACTTTCTATCCTTTGAACTCATTAGAAACTGACGGTCTTGATTGGACTCATCAACAGTGTAAAACCAATATACCAAGAATGAACATCTCCTATGACATACGCAAGACTGCAAGATCCATCCAGAACTACTTGGTGACTGATAAGCAACCCGAACTCACAGTCATAAGAAACGCAACCACAACTGATCAGTGGGGTCCCACTACGAAACAGATGGACGCTGTAGAGGATCTGTTTATCAAAAATGAACCTGAGTTCATTGTTGGATTGATTATGGGCAGGATAAAGGAGTATTCGGTGGGTGGTGAAGATTCGATGTATTCTAAAGCTGTGCATTATTTAAACACGGGTTCAGAATGGATCATAGTAATGAAATGTCTAAGGCTGTTAGAATATCTGATTGTGACGATGGATGATGATGTCATCAGGGTTATACGAGAATATACGAATGTGATAAGAGCCGTTGGTGATTACAAAGATGATGAGGATGATGTCAGAACAAAGGCTCTGCGAAAGAAGGAGCAGCATGAGGCCCTTACGAAAAAGAGAGATGAGTTGATTGGGCTAGTGGAGAATAGCGATAAGAGGAATGAGCATAGGAAGATCTATATGAAATTACAGGCGCAGGAAAGTATAGAGAACCAAGGCGAAAGAAAACATGATGATACTCCAAGCTACATGGCAGGATATAAAGTCAAGCACTTGGATCGCCATAAAATGGTCACCTCGAACTTAAAGAGCGAGATCAGGAACGAACTCAGCCATAGCATTCAGAAGAAAAAAAGTCTTCCTGGATTCTATTCTACGATTGGCACTGGTGGAGAGTCGTTATTTGACGATGATGATGATGATAATGATAAAGATGATAATGATCACGATCAACAGAATGAAAACACAGAATGATTCCTACAACGGAGGCTCCAGAAGAATCAAAAACGCTTTATTCAATCCTCGATGCTTAAGTCCTTTATTTCCAACTCATCTTCATCGCCTGCAAGACCCTTCTCAAAGATCTCCTTTCCAGTTAGTTTACCCTTATGATACTGTTGCTTTCTAACTTCGATTCTCTCATCGATACCCATCTCCTTTCTAAAATTGAGTCTCCATTCCTCATAGGACTCCTTCGTGACCTTTGTGCCGTAAAACTTCTTTTGTTCTTCACGTTCTTTTACCAAGAGCTCTTCGTCGTGCTTCTTTTGCATCTTTTCACACTTATCCTCAAAACGCTGTTCAGCCATGTCCTTAAGACTCGAGCATAGCGCAAATACGGAGGGCATCCCAATCTGTTCTTCTGCCTCTCCATTTAACTTCTGAATAAACTCTTGGATATCACTCTGATAGAACTCCACAAGTTCCGATATAATAACCGGTTTGTTATCCTGTGCTTCTTCATCGCTATCCTCTTCTTCTTCATATTCCAACTCCGGCTCTTCGATATCAACGTCAATATCTAATTCTGGAACAACCTGGGGGTACTCATCAGGATATGTGATATGCAGTGTGAGGATATGGGTTCTTTCGCTAGAGGTCTCAAGCCTCAGCGTGATGTTATAGTGCGTCTCGTCCACCAATTGCAATTCATCTGGGTATATTGATTGTAGGATCTCAATCTCCTGCTGCTGTTCTTCCTTGTAATCCATCGTGATTTCTGCCCTCCTGTTGAAAAACTTTCCTCAATATATGCCTTCCCTCTTCTGCAGTTTCAAAGTGTTGATGGAAATTTGGAGGAGAACCGTGGACGGAAGTGATTAAAAAAAAACTTCTTCTTCCAGTTATTGGATTGCCAAATCCAAGAAGCGGTAAATCTCTAAACCACAATGAATTCGAATATTTCGAATAATCCGCTAAAAATGAAGTGTATTATATCCAAATGCAATCTTCATCTGATAAGTGCTTTAGTACATTATAAATGAAGTTAATCAGAGCACAATGCACACACAATTATAAACCGTTCATCAGATTTTACGAGGTCGGTGTACGGGTGTGATATGCGGTGCGTAAACGAACAACAACAACATCAACACTAATTACATCAAGAATCTGAAGACCAACAATTAGACGACTCAGACATTTCTCCTATTGTCCAGACATACGGTTGTTAGAGGAACAGATGTAATTTTAGCCAGCCTAGCAGCTTCAGTCTCCTGTCATGTGAACTGTCATGTGATGACCATGGTTGAAATTTTGAAGAAAACCACGTTATACGACATAGTAATTTGGATAACATAATAAAACAGTTTTTCTGACGTAATAAACTGTAAAATTTATACTTTCTACAAAAATTTATGGCCGATGAGCCCATTTAAAGAAGTTCCAACTTCTTCTTTTGATATCACTGATCCTCTGCGGTACCTCCCCTACAATTGATACATCACCTCTTGGGATATGGATCTTACAGAACTATTGGCCGAAACCCGTAAGCTGATCCTCACAGCACAGTTTAAAGAGGCCCTCAAGCTTCTTAAGAAGTATTCACAGTACAATGATGCTCCAGAAGTTTTAGAAGTCTCTGGCGAGATCTATCTGGAATTGGGGAAGGTTGATAAGGCATTTGACAAGTTCTCGAGAGCTCTTGAATTAGATCCGGAGGGGGAAAAGGGCGCTGAGAAATTCTTATACTTGGGTCAGATCATTGGTGGTTCAAAAGGTATTGAATTGATCGACAGAGGAATCCTTATCCTGTCTGATGATGCCTCAAACATTAAAAAGTTGAACCAGAGTATATTCGCACAGATTGAAATCTGGATGACTGACCTTTGTATGCTCCCTGAAGCGGAGGCCAAATGTAATGAGTTGATCGAACAATCACTAGGACTTGACGATAAGAACCCAGAGAGTTGGAGTTTATTAGCCAACATTAGAATATCACAGCAAAGGGATGACGATGCTGTTGAGGCCATTCAAAAGTCGTGGTCCTTGTTCAAAGAAAAGAAGGAGGCCCTGGAACACGATTCAGGTTTCAACAGTGAATATCTTGAATTGGTTCAACCATTGATGACTTTAGCCAAGATTGCTTTGGAATTGGGGCTCTATGAACAAAGTATGGAAATATTGACGAACATCCATGATATTGATGAGGATAACGCTGAATGCTATTATCTAGAGGGTTTTACTAACTACCTGTACATCAAAAAGACCCAATATTTCCAAAGAAATCAGGACTTCAACCCAGATTTATTCGAACAGTTCACATTACAAGGTGTCGAAGGCTTTGAAGAGAATGCAGCATTGGCCAAGTTGGCATTCGAGAAAGTGCAAAAGCTCTCACAGTTCCAAGATTTTGACCCTGAGATTTTATCCCAGGCGGAAGAGTTGTTGCAGCAACTGCAAGGCGTCCAAGTGCCATTAGAAGACGATGCCATTAATGAGGATAATTGGGAAGACGTCATTGAAGATCAATGAAGTTTGATGTCATATGGATAATTCAGATAATCTTGTAGTATCCGTGTCCGTGTCGTGTGAGTCCTTCGGTACTTCGTCTTCTTGCGTACTGTCAATAATTTCCTGTGTTCTTTCAGAAGATTCTTCATCCGTAGACAAAACCTCTCCTTCATCCTCCCAGTCGCTCTCATGTTCCATGAGGCCTTGGAACATCCGCTTGGGTTCTGTATAATCGTCGTCTTCGTGCCTCTGTCTCTCCAGCTGCACGTATTCTTCTGGTATGAGCCCAATGTCGCCATTACCATCTTCAGCAACGAGCCAGCCTTGACCATACCGGTAGTTGATCCAAATAACTTGACCTGCCCTTAGCGCTATTTCGTTATCGTTCTCCGGTGTGAAGTCGAACAGGGCCACAGCCTGTCCATTGATCTCATCATCCACGGTCTCTTCCTCGTCCAAGTTTGTGTCCCCCAGGTGGTTATACGAGCCATAGTGAAGCTCGCTAGCTTCTGTATAGGCAAAATCTCTGATGGATATCTCCATGATGTGCAGATTCCTGTGTGGTCTGTGTGCTTCAATGGTGCTACTTTTGTGTGAGTATGGTGAAGTTCAGTCTGAATCCTGGTTCTTGGGGCCTAGTTTTCAGTAGGGTAACCCCTTTTGGTGGTTGCCTCGCAATTTATAAAATGGAGCACTGAGGGTGGTTATGATGGCGTGTATTACTGCGTTTCACGTAGTACTCTTTGAATGTCACAAATCGCCGTCTGTACTTTTCTGTTTTAGATGGTGGTTGCGGTGACGCTGAAGCTAACGTTATAGGAGCCATCAACAGAGAACAACTTTAAACTCAGCAGGGAATTACAGCAGACAACAAACAACAGAGCAGAACGACAGAACAGCATAACAGAGCAACAAACAATGACAACGAACCACAAGCCGACTTTTGAGTCCAGAAGAGGAAGGGAACTTCATACAAACATTCTTCACGCAAGAGACCAACCGGCCCATAAGCAGCTAAAATACAGAAAGGCAAAGGACAAGCTGGACGAGTTGAAGAAGGAACTGGTGGAGAGAGAGAATGGGAATAAGGAGGACAGCGAGGAGGAAAAGAAGGAAAAGGTTACTGAGGAGTCGTACAGCGAGAAAAGAAGAAGAATACAGGAGAATTATGCTGATGAAAGCGATAGCAGTAATGGTGAAGATGATAGTGATGATTCCAGTGGAGAAGACGACGATGCCGAGCTCTTGAAAGAACTACAGAAGATCAAACAGGAAAGAGATCTACAGAAGCATCAGGAACAAATCCAGCAATATGAACAGGAGCTACTCCACAGTAAGCCTTCAAAGAGTTGGAGGCAGGACTCAATGTTCAAAGAGACCAATAAGCAGCAAGAAGAACACTATGTTAATGATCTGATCAGATCGGATTTCCACAAGAAATTTCTGGATAAGTATGTGCGGTAATTACATCATTGTGTGATTTGCGGTGTAGTTGTATCCCCTTGCCTCTTAAATCATCTTCACGTTCTCCCACTTCCCATAGCTCTCACCTCCTCAAAAATACGCAACATAAAAATTTCAAAACCAACATCAACATCAATAATACTTCAAAATAGAGTACATAATGGAGAACGCTAAACTACGCCATGAGTACTCTCTCTTGCGAATTCTTCACCACAGAAACAAGAACCAACACCGTGTTGCCAAATGGTGGAGAGATCTGAACGCCTTAAAGAGACTTCTAACTAAGTTGATTAGTACGAAAGACCTGCAATCAAAACAGTGTTACGACTTGGTCTATAAGTTAAAGAAACATACAATACCGCAATGTTATAGATCTTTTAATAATATAGTGGCCTTGGGACAGTTTATCACGCTGGGTTTGGTTCTCTTGGGTTTATTGGCTAGAATTAATAGCTGCATTGATGGGTTGGGAATAGAGCTGAAGGTTAAAGTTCAAAGGCAGATGATACGGACAGATAGAGCTGTTATCAATGACCTTGGTGACGATCTAGGTGAGCGTATCGAAGATGTGTATTCTTCTTCTCCTCTTGCAGCATCTTCAATGCAGGTCGTTAACACTGGGACCACTAAGACTTCCAATAGAGAAAAGAGAAGAAAAGGTACTACTGAACATACAAAAAAGAAAAAGAAGAAAAGGTCTGCGATTGACGATATTTTTGGTTAAAATTTATTAACATAAAGTTCACTTCAAATACTTTTTGGCCCAAGTCGGTAACACAAAAGAACTCTCGTGGATTTCACTGTTATAGTACTTGCACAACTGAGACTCATTTTCCAAAGTTCTCAATGGTGTTTTTAATGATGAAGACGCATCCTTAGAACAGATCATTAAGCCAAGCTGACCGGATGTATAAGTTGGAACCATTGTATAACAGTATTCAACTCTTGGGAATACTTTGCTCATCAGAGACTTCAAGTGTTGTAATAGTTCAATTTTGAGCCACACATTTTCAGAAGCTTGCATTATCACGACACCGTCATCATGGAGGCAACGGTTCAGGAGCTGGAAATAGTTCTGTTCATAGAACACCGCGGCTGGACCATCTGGATCTGAGGAATCTGTAATAATGACATCAAATCTCTTTTCTGTCTCTTGTAAGAACTTGAACCCATCACACAAATTTACAGTGATGCGCGGGTCATCAAACGATCTACTCATGTTTGGTAGATATTTCTTACTCAACTCTATAACCGTAGCATCAATTTCCACGAGTATGATCTCTTCAATCTCAGGATGTTTCAGCACTTCCCTAAGGACACCACCATCACCACCACCGATGACTAGGACACTCTTAGGGCTGGGATGTGAAAGGATAGGAATATGTGTGATCATCTCCTGATAAGCGAACTCATCACGCTCAGAGACTTGGATAATACCGTCAAGAACAAGGACGTTACCGTAGTCTGTGCTCTCGAATACTAGAATCTGTAGGCGTTGTTAGTATTTCAACAACATTATATGCTCCTGTGAGAAGTTGCAAGCAATAGCAGCATACGTCTTGAAAGGCCGATTTGCCGGTATATAGAATCTTCTTGACACGGAGCTCGAGTGCCTGGCCTGGAAAAGATTGGTCAGAGATTTCTCTGAACCAGCCATCTTGGATGGTTGGGTGCGTGAGGGCCATGCTTGGAGAGAAAATGAATGGACTGGAGTGCTCTGGATGGTAAGAAGAGAAGCTGGGGGTTGGTTCTGTTTCTTCAGAGAGCGAGGGAGGAAGTTTTTTAGAGGTAGTGTGAGAAGTTATGATCTCACGAGGCGCCATGTCAGGTTTTGCACCTTCAAAAGGCACTGAGATGCCAAAACTACTACTGAATAATCCTCATCATTGCAAGAATACGTCCACCAACTTTCGTTTAATTTATCCTACCAAAACATTCCCAAATCTCTCAGGATTGAAAGAATCCTACGGCTCATCGCTGCTTACGTCACGGAAACTCTTCAAGTGCAGAAAATTTTGTTCTCGGTGCAAGTAATGAAACTGTCAAACACCTGTTGTAAGATCTGCTGACATTGAAAAATTGGAGAAGGTTAATATGCCTCTAAAGCACCCATTCCACATTGTACTATCTAACAACCAAGGTGATGTTCTTTTCACGGCTACAAAAAACCAAATCCAAGTGTTTTCTACAAAGGATGGCTCTAGATTGGGCTCATGGATCGATGATATCGACACCACAGCTACACTGAAAGAAAAGATAAAGAAGGAACAAGAGAGGCAGATTAAAGAGAACGGCGAGAGTGCCAAAAAGAAACGCAAGTCTAATAACTCTGAACCAAAACTGCCGACTCCTGGCGTTGGTGCTCCCACAGTGTACAACTATGTCAGAGCTCTTCAGTTGACCAAAGATGAACAACATGTGATTTGTGCTACTGATTCTGATAAGGCCGGTATCATCTTCAAGTTGGACTTCAATAAAGAAAACTGCCTGGAGTTGCTCAAGAGACAACCATTCCCAAAAAGACCAAGTGCTATCACTTCTACAACAGATGGGAAAACTGTTTTATTAGGGGATAAGTTTGGTGACGTCTATAAGATCCCAGTGGACAGCTCTGAGCCTAAAAACGTGAACTCTGAGACTGATCCAGTTCTTGGACATGTCTCTATGCTTACAGATTTAACACTGGTTAGCCATGATGGTCAAGAGTTCGTCATCACTTGTGATCGTGATGAACACATTAGAGTTTCACATTATCCACAGGGATTCATCATTAAGTCATTCCTCTTTGGTCATGAGCAGTTTGTCAACACTCTGTTGGTTCCAGGATTCCAACAGAATGTGTTGATCAGTGGTGGCGGTGATGATTTCATCTGTGCTTGGGACTGGGTGAAAGGTGAACAATTGGATAAGTTTGACATCAGATCTTTGGTAGAGTCTCAATTGGACGATTCCCATTTTGCGCCATCTAAGTTCCAAAATGAAGAAGGTGACTTGAAAGAGATCACTATTTCCCAATTAATTGAGTTGCCAAATGCCATTGGTGTCCTCGTTGAAGCCACGAACTGTGTGTTGATCCTCAAATTGATCGAGGGCAAACTGTCACTGGAAAAGATTGTTAAATTGCAAGATAAGGTGATCTCTATCACCTCGTCTAGTGATAAGATCATCGCATCTCTCGAGAATGATACGAAATTACTCCAATCTATTGACTTGACCACTCTCGAATTGGCCCACAATGATGCGTTGGACAAGATCTCCCAGAATTCCAGTGTGGAGATTGAATCAAGGGATCAGTTGTTCCCATTGTATACTGCTTACCAACTGCGTAAACGTAGTGAGCATTAATAGAATTGATGCATATGATATCACAGTGGCTACTGAAATCATGTTGATAGGAATTCGCCATTCTGTCTATTCTTGGGAATAGATTCTATTCGAATATTGCGCTTTCGAAAAATTCATTATGCGACCATTAGTGTTTGAGCCTTCTAAGTGGTACATACCGGTGCCGTGAAGTCACTCTCATGGCCTTGAACTCAGCAGATCAACCAACAACGTCGTAGTAAGGGGACTCATCGGTAGACCATGCTCCTGCAGGTAAAGCTACTAAGAGCTATATGTAAGAAGTACGAACTTCGACGTACAGTGGGAACAGATTCCAGGAAACTTTTGGAGTCTCAACTCTGAGCCAGCTGGCTTTACAAGGCGGAGGCTGCGAGAGAACAAGAGATTCATAGAAAATGATATTGCATCATCTGTGATATAGGTTAAATCACCAAAAGCAGCGAAATATACGTGACGTTGCATTACGCTGCATGTTAAGAGAGCCTGTTTTCAAGGATATACTAGTACAATAGTTTCTAGTTGGAAATTGGTCGGAATGGTCCGTCTTCAAGATATTGATTAGTGGACTGTGAAAAGACATAGCTTATATCATAGATAGCAATAGAATCTATGTAGACATCAGTACTTATAATGCTCCGAGAATATTCACCCGGTTGATTTGAATAGCAGTTGGAACACTACAACACTAGTAAATCGACCATCGGGAATGTGCTGAATAATAGGCCAACCCAAGATACTGCTGTAGAGCATCACCAACAATAACATACAATGATACATGAGTGTTGAGAGCAGGTCTGATGAGTATCAATGATGAAACAAAATTCAAATTGATGAGAAAACAGGAAGCTAATGGTAGAACTACTAGGTAGTCGGTGGTAGGTCCGAAATAACTCAAAAGAATGTTTCCTGAATTTTGTGTAGTCTCATAGTGGAAGTTAAGTGCTGCAGAAGCAATTCGAATCTCGACAATCGATTAAACAGAAGAAATATAAAAAACTAAAATCTATGTTACAGGATCATGTTTTAGATCCGTCATAATTAATTGATATTTTTGGTTTAATGGATGAAAATGAGTTGAAATCTTTCAATACTACAAAGTTTAATCAATAAGAAAACTCTGAGGAATGTATTTTCCTGGTGCGCATCGTAGAAAGAATAATATATCATAATATAGAAGTCCATAACAGTGCATGGCATTGTGCCAACGACGTTCGAATTATATATATATATATGTAAGCTGCGCCTTCGTGCATGCAATTTTGATATTGGTGACTCAAAAAAAGAAGTGCTTCCACTCAGAGTCGAACTGAGGATCGCTACATTACTAGTGTAGCGCCTTACCAACTTGGCCATAGAAGCTTCTTCGGGTTTTGAAAAAGTTTTCGTTTTACTGACCAAATAGTTTTTTCAATACTTCTGTGGCGCAAACTGCGGCGTCGATTTTGACATAAAAATTCTTCAAACAAAGAGACAGTAAGGATAAGAGGAATTCGAAGTGAAGAAATGGTGGAAATTTCCTTTTTTAACTTGTCATAAATCTCAAAACTCAAGGGAACTGAAAATCATGCTCTGGAGAAAGAATAACGCCGTTGTGGAAGAGGCATCTGTAAAGAGACCACCATCGGATCTCGAATCTCAAGAGAAAAATGGTCTAATTGAATCATTTGATCCTGATACTGGTGTCAAGAGAGCTCTCAAGGATCGCCATATCTCACTGATCGCTCTGGCTGGAATCATTGGGCCGGGCATCCTCGTAGGTGCTGGTATCACTCTGAGAACTGGTGGCCCATTGGCTTTACTCATCGGTGTTGTATTGATTGGATTCGTCGCCTTCAGTATTATGATTTCTCTTGGTGAGATGATCAGTATCTATCCTAGTGGTAATGGTTTCACGACTTTGGCTCGGAGATTCCATAGTAATGCCCTTGGTGCTGTGAGTGGGTATAACTATGTCATTGTGTGGTTCTGTGTGTTGAGTAACGAGTATAACACATTGTCCTCCATCATGACTTTCTGGGATAAAGAACAGAAGGTTCCGCTGTACGGCTATATTCTACTATTCTGGGGATTCTTCCAGGCGTTCCAGATGCTTGGGGTGGAAGCGTTTGGTGAAGCTGAGTACTGGCTGGCATTAATCAAGATTTTTGGCCTCCTTGCCTATTATATCTTCTCCATTGTCTACATCTCAGGTGGTGTTAAAGGTACACCGGCATTTGGTTTCCACTACTGGAAGGATCCTGGTGCCTTAACTCATGGATTCAGAGGTGTTGCGTCCGTATTCACTTATGTTAGTACGTTCTATAGCGGTGTTGAAGGTATTTCAACAACAGTCAGTGAAGCTAAGAATCCATCAAGCTATTCCTAAGGCCATTAGACAAACTGTCTTCAGAATCATCTTCATTTACGTGTTCATTGCCATTTTTTACGGTGCCACCGTCCCTTCTAATGATCCAGCTCTTCTTTCTTCTGAACGTGCTTTGAAGTCACCAATCGCTATTGCCATAGTCAACGCCGGGTGGGCTGGCGGTAATGATCTTGTGAATGCCTTCATTCTCGTGACATGTCTCTCTGCTGTGAACTCCTCTATCTATATTGGAAGTCGCACTTTGACCAACCTCGCTTCTGAAGGGTTGGCGCCAAAGATTATCGCATGGAAGAATAGAAGGGGTGTCCCCGTAGTAGCAATCACTCTCATGAACCTTCTAGGCCTTCTCTCTATTATGAATATCTCCACCGGCGCATCGAATGCGTTCGGGTACATCGTTAACATATCTGGTGTCGCCGTGTTTATCGTCTGGGGTATCATTAGTTATACCCATATCAGAGTTAGAAAAGCTTGGGAAATCCAAGGATTCGATCTGAATCAATTACCTTATAGAACGAGATTCTTTCCATGGGTGGCATGGTTCGGATTGATCGCCAATGTGTTTTTAGCCTTGGTTCAAGGTTGGACTACATTATCACCCTTTGTTGCTGGGGATTTCGTTGATTCTTACATCTTACTGCCATTCGCTTTTGTTATTTACGGTTTGGCTGCATTCGTCAAAGGATTCGGTGTTGTAAATCTATCAGAATTGGATCTGGATGAAGGTCGCAGAGAGGATATTGATTTCAGCGAAGAAGAGAATGAGGCGTGGTATAAGAAATTATGGAATTCTCTATAATGCCTCATTCATTAGTTGCGTTATTTAATAAACAAAGATGTTTTCTGGTTTATCGTCTGCATAGATCCATTCTTTTATTTGTGTATCTTGATGGCTCAACTGCCATTCTTTGATCTTCCAATTGTTCTGCCATATAAATTCACCTAGCTGATGATCTCGAGAGAGCATGGTATGTACGAACAAAGAACTTGGTGAATCGTTAAAGATCCCTTTGGCTTTGGCATAGTGATATTTCAACCTTGAATACGGATAGTTCAGAACAGCTCTGAAGTACAAAATTAAGAGTAGGTGATACCATTGCTCATCTCTAGGTGAATGGCACAACTCAGAACCTTGTCTCACTAAAAGATCCTCAAACTCAGCAAGCACTTTAGCAAAATTTCTTGAATTCATGTTGACGGATCTGAAATATCTCTTATGGTTCATCAATTGACAGATCTGGATGTACAGGAAAACCAGATTTTTTGAGATCCCATAGACAGAGACCTCTTTAGATTTGAGATCGATGCTAAAGGCATCAGCAATCTCATCATTGGCGTCATCATCCTCTTCGTCTTCTCCATTGTTCTCTTTGTCAGCATCATCATTAGAGAAATGAACGGTGAAAGTTGGCGGCGTAGGTTCATTATCGTCATCGACTTCGTCAATATGTCTGGGAACTTTGATGATCCTATCCTTCGGAGTATCACTTATGGAGATATCAATCTTTGCTAATGACCTCTGATGCTTTGATCTAACAACTTCCTTCAAGTTCCTCAAAAGATTATAGTTCGGATCAAGCATATCAGCATAGATACGTGAAAATCTGGAGCTGAATGAAAACTGTCCCGGGTTGAGCAATATGTCTGTAGCTTTAAAGAACTCGTAATATTGAGACATTACCGAATCTTGAGGTTCATAACTGAATATTTGAGGGTCATAGATACCCAGAGTGGTGTTGATTATAATCATAAGCACCATTAGAATTGAAAAGGAGTCATAATTTCGTAGATGTTGTTGTTCATTTTGGAATATCGAGAGGATCTTTAATCGAAATGATATGGCCTTATTGATTGACGCAGTATTCTGGGCTTTGGACTTGTATAGAATTGTTACCGTTATAACTGATAGCAGAAGGGCAAGGTCCAATGGTGACTCATCAAGGATGTACCTTCCTAGCACCAGGGTGACTCTATCAGAGAGCTGATTTTGAATCTCAATATGGAAAATCAAAGGAATCAGGTCACGGAATACCTTTATCTGTTGTGAATCAGCCGGAATATCAAAGCTGGTGTAATCTGCGGTCTCGATATAGTTGTTTGTCCTCTGTGTGATATCTCTCATTAGTTGAAATTGAGATTTCTGTTCCTTAGGAGTCATAACTTTAGAGAATACCGAAGACTGAACCGTTGATATTGAGGTGTCTGTTCTTGTCATTAAAGATGGCACTTCTTGGTTCAATCGCAGAACAGAGAAGGGGCCCACCTGATCCTTTCCATTATCCAGTTCATTGAGATCATCATCGACATCTTCATAGGTGTCGTATAACCACCACCGTACCAGGTCGATACTTGATCTTGACACACCTTGTTCCAGTTCCTCATCCTTGTCACCGATGTTCAACAGCTTCATTTCACCATTTGTATCAACAACCAACTGGGTTGACCAGTTCAACTTGATATCGTACCCTTCGCATTGTAACTTGGACTTCCTGCACCGTTCACACACAGGTCTTGCTGCATCACACTTCACTTTCCTGCGTCGACAAGTCCAGCACCCTACAAAAGATCTCTTATAGACCTTTGATCTCTTTTTCGGAGGCATCTGTTTCCTATTCGTCTTATTGTCCCTGCTCTTTTTCGTGTTGAAGTGGTGTTCCTGTCCCGGATTGATTTAGGTTTCTGAACATTGGCAGAAGCGATAGCCGAGCACAGAGCGAAGTGTGCAGGATATCGTTGCCCTGACGAAGGAAGAACGTTTGAGAGGGTTAATTTGGTAGAATTAGTCAAAACAAATGTGTATTAGGGGGCACTTATCACACAACTGTACAATATAATAATATTCTAACCAAGTATCGAATCCGCAAGATCGCCGCAACAACCTATTCGCTTATCTTCTCCCTCTTTTTTCTTTCTTTGTCCGCGCCGGCAGAAAAATGTGCCACTTCTTTTCTCCGCGACTAATTCGATTTGGGCGGTGATTGTGTGTTTGGAACTCAATAAATGGGAGAATTTATGAATTTATGTGGTAGTAAAGTAGAAGAAATGAGTCTTTATATGAAATTACCGATCAGGAATTCATTGAAATACCCAAAATTGTGGGTTTTTTAATTGCATAATCCCCCCTCGCTTATCACTGTCGCTTTTATCTTTTAGTGACGGCATCACGTTGGTTCACCGAGATCAAAACTCTTAAAAAGTATAAAAGGGAAGGAAAGCACTTCGGTGTGTGTCTCCCTCGTTGAACACTTCATCTATTATATCGTGCTCCTATGAAAAGACTATACAAGCTTCCAGTACAACGTCTCTCGAGAGGACTCAACACTAGCACGGCCACAAAGGCAACCGTCTCTGCTGCTAATGCTATCCACAACACTCCTCCGCCATCGCAACATACAAAGTCCTATTTGGACTCGCTCAGCAACAGAATGCTTTTTAACTATGCTGCTATTGGTCTTTGCACTTTGAACAAACCAATTTTGAACCTCGTGATCAAGATGTTCCCGTTTCTCCCTACCCAGCTACTTGACTTCTTTATCGGTAAGATCTACTGTGGTGGCGCTACTCCAAAGCAAGTTATCCAAACTGGTGAAGATCTCTCTAAAAGAGGAATTAATAACATGATGCTCTCGTTGACTATTGAGGACTCTGAAGGTACAAAGAACATTGATATCGACTACATCGTGTCCGAGACTATCAAGTCTGTGGATACTATTTTGAAACCGCACATTTTAAAACTGATTGAGTCTGGTTCTCATGGAATCAACGATATCCCACCTGGATATATCGCGATCAAACCTTCCGCTGTTGTCTCTAATCCTGTTAATGTGCTCTTGAACTATAAGAACCCTGAACATAAAGAACAATGGGACGAGTTGAACAACAATTGTGCTAAAATCATTCAAAGAGTTGCTGAATTAAACGCAGTACTTGCGAAGCAGTATCCCGAGCGTAAGTCTCCTTTTTTTGTTGCTATCATTGATGCTGAAAAGTACGATTTACAACAAGGTGTCTACCAATTGCAGAGAAACCTTTATCAACGCTTCAATAAGGCTGATGGATTGGTCCAAGTTGTTGGTACCATTCAGATGTACTTGAAAGATGCCATGGCTACTGTTAAGTTGGATGAAGAATTAGCTAAGACTCATAATTACAGAGTGGGTTTGAAGCTTGTTAGGGGTGCCTATATCCATTCTGAACCTAATCGTGGAGTTATCCATGACACAAAGGAAGACACCGATATCTCTTACAACACAGGTATACAATACGTCTTGAAGGACTTAGCTGAAAATTCTGAGAAGGCCACCTTGGGTCACTTGGTTGTTGCTTCTCATAATGGTAGATCATCCCGTATGGCTGCTGATTTAGTTACTACTTCTTCAAATCCAGTGTTCAAGTCAAACGTGGTTCTTGGTCAATTACTCGGTATGGCTGATGATGTGACATACGACCTCATTGAGCATCAGGGCGTCAAGAACATCATCAAGTACGTTCCATGGGGCCCACCATTGGAGACAAAAGACTATCTATTAAGAAGATTACAAGAGAATGGCGATGCTGTAAGAAACGACAATGGCTGGCCATTGGTGAAGAATGTGCTAAAAGTTTACAAGAACAGATTGTTTGGTTAATGGCTGTCGTATAAATATTAAATTTTGGGGTGGTTCTACATAGATCGGGAGATTGCATTATAAGACTTTTTTGGTTCATAAATATGATGAACTCTATGTAAGATGCGATGTTTTCATTCAATATCGGTAATGATAGATTGTCGCTTTATATGCAATGGTCCATTTCAGTATGATGGATATGTGTAATTGTATGCAAGCACCATCTCTGGTGTTATTTCGTCGTCAGAATCGTTATTATTGGTGTGCGTTTTTATGTTGTCTGGTTTACCATTTTCTAGCTTAATGCTCTCCGTTATGGTGTCTAAGATGGGAGTTTCAAATTCGTCATCTGATACCTCGGGTATGGACCTTTCTGGTATGTATTCTTCTTTTTTCAGGACAATCACAGCCTTTGGAAGAATGTTCTTGTAATAAGGATGAGGCGCATCTTCAGGGCGTCTCTGACATAGATCCAAATAGTAAGCTTTACCTCCAATTGCATCCATTAGTTCAAGAACTTTCCTATTTCTTGTGGATAATGACACGTCTTCAAGCTTTTCTGTCTCCTTCATAAATATCTTGAGGCTCTTATTTTCTGCTTCTTCGTCAATGACTTCAGGCTCAACTTCTTCGTTGAAAACTCGTTGCGTTGGAAAGAAATTCTTCGAGATGAGTGGGTTACGAATGAGGTCAAATGCATTCTCTGTTGCATCATCGTATTCTCTTGTCATTTTATATTTCTTCATGAGCTTTCTGAAATAGTAATATGTGTTCAATGGTCTATTGAGCCCGAGCTCAAATATTGTCTGGTAGACTTCAGCAGATGTCACCCAAAATGCGATTTCACCATTGCCCGGTTGTTCATGGAATGACACAAGACCAGTGTTATGAAGCTTGAATTTGATCAACTCCACTACTATCTTTTTGATGAGTTCCTTAGTAACTTGTTCCAAGCTATTATGAATCGCTTGGTTCAGTTTAAGCGACCGAATTCTGTCTGTGTGCTCCAAACTGTGGAAATGAATCATCGGTATCAGTGAGTCTCTGTTTACTATAGTCTCTGAAACATCACTTGCTAGACCTTCTTTTTCGTATCTACCCTCCTTAAAGCACAGTTTCTTCTCTGTATCTAACGCAAGGTCGTTCACTTCTATGGCCTCGGGGATCTCAGCATAGCTCATGAGTCGCTTTTTATACGTTGGTTTCAACTTGTAGTTCTCCAGGTCTCTCTTCAACACATTGTAATAGTTTCTGATCTCTAATATACTCTTTCTTGGAAGATGTTGTTTAATCTTGTCGATCTGATGAATACCATACCGTCCCAAGAACGTAAAAAATACCTCCTTTTCTGGCGCTGACCACCGCGTACCAACAACAGAAGGGCAGAATCTGCTGTTACCGACAAAGCTGATGTGTGAAGCATGTAGTTTTGTTTCTCTGGGCCCATACAGAAACTCATCTCGTTCCAGTTCAAAAAACTCATTGTACTTCCGCCTATCTAACGACGGTCTGGGCCGTATTTTGTACTTCTTTCTAGGGGGATCCGGTATATGAGCTGCCAGTTCTCTCTTCAGCGGTGGCAGGTCCATCCCTATACCTCCTTAGTCTGATTATGTGATTTCAGTTATCTTTTTGAGTTTACTATTTTCTGTGCTTCTCGTCCGGGTTTTTCGAGTAAAGTTTTGATCAACACTCAGTTCCCTTCAAAAGCATAACAAAAGCACTGAGGAACTATGGAGGCTGAAGCGTTAAGCATCATCAAACTGCGCGACGATATTCTAAAGGAGAATAACATGAGAAGTAGAAGACTTCTTTTGGAGAAGAAGATACGGGCAACCTACGCCAAGAAGTCGCAATATGGCAAGTACATAAAGAGAGGACGGTTAGACTTGATGGATGGGACATCCAGGAAACATAGCTTCACGAGGAGGGAAAAGATAAACGGATTATTTGAGATGCAATACGCGACACGGATGAAGCGAGAACTAGAAACACACCAGAGCGGGCTGGAGAAAAGAAAAGAGAAGAGAATAAGAAAGACTCTCACAATTAACGAGGACTTTTATGACGATTTTCCAGAATCCTCACAGACAAAAAAGGAGGAATCGACGCCGGAGCCTCTTCTGCAACAGCCTGTCGCTGTTGCTCAACAGATGCCCAATCTCCAAGTTATGACTCCTGAATTGCAAAGAGCATTCTTCGCAGCGATGCAATCGCAGAATATGAATCCCGCGTTCTTTCATCAACAAGCTTGGGCTTCAGCTACAAATCCTTTTGGCTTGATGCCCTATACGATGCCCTATGGAATTCCTATGATGCCTATTCAACCGCCGCAGGGACAGCCTCCACGCCAAGAGGAACAGCTTCCTCCTCCACCACCTCCGCCTTACGACTAGTGGCGTAAAAAAATGGAACGTTAATTACATACAATCTCTCACTTCCGTAGGAATTTCTTGAATCTCTCTCTTTTGCCACCTTTTGTTGGTGATTCTGTAACATTGGCCGGTGATAGTGTCTGTGTCGATGGCTGGTACTGATGTCGAACAGGTTGTTGCACTTGCTTCTTCTCATTCTCCAAGAGGCAACGGGGTGGTTCAGACGGTCTTGAGCTCTTCCAATCAATGAGTAAATGCAAGTTTTCTCTTGGGACACTAAGGTTGTGTACCTGTTGCATGAAGAAATACGGAGTTAGCACCTCATCAGATCCAATAATCACATCTTTCTCCCATTTAGAAGATAACTCATATGCTGTTCTAATCTCTGAATGGGTCATTCCACCAGCGATAAAGTAAAAAATTCGTTGTCTTGGTGCCGCATATGCGCTATTGGTTCGTGCCCATGCTGGCTTGTGCTTTGGGTTTCTTAATGATGTTGTGGAAGTGGAATTAGTTCTAGAGATGTCAGAGCTCTCGTCCAATGGCTTGTCTTTCACATACGTGAAAATTTGATCTGGCAAAGAGTTTTGAATAACTCTCGTGACAACGGAATCGATGGCTGGACGGAATCTCGATGTATTGTAAGAGTTTTCTGAAATTGATTCGTGTAAGAAGTCACGTTTAAATACAGATTTGGATTTGAGATTTGGTTTGATCAATTTGAATCCAATCTGTCCAAAATTGCGGATGTATAATAACTTGTTCTCGATATCTGAAGGTGAAGAGAACCCCATAAGTTGGAAGAGCTTAATGTAGTCTTCTTCAATCAATCCTCCCCTGTACAATCCATATAGAAGGATAGCTCTCAGCTTATCAGGGAAATCATAACGCTCTTGTACAAGGATCATCACAAGCTGGTCTGCAAGGTCCTTCTCTCTTTCACCGTCGATGTTAACACCAAAATTGGCCAGGTTCTGCTCAAATTCTGCCAATTCTGCCAGTTTTTTCTCTCCGTTGATTAATAACAAGTATTCGATTAACGTCTTATGCAGAGTCATGATTCTTCTCTCTTCATCAAAGCCTTGCATACGAGCCACAGCAGTCAAAATATCAGAGGTCGACTTGATCTTAGATCTGTCAACGAATTTGTCATTTCTTGAAAGGAATTCGTCCAATCTTGTACTGAAGAGTTGCTTGGCATCCATAATATGTAAATGTCTAAGGGAACACCATTCCGAATCATTATCATCCAATTTTGTGGTCTTTGTCTCCATATCACCCCTTTCATTCTCTGCTTCATACGTATAGACATCATCTCTGATTGTTTTAACGTTATCATGAGCCATCGCCTGGTACGTGAACTCATGTAACAACGGAGCAAATAAATCCATAGTACGATCCGTAATGATAAACACGGATCTCTGTCTCGTTGAAGCAGGTGGGAAATCCGAATGGTCCCTTGCATAATCATCTAACTGTGTTTGGAACTCCTGAGCAATCATAGTTGGTAAAATAGAGGCTTGAAAGTAACCATCATTTTCATTTGGTTTGTAATAACGGATGATTGGATATTCACCCGTCATCACACAAACATTCACGAGAGATTTCGCAGTAGATTTGATAGTTTGTGTCACTATATCATGACACTGTGAATTATAGAATACCTGAATGGCTTGCGGGTTCCTGGTGGTGAACACAATTGACTCCTTTGCGTCTATACATAGCTGGAACTCTGAGAATGTTCTCACGCAGTTGGTGAACTGTTGGTGCGATTTCAATTTCATTGAAAGCTCCTTCGTGAGCCCAGGAAGGAAAAAAACATGAGCAGCTTTGTAACGAATAGGTATGTGTGAATAATCGGTCAAGAGACAGTTCACGGAGTACGCGCTTGGTTCCAGGATGTAGATGGCTTCGACCGATGATTGAACGTTGCGTCTTTCATCTACTCTCTCCACCGCAGTAGTAACGCCAAGTAGTTCACTTCTGGAGACAACTTTGAGGATGTACTCCTCAGTGGTGTTGTCAAGAATGAGGATCTTCAGCCCATTCGTCGTTTGAATGTTCGTGAGCACTGAGAGAATATCTTATAGGATTGGGTCAGTAAATGGAACTCAAAATGGAACGCATACAAGGCCGTAACATACAATTTCTCTGGAGATCAATAAGCGACGTCATTATAACCCGAGTACTCCTCCTCACGGTCTGGGATCCCGTTATTTCTTCCCAGATACTGAAATTTAGTTTGTTGTTTCGCTTTCGGCTGATAGAAATTGACGCTGCTTTGGACGCCGTCATTTACCAATTCAGACTAGAATTCCTTATCGGGTTAAATTTCACAAATCTGCGCAGTTTGCGTCAAAATGGCGAAAACTTTCTGTAACTTCTCCCAGACGAAGAATAACACTTTCGTGTCTATCAGAAGGCCACTTTCCATAGCTGAAGACCCTGAAGAACCTGAGCTGGCATAATCAATTGAATTGATATCACACAAATACTCACACTCATACTTTGCTCATTTCATCTACTGGGTCCCCCCCCCATAACTCAACAGCAAGAAAGCTTCAGTTTTGTGTCAGCCACAAATACATCAAATTCCTATAAAAAAGAGGTCAGATCTTTCCCTTGAATTAGCTCACTCATTGCATGGATCTCTTCCACTATCAAATCGAACTTTGCGGAAATCTTCTTGTAATCATAAGCTCTGGCAAATCGCATTTAATCTTAATCAATATACTTCACTACAATGTATGACAGACCACCCATGCCCCTTCCTCGAGAAATCCTTGAGTTGGACCAACGAACTCTTGCTAACAACTTCAGAAAAATGAAAACAGGTATCCAATCGACCTCTCAGGACCAACAGATTCTCCAGCTTGGTACTGTTAGGCCTTCTGCAGATATCTTTTCCGATCCTATCTCCAATGATGCACCGCTCTCTGTATTTTCCAGATCCACACATGAGGTTTCCATCCCTTCAAAGACAAATAACAATGGCAAGCCAGTTGAGACCAACAAGTTTTATGGTAACATGTTGCTCAGTGATCAGACCTTACCAGTTTGGACACACCCTTATTCCGTATGGTTTTCAAGAGACTCCGGGTATGAAGGTTTAGCCATGCACCATGTTCCGAAGTCTGACAGAGTGTTTGGGCCTGACGCAAACGCCAATCCAGTTCAATATTTCTATGGCCCAGTTGGTGTAAAATCCCTTGTTTTCAGTTCCACTGATTTCAACTCCAATGTCACTATGGGTTTAGAGAATATTAATCACATGTCCGCTGACTGCAAGATTTATAGCCAAAGCCAAGGTTACATCTTAGCTCCTTTGGTTCAAGGTCAAGGATTTGTTACTGCTATTTACTACAACTTAATTCCAAAATTGAAGAGTATCGTGGGGTTTGCGTCTGTTACCGGTGACACATCCCCAAGATCAGGTATCAACAAGTATAAGATCACTTTGAACAACAACAGAACTTGGACTTTATACATTACTGTTCCAAATGGTCAAAGCTTGCAGTTGGCTAGGCAAGATGGCAATACAATTGTCGGTAATCAGGCTGTTAATGGTGCAGTTTTCCAGTTGGTTGCCAGTAACAGTTCTATTTTTGATGAGGCTGCTGGTATGTATCCAACTCGTGGCACTCTTTCTGGTTCTATCAGTGGTACCACTGGGTCATACTCTATCAGTTACTCTACTGCAGGCGCTTCGAACAGTGGTTCTACTGCGATGTTTGCACTTCCGCATCATGTTGAAACCTTCACTAATGGAATGAACGGTTCTAAAACAAGTGTCACATTGGATACTGTTACCAAGGGTACCGCCACGTTGTACTTGACCAATAAATTTGAATTCCAGTTGACTGTTCCTACAAACATTGGCCTTGACCCCTACTCTTCCATCTCTGGTACGAGTTTGTCTTGGTCCAACAATGTCAAGAATTCTATCAGTAACGCTGCGGCAGGTGAGATTACCGCCGATGTTGCATCTGAATCGAATTTGGACTCGATGTATGGCGCCGGTAAGATCTTGGCCAAGTATGCTTGGTTGCTTTATGTTACTCACTATGTCTTGAAAGACATTTCCAAGACTAATATTTTGCTTCCAAAGTTAAAGACTGCTATTGAAAGATTCTCTAAAAACACACAACAGCTTCCATTGACCTATGACCAGACTTGGAAAGGTATCATCTCTACTGCGAAAAGCTCTGCTGATTATGGCAATTCTTATTATAACGATCATCATTTTCACTATGGTTATCACGTCATGGCAGCTGCTATTACAGCAAAGGTTGATGCTGAGCTAGGAGGTTCTTGGTTATGGTCTATCAAAGACTGGGTTAATAATTTGGCGAGGGATTATTCTTCTCCAAGTGACAATGATCCCTATTTCCCAGCTTTCAGATCATTTGATTGGTATAATGGCCACTCTTGGGCGAAGGGTATCTTTGCCTCAGGTGATGGTAAGGATCAAGAATCTACCTCTGAAGATTACAATGCGTACTATGCTTTGAAGATTTGGGGTAATGTTATTGGCGATTCCTCTTTGGAGCAAAGATCTACCTTGCAATTGGGTATCATGACTAAATCTATCAATAGCTACTTCCTTTTGGCTGATAATAACACGATTCAACCATCTAATTTTATCAAGAACAAAGTCACTGGAATCTTGTTTGAAAATAAGGTTGATCATACTACTTACTTTGGTACCAACTTGGAGTACATTCAGATGATTCATGCTATCCCAGTGACTTCTTTCAGTTCATTTGTTCGAACTCCCACATTCACCAGGGAAGAATGGGATCAAAAGTTGAGCTCTATCGTCGGAAATGTCAATGATGGATGGAAAGGTATTATCATGTTGAACGTCGCTTTGTTTGATCCGAACAGTTCTTACAACTTTTTTAACAGTTCTAGTTTCTCCAATAACTACTTGGACAATGGGCAATCCAAGTCCTGGTCTTTGGCCTATTCTGGCGGATTTGCCAATGTGTAAAACGACAAAAATGATGTATGCATTGGGAAGGTATTGTAAATATCATGAAGTGTTTATGAACTCTATTTTTTATTTTATATAGTACTCTCAGAAAATTGGACTCAGCGCGTAGCATATAATGCCCCAGATACCACTACAGCTTAATTTCACATTTTTTTGTTCTTTTGTATTCAAACGATGAAAAATGAAAACCTATTTGTACATAAATAACCATTACCTTGCTTTCGCCTTTGCTTTTTTATTCTTTTCTTGTTGCAATCATTACCTCCTTGTATATAGGTAGGGCAAAAGGAGCCCATCCAAGGAAAACCACCTTCTATCTTCTTCGACCTTCAAACTCTCTATGAAACCTCTTAGAACTTCATGGAGTGTGGTCTGTCACCAGACTTCAAAGAGAAAGATGCGCTCAGGTACTCCTTCAACAATGGGGTCTTCTTGATCTCAGCAAGCAATGACTTGTCAACATTCTTTTGGTCAGCGACACGCTCCTCTTTGATCTCCTTCTTTGGTTGTTCCTCACCAAAGAACTCGGCCTCGGACTTCGACTTCTTAGAGGATTTCTCACGTGCAAAGTACTCAACATCAAATTTGGCGACATCGACAGAAGAGACCTCAATCTTAGTGGAGGTGGCAATAACGTATCTAGCATTGACACGTCTTAATGGGACGCCGTTCACCTTGAATGGACCAGACACCAACAGGGTGTTGTCCTTCAAAGACTTCAAGTAGACAACTCTCTTACCGCGGAAACGACCAGCCAACAAGATCAAGACGGTACCTGGAACCAAAGAGGCTCTGAGCTTCTGTGGGCGGGAGGTCTTTCTGGTCTTCTTTGGGACGGCAGCGTCTTCAGCTTGGTACCACTTTGGGGCTGGAGTAGACATTACGTGCGTTGTGTAAATGTATGTGATTTAGAGGGTCTGAGAACTCTGAAGAGAGATAACCAACTTTTGTGAATGTTTGATGATGCTTTGTGATGTGGAAAAAAATCCCGCTGCACTCAGTGGAAAATGTGGCTCCTAACAGGATATTTTCGCGAACTTTTTCGCGGGACCTTGATTTGGGTGGTGAAATTTCGTTGCCTCTGTGTGTGGTGTCACGGTGTTTCAATGGTGGGGACACACTACAGCTTGTGACTGCGTGAAGCCCCAAAGCAAAATCACGTGGCGATAAGAAATCACAACCTAAACACCTTAACACTGAGGACAACAAAATCTGTACTGCGAAACGTTTATACTTTCTTATGCAAACTATTTGATTGTCTCTGAGGGCGTTATTAAACTCTGATGACAACTCCGTAGTCGCATTTTTCAGCTTTGTAGTTCCACACACCGTGCACTGGGATGTAATCTATGGATACCTCACAATGAGTAATATTCTCTGGAGTGGTGTATATGGTGTAGTGGCACTCTTGGTGTAAGTCTAATTGTTCGAATTCCTGCTTGGACAGTGCAAGTGTTGATACAACACTTGCGCCACTTGAGTAGCTTGAGCCTTGTAGAAATAGTGATGAGGGTATTCTGTCACTTATCTTCGCTTCTTCCTGATCATCATCATATAGACTTGTAGTTTTCTTATAAGACAACCCACCCCACTCGATATCGGCGGACCTAGGTAATTCCCCTACTTGAACAATCAACAGTGAGTTTTGAGGATTCGCATCACTATTGAGGTAGCAATACTTTTGCCATACTTTACTCGCTGTTGGTACAGTTGCAATGGACTTGACAAATGAAACAATGTTCAGTTGATTTGTACATCCAATAACTTCTTTGACATTATCCAAATGCTGTAATGATAGTACAGCATTGAATTCTGGACCTTTCTCACAGATCTCCATACTCGAAGGTATCAATGGGATCTGTCCGCTCAATGTCGCAGTCATACTTTCATCGATAATGGCCTGGGAATATGGACCAATGTTCGCAGGCGCCCAATAGCTTCTGCCCTGGACATGTAATCCTGTCTTACTTTTCTTGTCGATGAGGCATATAACAGACAGTTGTAAATGTTGGCCATATGGAAGCTGAGTTTGCACACAGACACGGGAAGGTGGTAGTGGCTGCGTGAAATGCTTGACATAAATCGAATTTATCGTGGCGAATTGGGACATCGATGAGACTAACAAAGTGGAGTGCTGGATGTGAGCTGTGCTGATATTGTT
Organism: Williopsis mrakii; assembly: GCA_003706445.3. Lineage (NCBI taxonomy): Eukaryota > Fungi > Ascomycota > Saccharomycetes > Phaffomycetales > Wickerhamomycetaceae > Williopsis > Williopsis mrakii. Next base: position 436,804 of record PPLH03000005.1, read on the forward strand.
TTCCGAAAGTAATTTTTCTAAATGTTCAAGTACTTCTTTGACTTGTTCTGATACTGTTGATGCCTTCGATGAGAGATTTGAGATGTAGACCTTGTTTCCGATAGTCCTGTTGGTCTGTCTTGGGCCCATTGGAAATTCCAAGAGTTTTCCCTCCTTTTCAGATAATTTGAATGATTTCAATTGACCATAGATGTCTTGAAATTTTTCCTTCAAAAGTGAGCTCTTCGTTGTGATGAATTTGGACCAGTCCACTCCTCGTTCCTTGACACTATGGTACTCTAGTTCAAGCTCATCCTTGGAAATACATTGAACGGTTGGCCTATAGTAAGCGACACCACCATCCTCTTCTATGATCTCTCTCGAGACGATATTAAGCCTCTTGACGAAGAAAGGAGCATCCAGGACCAAAGTTTCATATTCACCGCCTTCGCCACAGATATGAACTTCAAACTTTTCATTCAGTCTAACTATAGTTGGGAATACTTCTTTCAAGCTCTTACCGAGATGACTCTTGTTTAATCCAACTGCAGCCACCTTGATCAATCTGGCATCCATACTTGATTCCACCATCTCCGTCATGAGTTCCAACTGGTCTCTTTGCCAAAGATATGCCAACGATGTCAATCCTAGTCTTGAACACACATTCTCTACCCTTGTCCTCTGGTATGAACTGAGAATAGCCCCCACCGATACAGCTTCGACATTCATCTCTGCTTTGATTTTGGAAAGGAGGGCATATAGATCTTCAATCTCATCATCATGCGTGGACTCATAGTCCAGTCGCTGGTTCTTACTCGTACCCAGAATATCACCTCTGTACATCGGAATCCCAGTGCACTCTTCGTAAAAGTCAAGAACGTCATGCCCCACCGTCTGGAACATGAAGCTATCGAGCTCTTGGACGTCATGGTTGGCTGGTCTCAGATTCGCCAATGCCACAATGTCATGACCGTTGGCCAGACAATGTAAAATATTGAAACATGAGTCCTTGCCGCCTGATACTAGAGCAACCACTCTCATATTCTATAGGTTTGATTAAACTCTTTGAGAGCCTTAAAAGAAAGTGTTATCTCATCGCGTGAAGAAAGTTTTGAGCGGCTGCGCGCACCACCACAGGTCTCGGGAGAACGGTTATGTTGCCAGGGCAACGGAAATGTAGACCAGGAATCATTTCATTAAATAGATAACTACTCTGAAGCTCTATCTGCTCCTGCTAATAACACCATGTACAATGATTTATGAGCCATGGTATTCCAAGTCTTTGTCTTATACTCTTATTAGAGAAACATCCTGATCAGATGGATCTCATTGGACCCTTCGATATGCATATGAGCAAATAAACTGGACCGAGTATAAGTTGAGCACCACGCCTTCTTTTGAGGTCCAATACAGAATTGCACTAAGAGAACTAAGACTTCAAGAACAGTACTATGAAGCCATTCACTCTCCTTCTATCGCTTCTCGTGTCTCAACAGGTCCACGGTCTCACGATCATCGACTCCATCCTCGCTACACAGTGCATTTACTACCTAAAAGGATTTGACTGGGGTTGTAACTCGACTTCACAGAATGCAAAGGCCTACAAATGTCGTTGTAACAGCATCGAGTGGATGGGTAGTGTCACCTCTTGTTTGGAGAGCCAAGGTACCCTACAGGGCAGGAGCAGAGATTACATTGACCATGCCTATCGACACGTCCATACAAGATGTCTTCAAAAAGCCCATTTGGACTGGCCTATAGATGTCATGAAGGCTTATCAGGAAAATGCATCGCATTATTTGCAAGATCCAACTGCTGCTGATTACAAGAATCAGCTTTTTCATCCAATCAGCGTCAACGAGACCTCGTTCAAATACTATAAGGACTCCTTCCAACACATCTATGACCAGGTCATGATTTCCCAAGGTCTACAATGGGGGTTCGTCTTCTTCTGGGTCTTTGTTATTGTGTGTGGCGCCATCTTCAACTTCTCAAGACACTTCCTCGTTTCTTATATTGGCGAGAAGAGATCTAACTTCACATCCCCTTGGATCAACAAGCTTAGATCTTCAATCACATTACCAAATTTTTTCAACAAGTCCTATGTCAGAATCATATCCTTCTGGCCAATCCACTTACCCAAGACGTATGAATGCGTTGTACTCTTTTTCTTCATCGTATACTCTATCCTCGCTTCGTCCTTGGGATATTCCATTATGCTACCAAATGCCTATATGAACGGTTATAAATGGCAAATTCTCGATCTGATCGGTTATAGAACGGCATTGGGCTCATTTGCTCTGATTCCTATAACTTTCTTCTTTGGCATCCGTAATAATCCATTCATCAGACTGACAGGGTCATCACTCACGACATTCCTCCAGTACCATAAATGGTCTGCTTGGATGATGGCCATTTTGGCCTTGGTCCATAGTGCCGTTTGGACTGATTATACTATCAGAGAAGGTGATTACTCTGCGTGGGCCATGGATTCATATTGGCAATGGGGAATTGCAGGGACGGTTATTGTGTTCTTAATGCTTTTCTTCGCCTTTGGGATTTTTAGAGAGATCGCATATGAAGTTTTCCTATTGTTCCACGAATTATTCGGAATCTTCTTCATTGTAGCCATGTGGAAGCATTGTGATATCATGGGATGGATGGGCTGGATCTATGCAGTCATCGTCATTTGGGTGTACGATCGTCTTGTTAGATTCTTGAGTATCCTGTGGAATGGCGGTGCCAAAACCGCAAAAGTCACAAAATTGAATGACGAACTCGTTAGAGTATTGGTGGAAAGACCAAGTGGCGCTTCGTACTTCCCTGGGTGTTATAACTACTATTACTTTCTCAATGCCAGACTCAGATTCTATCAATCCCACCCATTCTCCATCATGAAGTCCAAGAGATCCGGTGAAGAGAACTTATACGCCATTGTATTCAAAGCCCATAGAGGCATTACTAAGAAGATCTTGAATCAGGTATCCAAGACTGAAACGGGGTCCATGTTTATCGAGGTTTTAACCGAGGGCCCTTATGGTTCACCAATCCCTTCAAGAACGCATGAACAGTTCATCTTCATTGCAGCTGGTGTTGGATTCACACCATGTTACTCACAGGCTGTCGACCTTGTGGAGAGGAACGTGAAATATGGCAAGAACGTGATGATCAAGTTTGTCTGGGTTATGACTGATCTCTCATATTTTGAACTTTTCAGACTAGATATGGACTACTTGATCCAAAATGGTGTGGAGCTACAAGTTATCTTCACAAGGGAATCACAGAGCTCTAATAAGAGTATTTCCTCAGAAGAAGAGATCAAGAGTGCTCAATTTATATACTTGGGTCAAAGACCCAATCTTCAAGATCTTGTCAAGTCCATCAGCATTGAATCTTCAACCTGCTTTGTCTCCAGTGGCCCTGCATCTTTTGTTGATGGTATTAAAACGTCGGTGTCAGAAATGGTCAAAACCTCAGATGTTAGAATAGACTTATACGAAGAGTCTTTTAGTATGTAATAATGCACGTTTTTTCCGTTTAATATCGCATTCGGCTCTTGTAGATTCTCATTCGGTTTAATGAGAAGTCCACCGAGTGGATATGTTAGGATGTCAATTGACACATAAAGCATGGTTGCTATTCGACGCAGAGCATTATAAAAGGGGAGAGGGGACCAAATTGAGACGTCTGTTGCTCTTCTTTTAACTGTATGACATATATGATGACTGTCACCGTTAAATCTACCCTCCCAGTTGACTATATCCTCCAATATATCGATACCAAGACAAATGAGCCAGCTTCTCTGAAGTTGAAAGACCTGTACAAGGGCACATTTGTCCTAGTAGGTGTCCCAGCTGCCTTCTCACCTCCTTGTTCTGAACTGCACTTGCCATCATTTCTTGACCGGTTGAGCACTTTCCAACAGAAAGGTGCCAAGGTTATTGTTATCAGCCGTGATAACCTGTTTGCTCAAAGGGCATGGGCAAAGAAATTTGGTGTTGATGAGAAGCAGGACCAAGTTATCTTTGCTAGTGATGTTGAATTGGGACTCATCAAGGAGCTGGGTCTCTCAACTAAGGAAGTCGAGCCATTAGGAGAAGTTTCTAGCAGATTTGCAATCATTACCAGAGATGGTGAGGTGACTTACGTGGGACGAGAAAAGACTGTTGGAGAAGTTACCGTTTCCAGCGCAGACTCTGTCCTGAAAGAGTTGTGATTTTCGATGCTGCCTGTATTGCGCTCTTTATGGTTAGTTTATAGGGTAATGTTCAACTTTGAGACCTTAAGTGTGTATCAGATATCGACGCTAGACATATAAAAAGGATGGGCAGAATCCCATTTTTGAGGGCTTTTCTATCATTTCTTTTCTTATTGCCCTACAACCACGGAAATGTACAATGGCTCCTATTTCCACTTCCCAAGCTCTTAGCAGTCATGTTGACGTCAGTACGAGAGCGTTTCCGATAATCAACACTACAGAAACAATTTTGCTCTTTAGCATCCCAGCAGAACTGTCTTTCTTCAATGACCTTTCAGAGCCATCTGATGATGCTATTGTTCAGGCTTACTATCCTGAACTTAACTATACTCTCCCGTACGATGTTTTCGATGGTCTTCTTGTCTACTATGATGAAGATGTGAATGAAGATCCCGATGCAATCTTCATCCAAGGTAATTTAAAGAAATATGTGTTCCACCTTATTGGTAAAAAGATCAAATTCGGTTTGGAATTCTCACCAAACATAGGTCATGTTATATGGACTTTCTACAAGGCATTGATAAATGCCCTTAGTAATCGTGAGGTACATGGTAAAGATAATACGTTTGACGAAGATCTGAGAAAGTCGTGGTACATGTTTGAAGATATTCTTGATGGCTTTGTCCCTGGATCAAGATCTAGAATCCACGCGGCTAGAGTCATTGTTGTGGATTATCTAAAGCATGGTAAGAGAACCGTTGATGATTGGGAACTTTTGGTAAATGAACCGATCAAGGAGATCCGTGCTATCCTTAACGATGATGAGAAGGTTAGTGAAATCATCACATTCCATCCTACTGAGGAAGGTGTCTGGACTGTTGTTGAACGGACTGGAGCTAACAGAGATGGCGACACTTACCACATCACAAAAAAGTTCTTCATTCCTAGTTCTGCGTTCGACAAACAGTGATGACCATATTGATTGCATACTATTATTCATAATTTCATATATCTATTCAATTCTTCATCACGTCTCCTTGTTCGGTCTGACCATATCTTCTTAGATTTATTACTGGCGCTCGCGCTTCTGAGAGATCTAAGGTGTTAGCTTCTTAAATATGGTGGCATGGATGTTTCATGACACAAAGAAACATGTTGGTGTACGATGGTGCAAAACATTTGATAATGTGCTATTTAGGGGGGCTCTAGTGATACAAATTACATTATCATAAATCACTAGTATTAATATAAGATCATTCTGTCTGACAGAATAAAGTCATTGTGTATGGAACTGGATTCCAAGCTTTGATCTCAACCACGGGGAGCTCTTCCAATGCCAGATCTGAGCTAAAATACAGATCAAAATAGAAGTTATCATAACATTCCATTTAGTATCTATCCTTAATTTATAACTTGATATTGTGTATACGGTCTTTGGGGGTTGCTGCTAACAAATGCTTAATAGTCTTGTCAACTTTATTTCGCCCCATATGATAAATACAAGAAAACTGAAATCCAGGATAATTGTTTACAACATGAACGGAATCAATGCGTACCTGCTGTTTATTCTCTTTCAAGGATTGAGAAGCTTGTGAAGAGTTAAGAAGACCCTTGTATTCAAGCCATCACCATGGTCCAGAAGGGTGAGAATGGCCTAGAATATCGCTATGAAGCAATTCCAGATAACTCCTGTCAACAAATGTAATATATCATAATAATGCAGACGCGTTCACCTCTCTCAGTCTGATAAAACTCGACTGTCGTCATTACCCTTTCTCCTTTTCCCCCTAATGCCTTAGCCTCTCAATCTCTCAAAAAAATTCATGCCACTCAAGTTCACTCAGTACACTCCTCTTTAGAATATTTTAAGCGGAACTGGAGATTCTATTTCCACTATACAAAACCTTTGATTCCTTGTAAATAAGGCTATGTTTTTTTACATCGTTCGAGCTCTTCTTACAAACTACAAGAAATTCGCCCTGGAAAACGAAAAACATCGCCAGACAGAACAACAAAGACGCAATAACGAGAAAGGAGAGAAAAGAGGCTGCAGAACAGATAGGACAGCTGCTCTTCTTATTTGCCGCCAGTATATACTAGGTCATCCTTTCTGAGCTCAAAAGGAGCACAATTCTACCACATTATGGAGGAAGAGCAGAACCCTTGGGCTGATAGTCAGATCGAGCAGTTTGCCACTGATGAACATCAGAAGCAGATATTAGATGTGCCAAAGACCCCTGTACTGAGACCACCATCTCCACAAAGAATTTCGAGAGAACCACCACGTAGCCCTTCAAAGAAAATGTCCCAAATTCATGGACTTACAAAAGATTTGATATTTGGTGTGTGCATCGTCAACTTTCACCATCTGCGTGGTCCAGAGATCGAATACTCCAAGATGAGCGAGGATTGCACGATAGATCCTGTCTGTGCATGGCCATACTTGCCGTTCCAGGCATTACCCGATGGTGCCCACTCTTTCGAGGAGACATTTGCATATTTCACACTCGAATACTCTAATACCACGTTGTTCGCCATCTCTTGCGCCAGACAGATCAGCACTGATGAATTGCTTGAGAAGGACAAAGATGTGACAAGATCATCTGTTCAAAAATCGCTCGTCGTCATTCTTAGACAACCGATCTATGGTCAAATCAAAGAGAAATTGAGCATCGTCACGAAAGCATTCTTCGATCAGAAGAACTTCAACGATACATCCATTGTGAATGTATTATATCAGAATTTGAGAGATATCTACAGTGATAATTCCACAAGTGTTGATGAGAGTGAATTCTATGCGGGGATATCATTACGTGAGCTTCTAAGAGATTATAAGAAGGATGTCCTTGTGATACTCAAAGCCATGATCCTGGAGAAAAGAGTTGCGTTCTATGGCTCGAATCCAACATCACTATGTCTGACTGAATTCGCATTCATAAGCTTGATCCCAAATCTCATTAATAATCTCTTGGACTGCTCATCGCCAAAGCTGAACCACTACGCTGAGACACTCCAAATGACGACAAGTTTTCAAACATCGGATAGAAACTCTGTGCTATCATTCGCTGGCCTACCGTTACAGATATTTGGTAAAGATAGTATTTTCAGTCCATACTCGCCTCTTCAGCAATTTGAAGATCTCAAGTCGGTACAGCATTATGTGATTGGTACCTCGAATGCCCTTTTGTTGAATCATAAGGCCCAAATGTGTGACGTTTTGGTGAACTTGGATACCAAAGCAGTAGAAATTTTGGATCATCATTTACAACAGCCACTCCAACTCATATCTCATGATAAGAAATGGATCACACAGATGGTTCAATCAGTGGTCTCATCTTGGGGAGATTCATATTCTGGATTTGTTGGTTCGGATGACTATATCAGATGGCAATTTGAAGATTACTTGACTGGATTATTGGCGACTGTGAAGTACAATAACTATGTTACAAAGTTTGCTGGTGCCCCACCTCATGATCTGGTGGCCAAGGATTTTGATACAAACCAATTGAGGCATTTCAACATACAGTTTGTGAATCAATGGAAAGAGACATTTAATTATGAATTGTTTGACAAGACTACCGATGATCACATCTTTGACGTTTTTGAGCCAAAGCATATTTATACCGATGAGACTAAATCGCTCAGTGAAAAGTTCAATATTTTTAAGGCTGAGAATGCGAAAAAATTTGATGAGTATCGAAAGAGTTTAGGTCGAGAACATAGGGATTCTGCCACAGCTGATCTTCCGAGGGATGACGCTGAGAGGAAATCAGCATCACCTAGCAGGTTCTGGGGTTGGTATTCTAAGAAGATCAAAGAGTAAAGACAAGTTATACAGGAAGAATAAATTAGTCTTCATGGCTTATGTTCTCTAGACAATAATCCCACCAAAGTCTTGATCCGAAGGAAGCACCGTCAATGGCAGGCGACAGTTGAACTCAAACCCTCCCATTTGTTCTTTTGCGAATGTTAATTCTCCAGTGGAATCCTCGTGGACTTTCCTTTGCAGTTCGTCCTTAGTCAATATAAATTTGATAACTAAACACCACTTGGACTCAAAGATATTTGTCTTGAATTGTGCGGTGGAACTCAAAGGGATTGGTATGCTTAATTGAATTGATTCCATTTGCATAGTGGTATATGATTCTTTGAAATGTGCGATCGAGTTAGAAGTTTCTTCCTGGTCTGCTGCAAATGAATCACGAATCATTTCGATCGTTTCCAAAGATACAAGTAGCCCTGTAGTGGACACATCATTCGATGATAGGTCTAATGAGATCTTGATGGCTTCACCGATTTTATAGATGGGTTTTGAGAACGTAAGAGTCGAAATATGTTGACTGTTATAGTTTATGATGTATTGGGTTTGTAACTTTGTGACTTGTTTCTGGAAGACGTACCCATCCCTCTTGACAGTTTCGTTTTCTTGATCAACTTCACCTTTCGTTATTAGTGCTTCAGTGTATAGTGAAATATTTTCCATGACACTAGACGTCTTAAAATCATCAATCTTGAACTGTGCTTGTTCATCTGGATGTTCAATCATCTGGTCAAGTTGTTTCAGAAAAAGCTCCTTCTTATTTGTCTGTGACAGCTTTGGCTGCGTCAAGATCATGTTCTTAATAGTCTTGAAGCTAGACCTTCTCCCCGTCTTCGATTGGAATAGCTCATTGAACAGCTTATCAGATGACAATAAGATAAATTTATCCAATGAGGCAACGGGTTGATAACCATTCTCATCGAAATTTTGAGAAATGCGTAATGGAAAGTGGATATTTACCGGTTTGGGTAATTTCTGATCCAACGAAGCACCCGTTATGAGTCTATAGTGGATCTTAATGCCCCGCCCATCATAACTTGGCGGCAATGCCTTGGGTAATCTGCACTTGAAGTAGAAAGTCTGCATCTCACCAGGTTGTAAATTGACTTCACTAAACAATAAAGACTTGGGCGTTGAGAAGAAAGGAACCATTGTCTCCAAGTTTTTATTCCTCTCATCTTGTTCATCAGCCATACTGTCCAACTCTTGGTTGAAATAGCCGGAGATCTTATCAAAGATCCCATTTCCGTGTGATTTCGAGAGTTCTAATCCATCGAGACCGCCAATCTTACCAGATATAGCACTCTTCTTCCTGAACTCCTCAATCTTCTCATGGTTTATCACCTGTGGATCATATGTGATATAGCCAGAGAGTTGAACAAAACCAGTTATGAGATCAACAGGTTTATTCTGCGTAGATCCGGGCTCTTCTCTGTCCAATTCCTCCAAAAACAAAGCTCTAGTAGCATTAGACAAATGAAGCGACAGCCTCTTACCAAACCAACTACTGGAACCGTCCTCAGAAGCTTTTCGATCTTCAGCGGGCTCCTGTTCGTGTGGCTCGACCACTGCTTCACCCAGATGGCGGAACCGTATTATTGCAGACACCTCTTCATCAGCAAACACCGGGTTGTCTTCGTAGACTACCTCAATTCGCACGTTCCTCTGTATGTGCTGGCTATGGATGGAATGAATGTACATCGCTCTTCCTGGTTCTCCTTATGGGGATGGGTTCCATCTCTTCAGTTAAGTAACCAACTGTAAACAGCTAGAGAAGGAAATCTGAGGCAGGTGGTCACGTGATCATTATCTCAAGCTCCTCGAAGCTCGGTGTATTCCTACAGCAAGGGAAGCCACAATTGCTGAATTGAATATATATATGGGGCACTACAGAAGAAGGAGCGATTAATGCTATCCAATGACATTGATTGTATAATAGGTAAAAAGCATCTTGTATTCTCTGGAATCTTGGCGATTGTCAGACTTCGCAGCCGATATTCTTGCGCCTAAGAGGATTAATCATAATAATCTGTCTGGCGACCGCGGTATATAAAGTGGTGATGATCCACCTCTCCCCCCTCTTCATTTTGTAATCCACGTAATTGAAAGATCATCGAATACTAAGCTATACGCAATGTCCGATCTCGTTGGTAAGCCATTCCCAGAGGGATTTCACCTTAACTACGTCCCGTACGATGAAGAGGACCAGAAGAATAAGATATCTTGCAAGATCCCTATCCAGTTCAAGCTGACCCCAGAGAATTTGAAAGGCAAGAAGATTGTGATCACTTCTGCTCCAGGTGCCTTTACACCAACATGTACACTGACACATATACCTGGTTATATCTCCAAGGCGAAGGAGTTTTCTGCTAAAGGTGTGGATAAAGTATTTGTCATCACCAGAGACTTGCCATTTGTCACTGCTGCTTGGGGGAAGCTCTTGGGCCAGACGCCTCCACTTGAGTTTGGTTCTGATCCAAATGCCACTTTCTCCAAATCCATTGGCTGGATTCTCGATGGTGGCGAGAACGGTACTTTGACTGCAAGATACACCATCATCATCGATGACGGTGTCGTTGTCTATGCTGAGAGGGAGCCTGGTAAGGAAGTTACTGTCTCCAGCGCCGACGCTGCTCTTGCAAAACTGTAAGTGGGGATATGTGTCCTAACGTTATTAATCTAGTCTTTATCTTCTATATGTCTCTCCGTAATCGTTTTCCCTCCCCTCCCTGTATTGTTGTACTCTCATTCCATGGGAACTACCGACTTCAAAAAAAAAGCAGTATAGGCAATATCAAAGACAGCAACAACGGTGATAGCGCACCACCAGAACAATGTCAATGCTCTCACGGGATGAAATAACCTCAGACTATGACCCTGCTATAAAGGAGATTCTTCCACACAGCAAGATGTACACCTTACAGATCGGTAATAAGAGGTTTGTGCTCTCGGGTGCTTCATTATCATCAGATGCGCCATCCTATTTCACCAACTATTTCTCCAACAGTGCCAATGCCAACCAGGTGCTATTTATCGACCGTTCTCCAGCGATCTTTAAGTACATCTATCAACATCTTCAGGGCTATTACGTTGAGATTGAAGATGCAGAGCTATTCACCGGGTTGTTCTCAGATGCCCTATACTATAACTTACCACAATTACGCAAAACTTTACTTGGATCTGATTATTATTATGCCAATGTCGGTGGCGACTCCACTAAAGTAGCAAAGAAGCTATTGGATACTCCGGGAAATAGTCCAAACTTCTTCACAATGGCGTATGATTCACTGTATGCCGACATAACTGAGATCATCAAAGATATGAATTGGATCCGCCCACCGCCGCAAGCAGCACCAAAATTGAGCCGCTGCTCCATACTATTCAAAGAGTTGGTTAATCTATTACAAGGAGTTGAACCTGAGATCAGATCCCCCGAACATAGAAGGTCATTGATTAAAGAAGCGAAGTACTATAGGTTCAACGGGTTGATTGAGAAATTGACTGGCGCTAAAGTTGTGTATAATCCTTTTCAAAGAAGGGAAGAGCTAGTTATATCCCTTGAGCATATTGATATCAGATGCCTTGTTCAGTCTTCTTTATATATTCGGTATAAGAGGCTCTACACTGAGGAATCTCCAAGGGTGCTTGTGGTAAAAGTTGAAGATCCGGAGATCACGTTCATAGAGGGGAAGTACAATGTCCATGGGAGGACAAAGACTTTTATGAAAAGGCTGTTTGGTGCATACCTATATGATGAGTCTACTCTACATGTTCATGAATGTACATGGCCTCAGAACAGTATTAAAGATAATGATTGCTGCATAGAACAGTGCATTCTTCGTCTTCGTGACGATAGAACTATTGAAATCGGGGTGAAGAAGTTTTCGAGCAGTGAGCAGCAATGGATGGACTCTGTATTGTTCTAATCAAACATCTCTATATAGAGCTTATCAACCTCATTAGTGCACGAGATATACATATGTAATAAATTCCAGCCAATCACAATGCCAAGAGACACTTTGACGAATCCATTCGGGACAAGTGACCCATTCGGGAATGAGCATAGACGTACATGAGTTTTCCAAAAAAGGTCGACCTAAAATTAGACTTTCAGGAGAAAATCTGATAGGGCAAAATTAAACTCTACAACGGAGAACTAACCGATTAAACCTTTAAACTTTACATAAATATTGTGGTATCAATAAAGCGCTTAGAACAACAAAGCGACACCGGCAGCGAAAGCAGCAACAGCTGGGACAGCCTTAACAGCACCACCAGTGAAAGAGGTGGAGATGGTTGGGACAGAGCTGTTTTGGTGAGTAGAGGTGGAGGTGACCTTGGTAGAAGTGACCTTAGAGGTAACGGTAGAAGTAGCACCAGTTGTGGTGGTCAATGGGCAGTAAGTGGTGTACTCAGTGACAACACCGTTCTTGGTCTCAGTGACAACGGTGACACCGGTGGTGACTGGAACCTCAGTACACTTGTTCTCCTCACAAGAGGTGATAGTGATAACAGTGGTAGAGTTTTTCCACACGTCAGCAGTGGAGGTAACGTTAACGTAACCAGCAGAGGCAACGGAGGCAATGGCAGCGGCAGCAGCGACTTGAGAGAATTGCATTGTGATAAGATTGAGCGAGTGTAGAAGTTGGTTGACACAAATGTATGAAGACAAGAATGTTTAAGAAGTTAGGAGGAAAACCGGGCGAAGACGTCTCTTTATACTTTTTTTTTCTTGGGGCACCACGCCTCCTGCGGTGCTATGACCCACTCGCACCATTTCCGAAAACAAATGTCTTGTTTACATTTTCGCTAACACCAACGTGACGCGGGACATGCCTTTGGCGGTAGATCTAGGTATCGCTCCGATACCCCTTTGGGAATCGCGTCCGCCTGAAAGGGAAAGCCCATGTCCCATTTGTCCCAGAGTTTAAGGCGGTTCATAATAAAATTTTCACTTTGGCTGGGATGAGGGCCTATTTTTATCGCTGCCCAAACAAAAAGGTAAACACAACCCCCTACGTTTGCAACATATGGTTGGTTAGATCAAACTTCAAACATTCGGTTGCACTGTTGACCAAGTAACGAAAGGGATCAGTGGTTCATAGACCATGGTTTGACAAATTGGTAATATGGCGATCTGAAGCTGCGTAGCAATCCTTGAGGTAATCTCGGAATGGGGTTCCTTATCGAGATTCAAGAAGGCCACAGCGCAAAATATACTTAAGCTGCTACTCTACCGTATGACAGGTCATTAATGTAGAGTCGGCTGTCATATAAATTGCTCTACTCATACATGGTCTTTCCCTTACACACGTCTTTCCAACTCTCTATGTAGAATGTTCCCAACTCTGTATCCTTCTTCTCTCAGCATTCCTCTAACTAAGATCCATTCCTCAATCTCCATCTATGTAAAATGAATTGATTACTCATGTAGGTCTAATGCGCTGAGCGTATATTGAGATGGCTTTTCTGTGCCATCCGGGCCCATTCTATTGTTAACGCCATGAAATTGCTATGTCAAGCGAGATGGCTGGCTAAGGTGGATGTCAAGGACCCCTTTATCTGTCTAAGCGAGATCAAAATGGTTAAAAATAACAGGTCACGGTATCTAATTGGACGCCTTGTATATGGCATCCAGCCTTCTTATTCAATCTCATATCCAGAGGTTGATGCTTTTTGATGTCTACAGAGGATCTACTATTCATCTGGCGGCCTATCCATTCCACAGGCGTGCGTAGCTGTGCCTTTTTTGCACAACGTGAAGTCTAAAAGAGAAGCCAGACAATCGGGTAAATTCTGGTACGTCCACCAATAACTTGATTTCGTGCTGCAATTTACGCCTTCAGCCATAGTTCCTGAGTCCACACATTGGATCACTTATAAACTTCACTAAATTAAGATTCAGTTTGCAAGCAAAACGCGAACAAATAAACTTTAGGTTCATAAAGCCCTCTATCCCTTACATCTTCATTGCAAGAAGCTAGCGTTCCATTAACATATATGTCATGGCCAATGTTTTCTCCTATCAAAATGCGGCTTGACCACACACCGACATGCATGTTGTCATGGGCTGCTTAGTACCGACGCGATTTCACGAGGATGGGGAGACAAGGTTGCTACGAGGCGATAGGGTTACTGGCGGAGTCTTCACCCTGGAATTTCGTGAGATCCCAGCTCAAAATGAATCTTTATCATCCAATATTTGTTTTTTTAGCTTCTGAAATACTCGTTCCCTTTTCTCAGTCCTTCCCTTCAGCTGTTTACGTTAACTTCTTCACCTCCTTTCAACGCCTTTTCTTGTTTGTTTGTGCTTTTTTGCATCTGTCTCAAGGAGAATTTTCGAGACAAAAAAAAACTTAAAGAGACACGGCCCAAAAAAACGACAGTGCGTCAATATGCAGCGAAATATAAACAAAGGAACATGGGGTTACCCCATTAGGAAAAAGCAGAGTTACATCAGAACCGAGATTGATATATGCTGAAGCTGATATATGATGTTTATGTATATATATAGATGTATGTATATTGGTTTGTTCTGTAGATCTAATATGTATGCTCTGAGAGTTATTTTGAAATACCAAGAAAGCCAGCTTTTTCGCTGAGTTCATGAAGCTAAACTATTGTGATGGAATTAATAGTCTAATCACTTTTAAATCTTTGCTCTGAAGCAATAAATTGACATCTAGATAAAAACTATGGTGATTTTTCTCTGTTACTGATAGTTTTAATGTCCAAATTTCATAACATTAGCCATTCCCTCAAAATTGTCTCCGACATTCCACTGATTAGATTAACAGGTGGAAATGAAAGATGTCTTTTTTACAGAAAGAGGTAAAAATATACCAAAAACCCAATTCTCATTTTCTAAGTCACATTGTTAACTGCTAGTATATCTATAATCATGTCTACTTTCATCGTTAAAGAAATCTTCAATGGTTTCTGTCCTCTGTTCTTGTACCAAAATCGGCAAATTACATACGTAAAACGATGCTGCAAGCACAGCAACTAAAACGGAGTTGATCTGGTCCGGTGGCTTAGAAGTCTGTCGATGCAATTGGCATACATTAAAGTTGACAGCTCTGAAATGTTTTCGTTCTATAAGGAGCTTAGTTATTAAACTTGTCTGAAAGATTCGCATCCTTTCGATGGTCAATTATGCAGTATCTGATCGATCTGGGGAATGCGACGAAAATGACCAAGATTGTGATGTTGGAATACTAGTAAATCCCGCAAAAATGAAATGCGTCGCACTGATGATATCAACGCTCATGGACGTAGGGCAAAGGCGATTCTGAGAGTTTACCCACTAAGAATTCCCAATATTCAGCCATCTTGTGTAAACAATACCAATGAATGACATCACAGTAGAAGAAAAAGTGTGGAGGTGTGTCAAGTTGAGAAGATTTTAGCACTAGAGAAAGGAGGAAACAGAAATAGCAAAAACTTTGAGTCTTAAGGCCAAGATCAATGAATCCATTGAGAACTCTGAAACTCCTACAATGATATACCTTCAGTTTAATTCAACACTGCTAGGGTTGCCAATCGCCTTTTCTGCCCAGTTCCACCGACATTTCGCGAGCAAAAAATCACCGAACAAGTTCGGGAAACTGACAGCACACACGGACAAAAGCACCCTTGGACATTACAGAAGGGAATCGGCAAATAAGTACTGGGCGAAAGAAGAAACCTTTAGCAACCTCTTAACAAACAAAATCTACGTCATACATTGCAGGACCTTCAAAGAGGAAAATCCTTTGAAAGCGACCAACACCGGTAGAACAGAGTTTCACCCCCCTAATAAACAGAACAGATAGAGAAACATGTCACAAGAAGAGTTTGTCAGAACTCAGATATTCGGAACGGTCTTCGAGATCACAAACAGATACTCAGACTTGAACCCAGTGGGAATGGGCGCGTTTGGTCTTGTGTGTTCTGCGAAGGATAAGCTCACAGACCAGAATGTCGCCATCAAGAAGATAATGAAGCCTTTCTCGACGCCGGTGTTAGCCAAACGCACCTACCGTGAGTTGAAACTACTGAAGCACTTACGCCATGAAAACCTCATCACATTGGAGGATATCTTTTTGTCACCACTGGAGGATATTTACTTTGTCACCGAGTTGCAAGGTACTGATCTTCATCGTCTATTGACATCTCGTCCCTTAGAGAAGCAGTTCATCCAGTACTTTTTGTATCAGATTCTCAGAGGTTTGAAGTACGTTCACTCTGCAGGTGTGATCCATCGTGACTTAAAGCCTTCCAATATCTTGATCAATGAGAACTGTGATTTGAAGATTTGTGATTTTGGCCTTGCAAGGGTCCAAGACCCACAGATGACTGGCTATGTCTCTACAAGATACTACAGAGCCCCCGAGATCATGCTGACGTGGCAGAAGTATGACACTAAGGTGGATATCTGGTCTGTTGGGTGCATATTCGCTGAGATGCTAGAAGGGAAGCCATTGTTCCCAGGTAAGGACCACGTTCATCAGTTCTCCATTATCACTGAGTTATTGGGAACACCTCCGGCAGATGTCATTGACACAATTGCCTCAGAGAATACCCTGAGATTTGTTAAATCGCTTCCACAGAGAGATCCAATACCGTTGAGCGAAAGGTTCAAGGGCGTCGAACCTGAAGCTGTAGATCTATTGGAGAAGATGCTTGTGTTTGATCCAAAGAAGAGAATCACCGCTGCTGAGGTATTAGAGCACCCTTATTTGGCTCCATATCATGATCCATCCGATGAACCAGTTGCCCAGGAGAAGTTCGATTGGAGTTTCAATGATGCAGACTTACCAGTCGATACTTGGAGAGTGATGATGTACTCTGAAATCTTAGATTTCCACCAAGTTGATAACAGCTTGTGAGAAAGATATTGATAGAGTTCAAGTTGTAATATAAGCTCGTTTCTTTTTATTGTGATCTTCTAATCTACAGCCGTTTGTATTTTTTTAGACCTCTAATATCAATAAATTAATCTATCTATATAACGTTCATTCATCTTCATAATCATGAGCGTTGACAAGGGAATAGAAAAGACCATCCTTTTGCTTCAGCAAGTTTTCTGGAGTATCAAACTCTTTAACTTCACCCTTCTCCAAGACAATGATCTTATCACTATCCATGATAGTGTTCAATCTATGGGCAATGGTTAAGATGGTTCTGTCTTTGAACTCTCTTCTAATGGTCTTTTGAACAATCTCATCGGTTTCAACATCGACAGCAGCAGTTGCTTCATCCAAAACCAATATAGAGGATGGAATCAATAATGCTCTTGCTAGACACATCAGTTGTTTTTGACCAACAGACAAGTTGGAGCCACCTTCACTTAGCTTGACATCTAATCCTTCATCAGAGTCACTCATGGCCAAGATATGTTCTTTCAAATGACTGAGTTCCAATGCATTCCAGATTTGTTCATCAGTAAATTGATTTGTCGGATCAATATTCTCTCTAATGGTACCTTCAAAGACTTGTGAATCCTGTGGGATGATAGAAAGCTTGTGTCTCAAATCTTCCAAACCAATAGAGTGCGTTGGGATACCATCAATCACAATTTCACCTTCAGCAGCCTCGATGATTCTGTAAAGTGCCAAAGTCAAAGAAGACTTACCAGCACCAGTTCTGCCAACAATACCAATCTTCTCATGTGGCTTGATAGTCAAGTTGATTTTGTTCAAAACCAAGTCCAATCCTTCTCTATAACGAGTAGAATAGTTTTTGAATACAATCTCACCTTGAGAAGGCCATGTGACGGGTGGACGTGGATCAACAATCTCCGCAGCCTCAGACTCCAGTTGACTATACTCCTTAACTCTCTCAACAGCAACAATGTTAGTCTCAACCTCAACAGTCATTCTAACAATCCAGTTCAGAGACTGCGTAATCTGAAGAGAATAAGAAACAGACAAACCCACAAGACCAGCAGTAATATGACCAAATTTCAATGTGAAGATGGACAGACCAGCAGAGCCAAGAATGATCAAAGAACCAATGAACTCTAATCTCACGGCTAACCAACGGTTGGTATTAACAGTTGGGAAATAGGCACTCATGTTGTTGTCAACGTGTGATTGATTGATATGTTCAAATCTATTTTGTTGACCAAAACCTCTAATGGTAGCAGTACCAGTAAGGGTCTCTTGGAAGTGGGCATAAATAGGGGAACGTGTAACAGAGTCTAATCTTCTCAATTCACGAGAAGTACGCATGTAGTACTGTTGATAGATGGAATAGACAAACAGCAATGGAGCAACAAGGAAAATGAATTGCCATGTAGAGTAACAAATGACAATCATGGTGAAAGTGACCTTGAAACTATTAACCAAGAATTGTGAAAGAGTTCTTGCAAGAACTTCATCAATCTTGTATATATCGTTGGAAAATCTGTTTAAGATTCTTCCAATCGGCGTGGTCTCGAAGAATTGCATTGGAGCTCTTAAAACACTATCAACCATACCAGAGTGTAGCTTCTTGGAACCTTCGATGGAACAGTATTGCCACAAAACAATAGACTGGAGCATAATACAGACAGCACCAACGATACCAATAGCGAAATAAATACCCAAGTAAACCCATGCATGAGGGTTGTAACCGGCATCAGTGTTAACTTCAGACCAGTATTTCAGCCAGATAGAACTGACAACACTCAAGAATTGCGGCACAATAAGCATGAAGAAACAGACCAGACAGTATTTTGGATTGCAAGCTTTGATATAATCCATGTAAACATCCCATTTGACTTTACCTTGTTCACGGTGTTCTCGTTGAGTTCCTTTAATCTCATCATCACCAAATCTGACTGGCTTCAGAGTTGCAACACTAGCTCTTCTCAAACTCAAGGCATCGGTGCCATCAACAATGTCGGCCTGAGACGATTCTTCAGATGAGATCAAGTTATCAACGTCAATCTCTTCCTCCTTAACATCAATTTCGGCCTTCTTGTTACCATATTCAGTGATCAGTTGAGATAACACAGAGCCTTCAGCATTCATCACTTCATCATAAGTACCTTGCTGCGTGATAGCGCCATCTTGCATCAGAGTGATATTATCAGCAATTGATAAAACGGAGATCTTGTTGGTTGCCAAAACTTTACATTTAGAACCAAGCAAACCATCGGCAGACAAGACATGATCAACCAGGTGTTTGGCAACATGTTCATCAACAGCAGCCAAAGGATCATCGAAGAGGTAGACATCTGCTCTGGCATAAACAGCTCTTGCAAGAGAGATTCTGGCCTTTTGACCACCAGATAAGGAGATACCCTTTTCACCGACGAGGGTTTCATCACCATCCTTCAAGACAGCGAAATCAACGGTTAGCGCACAAGCTTTGATAGTTTTTTCATAGAACACAGGATCGAATTTATGACCAAATAAGATGTTCTCCTTAACAGTGCCATTCATGATCCAAGGAATTTGGGCAACGTAGGCAACGTCACCGTGGATGGTGACAGAACCATTTATTCTGTTCAAGTCACCCAACATACTTTGGACCAGGGCAGATTTACCTGAGCCAACCCTTCCGACAACGCACGTGAGTTCACCTTTCTTTGCAACAAAGTTGACCTTATCAAGAGCAATCTTATACTCTGGCTTACGTTGCCATAAGAAAGTACCATCTTTGATTTCAACAGAGACATCACCTTTCTTCTTCGCTTTTTCAACAAAAGTGATGGCATCAGGTTGCAATTCCTCAGAAGTGAGGAATGAATACAATCTTCCAAGGGCAACTTGAGACTCAATGAAAGCAGTGATAGCCATTGGAATGACAGCCAATGGGAAAGACAATAAGTTGAACAAAGTCAGAGCTGGGAAAACCAAGTCAGTCGTTAGCGGTTTATCTTCGAGCCAGATGAAGACAGCAAAAGTTGAACACGAGACCAAGAATGGAGCCATAGACCATTGGGCACTCATAAAAGCCTGAAGTTTACTCATCCTTTTCAGGTTTTCCAACTCCTTATCATTTCTAACATGGTTCAGTTTGGCCTTGTACGGTTTTTCCCAACCATAGAGCTTCAATGACCTGATGTTATTCAAGATCTCACCAATAACACGAGTTCTCTCATCTTTGTTCTTCATCTGAGCCTTTTGCAAAGTCTTCATATAGCGAGTAACAGAAGAGTTAAGTGGAATGAGAACAAGCATCATCAGGACGCCGACCCACATGGAGTTTCCCAAAAGGCCGTGTAAGGAGTAAAGACACAGGATTATTTGGAATGGCCCTGACCAGATAATGGAACCGGTGTTGGCCAAGTCTGACAATCTTTGAGTATCGACAGACATCAAGTTGACAATGTCACCACTAGCCTTTTGGCCCTTTGCCTCATTGGACAACTTTAATGCCTTTCTGTAGATAGTGGCAATCAAAGAAGATTTAACATTCATACCGACATTGAAGATGTTCCAAAAGTATTGATGGAGGGAAGCAGTTTGAGTAACCGATATTATAAACATCCATAGGACAAGCATGATACCCTTTGTGATTGGCTCAGGATTGTCAGAGTTGTAGGCATTGACAAACTGAATCAACAGTTTGAGCATCTGCGGTTGAGTAAATTGCAAGATGTCCTGGACGGCCTTGAAGAATCCACCCAATAAGATTTGAGAGCCAAAGGTTTGCAGAAGGGCCCAACCAAGAGACGGTTTTGAGGACTGAAGTTGATTCTTCCAATGGTCTTCAAATTTGCCAGAGATATAGCCAGATTTGAAATCCTGTGGCAACGGTGGCAAATCGTCCTCTGTTAAGAATTGGTTGTACCCAAGCTTCATTAGTGGAGTCATCCAACTGAAAGTTATTTTAGAGAAGAAGTCTGCAGAGTCAAAAGGGTTCTCTTTACCGATTGGATGATATGTCTGTGGCTTTCTTGGGATCCAGCATACCAACAGTGAGAAAAGAGAGTTGATGGACAAGAACAAAGATATGATGAAGTAGTCATCGTACTCACTTCTCCATACGAGGTTGAGCACCTTGAAGACGCCAAAGAAGGTACCAAAGAACCAGTAGAGCAAGATGACAGTGGAGGTGATCTTTGAGTATCTGTAATCGATGTGATGGAGATAGATACCAACCACCAGGGCAAAAGTCTGTAGCACCGGTTGAATGAAGTCAACGTTCTGCAAATCATCACCCGTGGCCGCCAGCTGGTGGATATTAGCAACTGTCAATACCAATTGGAATGAAACAAGCAAGATTCTAGCATAGTACAACCAGTTCTTTCTGTACTTGATACCATCAGCCGCGGTGATCTTACGTATCTCACGCAAACCAAGAACGATAAACAGCAAATTGAGCGACGTCAGCAGTACACCATTAGTGAAACATTTTGTGAAGTCAGCGTACACGGTAGATATGGGACCCCAGCCTTCAGCATCCTGACAGAGACTATTACAAGTAGCGTTGAGCAGCACTTTAGTGCTTTGCGGTATCTTGACGCCAAAGTCACCCTCGGTAATTGACATCCTCAGATCATCCGAAAGGTGCTCCACAGAGCCCTGGTTCAGGATATGAAAGCTCATCACCCTAGAAAGTACTCTCTTCCAGTGGCGAGTTTCTGGTTGTTGCCCGTGGTTCACTAGTGGAATTTATGTTTGACTAGTGCGATTACAAATGCGAGAAAGTGGCAGATGAGGAAATTTTCCTGTTTAGGTGTCTTGTCGGGAGAGGATATCAAGCAGTCGTCATAAGCATAATGTTATGGTTATAGGGAGTACTGAAGGATGTTTGAACTTTGAATACGGAAAGGGGGTAGGATTTTTTATACAACGTTCTTAAAGTATCTTTATGATTTACGAAGATTGCAGTCTATGCTATTTACAATGATATTTACACTTATACGATTCAGTGGGCCTCGCCTCCGGAAGCCTTCAATAGAGAGTTGTCACCGTTGAGCAACACCTCGTCGACGAATTTGGAGGCCTTCTCCTTGCCGTGCTGTAACAGCACAGCACCGATGATGGCTTCACTAGTTCTCGCATACACAGACCACTGTCCACTCTTTTGAGGGTCTCTTATAGTAATGTCTCTCTTCTTCCAGAAAATGCAGTCGCCGAGATCATGGTTGACGGCGAACTGAGCAAGTGTTTGGTTGGAGATCAAGCTCTTGGAGGCCTGGGTACCGATGTGGTTCAACCCCTGGGTGTTCATCGTGAAGATAGCAGACTTATATTTGAGGAAATGACCACCCAAAACCGCAAGTTTCTCATTGAATGGTTTTCTGCCGTGTGCAAAACTCTTATGTGTGAGTATCTGTAAAGAAATCTCGTCTGGAAGGGAATATTCAGTACCAAGCAATTTCTTCAATTGGGACAAAGACTCGTCGCTGACACCGTATGGCTTACCCTTTGGACTCACAAGATAGTCAGACTCTTCACGAATCAAACCGCGTACTCTGGATCCCTTGTGAAGATAGCCGACGGCGCGGTATTGTGGTCTGAGCAATGATACTCTGAGAGATGGTGCTATTATGGTTCGTATGGTGTTCATGATGTTGGAATGGTCCAGAAAGCCACTTGAAAGGGAGAATAAATCTGGTCAAATTTCAAGCCTTGATAGTTGTATGTAGAGATCTTGGCCAACAACTCAATGGAGCATCCAATCAAGTCAATCTTCACCTGTTTTCACACTGTTTCCTATTAAACTCCTTCGCTTTCAGAGTGGAAAAGTTTTGATTTTTTCCAGCGAGCGTTCTGACACCCCTTCCGGTTCGGGCAGAAAATTTGAGAAGTACCCGAAAATTTTCTGTGAAGCGATGAGCCTGAATCGAGCAATTATTTCAAGATAGTGAAAAGGGTAAAAGCCCAGGATAAGACTAAGTAAATGGACATCTTCCGAGTCCTGACCCGTGGGGCATCACTGAAGAAGTCTAAGGAAATTGTCACAGACTACGCACTACCCTCCGAGAAGAAGAGCAGGAACCAGAAGAAGAAGGATGTACAAATAGAGAAGGATGTTGACAGGGAGATTGATTTCTTCAAGACCAATAAGTTCAAACAGTTGGCAAAGTCACAGGATCTCATAGATGAGGAGGCTGAAGTGCTTGTTGAAGACCACGAAGAGTCAGATGTCCCTCCACCAAAGATTACCACTGAAGAAGAAGCGCAAAAGTTGAGAAAGTCGTATAGAGCCAAGGTTTCTGGTGATGACGTCCCATTGCCCATTGGATCCTTCGAAGATCTCATAAAGAGATTCAAATTGGACCCTAAGGTGCTCACAAACCTCATTGATGCCGGATTTACAGAGCCAACTCCTATCCAAGCAGAAGCTATCCCAATCACTCTGTTTGGTAGAGACCTTGTGGCATGTGCCCCAACTGGTTCCGGTAAGACACTCGCATTCTTGACGCCATTGGTACAGCAGTTGAAAACGAGTAGCAATAGGGGTCTTAAGGGGCTCATAATATCACCTACTAAGGAGTTGGCACAGCAGATCTTTGATGAGTGTAATAAATTGGTCAGGAGAACTGATATCAAAGTTGCATTACTCTCCAAGTCTCTCAGTTCTAAGCTGAAGAATAACATCGTGAAGAGGGATAAATTCGACTTGATCATTTCAACACCGTTGAGACTGATTGATCTCGTGAAAAATGAGGCATTGGATCTGAGTACAGTGGAACATTTGATCTTTGATGAAGCTGATAAGTTATTTGATAAGAACTTTGTGGAGCAAACTGATGATATTTTGTCCAAGTGCACGAATGTAAAATTGAGAAGATCCATGTTTTCTGCGACAATCCCATCCAGTGTAGAAGAGCTGGCTAATTCTATTATGATCCACCCAGTGAGGGTCATCATTGGTCACAAGGAGGCTGCTAATCAACAGATTGAGCAGAAGATAGTATTTTGTGGTAACGAGCAAGGTAAGCTAGTTGCTATAAGACAATTGATCCAGGAAGGTCAATTCAAACCACCAGTGTTGATCTTTTTGCAATCCATTACTCGTGCTAAGGCCCTTTTCCATGAATTGCTTTATGATAGATTGAACGTGGACGTGATCCACGCGGAGAGAACACAAATCCAGCGTCAAACGATCATTGACCGTTTTAAAAAAGGTGAAATCTGGGTGTTGATCTGTACAGATGTGCTTGCTAGAGGTATCGATTTCAAAGGTGTCAATTTGGTAATCAACTACGATGTTCCAAATAGTGCACAAGCATATGTGCATAGAATTGGTAGAACTGGTCGTGGTGGTCGTGAGGGTAAAGCTGTTACTTTCTACACTAAGGAAGACGCTGTTGCAGTGAAGCCAATCATCAATGTGATGAAGCAGAGTGGCGCAGATTACGATAAATGGATGGATAACATGACCAAGATAACCAAGAATGAGAAGAAGAAGATCAAGAATGGTGAAATCAAGAGAAAGGATATCAGCACTGTGCCAAAAGTGATTAAACAGAAGCGCAAACAGAAGAAGGAGATGATTGAGGCATCAAAGAGAAGAAAGCAGTTGGAACTACTTGAGAAGGACTTGGAACAAAGGGAGGTTGTTCTCTCGGAGTAATATACTACACAGACAAACAATAAATACAATTCTTTCTGTGATTTTGATCATAAGCATAAAACAACCCTTTTGTATGTACTGACATCTATTGAATATCGAAGTTTTCCCCTGACTAGATCTCAAATCTTAAAGGCTCAGTGGTGGGACTCGAAAGACGGGTAGCCGACGATTTTACGACGACCAATGGCCTCACCAAGGGCAAAGAGACCGGCGAATTGGATGATGTAGGCACCACCGTTTATCAAAGTGTTCTTGTCAACAGACTTGTTCAAGATGGCAATCAAATCTCTTGGTCTTTGGGCGTAGTACAAACCTTGGGTGTACAAAGTTTGGTACACGGATTGGATCTCGGAGATGGAAGGAGGAGAGAGCTTCTCTTTCAAGTACACTTGCTTGGCCAGTTCACCGGTAACCTTGGCCCAATAGACGGTCTTGGAGACGAGGCCAGACACTTGGTCAACCTTGTCGGAGATCGCATCCTTGGCTCTGGCAGCAGTGGATTGGTGGCGAACACTTTGGACAGACTTTCTGATGGCTTGACGGAACATTTTATGGTGGTGTTTCTCCCTCTCTCTTTCAAGTTCTCTTTCAAACTCTTCCTTCCTTCTCCTTTTGAAAGAAATTCTCACCAGAGAGAAAACACCGCGATAATTTCCTCTTTTGGATTTTAACTGGTGGACGGCTATTGGTGCTGAGATTTACGCAGAAAGTGACCTGTTAGATATAGTTTTAAGCGTAAAATTTGGAACTGAGAAAGTCTTGTTTAACTATCGAAGATACTATTGTTGTTATAATTTGGGAAAGATTTGGCGCAAAGAATTGAGTTCCAAGAAGAATTGAGACTGGTTTACAGCAAGAAGTCTATTGTTTTGATAGGCTTCCTGAGAATTAACGCGTCATGTTTGCTGTACACTCTGCAAGTTCCGGCTATGCCTATAAAGTTTGATAACGACACTTTCCAACAAACATCACCCTTTTTACAAATCAAACGATGTCCCATTGTTCTGAGAAGTTCAAGCACAAGCTGATAGTTCGTGGACAATCGCAAATTCTCCATCACCCGAAAATGAGCGAGAAGTATTCGTCACACGATGGCCCGCATCGTCTATCAAAGAGACTACACTTCTCCGTTATCGGTGCTCTTATCCTGTTGTTCTTGACACAATGGGTTCCCTTTACTCACTTATTCCAAACGGAAACCTTACCTGCTCCGTTTGGGAAGAAATTCAACGAGACCGAGATCAGCGAAGCTTATCAACAGGTACTTCTAGATTCCAACTTAGCTGGGCAATGGCTCAAGGTTTACACACAAGAACAGCATTTGGCTGGTAAGAATTTCGCCCTTGCTGAATTCACTGCTGATAGGCTCAAAGAATTTGGGTTTCAATCCAAAATTGAGGCTCATAATGTCTACATCAACTATCCAAATGACTATGCAGTCAAACTATTGAAGCCTTCAAACAATTCATTTGAAGTTATCTATGAACCAACTTTGGTAGAAGATGAGTTGAAAGAGGATCCAACTACACGAGGTGAAGGCCTTGTTCCTGCTTTTCATGGTTACTCTGCCAACGGTAATGTCACTGCTCCACTGGTATTTGCTAATTATGGTACTAAGGAGGACTTTGCCCTGTTGGAGAGTAAAGGCGTCATTGTGAAGGGAAATGTCGTCATCGTTCGTTATGGTAAGATATTCAGAGGGTTGAAAGTGAAGTTTGCACAGGAAGCAGGTGCTGTTGGTGTACTGATTTATTCTGACCCTGCTGATGACTATGTCCCTGAAGACGTCGATCCGTATCCTAAAGGTCCAGGGAGAAACCCTTCCAGTATCCAACGTGGCTCAGTGCAGTTTCTTTCATCTTTACCTGGCGACCCTAGTCGTTTCACTGATAAGTCCCCAGAGGCACTTAAGAATTTGACTACGATCCCAAAGATCCCATCACTCCCGATCTCATATAAAGAAGCTGAACCAATCTTGAAACAGCTGAACGGGTTTGGTCTTGACCTAGGATTCCATGGTGGGTTAAAGAAATTCAACTATACAACTGGCCCATCTATTGCAGAAGTGAATGTGTACAACGATGTGACTTACAACTTTACCGATATCCATAACGTTTATGGATTACTAGAAGGTGAGGAACGTGAGAAAGTAATCATCATTGGGAATCATAGAGATGCATGGATAAAAGGTGGCGCCGCAGATCCAAACTCAGGGTCTGCAGTGATGTTGGAGATCGCTAGAGCTCTTGGTGAGTTGTTGAAGCAAGGCTGGAAACCTAGATATTCTATCATGTTGGCATCATGGGATGGTGAAGAGTACGGATTACTTGGGTCAACTGCATTTGCCGAAAAGTATGCTGAAGAATTGGGGAGACAGGTAATTGGATATTTGAACGTCGATGTTGCTGTGTCTGGTTCTCATTTGAAACTGGCGGCTTCTCCGATTTTGGACGATTTCCTCCTAGATGAGGCTTCCAAAGTCAAGTATCCAAAGACTAACCTGACATTATTGGATCATTTCTTGAGAGACGAAGCACAAGTTCATATTTTGGGTTCTGGCTCAGATTACACCGCGTTCTATGAGCATTTGGGTATTGTGTCTGCAGATTTGGGATTCGTCAATGGCAAAAATGACCCCGTGTACCATTATCACTCGAACTATGACTCATATCATTGGATGTCGACTTTCGGCGATCCAGATTTCGAATTGCATAACACCATGGCACAATATATTGGTCTTTTGGCTATCCACCTCTCTGAAGCAAAGTTGAACAGGGCGTACTCGGCTGGTGCATATGCACATGCCCTGAAGGGATACTTTGACGATTTGGTTGATGAGATTCCAGAAGAGTGGTTGAATAGAACGATACAATTGGATGAGATTGACCATTTCAAGCCTTGTGGAGGGAGGTTTAGAGCCCTGAAGCATGAGAATTACACTTTGGGCAAGCTGATAAAGTCTACCGGATATAGACTGCATGGGCTTAAGAAGGTTGCCACAAAGCACGATAATATGATGTCTGCCCTACAAGTTGAATGGGATGAAGATGTCTCCAAATCTAAGAATCCGTTCAAGAAGTTCTTCTTTAACCGGAGAGTGAAGATGGTAAATGAACAGATCAAGGACTTGGAGAAGCAGTTCTTGTACGAACCTGGGCTCAATGGCAGAGATTGGTTCAAGCATATTGTATTCGCCTCAGGGAGATATACCGGATATGCAGGACAATCCCTTCCTGGTCTCACCGAAGCCTTGGAGGATGGCGATTTCGTGGGCACGGCTCGCTGGATTAGTATCATTAGAATGAGCGTCAAGAAGGCCTTGGTGTCTCTAGTTAAATGAATACCCTGTGGTATTAATAAATGTGAGGTGCTTATGTCTATGATGGATATAGCGTCTATTTATCCTTTTCCGATTCATCAACGATAGCAATGCTGTTATGATCGCACCATTCTTTGAACAGATCAGGGCTTATCGTAATGTCATTATCTTTCATAACCTGTCGTAATTCTGTACTCTTCACCGGATGAAACGAATATATCTCTTCCCATAGAGCTGGTGATTTCTTTATGGATTCATTTATAGCATTGAACACATCTTTCCTTATGATCTTTTGCGAATGGTTGATATTCTGACTTTGCGATAGTTGTACCATGGAGTCCTGAGATAGGAATTTGGAAACCTGTCGTATTGATTGAATCATGCCATATCGACTCTTAGAAGGCTTCAGACCATAATGTATAATTCTTTGTCTGAGTTGATCCATAGTAAAATGTACTAATTCGTCATCTTGGTCGTCATCTTGAAATCCATCTTTTAAAGGGCTCGACTTCTTAGGACTCGACTTCTGAGGACTCGACCTCTGAGAGCTCTTTAACGAGCACACAGATTTAGTTGGAGATATAGATGAAAACCTTGAATTCCAAGGTATCTGGAAGTCTTTGGAAGGACTGGCTAACGGGGATGAACCGGGTGAACCATACCGAGATGAGGGGACTTGTAACACACTCTTAGGTTTCTTCACAGTCCTTGTGATCTCAATAATGCTGATATCTTCATCATCTGAGGAATCCGGAATCTCATTAATATCTCTCTTTTGTGGTATAACCTTTGCCGAACACTCCCTAAAAGGAGAAGAGCTTGTCTCTGGTTGTAACTGACCGTTGAAGGGTATCGTTGTGGTATGCTTTATCACTTTTGGGGAAGGCGATGCCGGCTGGAGAGCGGTCAAGTATATAGAAGATGATCGGTCGGAGTCTGGGGTTTCAGTGCATTTACTGAGCAGTGTAAGGTTCGGTATTGAGAAGGATTGTTGCGTAATCAGGAGATTGCGTTTCTTTGGGGTAGTGCTCGTGGAGTCGATTTTGATGGGAGATTCCATCCTGAATGAAGTTAATTGGGCACTTGGACCCATAGAGTGCGGTAACAGTGGAGATACGTGAGCGTCCTGCGTTATCACTGGCGATGAAGAAACGACTGGTGGGTATCCCGCAGAAGTTAATGGTGGCGTTTGTGCTGATCTGATATCGTAGAACTGCGTACTATCATCAGAATGGATCTTCTGGGATGCTAGAAACTCCTTTTGAGTCAGCTCTAGTATCGACGAGTTGTTATTGGACGGATGGCCTGAGCTGAGAGAGATCACCTGCTCGTGGTGAGCGCTGGTACCAATGGGTAATGGGTTTATCTCCTCCAATGGATGGCCATCCGTGGAGATTTCAATTACGGAGCCCTGTGGTGACGAATCTGGCACTTGACTAACAAACGTTTGGGGCATTAAAATCTCTGTGTGATCACCAGCGGCACTTTATTGGTTGTTGTGGCTCTCGTTCTCATAGTTAAAGTTCGCCAAAGTACAGTGAAGTACGCGAAAATAGTAATGATAATAATAATCAAAAAAAAAAAAAAATTCTGACAAAGCGATCACATAATCACATTGCCGTTTGGGTTTGCGTGAGGATGGTTACGTAATAATTTTTTGGATCAGGTTAGTCGACAGCACTTTGCGGTTCGCCCAACGCTTTTTGCGCAGCGATTCCCGTAGCCGGTGAAGGGGGAGGATGGGGGGGGGGTGGGACACAGTCGCGCCAACGGTGGCTGACTCAGGACAATGCGAGTGACCGATAGACTTTAAGCAATGCAACCTACACAGGCTCTCGTTGCTATGTGTACTGACTACAACCACCGCTCCGTAGAAGTCAGTGTGCCGGTGCGTGGTGCGCGGTATATCGCTATTGGCAACCAGCTATATAATTGACATACACACTACTCTAACCCACTGGAGTCCGAATGACCACCGCGCGGCTGACAACTTCTTCCTTGTCAACAGCCTTTTCTTTATCTGAAGTTGTGAGTGTGTAAGGCTGTCGAGCTGCTGCTGTGCCAAGTATGGGGAAGTTTTATCCAACGCTCGCCCAGCTGTAACGATACAACCTGCCCTGCCCCACTAACCCCACGATGAGGGACCGGTGCCGATAATCGACTTATGTCCACTTATAGTGTATGTATTATTTTTCTTTTTTGGCTTGGTACTTGGAACCAAGAGATGTACGTGGCCTAGGCCTTTACACTCAAAGACTTACCCCCCCCCATAGAAAACTTTTTTCCCACCTATTAACTTTAAGTGCCATGCTGTCAAAGCTAATACAAGTCTGATGAAAAAAAAACACACAGACTAACCTGAGCCAATAGAGCCAGCAGAGTATCCAACTAACCCCACTCATAGTACGGCTGATGAGTTATGGCCCCTCTCTTCCCCTTGATCTTTTTGTTTCAGCCCTTCGTTGAATATGCCCCAATGCCGATCTGCAATGCCGATATGTCGCCCGTCTCGATGCATCGCATACATATATAAGAGGGAGTCCCGCTGTTTGTAGGGTCCTGGTACGCGGGAGTGATCCTTAAATAAGTATTTAGTACTTAACCCTTATCTCACGGAAATTAGAGAAATATGACACAATACTCAGATCACGACCTCGAGGCACAGATCTCTCACCTCTCAGACGACTCAAACCATTTTGACGAGTCCCGCCACCAAAAGAATAATCCAGTTCCTGTGACGGAGAATAACGGTCTCGTATACTCTATAACAACTTCGGGAACAGGTAATGAATATATCCATATAGACGACAAGAAGTTCCTCAAGTCAGATTTGGTCAGAGCGTTCGGTGGTACGCTTAACCCTGGTTATTCTGAGCGCCCTCCACATGCCTTTGCTAATCCTGCTCCGTTGGGTCTCAGTGCGTTTGCGTTAACGACCTTTGTGCTCTCTCTGATCAACTGTGGAGCCATGGGTGTTCATACGCCTAATGTCGTCGTTGGGCTTGCACTGTTCTACGGTGGGTTTATCCAACTGCTTGCTGGTATGTGGGAGGTGGTTATGTGTAATCCGTTCGGTGCAACCGCCTTAGGCTCTTTCGGTGGCTTTTGGATGAGTTTTGGTGCCATCTATGTCGACTTCTTTGGTATATTGGGAGCATATGACGACCCGGTCGAGCTCGATAATGCCGTGGGGTTCTATCTCTTGGGCTGGACAATTTTTACCTTTGGTATGATGCTCTTGACTATGAAGTCCACAGTGGCATTTTTTGGTACGTTTGCATCGTTGGATCTCACTTTCTTGCTGTTGGCGGTTGGAAAACTTGCGCCAAGTACTGGTTGTACAAAAGCGGCCGGTGTTGTCGGTATAATCTGTGCTTTCTGCGCTTGGTACTGTGCTTACGCTGGTCTTTCAAACCACGAGAACTCTTATATCATTGCAAGAGCCATTCCTTTACCAGATGACGTCTTCAACAGAAAGAAGAGAAGCTGATATATGATACATGATACATGATAGATATAAAATGAATGGTTTATGAAGATTTTTTTTTGTACATACATCTACAGTTTAGGGTAAGGGCATCAAAATATCATTAGAAGTGAGAAATAATAGAGCAAATCACAAGAAATAATCCGTTGCTGGTTTCTTTGACGGCACAGCTTTAGCATCTTGTAGTACCGCTTCGAAGATCTTGTAATCCCTATTCAAGGTATCATCAATCTCCAAAACAGCAGCAACATTACCACACCGATAGCAATAATTCGGCGCACTCCACACTGTGACAAGTCCACCATCAAACAATTCTTTATATCCCTCCATCACTAACTGATGGGCCCTCGCAATTAGGCTAACGTTGTTCTTATGGAGGAATTTCTCAACTTCATTCTGCCCAAACAGAAACCCTGCACCCCGAGGACTTATCCCCCATCCAGGGACATCATCCGGGTCTGACCACAGTAAATCACACATTGCACCTTCGTGTGGTACTTCCTGTTTCCTATCGATCAATTTGATCTGTGATATATCCTCGATATCAGGGGACAAGCCACCATGTACGCAAAAAACACCACCCGGACCTCCAACAAGGGCACCAAGTGCCAAATAGTCAAACACTTCGCAGCAGTAGCGCCATACGTTGGCGCTCCCGTACTTCCTGAGACATTCATCGTAGAACCCGTACACCGTCGTGATCTGTCTCGATTCATGATTGCCTCTGATCAAAGTGACACGGTCAGGGTATCGAACTTTTAGACATAACAACAGCAAGAAGCTTTCAAGCGAATAGAACCCACGATCGACGAAATCACCAAGGAACAAGTATCGTGTTTCAGGACACTCACCTGCGTTTTTGAAAAGGGTCAATAGGTCGTGTAGTTGGCCATGGATATCACCACAGATGGTGACCGGGGTGTCCACTATGGTAACGTTTGGCTCAGAGACGAGAAGCTCCTGTGCTTGCAGACAGATCTGATACACGTCTGGCTCTGGGATCTGTTTGCACTGTTTGAGGAGGTCGATGGCGTAGTCCAGGTCGATCATCACTGGTGATCTCTGTTGATGACTGTTGATGACTGTTGATGATAGGATGACAAGAACGCTGATGCTGATGCTGTTGTTTTGTTGGTTGTTGTTTGTCGTTGACGTCTACTAGCGCGGGCGCGCTCATCACGCTCTCTCACCATCCACGAGCATGAGAGAAAGAAGAAGCGAACCCTAAAAAAGGCTTTAAAGGGAATGTAGTGGTGGTCGTAGTGAACCTTGAAGAACACCACGATACCCTGAACGGTACTATTAATTACCTACAGAGCGATGATGAAAAATCTACGTACAGTGAGAGCGACATTTGACCATCGCTCTCTCTATTTCTCTCTATTGCGACAGGTCAGCACTGGACACTAAAGAGGTCCCCTGGAGCAAGGCCACCGTCAATGGGTTCATGTAACACCCGAGGACTTCACTCCTGCTGAGACCTTCTGGATCGTAAGGATCGTTCCCTGGCTTCATCCGTGTAACTTGACAGAACATAAGTGGTATCTCACTGCGATCCATCTGTTCATGCCCTTGTGCCGTGAGTGTGCTAGGTGAACACATCACACCCAGTGTGGTGTACCTATTCATGGGCCTTACGTTGAAGTTGAAGATTCCTGCTAGCTCTCTGATCTCTTTTGCCGTGATTTTGGAAGAGAAGCATTTGCACTGGATCAACAGGTCCATTATGGGCGACTTCCTCAACAGCGTCGGCTTCACTTTACGCCCTCGCACCCTGATGCTCCGTGGTGTGCTGGACTCTTGGAAATTCGAGATATCCCACTGACCACCGAGGTCTTTACCGTTATCATACGATCCTCCGTAGTGTGTCAGTTTAGACATCTGGAAGTGGTGTTCGAGCTGCTCTTTCACTGTGAACTCGTAGAGAGTGCCGTTAAACACCGTTGACCCAGCATTTGTCTCATTGAACTGGGCGTATTTTAAATATGTTTTGATATCGTGGAACTTTGTGATGGAGAAGAACCTTCTGGGGAGCATTATGGCCATTTCTTTCAGACCTGCTTTGATACCCCTTTTTGGTATTTCACCTGTTGAGGTCCCACCAGAAGCTGACGCGGTTCAAATTTCGTGTATACCTCTCCAACAGTGAGCGAAACGTAAACAGGCAAACAAAGAAAGCGATAGGTTTAGAGGCTGAGGGAGATGTCCCAGATCCACAGGACGCAGTCCCAGTCCCTTTTAGAGCTTCAGTCACAGCTCGCACAGCGGCCTCTCCAAGCCATCTCAACCTCCATCAACAGCCTCGACACGATGCTGAATGGTGGTATCATACCTGGGCAAATCTATGAAGTGTACGGTCTCAACAACTCAGGGAAGCAACAACTTGCGGAGGAGCTCTGCCGAAGTACAAGGAATATACACAGAAAGGTGCTATGGGTGTCGATGATGCAGGCCAGACCGCCGTTGAAGTGTGACCTTGATGTGCAACATATACGGTTGACGAGTCTCGGAGAGTTATACCTCTTCATCCAATCCCTCAAGACTTCGTATGGACTCATTGTCATTGAGGATTTTGCATTGGCTATGAACAGAGCCATGGGCTATTTGGATGAGATAATAACAGCACCCAAGTTATCCATAGATTCTCGGAGAAACAAGACCATATTGGATTTCGTCAAGTTGTTGAGCATACAATGCAGGAAGTTTGCATCTGCTTGTGTGATGTTCAACCCTGTGGATACTCTAAATATGTCTTTTGTTCAGGTCGAGGGAGGTATAGAACATCGGTCATCACAATCTGTAGGATCAGAAAGGCCAAAAAAATTCTACCAACAGATCTTGGTGTCAGCGTTAGGCAACCATCAGTCGTGGAGTCCGCTGCTCAGGGCCAGGATCATGCTATATAAAGATTGGTCCAAAGGCGGGAGTACTGCCTCATTTGTACATATACGGCATAATCAAGCCATGAAGAGGATGCTGCAATCACAGAGTGTGGAGCCTAGGATTGTGAGCTTCTATGTAAAGCAGGATGGGTTGAGCGAAGCCGTCGAGACGCTCGAAAGACCGGAGTTCACCATTGACGCGAAGGACTTGGAATCTGAGAAGGACGAGGAAGCAGAGGAGGAACATACGGTATTTCCCTCATCACCATGTGAGAATGACATTCTGAAAGATATTCATAATGCAAGGGAGATGTTACCCTCACAGGTCGATAATGATGGATTGGTACAACAAGAACTGAAGTCTTTACTGGGTGATGATCAGCAGGATGAGCTGAACAGTGATGATGCAACGGCTGTAAATACAGTGGAACAGGATGCTGCTGTTATGGAGAAGACATCGGAAACGCAAGACCCTGATCACGCCGGCTGCGAAGATACCGTTTATGAAGAAACCACTCTAGGGCAAGGTGAGCCTACACCTCAGGATACACAAGAGCACACAATACCTGAATTTGCTACGGATAGTGAGAATAAGACCAGACCACTCCGCATATATGAAGACATCGAGAACCTAAGGTCTGAATCGATGGTGGAGGATACTTCAATGGAAGTACAGGAGATAGATGATGAATTGGAGGAATTATTTCCTACGCAACCGGAAGCCATCAGTCTTTTGAGATTGTCGCAGTTACAGGAGAATATCAAGAGAAAGACTATTATGGGTTCTTCCAGACAGGCCAAGCAACCAAGAATCGCAATTATGGATCTGATGAACTTCCAGGATGGCATAGAGGAGTCACATGAGGAGAACATTCCTGCAACGCTGCCATTTTTCTAATGCATGCACTTTATGAGCTTCCACGTAGCTAACTTACTAGACCGGGAACATTGCCCGATCAAGGGATATTTCCACATTTTTTTTTTGGGACTCTCGCGGGCTGTCAGCGCCTGATGTCAAAATGGTCACCTCCATGAACTTTTGACACCCAAACGGTAACTGTCATCGTGATATACAACACAGGCGAAAAGTGCACTGAAGGAGTTCAGATCTATCAGCAGGACGCTCATTTATTAATCACTACAAATAATTGCTAGAAGCAGTTAAAAGTAAGGGCACTTTTTTTCCAGGGATTTAGAGAGTGGTTTTTCAGAGTTGATACCCTTATCAAGCACAGAGAGCAACCGTCACGAACAATCTCATAA
The DNA here is from genome assembly GCA_003706445.3 of Williopsis mrakii. Taxonomy (NCBI): domain Eukaryota; kingdom Fungi; phylum Ascomycota; class Saccharomycetes; order Phaffomycetales; family Wickerhamomycetaceae; genus Williopsis; species Williopsis mrakii. Next base: position 472,255 of record PPLH03000005.1, read on the forward strand.
AAAGCGCTGACATTTATTGTTGGTATATTAGAACGCTGATTGAAAGACTGATACGCGACGAATGGTGTATATGGGGATACAGGATTTCGTAAAACCGTCCGATTTCAAGGACAAGAAGCTCAGTGGACGTATCTTGAATGCCTTCACCAACATACCCTTCCAGATTTACAAAGATAGTGCCGAAAGCGAATGGGTAAGTTTCTATATCATTTCAGTGGTCCCAGAATACTAACAGTACCAACAGCAACTGGAAAACCTTCCTGGAAATTCTGCGCTCCTGTCTGCTTTTGAGCACCTTGATACCGAGTCAGAGTGGGAGAACCACTTGATTGCGTGGACTGGTGAGTTGAAGATCAAGAATAAGAATGTCAGCCTCACAGACGAGGCGTACTACTTAGACTCAGAGGATAAGGAGAGCATTGAAGAAATGATACAGAAGGATCACAAAAGTGCTCATATCCATCCGATTTGGCTTTTGAGGAGGGATCAGCAGAGATGGAGAAGATACGCTGAGAATATCATATGGCCTGCGTTCCACTACATCTTGGGTACTGCCTCAGATGGACGTGACGAGTCTCAATGGTGGTATGACTATGTTAAATTCAATGAGGCATATGCCTCAAAGATCATCCAGCAGTACAAAGATGGTGATATTATTTGGATCCATGACTATTACCTCATGTTGCTCCCACAGTTGATTAGAATGCAGCTGCCAAATGCCATTGTAGGGTTCTTCATGCACTGTCCATTCCCTTCGAGTGAGTACTTTAGAGCGCTGCCAAAGAGACAGCAGTTACTCGATGGTTTATTGGGTGCAAACAAGATCACCTTCCAGAACTACTCGTTCGCAAGACATTTCCTCAGTTCTTGCAAGAGAATCCTAGGTGCTGAGACAACGCCAAACTCTGTGGCAATGTATGGTGAAACTATCCAAGTTGATGCTCTGCCAATTGGTATCGATGTTGAAAGAATAGAAAAGGCGTGTTTTAACGATTTGATCGATGCAAAGGTTAAGACTATCAAAGACATGCACCAGGGAAAGAAGATCATTGTCGGAAGAGACCGTTTGGATACTGTGAGAGGTGTCGTTCAGAAATTACAGGCATTTGAAACATTTCTCGAGATGTACCCTGAATGGAGAGAAAAAGTTACATTGATCCAAGTTTCTTCACCAACTTATCTACATTCTACCAAAGTTGAAACCCAAGTTGCAGAACTGATCTCCAATATTAATGGTAAATACGGCTCTCTCAACTCCTGTCCTATTGAGCATTACCAAATGAGAATCCCTATGGAGGAGTACTTTGCTCTTTTGAGAGTTGCAGATTTGGGCATCATCACTTCAGTGAGAGATGGTATGAACACTACTGCATTGGAATACGTTGTTGCACAGAAATTCAACCATTCTCCATTGATCTTGTCAGAGTTCAGTGGCTCTACCAGCGTTCTGAAGGACGCCATGATTGTTAACCCATGGGACTCAGTGGCTGTGGCTAAGGCTATCCATGATGGATTGACATCTGATGATGAGAAGAAGGAGCATTGGGAATCCAAAATGATTAAATCTGTGAGCCCAATCCAGAAATGGACTTCAACATTCTTGAACGATTTGATAAATGGCCTTGAAGATGGTACGAATCGTAAACTGACATCTTCATTGAACCGCCCACTTCTCTTGGATCATTATAAACATGCACGGAGAAGGTTATTCCTCTTTGATTATGACGGTACATTGACACCGATTGTCAATGATCCAGCTGCGGCTATCCCATCTGCAAGGCTCACAGACATTCTGAAGAAATTGTCAGAGGACCCACTTAACCAGATCTGGATCATTAGTGGTCGTGACCAAGCCTTCTTGGAGAAATGGCTGGGCCCGAACAACAAATTGGGTCTGTCTGCAGAACATGGTTGTTTCATGAAGGACATCGGAGCAGAATGGGTCAACCTTGCTGCTAAATTTGACATGTCCTGGCAAGAAAAAGTTGAGGAGATTTTTATGAGGTATACGGACAAGACACCGGGTTCCAATATTGAGAAGAAGAAAGTTGCATTGACATGGCATTATAGACGTGCTGATCCCGAATTGGGTGAGTTCCACTCAGCACAGTTGATGGATGAGTTGAAGAATACCATCGCGAAGCAATACGATGTTGAAGTCATGAGCGGTAAGGCCAATGTTGAAGTTCGCCCAAGATTTTTAAACAAGGGGGAGATTGTTAAACGTCTTGTCTTGACGCGCCATGGTGCACCACAGGGTAATGTTAGAATTGAAGAGCTAAAGCATAAACATGAAGAATTGCCAGATTTCATTGTTTGTTTGGGTGATGATGCTACAGATGAAGACATGTTTAAGAAATTATTGGAGATTGAAGCTGATTGGGAAGAAGATATTCATGCTCACAAAAATCCGGTTTTCGACAATTTTGGTATCTATCCTATTAAAGTTGGGCCAGCATCAAAGGCAACTTTAGCTACTGCTCATTTGAATGATCCTGCACAGGTGCTGGATACGTTGGGTCTTTTGGTTGGTACTGTTTCACTTTTCGAGACTGCTGGTACTATTGAGCTGGATGATAGAGGACATGTCAAGAATAGTGAATCGAGTCAAAGATCTGAAGCTGCGATTGCAGCTATTAAACTGAAGAAAACAAACTCTATAATGTCTCAGAAATCATCATCAGGATAGACAGAGAGGTTACAGGAGAAGGTACAAGTTTGGTTTATGATATTATCGTAGGGTTTATTATGTAGCTTGTTCAGTTTCAAACATGACGCCATAGATGGTTTCCAAATTTGGAATCATTTTCTTTAGTTTATCATTCTGTATATCAACCTGTTCCATATTTCTAGCCTGTGCTGCATTATTAGCATTGAGGACACCGGTTATGTATCTGATCAATGGGTAGAATCCAAATTTAGCCAAGTTGAATGCGATCTGTGATGTTTTCTGTTTTTCGTCCGAGTTCTTGTTTTCCGTCGAAGATTTGACATAGAGTAGTAATGAAGTCAACAATGGTGTTCTCTTTAGGATATTAAATTGCTGGAGCAGTTGGGTTGCTGTTTCATTGATATATTGTGAGGATCTGTTTTCAAAATTGAATAACATTGTTAACAATTGCAGTGTGTTATGGATTAAGAATCTCTGTGGCAATGATGTATTTGGAGTTTCCATGATCTTTTGCAATCTTTGAGTCGAATCATCTCTCAGTTTGAACAATGCTGACGCTCTTCCAGAAAGCTCATTTCTTGAATAATGTTCTATGCAGCCTTGTACCATCATGTAGAGATTGAGTGTCGAGAAGAGGTAGAGTTCGTTTTGCTTATGATGTGGATTTGCCGTCTCCAACCTGATTAATATTTTCTCATAAGCTTGGATTGCAGCATCTGGCTGACCGTATGAATGGTATACCATTGCCATTAGGTATAGTTGTCGTATATCATTTTTTAATTCCAAGTTCTGAATTAATGATGGATGAATTGAAAGCAGTCTCGTCAGATCATCTGTTGGAGGTCCTTCAATACCAAATTTCTTCCCATCTGAATCCTTCTTCGTGGCCAATAGATAAGATGATAAAGACTTGAGCGCATCATAGAACTTCAGGTCTTCTGAGAAGGCATTGACACTTTCCAGATCGCACTTGTTATATTTTATTGCGTTCATAAAAGGGTTTGATATTCTTGATGTTTCAGCGTTGATGAGCCTGCTAGCCATTTCGAATGACTTTGTGGACGCTGAAGAGTCCTGTGTCGCATTAAGACCGGATAGACCTTGATATATATGGAATTGAATTAACGATAGAACATGAGACTGAAGTCTCACATTCAGGTGAATTAGACGACCATTGAAAGTGAAAGGCAGCAAGACGATCGAATTTACGTTGGCCAGCTGATCAATCGCAAGAGCGAGTTCCTTCTTCATTTGAGTCTCATCTCCACTAGGATAATGGAGCTGCAATATTGAAACCAGGGACAGTTTCATAGCTCGCAATAGTGGGAAAAGACTGATAATTCCATTCAGATCGCTCACCGGTTTCAGTCCATTTTGGATACAGAATGAAACTTCGGTTAGATATATAAATGATTTGGACTCCTGATGACAATGGTGAAATTCTGGACTGTGTAAGATCATTAGGAGTAGCTTATGAGCCTGCACTGGGTCATCAAGGGAATATGCTTGGAACTTCAAATATCTGAAGAGGAGAGTCTCAGCAACTGGTGAATTCGTTATATACCTCACCGCTTGCCTCGTCTCACCTCTTGCAATCATTAGCTGTACCATCATGAACTCAGCGTGGTATCTGTAATGGACAAAGTCCAGGTGATTTGAACAGAGCATCATGGCTTCACCCAAATAAGTTTCCGGAGGCTCATCAGTACTGTTTATATCCACCTCATCAACCAAGATTTGCGCCAGAAGGATGTTACACTTGATTCGAAGCCGCAGTGATGCTCTTTGCTTCCACTTGAGAATTTTCAGCAGACACACGATGCTAAGTTTCACTAGAGTGTAGTACTCTAAGAGGTGCTGTTTGGTTGCCACTTTTGGTCTGCTGCTCACCGCGTGAGCGTAGAATTGAAGTGACAGATCCCACAGTTGCTGTTCCTGCAATTGTACAGCATTCATTCTGTTTCCTTTCCGTCTCTCGGCACCCGTCCTGCGATATTCTGGTGTTTGCCCGTAGTTCACAGATTTTGAGGTTCGCAGTTTGTCGTAACTTCAAGACTTTCCTGGCGATCATACTGTAGGGTCTAAGAGTAGAAGAACTACACAGAGTAGGAATAAACACATAAATAAACACATATAAAAAATAGCGAGCCAGTCAGTTCACACCAATGGACTTCAGGTACTCTTCTCTATAATTATTGTTCTCTACTGGAAAGTTCAGAGGTGTCCATTTTGGCTCGTCTTTGAACAGTCTCACGGCTTTGATGAAGTTCTGGGTGTCCAGTGTGAATCTGTGGTAGATGCCTGCTGGCACAATAAGCAAGTCTTTGGGTTGTACACGCACTCTGATCCACTTTTGGTTCTTCTCATTCAGCAGGTCGAAGAAGCCGTCGCCTTCCTTGATATATCTGATCTCTTCATCTTCATGGATATGGGTAGTGAAGAACATGTCCAACTTGGTCTTCAGAGCCTCCGGGGAACCAAAGGAAGTAGGTGAAATAACAATTTCATCGCGGTTCTTATAGTCTCTTTCCCTGGCAAGCTGGTCAACTTTGTCCATCGAATCCAAGTGCTGGTAGAACACTCCGATTTCCTGGAGTTCCTCCGCAGAGACAGCGACACCGGAGTCGTGGTCCTCGCGGTAGTCAGTCTCGGCGTCGTCCATATAGTAGGCCTTCATCTTTGGCTCCTCTCACACTGACCTTCTTAGTGTTAATGACTGACTTTTGAACTTTGTCCCCCCGTGGTGAACTGTGGCTTCGGCTCAAGGGCTCACAACACACATCCATGATTTGTCCTCTTCTCCTTTATTAGTTTAGTGCTCTATGCCCCAAAACACACCCATTAAGATAAAGAGCATTGAGGATCGATCTATTTTAATACTTTGCTATATATAATATATATTGACTTTTGATTTGGATTCTGAATCATGTTCTGACTCCTGAGTTTAGTCGTCGCCAACTATAAAACAAGAATTTTGATTCCCCCAAGCACGGGCCCTTCTCAACCTGTTCTTCTCCTCCCTCCTTCAAGCCGTTGCTATGTTATAATAGCATCAAATTTCCGGAATTTCTTTCCAAGGACTTCCATTAGAATTTCAAATGTCATTCCTTGACCAATTAAAGCATGGCGATTTTGATATATCTCCAGTCGTCGAATACTTGACTACTGACGAATTGTGTCTTAGGGAAATTCAACCAGAACATTTAGAATATTTTGGACCTTAGACGATACCAGCCTCCCAACATATTAAGACTATAAATTGTTAACAGAACCACTTTGTGATAGTTCAAACTCCGCCAGAAATCCAAGAAGCACACGTCATACAGAAGAGTCGCCCTTTAATGAGAGATGTGGGATATATCATATGGTTCAAAGTTCCTCAGCGAAAACTCCTCTGAGGTCCCTGATTTAAGATAACATCATTGCCTTTCCTGAGGTATCAAATTCAGACTGAAAATGGGAGCCTAAGTTGGCAAGGTGTCGAAACGTTCAATTATGATCAGCTATTTTTCGATAGTGGAGTGCAACTTTTCACAAGAATTTAGAGTGCATGTTGATGCACAAGAGCTGTTAGTTTCGAACTGAAACACTTTTCTGCAGTCCGAATATGTGATATAGACACTGCCGATGAGCCAAAGCTTCATAGACTGTGAGGCCTCTAGAAAGCCAGTTAACGCACAAGGGCCCATGGCCCTATAAGTGAATAGAAATATCGACACTATTTGAATGCCTTGTGGCGTTCTGCACTGCATATGCAACATGTTGAGAGCTCTGAGAGCTCAGTCAGAAGGAATTACGTCATTCGATTTACAAAGGTTCCCGAATTTGAGAGTAATTTGATAAGTGTCGTTGTTATCAGTTGCCTGGTACCAATTTACGGTTCACGACACTGAGGTTTAGGGTGAGTTATGACAACCCAAGAGCCAACATCCGAAGATAATGGTTAATCCATTACTCAAACATATTCCATTGAAAGCCAACATAATACGATAAATCCCTCCTTAATTCCTTATCAATAGATCTCTATTCTTGACACATTCTGAAACGTAATATATCTGCGTGTGTGAACCGCTCCAACTTCATTTTGCTGGAATACTCTAAGGAGCCTTCTTGGAATAATCCATAGGGCAGAAGGCAACTAAAGATGCCGGAACCCAATGATCAGTCGCAGGATTCAGTCACTGCTGCTGAATACCTTTCTACTCAACTTGAGCTGGAACGCGAGGCCCGGGACTTGATGCCATATGACCCGAAAGTGTGTACATACACAATGGGCCCAACAAGACAGCAGATCTACGCATGTCTGACGTGTTTGGACAAATCAGGAATTCCGGCTGGTATTTGCTATTCATGTTCGATCCAATGCCACTCAGATCACAATCTGGTGGAGCTGTTTACCAAGAGAGGGTTCACTTGTGACTGTGGGACAAAAAGGATGAAGTGGCCATGTTTATTGAGACATGGTGTGAGTGATGATATTCCAGAATATGGGAATATTTATAATCAGAACTATGAAGGAAAGTTCTGCCACTGCGGTCGCGATTATAACCCAATGGAGGAGACTGGTAATATGCTCCAGTGTGTTCTTGGTGATGTATGCAATGAGGATTGGTACCATGACTACTGCATCATGGGATTACCTAAATTCGATCCTCCAGCGAGTGAAAAGGAAGGTGTGAACCTGTTGGAAGCATTAGATCAACCTGGATTAGATGCTGAGAGTACACATTTAGAGAAACAGGATAAAGATGAAGTTGATGTGGCAATTGATGGCTTCCCAAGGTTTGAAGATTTTGATTGTTATATCTGTTGGATGTGTATCTCGAAACACCGTGATTTCTTTGACAGGATTAAAGGAGATGAAAAGATAGTGGCTGATGTGGTACAGAGAATCAAGGCACCAAATATCAAGGAGCGTAATGAGAAGTTAAAAGAGCAGGGTGGTTTCCTTAACGGGTTAAAAAGACGGAAAGTGGACCAAGATTATTCCTTGTTCCTCAAAGAGGGTCATGAAGCCCACTTCAAGGAGTTATATGATATTACAGAGGATGCAACTATCAAGAAATTCCTCGATAATTTCTTCTTTTTGATGAAAGATATCCCGATCTATGAACCACCACAGGATGAAGACGATGATACTTCTTCCATCTACGATATGGGAGCCAGGGCTATTAACTCACTCCCAAGAGAACAAGCCATTGAAGGGGTTCAAGTGTTCGAAACGATCAAAAATAAACTGAAAGATTTCCTTAAGCCTTTTGCGCAAGACGGTAAAGTTGTCAATAAAGAGGACATCGAATCATTTTTTGAAGAACTAAAGAAGGACGATAAGTGATAATTTGTTTTATTTCGGTATTCTAGTTCTTGTCTCTCTATGACCCACCATGGGGTCTTGTAGTACAAATGTTATAATGAATATCTAATGCCATGGGGATACCAGTCCCCCCTTTCCATGATGCCTTATAGGATTTAACTGAGCGTCTTTGTCAAATATCTTGAGATGTATTCAAAACTGACCAGTGTAACTGCACTCGCCGGCACGGTTCTGGTCAAGTTAGTAGCAAATCCTGAATAGAATCCAATGAAGCCTTCTTTTTGATATATTCCTATGATAGTCTTCAACAATGAATTAGTGTGAGCGTCCTTATGTATGGATCTTATCTGCATCCGCGTTCTTAAAATTTCATGAGGATACGTTAAAGTGGATGCACACATCTTAGAAAGAGCACTAGCAGCGATAAGTCTCACTAGCCTTGAAGATTTCTCCAAGTTGTTATCGTTACAGTGCAGCACTTTTTTCAGCTTCTCATAGACGGGGAAATGGATAGCGACATGAAACAATCCAAAGAAGGACGGCACAAGCCCGGATGCAAATACTTTTAGTCCTTCGGTTTGATACATCTTCCTGAATGCATCAAAAGTTCCCTTATAGTAAGTGTCGTTCTTATAGATTGATTTCCCATCTCCCGTCTGCAACATCAATCTAGTCTTCACAACCCATATTGGATTTGTTAGCACTGTAGAGACACCACCCGCCGTGAATGCTGACATCGAGTGTGTCACAAAGTCAGACTCGACTTTGCCATACTTATCGAGCACTCGTGGATACCACTTCTTCGCCTTCTCATATACCGTGAAGTAGATCATCCATGTGGGGAAATAGCCCATTACTATAGGAACGATACCTCTGTATAGGCCCACGACGCCCTCCTCGGTGACGATGGTCCTCAGAGTTCCCACAATCCCTGAATACTTATTCACAACACCAGAATTTGCCCCCTGGGCCTGTAATCTTGTCTTCGCCACATCCAATGGACATACAGAGACACCAGCTAAAAACCCAGCTAGCGCACCGCTCAGCGCTACGATTTGAGTATCGGAAACTCGTGGCTGGAGTAAGGGCTGTGCTACCACATCGATGGGTTGTCGCTGTGTCATCTGGTCTTTTTCCTGTCCAATTGGGCTGGTCATTTAGCCTTCTCTCCTTTCCAAAAGGTTTTGAAGTTCCTCTGGATGATCAAAAAACCGTCAAAACTCCGAAAAGTGGGCAGCCCGGGTAACCCCAACGGCTCTTTCTTGGTGATAGTGATGCCTTATAGTACGAAATTGGACGATATAAGCCGATTTATGTGGCTATAGGATGGCTAGATCCACATTGCTCGGGTTTGATCTCCATTTTATCTTATAATTGAACAATAAATGGAGATCCACTGTCACCATTGCTTAATCACCGACAGTCGGACTACGGAAAAGGATTGCAACACATAAAACAAACAGACGAGACACCAGGGCGGTAGTAGGGAAGAGTGTTAGTACGATAACAGGGCAGAAAATTGAAGCTCCAACGCGTACAGAACAGAAGAGAGAAAAAGAGAACTTAAATAAACCACAAAGAGAAAACCACCGACACATTGGTAAAGCGAATTAAAAACACACACACAAGAATTGAAAGGATAATCAACTTCGAATAAAACAACATCAAATAGAAAAAAACAACATCAGAGGAATATATATGTACTAACGTGAAAACAGAGGAGGAGGGTCATAAGGAGCTTGAGATACCAAGGTGGAAAGTGGATATGCCAAGCGGATCAAGCAAACTGTCCATAGCAGAGACGTAATACTCGCATCAATGTGGCTGTTGATAAGCTGGATAATTACCAACATATGAACCATTGTCATCGTAGTACCATTTGGGAATAGACTGAACAGGGGCCTGCCCTGAAGCAGGGATTGCGTGTGATGCTCCTTGGAAATGGTCACCTTGGCGAGGCAATGCAGCTTGTGAATGCGAGGAAGATAGAGGTTGAGCAATGTTATAATTGGAGGTTGTCGGTGGCACAAACTCACGCTTTGAAGGGGAATTAGGAGAAGATGGCAACTGCTGCTGCTGCTGCTGCTGCTGTTGTTGTTGTGGCTGTTGTTGCATTGGAGCGGGATAGCCAACGTACTGCTGGGTATCTGACAAGCGTTGGCCATAGACTGGCAAGTTCAAGTCGTTAACATATTCACCAGAGGATGAACCACCGGACTGGGTATGACTGTGTGAGACCGGTGGAGGTAGAGAAAAAGACATTCCGTGAGGGACATATGGTTGGGAGTATGCGCCAAAAGGAATTTGGAACCCTGGTTGGTGTGACATATGCTGTTGTGAAACATGCTGTGTCATTGGTTGTTGAAGTGGCTGTTGTAATGGAGCAGATTGTTGATACTGCATGTGTAGTTGGGGGTTAAAGCCCAAGTCCGCAGCGTTTGGGTTCGACTGGTCCATCAGATAATAAGCGCCATCGTCAATTGGCACTTTGCCTCCCAGAGAGGACTCCTTTATAGCAGCCCATATTTCAGGTGACAGTGGCAAGTCTTTCAAATCTGGTGCTTCACTAGGACGCGTCAGTTTACCTGAAAGCACATCATCAGCACAGTAGTATGATACCAGATGGATTGTCTCAATTACCGGCTGGTGTGTATCTGGGTCCCATCTATTGACCGTGAGAGACATAGTCTTCTTGATCAATCCTGAATCCTTAAAGGCATAAGAGGCAATCAGTGAGCCAACAAGCTGCCTATTTGTCTGTTTCGACGACTCGCCACTGGTTACATTTGGTAAATTCGCAGGGTCAAGCTCTGTACTCTTTCTCTTCTTTCTGGCCTTCTCCGTAGTACGGCTTCCGCGGTCCTTAGAGTTATTCAGAGCCTGTCTGTCAAGCTCTCTGTACACCAGAAACCTCCCTAGGATCCTAGAGGGGGACCATGCAACACCGTCAGTCCATCTCTTGATCCCTGATCTCTCTTCAATAAAGACAAACACATTTCCAGAGTTAATCAACTGCGCGCGCTCACCGTCATGTGGACGCCGCGGGACAGTATTCAAATGCGACGACAGGACTGCCTGTATCACCAATAGGGCGTCCTTAGTGGACCCTATGTATCCAACATAGGTTGGCATCATCTTGAGTGTTGATGGCATTCTGTTTGTCCCAAAGCGGTCGAGTATAACGTTAGAAGTATAAGTGGGAAGATAAAGATCAAAGTTTGCTCTCTATATTCGTTTGCTCTTACTAGGTGTGCAAGAATCAACTGCCCCAATTTCCTCAACAACAGATAGGGTCAACCAAAGAATAAAGGGTGTTGCTTTTAGTAGAATCTCAGCGTGTTGTATTATGCAGCTTTCTCCCTTTTGATGAAAGAGCTCAAAATCCTGCCACTGGTTTAAGCGACCTTCGTCTTGGAGATGTTTCCTTTTGGTACTTACTTAACATTCAGACTTTTAAATTTTGGGGGCACAGTGAACTTTTTTATAAGCAGGACCGCGCAAACAAGACGAAGCGAGAATCTTTGACAGGTGCCGACCGCAAAGTGGGACTAGGTCTCACATTAACTACATGAAAATTTTCAGGACAATACGAGGTTTGGATGTGGACTGCGAAAGGGGGATCCCAGGTAATATTAGACATGCAAGTTCTATATCACGATGGCTTTTTTTTTCATTATGAGAGGTATTGGTTATACTGGGACAGGACAAATTCTTGTCTGGATGATTGATTAATTAATTGCATTCTACCAAAAAGATTCATCAAGAGATCCAGACCCCAGCCTTCGCTATGTAAGTTAATACCAGAAATTAGCGTTGCTCGCCTGCGGATTTATGATTATTGCATCACGCATTATATCTGGCTACCAGTGATTGTAGCCATCAGTCGTGAACGCGGCACTTATCAGGCCACAGACGTCTAAGCAAACACCAGAGAGTACTAGATGTGTATTTCTTACTTCATCACTGCATACAGGCGATCGTGTGGCTAACGTACAGAGGGACTCCGATTTGTTTGCGGCATGCGCCTCGCGGCACCTTTCGCTTTTCTCGGGCGTTTAAAATGTCAATGGACACATGTCATCAATATAGAAAAAATAAAATAACTACCAAAGACTCAGACTCATGGAGTAATAGTACGCCTATCCTTCTGAATTCATAAACAAATACCTCCTTCACCTTTTAGTTTTACAAGCTGGAGTGAGCTCCATTATTAACACGTGTTAGCATATTGTAGTGCATGATATCTTCATGATTTTTGATCGATCGGCTATGGCCTAGAACAAAGGCGTACAATCATGGCAGGCGTTTTGTGGAGAAGCAATAATGTACATATATGTAAGACCTCCTCCATATTTATACGAACTTGGAGAGGGTTATATTATTGATGACTGGTGGAGTGGGGGTCGACATCTACCGATAATGAAATGCTCTCATTTTATGACACATCGGATTATGGAGGGAGTTGTATAGAGAGAAAGTTGGATCCGGTGTTCAGCATTCTTCCACCAGAGCGCGTCACTAGTGCTAATTTAGTGTCGATCAGAAGCTTCTTGATTGAGAAACCACATCAATAAACTTTAAATGCTCAATCCAGATATGCAACTTGTCCTTACCCCATGATCCAGAACCTTATAGTCTTTCGGAAAGTGTCGTTGAACGGTGTTTGAGTTTTGAAATGAAAGATTTGGTTGACACCAGCGTTTGAACCTGTCATTTATGATCATGCAGTAAGTGCACCTTACGGGCCGCTCGAAGTCCACCCAAATGAAAAACTCATAGATACATATTTCCGCTGCCAACATGGAAGCATTCGATTGATTGATTGATCAACAGTCATCATAAAACTAAGTCCCTCAAGTCTACTTGCGAGTGAGCTGTGGTCAGTGCTTATTCCATATACACTGTTAGGCCTCGTCATTTCGCACACTTTATCTTATCATGTCGCCTGCGCTTAATTTTCGTTTGCAAGGCGAAATATGGCTCACTATAAGAGTAGATGAGGCGGGCCTTTAACGGCACCGTACATATTTTCTTGGGGTCTAGTACTGAGAGGTTATAATCAAAGGGAGCAATTTCTAATCTTCGTTTCTCAAGGTCGGTAACGCAAGAAATCCTGAGCTATAAAACCCGCACAAGGAGCTGTTAAGTCCTTGTCATTTTAACCAGATGTGGTGTAAGAATGGAGATCACAAAACAAAGTTACAACCAAATGGACCAATATAGGTGTGATGGAGATAGCCTTATCCTTATCAAGGACTTATCAAAAACAAATAGGGCGCCTTGCATGTATCCCATGTGCTCTAAAGCAGTTCTATTTTGGCACAAAAGCATCTCAAAATATCAAACTGGGAAGTCGAATTTACTGATAGGAGCAAGATAAAATAAACCAACCTTAGTTTACTTTTTCTTCTATTGGCTTGATCAGCTAAGTTGCGAGTTTATTTGGAGGTCGCAGAGCGGCAGGCGCAGATCCCTTTGCCTGGGTGGGGGTGGCAAGGACTTGGCCCCGCTTCACGCAGGCGAGACTTATCAGGCAGTCTGCCATCTCAATTACGAGGTCTGCAAGGCCGGATTTCAGCCTCCTGTGTTCCCATCTCAGCCACGATAGACACGACACGTATTTAAATACATCAGCATCATAAATCAAGAGCAGAGCAGATCAGCAATGCTGTTATCGTTGCTGCTATTGAGCACGCTAGCTTCATTTGCTGCCGCGGAAACAAGATTCCCAGACCCATTAACCATATCAAGCTTCCCATCAAAATTGAGCCATGGCTTACACCTTGTGGAGTTCTTTTCCCCATATTGTTCCCATTGTAAGCATTTTGCGCCTACTTGGGAAGCCACATGGGAAGCCTTCCATGAGGAAGGAGATTCCCTCGGCATAGGAATGGTGCAAGTTGACTGTGTGACGAGTGGTGATTTGTGTAATCAGGAGAAAATCACCGCGTATCCCAGCATCAAATTATATGGTCCGAAGGGATTCATAAAGAATTATCCAAGAGCTGCTAAGAGGACACAGGAGGGACTTATTAAGTTTATGAGGGAAAGTGTTTCAGAGTTAGGTGATCCTGATTTTCATGTGAGTTCAAAGTCTCAATTGATTTCTACTGACGAGATGATAACAATGCTTGGTGAAGTTCAAAGTAAGCCATATTTGGTATCATTCTGGCCAAGTTATGACTTGACCAATCTAGACGAATATAATGTCGATAAGTTTGATACGAGGTACGACGAAGATTGTCTTGATATACAGCGAACTTGGAATATCGTTTCCAATCAAGTCAGTTCTTTGGGCGTTGAAACTAGACACTTCAACTGTTTGAAAAATAAGAAGATCTGTGAAAAATTGGGGTACACTCTGGATATACCATATTTTGCCTTGCTTTTACCTGATATGCGTGTTGCTAAATTGATCACTTTGGATCATGACAAATTTGAACTGAATGTGAACAACGTCGTGGAATTCACGTCACGTACTCTAAAAGCTGCAAACGTCGAAGATATCGATATTGAGAAACTCTCAGAGCTGATTCCAACTCATATGCCATATCTAGCTCACTTTCCGACAGAGTCTCAAACGGTATTTATTTATGTTTATGACCCAGAGACTTCTTCTCACGAGGATTTTGAAATTTTCCCATATTTGATCGAACCATTATCTAAACTTCCAAACACAAGGCTATACAAGTCAAACAACACTGACATTCTGACATTGATTGACGTTCAAAGGCGTAATCTCTATCACAACCTGAACTACAACTCAAGCGAACCACATAGAGAATTCAACGAGCAGAGACACACCATCGAGAGCATGACCTCATTTCCCTGTCTTGTTGCGTTGCATGATAATATGCAATGGCCTCGAGTCTATCAGAGCTTTGGTCCTAATGAAATCAGAGATCAATATCGATTGATCGATTTCATGAATGAACAGTCCGCACCACAGTATATGGTGTTTAGAGTTGACAATCAGCAATGGTTCTTTGGCGGGCAAGCTCGCAATGAAAGGGTAGTACTCATTGCCTTGGATCCACAAGACGAAAAGATGAGTTTAGAGTACCAACAAACGTTTTTGATCGGGGTTCATGATTATGCTGATCTTAGGGATCAGGACAGGTACGAAAAGATCATCAGGGATCGAAAGTTGAAGCAGGAAAAGGCCGAACTGCTGAAGAGCAAGAATGCAGCTGCCAAAGATGTGGTTAAGGAGTTACAGAAAGAGGTGCATTATGATAATTCGGGACAACTAACACTGGGATGGTTTGATATCAAAGACGGAGATAATCTGAAGAGACTAGGATATAATGTCGATGGGAGAGAATATTCTGCTGGTGATGTTATTGTGATTGATCAAGCTAAAAATCAGTACTACGAGAGGGATACCCTTGGTGATATTTTGAACGTCAGAGAATCCCCGTACAATCTGCGTGTACTGTTAACCTCAGCACAAGGAATCACTAATGGAAAGATCATTGCTGTCAGGTGTCACTCTATGTTTTCTACGAATTGGAGAGTTCTGGACGACTTGCTGAGCCTTCTAAACTTTTGGAGCATATTACTCATTAGTGGATTTGGAATTGTACTACTGAAAGTTAGAAAAACGAAAAAGGCAAAGGACTCAAGGGGAATCCTAGGAAACCCTGATGCAAAGGCCGACTGAGGATCGATAGATGCTTTGTTGTTCGGCATTATGAGTCTGTTGCGTTCTCCTTGTCATTTCTGACACATATTACGAAGATTGTATAGGAAATTCATTTGCCCATTGAACTTCATAGGGCTATTCTCTTTCGTTCAACATCCCATAAGCTGTGATAGATTCACTATGACATGTAAACCGTTAAGCCCGACGCGCAACCGATGCACCTGCTGAGAGTTCCCACTCAGAAATCGTCCTTTAGCAAATAGTTCCTCTTGATAATTGAACACTGGTCTTTTATCACAAGGTTATCTCTGAGCCTCGGCCCCGTGCAACGGGGTTCTTAATGATGATGCTGATATGTGCCTGCTGTCCTGATCCTTTTTGAGATTTGTTCACTAATCCGACTTCTGCTTGGCCTAGCCGTCCCTGCCAGGGATCTGTCCGTATTGTATTATTATTATTGTTGTTTTTGATCCATTATTGGTTGGGAGCGGCAGCTAAGGATATGCCAGATGCCAACAACACCATTATGGATGGGTGTAAAAAGCAGGACTTTGATGTCACACGGGAAAACCTGTGGATTCGAGATGCGTATCCGTGTGCCTTGTGTGTTCTTGTTGGCGTCTTCCGGTCTGCGTGTTGAGTCTCACTGCGACATGCTTAGGATCTGCGCTCTGTGCTCTTTGACCCTCCGCACGAGTCCTCGGTTGAAAGGTCTCAGTCTCGCTCCACTAACGTTTACAGTTTCCGGTTTTTTTGGGGAGGAGTCACTTCACTTTCCGTGTAGAACTGGTCAATGGTAGATAACTGTTAACTAAAGGATTAGCAGGTATTTACGATATTACTGAGCTATCAGTCCGTACGAATACATGTATATATATATATGTATGTATGTGTGTACAACATTTAGGTGTGTTCCTAACAGCACATATCTAATTGACACTCTGCCGATGGCAGATAAGAGAAATCACGTAATCAGGAGGACGGCATTAACGATGATAATGAATTACATAATCGATCCTATCCGTTGACTCCAATAATCCATTACATAATCCACAGTGTGCCCTTAGCGAGCCACAAGGGCCCTGCACTTACCCGCCGTTATTATTCGAAACGCGTTTTGTCTAACACCGTTGGGACTAAAAGGAACCCGTGAGATAAAGCAGACAAGTAACAAGGAAGAGACCACAATGTCAGCTTCTGCAGTCACACAGCTCGCCATTAAAGAGTGGCTTACAATTCTTGGGCTTATTTTCGGAGGGTGCTGCTCTAACGTGTTCACACTGGAGAAGATTGTTACCCACAACCCTGAAGCTGGTACCGTCGTAACTTTCTTCCAGTTCTTGTTCATTGCCATTGAAGGTTATATCCACTTCTTTGATCGTTCAAGACCTCCCTTTTACATCAAGGAGAACCAGGTACCGCTCAAGAGATGGTCTGTGACTATTGTCATGTTTTTCTTGATATCTGTCCTAAACAACGCCGTGTTCATCTTCAAGATCTCCATTCCTATCCATATTATCTTTAGATCCAGTGGTACTGCGGTAGTGATGGTGATTGGATATCTCGTTGCTAAGAAGAGATATAACATGATCCAGGTGATTAGCGCTGTTCTGTTGACTGTGGGTGCTATCATTACAACATTGTACAAAGATAAAGAATTGTTCAAAAGAGACGAGTTCAACGAACCTTCTGCGGGAATCCTTGCAGCTCTTTCAGATGATGTCCTTTTCCTCACAGGTATCGGTGTCTTGCTCTTTGCAGCTATTCTCATGGCTCTCATGGGTTTATACAACGAAGAGACATATAGAATTTATGGTAAGCATTGGCAAGAGAATGTCTTTTATTCTCACTTGTTCGGCTTACCGATCTTCTTGTTCATGGGTAAGAGAGTGTACGACGAGTTTGTCGGGCTTTTGTCCTATCCTGAGACCTTCAATGTCCTGGGATTTCACATTCCTAAACAGGTGGCATATTTGTTGCTCAATGTTGTCACGCAATTTTTCTGTGTCCGTGGTGCAAATATGCTTGCGGGTAATACCACAGCCTTGACTGTTAGTGTTGTACTATTGCTAAGAAAGTTTGTATCTTTGCTTCTAAGTATGTGGCTCTTCAACAACTCTCTGAGTGTCACTGGTTCGTTCGGTGCTGCCATAGTCTTCTTCGGTGCATTTTTGTACTCGTACGGTTCAAGACCAAGAAAGCAGACAGTTGAGGTTGTCGAGATGAATGAGTTACCAAGGGAAGATAAAAGAGTTTGATCTATTGTATGAATCTTAAGGTACAGTACGATTTTGTAGTTCTCTCAAAACCAAGTCGGCTTATACGAAAAACGTCAATAAACCCGAAAACTTACCATCGGTCACCATCAAACCCGATCACAACAATATAGAAAAGCATACGCAACCATGTCCCTCACTGACAAAATCAATCAGTTCTACATCCCAGAATGGCTCACAGTGGAACTGATAGCGTCAAACTTCATCACATTCACACCTCTCTTCTCATATGGAACAACTGTGCTCTCGATATACAGGAAACAGTCATCCATAGGGTTCAGTCTAGACATCTGTGCCACGATGCTGATTGCGGCTTCGTTGAGAATCGCATATTACTTTATCATACCGTATGAAGTTGCTCTTCTAAGGCAGAGTGTCGTAATGGTGGCTATCCAAGTGATACTACTAAAAGTCAGTTTGACCTACAGACCAAGAAGCTATGACGCTGATTTATTGATTGAAGGGCCACCACTTAGGGATGATTTAATCCAAGTGTGGGATGGATGTGCCATTAATCATGAATTATCCCTGGCGAATGGCATGGTGTTGCTAAGAGAATGTCTGGTCGTGGTGTTTGTCCATTTCATAAGGTTTTTCGATCCAAGTTTTAAGAGAGTCGGCTCCTTTTGGCAATGGAACTCAGAAAAATACTTTTGGAGGTTCCTCACTTACTTTTTCATAGTCATTACAATACTGACGATATTTTTGAGAGACTTCGCCAAATTTGGTGAGGCTTTAGGAACTGTGGGTCTCCTAATCGAGTCCTTACTACCATTACCACAGATCCTACTACTCAACAATATCAAATCCATCGAAGGTTTCAAGCTGTTATTACTAGTGTCATGGTTATGCGGTGACTTTACCAAGATAAGTTATCTTATGTACGGTGCCAAAAACATCAGTGGAATTTTCCTTTTCTTTGCTGTGTTCCAAATGTCTCTTGATTTCTACATAGCCTTCCAATACGTCTATTTCAAATACTACTATGAATCTGAAGAAGAATTTGAGATGAGGAGTATGACATAAAGGGTTCATTATTATAAATGTATATACAGGTTTCTATAGATCATTCATCATTCCATAAGACTTCCTTGGTCTTAGGCTTCGCATTTCTGTTCTCTCCTAAAAGTCTCAACACTTTCATCAAAGGAGAGGCATCTTCATCTGATCTGATCACACTCTGATTATGAAGCATATTCATCTTTTGCGCCAAACAATTATCATAGACACTGATACTCTGCTCATTAGTCAACTGTACGAATTTGACGCCGACTTCCCAAGAATCATCAAGAGATTTGAAAACAGGATGACGATCAGCGATAGGTGTTTCGTTCATGTATGATTTCACATAGATGTCGAATCCAATTGGCTTATGGCGGATCTGTCTGTTTAATTTCTTGATCTCTTTAATGTGGTAATCCACAATCTCCGAGTGTTGTTGTTGGTCAGCTTTAATGAGCAGTTTCTGTAAACGATCACCGATACCCTGCAATTTTTCAATCTCTTCTTCTGAGATCCTCGTTGCAATGACCTGTAATTTCGTTTCAAACGGAGAAATCGACTGAGAATTCATAACCAACCTAAAGGAATCTTGTGGGATATGTTCTATTATTTTGGACAATAGTTTCGACCATAATACCATTGATAACCTGAAGTCTTCATCTGCCATCTTTGAGGATAATTGTTCGACCATGTCGCCCTGATTCCAGACTTCAGTTGGCTTCTCTGTCATCTTCATATAGTCAGTACTTGGTAATCCAAAAGAGTGTAAAATCTCATCCATCTGATTCAAGGGTAAGTATTGGAATCCAAAAATTTTAGAGATGTTGTGATATGCTAGGAATATACCATCCATGTTACCAATCCTAGCCTGCAATGAATATTTGAGCATAGTAGAGCGTGAGAGTTCCAGGAGCTCACGCTCATAGGATTCAAAACGTCCATGAGTCCTCACAATAGAATATGAAGTGAGATTTTTCTCAGCATACGCCAAGTCATGACGAACTGCAGCAACAGCTCTAGTCTTGAGATCAAAAGAACCGGTACCCGGTAGCCTGGAATCGTAACAATCCAATTGCGATCTCATCAGGAATGGACCCAATTTTGCATAATGGTATGTATTCCCCTCTTGTATCTTTTCTGTTCTATGAGGCTGCTTCTTATAGTGCTCATATTCCTCCGGTGTTTTTGTGAGGAATCTCTCTAGCGAATGACCCAATAACGAAAGTGTAATTTCACGATCACTGGATTTGTCAGAATCTATGGCATAGCAACCATCTTGTTTCCTCAGGATAACGGAAGCTGGCAATTTTGAACCTTGAGTCATATGACCATATGATTCCGGATGTTGTCTTGAGAAATTCAGAAGACTCACAGGTCTATAATTCGACAATAGGAAATGGAAATGTGAAAGTACACCAGTCATGGAACTTGTTGAAGCGTAATACTTCAACTTATGCTCTTTTGCCAATTTGGTCAAGATCTGATCTTTCGATGCTGTCACAAATGTGGTGATCGCTGCAAAGTCAAACTTATCCACTGGGAGGATGTTTTGTAAAAAAGGATTGAAGTTGAAGACACCAGTTCGTGGATCCTGGAGATAATGAATTCCAGGGGAGAAAAGCACGCGTGAGAGTTTATGTTTTAGGTTGGGAATAGGGTCCTGGTTAGGTACCTCAATTGGTTCATAGTCAACTTGAGATGGCCTCATGATGTCGTTGTATATCGTCTTTGAAGGCTTGATTTTGTCAAACTCAAGATCATGGCTCTTTGGTCGATGGAAGTCATATTTATGTCTCCTTGGTTGTAATAAATCCTGTGGTATGGGATCATGTTGAATGCCCTTGCTGGATTTAATCCTCTGCCTATGTGATGAGTTCCGTCTTTTCTTTATGTTATTAAACCCTCTTGACACAATGGAAGCCAAGGAATCAGGGATGGTGCTCTGATATCGCACGGCCAGTCGATAGGGAGGTCCATGGAGCATGATATATCGGGAATTATTCTCAGATCAACTCATTCGAAGAGCAAACAGAGAGAGAAAGTTCGTCCATTCCCCAGCATAAGATGAGAAATTCATATTCCGAGGGTGGGTGCAGGAACTCTCCTGATTTCCGAGGACGCAAAAACCGGTTTAGGGGAGACAAAGATGGAAAAGATAAAGCCAGTTTCCAGTGGAGTTGACGGTACCTCATTCGAAAAAGGTAGTCATTATGTGTTCTGTGGCCAATAGTATTGAAATCTTGAATTATACTAGAGAAATTTTTAGTTGTCCACTTATATGGTCGAAAAACAGACCATTTTACCATGTTACCCGGCTTCAGTGAGAACTTAAAATCCGTCACCGGCTACTGATGGAAAAGATAAAAAATGATCAACTTCCCTTTACTAGCACAAGTGGTCAAAAACGGCCGGCTGCACTTCGCAAAGAGAGAACGCTAGGCTGCCTTGAGGAGTTCCATAACTGTCGTTTCCTGAATCGACTGATAACTTCTACTTTCCCTCTAAGAAGAAAACAGTACTGCTTTCTGCTCCACAGGAAGCCTCGACATCTGACACCCTTTTTTTTAGCAACCGAAGGGACCACGGTGTTGCAAAGAACTCTTCCCTTCCTGATACCTGTGAAGTCTTAATAACTATGGCAGCGACACCAATAGCTCCATCTCCCGTCTCAGCCGCTTCCTCCCCTGCTGGGATCGTCCAAAGACCAACTGTACCAACAGTCACAAAGATTGTCACTTCCAAGGAATGGGTACTACCACCAAGGCCAAAGCCAGGTAGAAAACCAAGCGCTGATACACCCGCTACGAAAAGAAAAGCCCAGAACAGAGCTGCTCAAAGAGCGTTCAGGGAGAGAAGAGCTACGCGTGTTGCTGAACTTGAGGCGAAATTGAGTGAAATTGAAAAAGAGAAAGATATCAATGAATTGAACTACAAGAACATTGTAAATAAGTTACAGATGGAGAACAAACTCTTGAAGAAATCGCTGAATGATTTGAAGGCTGAATTTACCAATTTTAAGCAGTCTCTTGCCGCTCAACCGAACAGCATTGGATATAATGCACCATCACCTGCCATCTATTCAAATGGTCAAGTGAATGCACCATCGCCGCTGAACTACTTCAAACCTTCACCACCATCAGGTATAAACGAGGAGTACAAATTCTCACAACAGAGACAGCCCCAGCAGATATCACCGCAGCCTCGCCAGATACAACCACAATCGCTGAGGCAGCCTTCATCACAACCGATGTCGCCTGCTGTAACCAAGTCTCCTTTAGAATCACAGCCTTCTTCCAAAACTTCGCTGTCGTCGAACTTTGATGATTGTGGTGCTTGTGAAAAGGATGACTGTATCTGCGCACAAGTTGGGTTAAGGCCACATCCACCAACCCAGGAAGTTCAGCTGGATTCGTTTATTCCTTTGCCTGCTGTCTCATTAAAGCGTACCAACGCACAGGCTACAGCAGAAGTGGATTATACTGCCAAGTTTGCGAAAAGTAAGCCTAAGCCAATGCCAAGATTCAAGAAAGCTAAGAAAGTTGAATCTACTGAACAAGAAGAGTTCACATCTGTACTGGACGACATCACAGATAGGGACTTTGAGTCACCAATGGAACAGTGTGGGTTCTGTTCAGATGATTCTCCGTGTGTGTGTCGTGAAGCTGCAAAAGAAGCTGCTAATGCTATCACGGAATTACAGAACAATAGTCGGAAAGATTCACTGGCTCTACCTCCTATTTCTCGCCATTCCAGTGTTACAAATATCAAAAAATTACCGGTGTTACATCCAGGTCCAAGCGTTGAGATTTCCAGGTCATCTGTATCACCATCGATCGAACAACCGGAGGGGAAGAAAGCAGGATGTACTGGTAACCCTGGTACTTGCTCGCAATGTCAGTTAGACCCCATGTCAACATTGTTCTGTACCACTATCGCCTCCAAGGCAGAGGAAGAGGCTACAGATTCTGCTATGAAGCAAGAAGATAATAAATCACCAGTGTCGCCACCAGTGTCGCGTCATTCTTCAAAGGTTTCATCTCCTATTGCCACCGAGGAGGAAGAACTGAACTCATTGAAGAGACAAACAGAGGCTCCATCAGTACCAACTACAGGCGGAGGGTCAGGTTCGACAGGAAAGGGCATATACATCCCATGTGCAGATGCTTATAAGACTCTTAGCAGACATAAGGGATTTCATGCTGTGGATTTCAGTACTTTGGTGGGCAAATTGACTACCAGAGGTATGCAAGTTGAAGTTCAGAGTGTTGCTAATGTCTTGAGGGAGTTGGACAGACGGCTGTATAACTGAGCTGGTTTCATGTGTACATGTCTCTATATTCTACGAAATTGGTTCTACGGATATCTCTTTGTATGTATGAAATCTTTAGTTTATATAAGACAAATATGGATAGATCAGAACTATAATATCAGACTAGAACTGCAACACCGGAGATGACTAACAACATCGCAATGGCGGAGCCGAACGCACCAGTGCCCATGCTGTAAACGATGTTGTAGAAAGCTGGGATGGCTACGTTGTTAGCAAGAGCTTTTGATGAACTGGATGCACTAGAAGATGCTGTTGCACTAGCGGACAGAGATGAAGAAGAAGTTTGAGAGGTAGAGGAAGAGGAAGCGGACGCAGAAGAAGATGAGATATCGGCTTCATTGTTATCATAGCAACCCCATTGTGTGTCACCGATATCGGTACCCAACGGCTCACCAGCGCCAGATTTAAAGAAGATAGAGGCAGCAGATGGCAACTCTGGTAAAGTCTCATTAGCAACTTCCCAGACACCAGCCTCGAAGGTTGGACAAGAAGAAATGGAGTTAGATGCGGCATAGCCACCATCACCAGTTGGGTCGGAAGTGGAGTTCAACTCATTTCTCAAGTTGTCGAAATCTGGCAAGGTTGTAGCATTACCATTCTCATCAATCTCAACTAGACCATAGTTGTTATCCTCTTCAGAGTATTCATATACCAAACCTCCAGAGAAAACACCAGTCATTTGCTTGGAGTAAATAGCCCCAACTTCAGTGAAGGCTCTGGAATCACCTACCGTGTTACATCCGTACTCAGAGAAAAAGATTGGGAGGGAATAGCCGGTGTACTTTGTAACTTTGTTTTTGTAACCAGACGTAACAAAAGAAGAAGCACCACACCAAGAATAGTCATTGACACCAAGCATATCGATTCTTGCGTCTTCATCATTACCGCAGTTGAAATAAGCAGCTGTTTGATAAACGTTTGAAGTGACGTCGGCAGCGGAATAGCCGACTGGAATCGCTCTGTAATTCTGGGACTTCATATATTGTTTCATATCACGCACGACGGCTTTCACGTATGGGGCAGCAGCAGTAGTGTTCTCCATATCGTTGATGACTTCATTACCGGCAAAGAAACCCAAGACATTATCATACTTGGCAAAGACATCAACAGTGGACAGGATGGATTGCAAATAGCGAGCGTTATAGGAACAAGCAGGAGCATATCTTGAGATAGAAGCTTCTGGGGTGTTCACATCAAGGATTAAGTAGATACCCGCCTGGTCAAGGGCCTCCATACAAGTTGAGTGATCCTGAGAGTTATCCACAGTGTAAACTCTAACGGTGTTGAGGCCCAATTCTTTAAAGTACTCGACATCACGCAAACATATGGACTCATCTGCCAAAGGGTCAACGAGGGTACCATTGTTTCTTGGCTGGTAGTCCACACCACGAATGTAGAAACGGTCTCCGGTCTTGGAGTTCCAGAATGCATTACCATTAACTTCGATCGGTGGTAATGAGGCAACGGCTAAGGACACAAAGGCGAGCAAAGCTGTAGCGAACTTCATGTTGGAAGGACAGTGTGAATACAATAGTTGACCGGCAATGAGTGAAGGAGATCTTTGGGTGAAAACGAGCGTAGAAGATGCTTCCCGAAAAGCTCTCTTTTCAGGTCTTTTTTTTAGCTTTATTTAAATCAACGTAGGAGACAAAAAAAAGAGCTCGACCCTTCCGACGAAAAGTAAACAGACGTGCGTTTACCGGGGCCTATCTGAAAGCTTGTTTCTGACCGTTTTCGGGGTATTTTTGATGGATTAGATTCTATTTTAGAAAACAAAGGTGAAATGTTGTCGTCAATAAGTTAGGCACAGCTCTTTTAATCTTTGAAATCGGTTCTTTGGGAATTCATTATCCCTCCAATTCCAGACAATGGGATAATCCCACCATGCGCTGAGCCCGATCTGCGCATGGGGCACGCTCATAACCGGAAACGGGAAATAATGTATCTGAGCTTGGTTAACACCTTCTGAACTCTTAAAAGTTGAGTATCTTGTAAGAGGTGTACAAATCTATTTAGGCAATATTCAAACATTTAATAATAGACCCTGGGCTGTAGTATTTATGGTGGTATTGAGAACTTGTTATCACGAGGGGCTTAGAGAGGTAGTGCCTTGAGAAGTGTATGTCAGGGCCCTTGAGCACATAAGCCACTATAAATTGCAAACCTCCAACCGGAGACACAGGTAATAGATCAAAGTGACAAGCACTGACCCTCTGACAACTTGTAGCAGTTTTACTTGCATATTGATCATTCCCTGTTCATTTCCGAAATTTGAATGAATGGAGAAAGTGCACAACCCCATGAGGCGTCCCACGGCAACCAAGAAGATATGACACAACATCTACATAGCAGTGAATTTTTCTGTACAGAAGTATCTTTTATGCGATTTTAGTATTTCTAGATCATTAGAACTGCGCAAATATAATCCGAATTATCTTCATTTTTTTCCTTTCAATAGAACGAGGATCTTCCACATAATATCCCAATGATCAAAAATTTCTGGATTGAAATTTGTAGGTTTGGAATCAGTTCATAGTAGTTTGATTTCCAAGTGGTAAAAACCATGCTAGATCTACTGGCCTTCCTATCCAATTGATGATGGGTACTACAATGTTCTTTCATACGCCTTTTGAATCTATATCAGCTATAAAAGTTCACTCAACAGTGATAAGAGAAGACTCATCTTCAGGCTCCTCTTTCGGGACGCTGATTATCTTCTCCTGTTTCTCCTGTTCAGGTTCTTCACCATTTTCAGGTTGCTCCTTTGAATCAGGCAGCTCTGTTAGCTCAGAGACCTCAGAATTTCCAGTTTCTGCGTGTTCTTCAGGCTCCTCTGAGAAACCAAAAGGAGCTTCACCAGCTTGATCTTCGGTTAACTCCTCAATTTCTTCACCAACTTGCTTTTCCATAGATTCTAAAGTCTCTATAGTGTCAGATTGATGATCTTTTTCAACCTCAGTTTCTTCTTCAATTTCTTCGATATTTGAAATCTCTTCGACATCAGCCCCGACATCATCATCCTCAACGATAGGAAGAGCTTTGTTCAAGACAAATCCCTTACATTCAACCCCTGTAGACCAAATATCCTTAAAAGTGATGACTCTCTTATCAACAACTTCAACCCTTTCGCTTGCACTCTTAGGCAATCTCTTGCCTTTTGGGCCCTTAGCTCTACCCTTTCTGGCATCTGAGGTCTTTATTTCTTCCGCTGAAGTGTTTTCGACAAATTCATCTTTGAATTCACTTGTTGATTCTCTAGATAACGAAGCAGGTTTCTGACCAGGGGGTGCTATACCAGGTAACGCGAACAATCCATTCAAGTTCTGTTTGAAGGCGGAGCGATCCACTGATGGTCTTGAAGTTTGACGTTCTTGTTGTTCCTGCTGCTCACGTTGCTGGTTCTTGAGAAGCATCTCCTGGAATGCCGCAATTCTGGAGGATGGCTTCTTTGGGACAGGCGGTGGACCTTTGGCTTTTTGTTTGAGTGGTAGGTCTGGTGTAGATGATGATGATGATGACGAGGTGAAGGAGGAAACAGGAGATTCATATTTAGATTCTATTTTTTCCCCTACTGGTTCGGATGCATCTTCATCTGGTGATTGCTTAGTCCGATCTTCTTTTACTTCTTCCTCATCTGATTTCTCTACCAGTTCTGGTTCAGAAGCACCAGCGATGCTACCAATTTCTCCAATGGATCTGATATCAGAAGCTTCAGTCTTCTGACAGAGCTCGGAACCAACAGCAGACTCCTCCGTCTTCTTAGCGTCTTCTATTTTTTCATGCGCCTCATACCCCTTGTCCTGCTCGGCACCTTGCTCTTCAACATTCTCTGTCTCTCTTTCGCCAACTGGTGTTCCTGGAGCCGATTCACCGCAGTGGTGATTCGAGCTGTACAAGTTAATGACTTCACTCTTCATATCAGATGTTGAAGTACGGGCCATTGTCTTGGCATTGTTCAATCTTGATGGGATTGCTGAAGGTCTTTGTGGTATCACTGGCATACTTAAAGATCTTGATTTCGTGAGTAGTTCCAATTCTTTCAGTGCATCCGTTGTCTTACCTATGATTTCGGTTGTTGGTGATTCTAATGGCATTGATTCGGAGGGTGGACCAGGACTTTGGGCTTTCTTTGGTCTTTGAGGGCGCTGTGGAATCACCGGAGTGTCAGACTTGTCTGATTCAAGTTCTGGGATGAATTCACCATCTTCTAGAGCTTCGATCTCAGCCTCTCTCAGTGTAGCCTTTTCTTCTTGGTCTTCAGGTTCTTCTTGGTCTTCGTTCACATGCGAAGTTCCTCTCTTCTTCGGACGCTGCGGGATAACTGGCCCTTCAGGGGAACCCACAACACCTTGTGGAACAACAATTTCCGCTTGGGCAATTGACGACTCATCTATCTCCTGTTTCTCTTTCTGCGATCTTTCTGGAGCCACAGGTACGCCCTCAGCTTCCTGGTCTTTCTTCTTTTGAGGTCTTGTTGGAACAGTTGGTTGTTCTGGGGTAAACTGCTTCTGAGGCCTTGCAGGCACTCTTGGAGTTTCATCGAACTCGTCGAACGAATTTTCTGACTTCGAGAGCTCGTCTTCCTCTCTCTTGCTGGCTGATGTATCCTGAATTGAGTTCATTGTGGTCGCAGTTTTGTTGTGGAAAGAAGCTTTAGTTCGAGGAAGAAGAGATTCGTTTAGCTGTTGATTGTTTTCTAATCCGACAAGTCTGATGGGGCCACTGAGACGACTAGGCTCCGAAAGTGAACGAGGGTATGAAAAGAGAGCAAAGACGAAGGTAAGAGGTGATGCACAAGGCACATAAAAAGAAAGCTACACTAAACCGCAGAATCAAAAGATGAGTCGGACATTAAGCCTATGAACCGTAGTTAAGACGGAAGATGTCGTTGAAGACGTAGTAAGAAGATCCGTCTGGGATCAAGTGGAACACCTGGGAGTAACGCTGTGGGTTCTGCTCCTCATCGATCAACAACTCGCCAGTGACCATGACAAGGACATCACCGTTTGGAGAGGCTGGTTGCGCATCCAAAGTAGTGATTCTGTGGGCAACTTTTTGGAATGGCAAGGAGGTCAATTTCTCAACAATGTCCTTAGCACCTTGAACCTGGGAGGTTTCGAATGTCAACATGGATTGGTCTCTCTGTGAATATGTTAGCGTTTATTCAGATGAGCATGAGCATGTGCATGGGGAGGAAAACTCACGTAGAGGTTACCCAATTGAGATCTGTCGGCATCGAACTGGTTATAGTAAAACTCGGTGAATTGTTCTGCGAGGATGTTAATACACATGTCTTCCATAAACCGCAAGGCAATAGGGCAGGATCAGAAATATCATACGAGCAAGGGTGTTGAAGTCGACTATGGTGTGTTGTTAGTATAACAGTTAATCAACATGTGGTGCTGACACATGGATCTCATCCTTGAAAACAGTCTTAGCAAGAGAGTGGAAACTCCATATAAAAGACTCTCCAGGACAGCAAGCCGTGAACGACAACATCAATTAATCCACCAGACATACCAGACATGATGCAAGATAAGAAGAGAACGCTTAGAAGTTCTATTTAGTCTCCGATTTGTTGTTTTGTTTTCGTTTTGATGTTTTTTCGCTGAGCTCCGAATCCTGATGGGTTACCCGGTTTAACTGCCTAATTGAGAAATTGCGAAGCTCGTTTCGACAATTCGGGCGGAAAGTGCCAACTGGCGAAAATTCCGCGAATATGTTTGCATAAGTTTGAACCTAATGCGTAATTCCGCATGGATCGCACAAACTCGCTTAAACTACTTGCAGCTCGTGGTTCTACGATGACACCAGAGCTCAGACAACAGAACCTGCCTAGCTGAATGGATGATTTGCCCTCGTAGAGCTTAACATTTCCACGAAGGACCACATTGGCACAACCAGCGATCAAAATATGGTCTGAACCTTCGATCTGGGCTTCCTTAAAGATCCTGTTGCCTGAAGAGGTCTCGATCCAATCCATTTCAAGTACTCTGTGGCAACCTAATCGGAAGCTGGAAGGTTAACAGTGTAAATGGGAGGTTAACAGTATAAACAACCTAACTGGAGATAACTCGGGGCTGCTTAACCCTTATGCCTCACAGTTTCAGCACCGTATTACGGATGCCAACAAAAAATGCTACGTCTGGAGTGTGGAAATCCCAGACAGAGAAATAAGCCGATCATGATTCATTCGCTCGTTTCAATGAAAGCTAGAGATATATCACCCAAGATCCTTTACCTCAGCTGATGAGAAGGCAACTGGTTAAAATCATCGTTTATAAAGTAACAGCCATTGGAAAAAGTCAACCTGACGACTGGTATCGGTTATGACTTGGACAGTCTTTAGGTAATATTACAGACCGATCAATCTCAGCAAAAACAGTCAGATGTTCTAGAATAACTCTCTCCATGAAACCACAATATGATGAATACACTCCGCAATTACCCGCTAAGTCTAGTTCGTGTTAAGAATAACAAATTGTGTAATACAAGCATAAAAAATTATAAAATAAATCTTGTATCACTGAAAGTCCTAGGTATAAGACCGGTTAATGTGCCACTAAACTAAAGTGATTGTCTCAACCAATTCCAAATTTCTAGATGATGATCCAACATAGATCTTATATTCACCCCTTAAAACCTTCCATGTTTGTGATTTGGTATCCCACACAGATAGATCCTTTCTTGTTAATTCAAAAATGGCCTTTTTAGTCTGGCCAATGTCCATAAACAACTTATCAAACCCACGAAGTTGGACTGGTGGAGTTGGGAATTCTTCTGACTCAGGAAATTTAACATACAATTGAGAAACAAACCCTCCATAATATGGACCATTGTTAGTAACTTTGGAACTAACCGTGTAACCGACATCCCATAAATGCGGATTACCACCAGGGCCACCGGCAGCTTTAGAAACTGGCTTGGTCAATTGTATGGTAGTGTAGCCTTCAGGAAATTCATAACTTGAATTGGCGATAACTTCTGAAACGTCATTGATGTATGGGTAAACGAAACCATCCACCATGGTAGTATCTTCTGGATAAACATATTCTTCTGCGTTTAATGACGACTCTTGATATTCGTAAACATCCAAGTATTCTTCCAAGTCTTGTTCAATTTCTTCAGTAAATTCTTCTTCAATATCGATAGAAATATCACTCAAAATGAAGTTGGAGTATGACAAGCCGTGACCAAATTCATATCTAACATCAATGTCATACTTGTCAAAATATTTATAGTCAACGAAGATGGAATGTTCATAAAACTTGTCAACAGGTCTATCAACAGTGACATTTCTGACAAGAGGGACATAATCATCAACACTCTTCGCAAAAGTAAATGGAAGTTTGCCAGATGGGTTTTCATCACCAAATAAAATCTTTGCAATAGCAGTACCGTAATCTTGACCTAAATAAGAGGAATAGATGACAGCAGTGATATTTTCGTTCTCAATAAATTTTTCCAAATCAACTTGAGAGGCAGTGGTCAAAACAACAATCGTGTTGTTATTAATGCTTGAAATGTTCTTAATCAAGTTTTCAGCGTTATGCCATAAAGTGAAGTTATTCAAATCACCAGTGTTACCATCAACAACTGCTAATTCTTCACCGGCAATATTGTTGGCAACAACAATAGCAGCGTCCACATAAGAAGCAGTTTTCAAAGCCTTTTCATAAGCCCAGCTTTCTCTAACAAATTCATAAGTTATACCTTCCTGTCTAGCACGAGTTGAGATGCCTTCATGTGGTGTGACCAAATAAGTGAAAGTACCGGAACCAGAACCATAACCCATGCCTGCTGCACCACTTGCAAATCCACTGAATGCTGACGAAACACCTGCATCATCTTCACCTGCAGCTTGGCCAAAAACACCAATGCGCTTAGTGTTCGATTTCTTCAATGGCAAGGCTTCGTTTTCATTCTTTAAAAGAACAACAGCTTCAATTGCAGTCTTCAACGAAATCAAATTGGAGAAATCGGTTCTAACATCAATATGCCCATTCAATACGACCTCATTACCTAACCCTTGTTTAAAAAATTCGGGTCCTTCACTGTCAAAAGTCAGAGTACTGTAATTTGGACCATCCCCCTTGTGAGCACCAACGTAGAACAAAGAAGCTAAAATTCTGGTAGCCATATCATCTAATCTATCCAAAGGTAGTGAACCGTTTAGGGCAGCAAGAGTTAAATTTCCACCCCAGAATTGTGGTTCACCTCCCATGTTCATATCTAGACCTGCTGCTGCAGCATCAACTCCAGAGTACAAAGCTCCCCAATCAGAAACAACGTAACCTTGAAACCCCAATTCTTCTTTCAAAATATAATTCAACAAATATGAATTTTGGCAAGCATATGTACCATTAACTTGGTTATAAGAACACATAACAGAAGCCACACCAGCTCTGACAGCTTCGGCAAATGGCCATAGATAAAGTTCATGTAAGGCTCTATCATCAATTTCAGATGAAAGTGCCTCTGTGATGTTATGATCGTAATCAATTGGCAGAGTAACATAGCGAGTAGGATATCTGTAATGTTCTTGTTCATTTCCAACCAAATGTTTAGCAGTTGCCATGACACCTTGGGATTGCATACCAGATATTTCCAAGTAGGCAGCGACGCCTTCTAAGTAAGCATCCGGGCCATGACCTTCCCAACCACGACCACCTTGAGGCTTTAAACCAATTGGTCCATAGGCTGAACCCAGTGCTGCATCGACGCCTTTGCCTTTAAATTCAGCACCTAAAGCAACAGCACGGTCGTAGAGCAATTGTTTGTTGAAGGTTGAGGAAACTGCCAGACCAGCTGGGAAAACGGTGGTGAAATCAGCATTTCGAACGCCAACTGGACCATCTTGTAAACAAATTGTAGAGAAGTTCAAACGGGGGATGGATCCAGTATTACCTGAACAACGACCCAAGTCATAACCAATGCCTGTTGTTAAGTTAACTTTTTCGGTGATTGTTAATTCATCGACGATTAATCTCGCCTTCTCATAAGCTATAGCCCATTTTTCATCATAAAGACGACCACCTTGTGGAGTTGGATAAAACGAAGGGGTATTTAAATAGTTCTCATCAATGTTGAGACCACTATCTGATAGTGGTGAATAAGACACATTCTCATTTGTGGTAGCTTTTGCTATTGTCGCCAGCAAAGCTATTGGTAACAAGAACAACATTCTTAAAACTTATGGATATCGTGAATATTCAAGTCATTGAGGAAACCTTGTGGGGACTTTTCAGTCTCTTTTATATCATCATTCGTGAGCATACTTTTAATTATATTTTATTGGAGAACAGAGGTCATCACGGCTTCAAAACAAATTACTAGCAGTATTTTTTTAGGAAGTCAAAGATGTAAGGCTCGACGTTCCCTTTTCGGATAAACCTTGAGTCAAGGGGCCCAAATGCGGAGAAACATTATTCTTTTCGGAACAATCTTCATAATATTATCACTCTGAACGTCATTTGTCCGATAGTTTCGGCAAAACACATGCTGGTTTGGGAATTTTTTTTTTGATGACTGACATTTTTGGGTTATGCCTTCCCGATCAGACTTCTTTTCAGAATTACTTGGCCCACACACCGAATTCTGTCATTGAACTGATTCAGAGATAAGCAAGGTACAAAAATGGTATATCTAATCCATGCCATGAGGTATTGATTATGCGAGATTGTTATCAGCCCCACCTCTGTCTCTGTTGGACATGCAACGGATGAGGACCCTCTAGAAATCCGCATCTGCGGACAGATCGGTGCCAGATAAAAGATCGAAAAAGAGCAAAGGAGCACTTCAATTTTCTATTATGATAATTGATTTATCTGATATTTATAGACTGATAGAATGTTCCACTGTTGATTCGAGCAACGTGTTTGATTTGTGGATGGATGCCTCTCTAGACCAGTTCGATATCCTTGCCTAGTTCTGGGATTTGGATGCAAAGGAATTGTATATCTGATTGCGGGTCTAGTCTCTCTCTCCTCTACTTTTAAAAAGGACTGCGACCGCTCTCTATCTCTCCTAATTGCTGATCCTACTAAATTCACGACTTTACTGAAAGTTATCCAATCCGGAAATTAGATTAGTGGGTTTGGATGACTTTACCCAAACGTTTTGCTGTCTCTTCTTTTATGTATCCTAAGATTATAACTCACAAAGTTACTCTCCCGATCTCCCACTTTCATACCAGATAATTGAGAATGTAATACCTAGAGCGTTATTCCTTTTTAACCTGGTCTGGATTTAGATCATTGTTTTTTATTACCCCAATATGAAGTTGTTGGTTCTCCTGATCAATGTTCCAAATTTTGGTGTTGCTTTAACTTTAGGATTCATGTTAATCATAGGATAATATTTGGAATCAACTTCACCTATGTTGGTATTCAAGGCAAATATTTATAGCTGACCAAAGAGTAAATCAATGAATTAATATCATTGACTACTATGGAATGCAGTGGAAGAAATCCAAAACTTCTATAGAGGAGTTTGAATTTCATCAAAGCCATGATTTTAGTTCAAAGTGAAAGCATCAGCATGGGTCTCGTATTCACCTCTAGGGTCTTCGTAGGGATTAGATCAAATCGAATACGCGGCCAGACCCGCCCCTCGGTATTATTTGAAAGCTTCAATGATGTGTATCTTATTTTTCAGTGAAGGTATGAAACAAAAAGTAGCATCGATCGATTCCTTCCAGCGACTCATAGCCATTTTTTTTATATTTTCAGAGTCTTTTGAATAAAAATATGTATCATTCTATAGTTAGACAATATGATATGGGGCCTCTCACGAATAATTTCAAATATTCACTTGAAAATCCTTACATTATTATTATTTTCGGGAAAAAGGTCTTCCTTTTATACTAAAGGCCTTGATTAGTATATAGATATTAGATACTGCCTAGCAGCCCATGTAACCTGTGAAATTACGTCTTCCTAGTTATGATATCTTTTTACCCTATTCTGAATTTATGTGATCACGTGCGTGACGCGTCAAACTGGGACGTGTTAAATTGTTTTATGTTAGAGAACATATGAAGAAGTACGAAGAGTTCACCATAAATCGTCTCAAGTTGAAAAATGAGAGCATTCGCGAAGAACTTCCAGTACTACACACTTATGAGACTCTGATATTCCTTTTAACACCGAAGAACATGAAGAGCGGCTTCCGACTATCCTTTGAAGAGCGCTGGACGGTGCTTGATGTTATTTCCAGAAGCTTGAATCTTTGCAAAGTATACCCTAGGTACCTGCCAAGAATTCATAGAATAATACATCTAATTTAAATCATTGTATTGCTGTTATTTCTACATAGCTTGTTGTCGTTGAAACGCAGAAATCTTCAAACATGATGCATTCAAGTCAGCTTATTATGAGCTATGGTGCCATACATGGTACCATTGGAAAGACGATATCCATTGGTATCATATACATTGCTTATAGTCTATAGATTCCCATTCTCAGTCTATACACTATAAAAGGGCCAAAAAAGTAATTATTCGATCTCATCCCTAGCTCTTCGGAGTTTCCAAGCTTGAGATCTAATATTCCAAACTAAGTGTCTTCTGGTCAATTCCAAACTCCTGTGTTGGTCAACATGATACATCTAAGAAACTTTTATCGAAACTATGCCAGTGAGCTTGCTGATATGGGAATTTTTCAGTGGCTGGGAAATCAAAATAGAATTGAGTACCAACCCAAGATAAACTGGACTATATTTTCAGTGACTCTAGCATTAACATTATAATCAACCTCCTACCAGTTTGAGCTACCACCCGGGGCACCAGAGGCTCGGAAATTGGCATGGCACGTTGTACAGCAGTGTAGTTTATGGATATCGTAGTCAGATGCGTTCTTTTAGTGGTATCGTTCAAATATGGATAAGTGAACTACTTAAAAATTATAAGTGTTCTGGGTAAGCAAAGAGTTCTGGATCCAAAGAAGGCTCTCGATATTCATTATCATCCGAACAGTCTTCTTCAATTTCTCTATTGAATGCTTCAACTTCCTTAATTCTCAAGTCACTCAAGTAAAGTCAGCACAATACGAGTCGTAAGCGAATCTGAATCTAAACTCCTTGCCGTCTTTGTCAAACTATTTGTAGTTAATGAAGATGGAATGTTCCAAGAATTTAGAAACAGTGTGGCCAACATAAGTCTTTAATAACTCGAATATAGTCATTAATGTTTTTACAAAAGGTGAATGATAATATAACAGATAGGCTTTATCAAGAATAAGGTTTTAGCGATAGTCGTACCATGATTTTGGCCCAGGTTCGAGGAATAAATAACAGGATTTGAGTAGTAGTAACAATAATATGTTATTGTTGGCGCTAGAGACATTCTTGATCAAGTTTCAGCGTTGTGACACAAATCTAAGTTAAAATAACGTTCAAATCACCACTGCTGTTACCATCAAGGATAGCTGATTCTTCACCTGCAAGGGAATGGGCAACAACGACAGCAGTGTCAACATGTGGAACAGTGTCGTAAGCAGTGCCCAAATCCCAGCTGTCTCTAATGGATTAGAGAGAGATACCGTCTTGTTTAGCACGAGCAGAGAAACCTTCGCTTGGGGTAACCAAATAAGTATAGGTATTAACACCAGAACCGTAACCATAACCGTTACCAGAAGCGACAGCCCCATATCAGAAAAGGCAAAAGAGATAACTTTCTCATCATCACTGGCAGCTTTACCAAAGTGAACAAAGAGGCGAAAATATTGTTATAGAGCTGTACATGGCTTCAATGGCCCACTTTCAACTACAGTTTACGACGTACCAAGAAAATAAGGCCATTCGATAATATGAAATATGAATTCAAGGTATATATGTCAAGTTACAAAGAAGCAAAATCAACTCTCGGAAGATTCTTGTCTTTTATTTGAGACATAAGATATGATGTTATAATAGGATTCCTTTCCTGGAGCTAGGCACATAATAAGAAAGCTACACTAAACCGCAGAATCAAAAGATGAGTCGGACATTAAGCCTATGAACCGTAGTTAAGACGGAAGATGTCGTGGAAGACGTAGTAAGAAAATCCGTCTGGGATCACGTGGAACACCTGGGAGTAACGCTGTGGGTTCTGCTCCTCATCGATCAACAACTCACCGGTGACCATGACAAGGACATCACCGTTTGGAGAGGCTGGTTGCGCATCCAAAGTAGTGATTCTGTAGGCAACTTTTTGGAATGGCAAGGAGGTCAATTTCTCAACAATGTCCTTAGCACCTTGAACCTGGGAGGTTTCGAATATCAGCATGGATTGGCCTCTCTATGAATATGTTAGCGTTTATTCAGATGAGCATGAGCATGTGCATGGGGAGGAGAACTCACGTAGAGGTTACCCAATTGAGATCTATCAGCATCGAACTGGTTATATTAGAACTCAGTGAATTGTCCTGCGGGTTATTAGTACACATATCCTCCATGTATACGACAGGGAAATGGCGCAAGATCACAAATAGCATATGAGTAAGGGTGCTGAAGCCGATTGTGGTCTATTATTAATATAACAGTTTATCACATGTGGTGACGACACATGAATCTTATCCCGAAGGAAGTCTAAAAAAAGGAGCAGAAACTTAGGGAACCCCTCCATACAAAAGACTTTCAGGATAATCAATCAACAGAAACATCAATTAATCTCCACCATAAATAATGCAAAATAAGTGACAGAGGAATTTTTTGTAGTTCTGCCTCGTTTCAGATCTATCTGGATGTTTTTGTTTTGTTTTGTTTTGTTTTCGTTTTGATGATTTTCTTGCGAGCTCCCAGTCTTGGCAGGGTCACCCGGTTTAACTACCTAATTTGTCTTTTCGCCATTTGGCGTACATTGTTCGCCAAATGGCGAACATTCCACGCCTTATTCGCGTAAGTTTTAACCTAATGCATAGTTATGCATTTACCCGCACAAACTCGCTTAAACTACTTGCAGGTCACAGCCCAGCGAAGCAATCCATTTACTGAGAAATTGTGAACAGGTGGGAAGTTTCAAGAAATAGCAGAGTGCCTAGAAGGCAAAACATTTAATTCCCAAGAACGTATGAGCTTAGTAATGTGCTGAAAGCAGCCAGAGGCCTTCCTCACAACTCCGCCTGGGAGGTCTCGAACAAAAATACTATGGAAGCCGCCTTCTGCAAGTGATGGACAACAGATCCACAACGGTCGTCGGACAAATTTCAGGGAGCAGTTGATCTGGAAGACATTCACCTCATGTACTGTGCCTGGGAACTCAAGCTGGGAGGTGGGTGACGGTGCGCATACCCATGACCTCCTATTCTGAAGCCCTTTTATAGCACCAGTGTCCGAATCCACCTTTTCTATTGTGAGCCTCGACAGGCGCATAAGAGGGCAAAACCTACAACTGCAGCTAATTTTAAAAAGGGAGACAGGCCCCGTTAGTGAACATTCCCTCTTTCGTTCCCACGCTTCTTCATCCACCCAGTCGAGACCCAGTACACATATTTGTTACATTCCAACAACGGCTTTTCATAATCCACACATACCCTTCAAAAGCTCAACTCACATGGACATAATGGCTCTCGCAAGTACAATGATCCAGGTCTTGCAAGCGTCTCCTACAAGGAGGGGGTCTTTCAAGCTGTTCCATACCAAACAGAAAGAGGTCAATAAGAAGCAGGCCTTACTCATTGGCACTGAGAAATCTGGAAAGAAGAGTAGGTATTAATACTTTTTGGTG
This sequence comes from Williopsis mrakii, assembly GCA_003706445.3. Taxonomy (NCBI): domain Eukaryota; kingdom Fungi; phylum Ascomycota; class Saccharomycetes; order Phaffomycetales; family Wickerhamomycetaceae; genus Williopsis; species Williopsis mrakii. Next base: position 510,197 of record PPLH03000005.1, read on the forward strand.
CCTTGCAGTCTCTATAATCTCATCTCAAGATCTGATACTAACAAGAGATCACAGCGATACTTCAGCAGGCTGAGAACATCGAGTCCCCATTGGAAATCATCTGCTTATCAAGTGATGTTCCCATCTCCAGATACAACAACTTTCTGTATGACATTCCATATGTGATCTTTGTATTTGATTCCACAAGATTGTGTATTGACTATCTGCAAAGAGTTCGTCTGATGTTGAAGCACATATTCCAAGACAATTCAACGTCCGAGAAACTCTTGATCTTGTTGAACAAGACAGATATCTTAACTGTGGTCAATGCGAACATCTTGGAGAAATATCTAAGGCTGAACACTTTGAATATGGAATACTTGATCATACCAACAAGTGGAAAGTCAGGTTATGGTATCTCGGAGGGTATAAACTGGCTATTGAGATAGCTCTGCTTGGAGCTCAGTTCAATCAACTTCTTATAGGACTCAGGTAAGGCTTCAACAATCAATTGGTCACGTTGCTGGTAAACAAGAGAAAATGGCGGGATGGTATATGCTTCAGGGATGCAGGTATTAGGTTTTATAATGACACAATCATGGATTTTACAGCCATTCTTTAGTTCACACCCTTCGCCTAAGATCACTCTATTTCCAATGTGCAATGCGTGGATGGAGCAGTTCGGCGCAATCATCGTGTATGATCCCAACTTCATGGCCTTGTGCATATTACTGGAGACTCTGGGTGGTTCTACGATGACACCAGAGCTCAGATAACAGAACCTGCCTAGTTGAATGGATGATTTGCCCTCGTAGAGCTTAACATTTCCACGAAGGACCACATTGGCACAAACAGTCGTGTTACCAGCGATCAAAATATGGTCTGAACCTTCGATCTGGGCTTCCTTAGAGATCCTGTTGCCTGAAGAGGTCTCGATCCAATCCATTTCAAGTACTCTGTGGCAACCTAATCGGAAGCTGGAAGGTTAACAGTGTAAATGGGAGGTTAACAGTATAAACAACCTAACTGGTCATAACTCGGGGCTGCTTAACCCTTCTGCCTCAAAGTTCGGCCATTATTATGGATGTCAACAAAAAATGCTACATCTGGGGTGTGGAAATCCCAGACAGAGAAATAAGCCGATTCGCTAGTTTTAACCAGATAAAAGCTAGAAATATGGGCATCCTTCACCTGAGATCCTGACAGGGTTAGATTAGGCTGATGGTCCGAGCTATCACTCTTCAAATTTCTTCACCAATGATCCAGTGTTAGTACTTACTCGTATTTGGTTTACGTAAAAGGAAGGCATCCTACACTCGTGCTAAACAAGATATAATCATCCTCTGACTCATTAGAGAGATTTGGGATTCGATTGTGGTCACGTTCCTTGTCGGTGAAGAATCAGCTGTTCTTGATGGTGGCAGTGATGATCAACCAACTTATTTCTATTCGACTCTGTGGCACAACGCTGAAAACTTGATCACGAGTGTCTCTAGTGTAAATAACAGCATATTGTTGTTGTGAATACTGCTACTCAAATTCTATAATTTACTCCTCTGACTTGGGTCAAGATTATGGGACAACTATCGCTGAAATCTTATTCAGTGATAAAGCTCTATCTGCTAAAGTATCATTCGCCTTTTCTGAAATTGTTGATGAAGATTTTCAAATTATTAAAGAATTTTTGTTGGCTAAGCTGTTGAAAAGTTCTGCCAACATTACATCCTGATTAATTATGAATGGTTTGACTAGGTGCGGATTCGGTTACGGTTCGCCATACACTAATGTCACTTGAGTCACTTGAGACTTAAGGAAGCTGAAAAAGTTTTGAGTCCAACTACAGATATGCGTGCTGATCTTCGTAAGGTTAGATTAGACTGCCGTACAAATGATCAAGCCGATTTCTAAAGGCGTTGGTGGCCTGTGTAGTAACCCGAACTTTTAGAATGTTGATCACATTATTACTGCTAGACTCGATAGCTATAACTATACTTCTGCCTATGATGGGTTTGGTACTAAATTATATATCGATTTCTTAGACACTGAAATTTTTTGGAGTTTGAACAAAAAGTTTAATGGGGAAGCCATAGCATAATTGGCGAGCTATCAAAATAATAACAAATAAATAATTAAAGAATGGCGTACCCCCTCATGCAGCCTTTGGGGCTAAAGCAAAGATATTTCTTCAAGAATTTCATTTATTTATTGATAAAAAACTGTTCAGCATCAATGATTGATTTAGCTAATATATCAACAATTTTTTCGGCATCTGCTTTTGTGATAATATATGCTGGAGCTAGAGTAATATGATCACCGATTTCACCAGCACCACACAATGCCATTATTGATAAACCATTCTTAAATGCAAAACCACCAACTAAGTGTGCAAAGTCGTCCTCGACATCGAACATTTCCTTGGTTTCTTTATTCTTAACAAATTCGACACTCCAAAAACCTCCAGTTCCTCTAATATCACCACAGAATTGTGAGACTTTAGGGATCTTCTCTTTTAATAGCTCACCCAAATAAGAACCAACAGATTCGATGTTAGATGTCAAATCCAACCTCTCAATCTTCTTCTGTACGGCAAGAGCAATTCTTGTATTGAATGAATGGGAATGATAGGTTTGTGCGCCTGGAATGTTGTTTGAACCATTGGCTATGGTATCTCTCACCTTTGGTGAGATTAAGACACCTGCAATTGTCACAAATCCTGAGCCTAAGGTTTTTCCAATAGATTGAATATCAGGGCCAACAGCTCCCGATGATTCGTCATCCAATGGTAGATACTTTTGCCATGCGTGGAAAGCGCCACATCTTGATAAACCACACATAACTTCGTCCAACATGAAAAGAGCACCATATTTATGGCATATAGAACGGACACCTTCTAAATATCCTGGTAAAGGTGGTTCAGTACCAATTGTGGAACCAGAAACGGTCTCAGTCACATACGCAGCAATGGTATCTGGGCCAGCTTCAATGAAAGCATCATCCAGTTCTTTAAGTAGCCTATCTTTATATTCTTCCTCAGTCTCCCCATCCTTCATATAACGATATCTGTAGATTGTGCTGACCTTTGGAGTTTGTTCAGGGTTGAGTAAGATTGGCTCCCATGGGGTAATTCTTGCACCAGAAATCGCCATAGCCCCTAGGGTATATCCATGATAAGAGTTCTTTCTAGAAATAAACTTAACTCTCTTACGATCATTTCTTTCAACATGATATTGATAAATGATCTTCATAGCGTTATCATTTGCTTCGGAACCTGAACCAGTAAAGATGGCAGCTTTGAAAGCCCCTTTTGGTGAACGTTGGACCAGATATTCAGCAAGATCCTCGGCATTCTTATTTGTCATAGCCAATGGAAACGAGTAAACACATTCCTGAGACGCTTTGATAATCTCTTCTATGATTTCAGGATCACGATGTCCCAAAGATCCAACAGCAGCACCAGTACAACCATCCAACATTTCGAATACTTCGCCGGAGTAAGGGTCCTCAACGGTGATGTTAATACCCTCACCTCCAGTAACAAATGGGTTTTTCTTTGTAACGGTTGCTTGCAATAAACGAGACTCTGATGCACTGATGGTCATGATGAAGTAATTTGATTAAGTACTCTGTAATTAACTCTCATCTGGATTTTATCATTTGAATCGTAGGATAGGAGTCTACTTATATAGGGAGCAAAGCCATACTCTAAGTTCAAATGAGACTGCAGTCAGAGTGTTTTGGAAGTTATGGTCTGACTTCGATAACAAAGAAAATAACATGCTAGGCTAATGTTACTCGATTCTTGTAGTTCCACTCTCATAGAACTTCCTAATTTGGACGTACAGGGACTGATTATAAACACGGGCGACAAATCTTCGATTCCTGAATAGGTAATATTAACAGGTGATCGAAGACGAATGATGGTTTCATGGATCGAGTAACTCTAACACGTTCGATCCTTTCGAGTTATGGTTGTAAGGGCCTACGCTAGACTAAATTTGCTCAGTTAGTACCATTAGTGGAAGTTCTACGCATATGGACTTTCTTGTGTAGAATATTTAATACATTTCAGTCCTGTGCACTGTCTGAGGCCGATAGCGCATGGGCCATGACTATTAACTGAAACACATCTTCTAACCGGTGGTCGATCTCTCCGAATTCATTCCTCTGTTTGGTGAATATTCGTTCAATATTTGCGTTGGCGGGCTAAATTTTTAGAGTTGAAAGCGAACAAAACGTCCAACACAGTATGTGCGTTGCGCTGTACTAACTTCAGTGATTCGCTCCCATTAGTAGAAATCAGGTCATTCAACAAAAAATTAATATAATATGGAAAGTGGATGGAATATATATTCAGAACATTAGCACATAATTACAAAATGGCATACTCAGCTCTCAAAAGCTTCTTGCTTTTTATTTGAAACAGCAGAGATCACGTTGTAATAGGGTTCTCTGCTTGGAGCTAGACCAGTGATATGCATATCAGATCTGGCAGACAGCACCGCTTCTAGAGCATGTGAGTCCCGATCTGAAGTTGGACCTTTATAGTATTTCTTGCCATACGAGAACCACACAACAATTGAGAGAAACCAACCAAAGCCAACCAGTACAACGGCATAGTTCATGGCTGCAGCGCTCGTTGGATAAGCAGAAGGAAATGAAAGGAAAATGATAGTGAAGAGTAAATAGATAGAACCAATTCCGTTGATCAAATATCCCCATTTTCCAAGTCTCCATTTTCCTCTGTTCTCCATGAGACCTTTTCTGCGCGCAGCAAATGTTAGTGCGAGTGGAATGAAATAAGTGATTTGATATGATAATGTCAAGCCTGACATGACACCATACAAGGCAGTAGAGTTCCAGATGTACACCAGTCCGATGATGAATGGGAAAATTATTGCAGAAATTTGGGAAGGAATTGAAACCTCCCACTTCTCATTGACGGTTGCAAAGTACGGTGGAATTGCCCTATCTCTAGACATAGCATAGGTCATTCTACCAGCTGACCCTAGAGAGAAAACACCACCCACAAAAGCAACAGTCGAGTTCAAAGCGTTTAAAAATATGGCTCCACCGACATTTTTCAATGCTTCATACCATATCATAATTGATGGTGCAGTATTAGCAACACTGCTAGAAAAAATTGTTTCAGCAGAAGGAACAATGAAGCAAATACAGATCAAAAATGGAATGGTAATGATACCATTCAGAAGGACTGGCCAGAATATAGCCCTTGGAACATTGACCGATGCATGTTTAATTTCTTCAGCAAAGTGGGCAGCAGTTTCAATACCGATGAACCCCATTGAAGCAGTCAAGATACCAACACACCAAGCAAGACCATCTGGCCATCCGGACAAGTTAGAGAATCCACCAAAAGCATAGGAAGCTGAATTGAAATCTTTCTTTGTGGCAGTTGTGCTGATAATGATAGCCAAATAGCCAACGATATGAACAACAATCACATAATAATTCAAATACTGTAATCTTCTGACTCCGTAAATATTGATTGCCAAATAGATTGCAAGAACTAACCAATATAGCAAAGTAACTTGCCATCTCTTAGGCTCATAGCTTGGGTTTGCAAAGACGGCATATGCCTGAACTTGCACAGCAAAACTAAAAGCACTGCAGATGATACCAATCCAAGAAGTAGTCAAGGCAGACCAAGCAGTGATCCAACCAATGAAAACTTTATATTTCTTTGGTGAAAGAGCTGAAGCCCAGTGGTATTGGCCACCAGCAGTTGGGTAGATGCTACTTAGTTCTGCTAATGAACAAGCAACAAAAGACATACCAACTGCAGCAAGGACAAACCCCCAAAGGAGAGAAGATGGACCACCTAGTGATAAAGCACTCCCAATAGAACCAACAACACCCTCCCAGGTACCACTAACACCCACAGTGAAGCCGATTGCTGTAACCAGATTGTACTTTCTTGTATAAGCTTGAACATATCCAACTTCAGCTAGTTCTAATGCATCATCATCAATTTCTTTTGGAATCTCATATGTCCTTGCAATCTCAAACTCCTGTACAGCGGGAGTTTCAGCAGATTTGCCAGAACTCATAGTTTTAAATTTGTCAGTGATCTAACTCAGCTCCCAATCAATTCTCCACGGATGAAATATTCAACATTGAATATATTTATAAAAAAGCATTCGCTAGCTTCAATAAAGAGATAAGAGATAACAAAACAGAAATCTGTCCCAATAAGTTAATACTGTATGCATTTGGTTGATAATTGATTTCTAGTCAACTTGCAACCTGTTATCATTTCCTATTTGCCATGAGTTTTGCTTCTACAGATCAAAAGAGACTCGAAGATGTGATGACGTATAGATATTAGATGATATCAGGTATCCAATCCGAAGCCATGTTTGTGCACATAGCCACCAAAGTATATTTATCTTCCTGATTACCTGCCAGCATAAATCCGAAAGGGGAAACTTTTACAGGATCCACGTCTGGGAACCCATCTGGTTGCTTCATCGTACTAATCCTAATATCGTAACAATAACAGGAAACGAGGAAAAAGGTTATTATTACTAAAGATGAAATATCGTTCGATCATCAATCGTCAGTCGCCTTCTAAGTTCTAACTTCGTGAATAGAGTAGATTCAAGTATATATATATATATATATAAGGGAAACCTTACTGATGAAAGAACCCGAGTAGTTGCGTCGCTAATATCAACTCTCAAAGACTTCATCTCAAAGAAAATAAGAAAAAAGATGACTACCAGCAACAAACCAGTTAGTATTATTATCGTTGGGGCCGGATTTGGTGGTATCGCTGCAGCTATTGAACTTCGTCAACGTGGATATGAAGTGACTCTTATCGAAAAATATACCGATTCTAAGCAATTCGGTGATATTATTGATTTTTTCCCTAATGGTGGTGCTATCATGGGAGCATGGGATAATGGCCGTATTGGCCGTGAGATATTGAAAGAAGGAATCGATAACTGTGAGAAGCTTGAATTCTACAAGTACGATGGTAAGAAGGTTTACGAAGAACCATGGTTAGAAGAGCCAGAAGATTATTACAAGCAATTTGGTGGACACCGTGGTGAGATCCACCTTATCTGCTTAAACTATGCTAAAGAGTTAGGCGCTGTTGTCAAGTTTGGTTCTGCTGTTGCAAAATATTTAGACTTGGATGATAAGGCTGCCGTTGAGTTAGAGAATGGTGAGATCTTATATGCAGATGCTGTTATTGCCGCTGATGGTCCAAAATCGATTGCTCGTCAGCAAGTTTTCAACTTACCGGATATTAAGGTTAACTCAGGTTATGCCATCTATAGAGCTTTCTTAACCACCACACCTGAAATTGCTGAGAATGAGCTTCTCAAGGATTTAGTTACTGGAAAGGATAAATTGAAGATCTGGATTGGCTCCCATATACATATGCTGGCTTATTGTTGGAATAACAACAGGGATATTGCTTGGGTTATTACTCACAAGGATGAACATGACATTGAAGATTCTTGGTCATTCCCAGCTAAGAAGTCAGATGTTTTCAAATATATCGAGAACTTTGATCCGTTCTGTATTGAATTGGTCAAACATACTCCTGAAACATCAATCATTGATTATAAACTTGTTTGGAGAGATCCATTAGAGACTTGGATCAGTCCAAAGGGACACATTACTATCATTGGTGATGCGGCACATTGTCATTTGCCAACTTCTGCTCAAGGTGGTGCCCAAGCTATGGAAGATGCTGTTTGTTTAGCTGAATGTCTCAAATTGTCAGACGGTGATGTTAAATTGGCACTGAAAGCCATGGAGCGTATCAGATTTAACAGAGCCAACTTAGTTCATCAATTGGGTATTTCCAACCGTGACGTGTGGCATTATGTCGACTGGGATGAAATTGAGAAAGATCCTAAGAAGATCTCCGGTATGAGATATGATTGGGTCATCCGTTATGACATTCTAAAGGAAACAAGAAAACATTACGCTGCCATTGCAAAAGATATCATCTCCGGGAAGAAGGGAACTGTTGAAGAATTATCTCTACCAGCTCGTCATTAGATCTTGTGGGCAATGGATCTTCAGTGGCCTGCACGGTATTAGATATAAGCTAGTAGCTGCTCAATGTATATTTTTAACTTTCGATGGAACACATCCTTGCAGAATATGAATTAATCATTATCAAGTAGATATTCCCCAGTTGCTATTTTTCGCAAAACATTTTATGCTCAACTAGCAAAGGACTTTGATTGTCTCTGAAAGAAAAGAAGACTAAAACTACATACTGTCTATCTCCAAGCGTCACACTATTCATTTCATTTTTTATTTAATTCAAGGAAGCTACCGTACGGTTAACCGTTATTGATTCTCGCTAGACTAAGGTGAGGATTAGATAAATACCACATTCATAAATGACTATTCGTAAATCTTATTGCGGAGGAGGACCGAATGGCTTTTTTGCAACGAAAAAGACTTTGGCAAAACCACCTTTAGTCTCGAATCTCATTGTGGAGCCGTTTTTGATATAGATTAAGTCGCCCTTCTTGATAGATCTTGGAGCTGAATCAGTCTCGTCTGACACTAGAAATTCCCCTTCGACATCTAGAACGAACTTGAATTCATCGAATTTATAAGAAGCTTCTAGCACCTCTCCATCAACTTGTTTATAGAAACCTGCAGTAATTGCTTGGTCGTCCGAAGTTTCACTTTGTATAACTTCAGTCAAATAGGCAGCTGGGGCCACCTGCTCAAGTTCAATATTCAGACCTTCTTCTGCTGTTCTGACAATAGCGGGCATGATTTTGGAGTTCTATATCTTGGAGGTTTGACCTTAAGGGATATCATCTAATAGTAATGGAAACAACTTATATATATAGTACTCAAACTAAATCCACAACTTCAGGATCTATGAAGCACCACTAAACGGGAAAGAATAAGCAGACAGTGTCTTTCATACTCCATATGGACGAACCTATCAGGGGTAATATCGTTTTCAGATATTTGATTAAATTGGAAACCCCATGATTGACAAATGAGAATTTCTAAGCAGAGATAATGATTGACCAAAGAGGAAGGAATATGCAGGCTTCGCACATTTTTGACCCCCCCATTGAAATCTCAAAACTCTTAAGGAAATCGTGATAGCAGATTGCATGTTCTTAATATTGAGAGGGATTGGCTGTATATTCAGAAGAATCTTCTTGTTAAGTTCTGAAGATGGGTCCGCTTCTGACTTCCATTTCAGGAAGAGTGCTGCTATTTTAGCTGGCTTACGACAAGAGGACACCTCTTTGGGAAGCTATACCCTGAAGTGATATTCCCGTATAAAACCACAAAACTGTCACCAGTTAGGGTGTCAAATAATCTTTAATGTGTAATTCCAGAGATTACAATTGTTATTATAGGTATGAGCACATCAAAAGTATTGATTTCAGGTGCTTCAGGATTTTTGGCACTACACATTGTCGGAGAACTATTGGAACAAGGCTTTTCAGTCATTGGAACAGTCAGATCACAGTCAAAAGCAGACAAGTTATTCAAACAGTTTAGCTCAAAATTCAGAAATCCAGATTTAGAATATGTGATTGTCCCTGATATATCTCAGGATGATGCATTTGATGCTGTATTTCAAAAGAATAAAGATATAGAATACGTTCTTCATACTGCTTCGCCTTTCTCTTTTGGAATTGATGGAAAGCTTGAAGATATCTTTTTGAAGCCAGCAGTAAATGGTACTTTGAACATTCTCAACTCAATTCAAAAATTCGCTCCACAAGTTATGAAAGTTGTTATCACATCATCAATGGCTGCCATCGAAAACAGTGACAAAGTTGGGGACGCTTCTTTTATTCATTCAGAATCTACTTGGAACCCGATTGAATGGGATCAAGTTGAGAATGAAAATATGGCGTACGTTACCTCTAAGAAGTTAGCTGAAAGAGCTGCCTGGGAGTTTTTGGATAATACTGATGTCAAGTTCAAACTTAACACCGTGAATCCACCTTTCATTTTTGGTCCCCAATACTTTGGTGAGGATGTGTCAATTGAAAATATAAATACATCCTCAGGTGTGATTGCTAATTTACTGAGATCAGATCCAAAAGAGACATCACAATTCAACAAACTGGCACTATGTTCTGTCGATGTTCGTGATGTGGCCAAAATTCATGTCTTGGCTTTAGCACCAGAAATTAATGGGAATAGGTTATTCGCAGCTGCTTCAAGATTCTCAGAGCAAGGCATCTTGAATATCATCAATGATAAATTTCCGAAGTTAAATGGAAAAATTGCTAAAGGTCAACCAGAGGGTGAGGAAAACATTCCGACTCCTACATTTGACAATTCGAAAACAGTCGAGTTGCTTGGTGGATATGTATTCATACCTTTAGAAAAGCAAGTGACAGACACTGTTGAGCAGTTCTTGAACTAAGAAGTCTGAATTCCATTTCAGTTTTCTCGGTATAAGAATTGTACAATTAACTAGTACATCAAGGTCCAATGCACATCTCTTTTCTGATTACTTCGAAGTAGAACTATACTTGTAACCTCTGGCAATCGGGCTCAACATGTTCGGTATCTGGAAGTCGAGGCGTGAGTTGCAGCGTGCCCTAGGCTCTAGCTCTCTTTTGCCTTGAAAGGTGCAAGGTTCAACGTCAAATCTTCTACACATAAAGCCTTGCATTGTGCATTATTGTTCGCTAAACTTCATACGGACAATGAGACATAAAACGCAAGCAACGAGCTTTGGCAGCAGGCTAAATAAGCCTGCCGCAATATCATATATGATGATACTATACGAGTCTCATGCAGAGAACTGATAATAAATCTCTGAAGTCCGCGGTCTACAGAACAAGAATTGCGAACTAGCTACTTGTCAGTATAAGTTGTTCCCTAAGTAGCAAGTCTACGACTTACATGTGACATGACAGTGACACAAATTTTCGGTTAAGTTTTGACTTTTAAGTGATGAGTGGACTTTGTACGTCTCCCAATTCCCAACGTGTCACATTTACTATTCAGAATTTCGGATACCTTGAAGTCTAGTGACTAGAATCTACGGTACAGTCCTAGGTCTAGTATCTAGTATCTAGTATCTAGTATCTACAGAATAGAGAATACTGAGTGCTTCGAACAGTGTATATAAGTACAGGCTCTAATCGGATAGTGTAATACCATAATCTATTTTCAAGAGTTCTGACAAGGGACCCGGGAATCATTACAATTTGGTATTTAGTATTTACAATCTACAAGCATCAAGATTAGCTCAAAATTACAATTTCAGATTTCCAATTTCCCATGAACTTATACATATTACATTTAACCTTTTAAGTATGAAACATTGAAACTCACGAGTCACTATTAAGAATGCACGGTAAAGCTCTTTCAGATTCCGAAGTAACGCTCACGTGACGTTTGCCTTGGAATCTGTCACCACCTGACTTTCGCGAAAACGCGTGGAATAATGTCAAAACACGCTGGTCAAAACAACAACAGCGACAACAGCTACAAGAATAAAACCGAAGCTGAACTGACAAAGGAACCGAGATGGTTAATAGAGTGTTTAGATTGGATTCTGGTATGTCATTTTTTTAATTTCCATTATTATCGTTATATTGACTCTTTCCTTCAGGATTCCAGAACTACGACTGGGGTAAAATTGGCTCTTCATCTGCTGTTGCCCAATTCGCTAAACATTCCAATCCTTCCATTAGTATCGATGAATCCAAACCCTATGCTGAACTATGGATGGGCACACACCCTAAGGTGCCATCGAGAACCCTTGAAGGTGTCAGTCTGAGGGATGTCATTGCCTCTAATCCCCAGGAGTTACTAGGTGAAGAGATCATCAAGAAGTACGCTGCCACCAATGAACTGCCATTCTTATTCAAGGTACTATCCATCGAAAAAGTGTTGAGTATTCAAGCGCATCCTGATAAGCAATTGGCGAAGAGACTCCACATCAGCGATCCAAAGAATTACCCGGACGATAACCATAAGCCTGAAATGGCCATTGCTGTGACTGAATTCGAAGGGTTCTGTGGATTTAAGCCTTTGGAAGAAATTGCTGATGAGTTGGAAAAGATTCCAGAGTTTAAAAGTATTGTAGGTGATGATGTGACTGATAAGTTTGTTAAGGGTATCCAGTCCAATGTCGAAATTGGTACACTGGGTGATAAGTCTAACAGAGAGTTACTACAATTGGTGTTTGGTAAAGTTATGAATGCATCTGATGAAGTTATTGCGATTCAGGCTGATTCTCTTGTTTCTAGAGCCCAATCCCAGCCAGAGTTATTCGCTAAAGATCTGCCTGAATTAATCTTGAGACTCAACAAGCAATTCCCACAAGATGTTGGACTCTTCTGCGGCTGTCTGATGTTGAATCATTGTAAACTGACAGCAGGAGAGGCCATGTTCTTGCAGGCTAAGGATCCACATGCTTATATTAATGGTGACATCATTGAGTGTATGGCTGCGTCCGATAACGTTGTCAGAGCTGGTTTCACACCAAAGTTCAAAGATGTTAAAAATCTTGTGGAGATGTTGATGTACAGCTACGATTCAGTTGAAAAGCAGAAAATGATTGCAGAGAAATTCCCAAGATCTAGTGGTGCTGGTGATTCCCTTTTGTTCAACCCGCCAATCGAGGAATTTGCAGTCTTACAAACTACTTTTAAATCATCCACTGGTGCACGTAAATTTCAAGGGTTCCATGGTCCAAGTATTTTGATTATTACGAATGGTGAAGGCTATATCCATTACGATGGTCAGAAGATCAAAGCCGAGCCAGGTTTTAACTTTTTCATTGCTCCAGAAGTTGAAATCGAATTGGAAACGGAAGACAAGGAGTTTACTTCTTATAGAGCCTTTGTTGAGGTTTAAACCTTTCCAACTATTTGTCCTTTTTTATAGACTGTTTTTTTCTGCTACATTATACCGTAGACACAAACCAACAATGACTCTATTATGCATGTAAACCAACAGAAAAGATTTCATATGATACGTACTCATTCAACACCGTGTCTCTTTTTCCATTTCACTACTCTCTTCTTCAAATCACCTGGACTCTGCTGATATATGTTCAACTTCTTATCCCATTTCATCTTGTCATAATCGTCTCCATACTTCTCATACAATGCCTGAATCCAGGCCTCCTCTCTAGAACTTTGGATTCTGTCGGTCTTTACCGATCTGGAAGCGTATTGTTCTAGCTGCTTGACCACTTCCGTTGTTGGCTGCACCTGTGGTGTCTTTGTGAGTTCCATATCATCATTCAAAGGTTTCTTCTTACCATATATCACTTTTAGTACTTGGCCCTCATCATCTCTTATAATACGTGCTTCACCTTCAGGTATGTCCTCTGGGTCTTGGGAATCTACGGATTCTTCTAATTTTTTTGCCTCCTTTTGTTCGATAGTCTCCTTGAGAATAGGGTGGTCCAAGTCTTTCTCGATACCACCTGCACGGACACCCAATTTGGAAGTCAACCCAAGTCTCTTATAGTTCTGAGCCAGTGTCAAGCTGTAGTCCCAATTGGCAGCGATAATCGGGTTCGAAGCGATGTTCACCTTGCGCTGCTTGTCCTTGTTCTTTCTTGTGGCCTTGCGCACAGAGGTCTTGTTGGCTCTTCTCTGTCTGACTGATCCCATGTCGAATTAGCCCTTCGTCCTCTTATAGCCTCACAGCTGTTGTAGTTGCGATTCTATAACTCTCTTAGGTAGGCTGTTCGTTAGAGAGAAATAAATTTTCAGTGTGCGATGCCGGTAGGGGGACACCCCGGGTGTACAGTTGTACTTTCTACCTTGCATAGGCTTTACTGTGTGAATGGAGTTCTATATCATAAATGTAAAGTTAATGGATAGTATATCATGCTTGTCACCTAAGCGCGGTATTCACCGGATTTCCGTTCCAGCACAGCCCTGATAGTTCCTTGCGAGAGCAGGGTAGCGTATTAGTCCCCTTTTGTGTCAAAAAGACTTACATTGTTACAAGTTACAACCTCTCCTAACGAATTCAAAAAGGACCAAGTGACGGGTATATCTCGATTCATAATTCTGTAGTTCGGCAATACCCCCCTGTACAAAACTCATACTCTATACTGCTGACTAAGTACCACTTCCCCTATTTGAAGAGATCGATATGGTCAGGACTCGGGGGGGGGGCTCGAATAAAGATATAATTGGGCTTGTCTCAGTGCCTGCTAAGCAAAAGGGGAATCCCCCTCCCCCGAATGATTGTTCAAGTAAAAGGGAATTCGAGTAGTACGGTTGAATTAAACAAGTCATATCGCCGCCATCGCATAAGCATCTACAGATGGTTGTGTAGAAAGTCTTGGATAGGCTGCTGTTCGTATCGTCTTCCCTTGAAAATCACCGGCAATCATACAAAAAAAAAGCCTGAGAACCATTTTTAATTCAACAACTGACAACATTGTACTGGAGAGAAGCATTGATAAGCTGATCTATTCATCCAACCATTTTATTGCAATCGGCTGATATATATAATAATGTCTCAATCTGAGCAATCGCTATCTAACCAGATCGGAGAGCTATCAGTTGGTGAAGAACAACCAGCACCACAACCAATTCGTACGAATAAGACCCCTGAGGAGCTCGAGCAACAGCAGTTACTGGACAAGAGATCCATATTTATCAGAAACTTGGCTTTTACAACCACACCAGATGAGTTGGAAGTGTTGTGTCACCCCTATGGGTCTGTAAACAGGGTTACTATTCTGTTTGACAAGTACACGGGCAAGTCCAAGGGGTATGCCTACTTGGAATACGAAGAGGAGGAGAGTGCTGCTAAGGCCATTGAAGGTTTGAATGGCCAGGAATTTAAAGGGAGGGTCATAGGAGTGTTGGAGAAAAGGACTAATCTACCTGGACTGAGAGCCCATAGGGGCAGAGGCAGGGGCAGGGGAAGAGGGAGAAGAGGCCCCAGCGTGACTAGTGAGATTTCTAATGAGGTGTCTAATGATTGATATGATATAATATGATAAGATAGGATACTGTTTATGAGTACACTGATGATTCCTATGTAGAAGTTCCTACAGCCCTAATGGACTCAAAGATTACATAACCTGCCGAGTATAAAGCTGTTTGAAAACTTTTCACTTCTTCGCTTGAAATAATATCAACACACCAAAAGTGTGAACCCAACTGGAACCGATCTGGCGTGGTCCTTATACTCACACCTACTGGGGTGGGTATATACTTGTATGGGCCCGACACCCCCATCTTCTGACCCTTGTCTTAAGGGTCTATTTGGGGCAGGTTGTCCTTCCTTTGTACGACTTGTTTGTACTCGAGGTTCACAGAACGAAAGTGCATCATAGTACATCGGGTGCTGTTCTGTTCATGTGGATGGGACATCCAACCACCCGGAGTCTCCAAGCTCACAAACATTGTTGATATTGTTGTAGCTCATACGTGCTTTTGAGTATTCTAAATTCTAATACGTATACATAATGTCTAACTATCTATCTACTCATCTGACTTCCTGGCTACCACGGTAATAACGCCCTGGGCCCCGGATGCTGTCAATCCACCTATTTGTATCCAGTTATCGGTAGGCACCTACTTACTCGCAACCGACCCAGTTAGCCTGTTTCATCAATGCCCAACCACAAATTCGCGAAGTGGACAACAACCGGCCACAACAATAATATCGACACAGCATTTGGTGTGGAGGACATTAACACAGGCGAAGAACCGAAGTAAGAGCCCACTCAGCCAACCATGGCCTCTTCAATCCACTTTTGTGACATCAAGGGTAAGACCCTGCTGTCTAGAGACTACAAGGGCGATGTCCCAGGAGCCGCCATTGAACATTTCCCTTTCATACTGGTCGGCGACAATGCTTCCCCTGTGGTGTGTTATAACGGTGTAAATTACTGTTATATCACTCACAGCAACCTTTATTTGGTGGCACTGACAAAGGGCAACTCCAATATCACACAGGTGTTCTTATTCCTGCATCAGTTGGTGAAAGTACTTGTAGAGTACTTGAAAGAGTTGGAAGAGGAGTCAATAAGAGACAACTTTGTGATAATTTATGAGTTGATGGATGAGATGATGGACTTCGGTTACCCACAGATTACAGAGACTAAGATGCTGAAAGAGTACATAACACAAAGATCATACCAGTTGGAGAGAAAGATGAAGAAGAACCAATCATTGGGCCCACCAAGTGCCATCACGAATGCTGTATCGTGGAGAAACGAAGGTATCATGTATAAGAAGAATGAGGCTTTCCTCGACGTTGTGGAATCAGTCAACATGTTGATCAACCCCCAGGGAAAAGTTTTACGTTCAGAGATACTTGGTAAGATACAGATCAAATCACACCTGAGTGGTATGCCTGACTTGAAGTTGGGACTCAACGATAAGTCGATAGAGATGGAGGATGTCAAATTCCATCAATGTGTCCGTCTATCCAAATTCGAATCAGAAAAGACAATCACATTCATACCACCCGATGGAGACTTCGAACTGATGAGTTACAGACTCCAGACACAGTTGAAACCTCTGATAATGGTTGATTGTAAACTGATCAGACATGAACATTCTCGTGTGGAAATAATTGCTAAAGTGAAGGCACAGATCAAGAAGAAATCGATGGCTAATAACGTCGAAGTCCATATCCCAATACCAGAAGATGCTGATAGTCCAAAATTCAAATACAGCCATGGCTCTATGAAATGGATCCCTGAGAAATCAGAGATTTTGTGGAAGTTCAAACAGTTTCAAGGTGGAAAGGAATACCTCATGTCTGCTGAACTGGGACTGCCATCGGTTGAATCCCACGATGATTCCAAGAGACCTATCCAGGTCAAATTCTCAATTCCATATTTCACAACAAGTGGCATCCAGGTGAAGTACCTGCGGATCAATGAACCGAAGATGATGTATCAGAGTTATCCGTGGGTTAGGTACATCACACAGAGTGGTGACGACTATACTATTAGGATGAAGTGATGGTTGTTTTTTCTGGGGATCAAAGTATATAATAGGAAGTATTAGCGAAATAGAACAACAATGGAGATTGCCTGTCTGTAGATCTTGTTCGCGATGATACGTGTGATGCGAAAACGGTAAAACCACCAATTTGATACACTGAAAAGGGGAAGTCAGAGGCAGGGAACAAACACGGAGAGGCATGAAGAAGGTTGAAGAGGCATGATACAATGAAAAAGGGAGAACTGTTGACGAAGCTCATTAATGAGTGCGTACAAGGCGATCAATTGGTCTCGAATATAATGCTCACACTAAACCTCTTGATACCTGAAGTATATCAAAAACTGATACAGATCTTGGACACAGGCGGATTACAGTATAGGTACGATAATAATTTTATCACTATTCTGGGTGGTGAAGTGGTAGATTTGGATTCATGGTGGTGCTCGTGTCTTGCGGGACAAAGGTGTCATGTCGTTGAATCCGGAGAAGAACAGGAAGGTAGGGTAGGACAAAGAAAAGGAGTGATTCAATACGATGAGGATGCGTTATGTGAGCATCTTGTCGGACTATACATGATGGAGAAGCATGCTATTCTGGATAACATCATGGTTATACAAGTTGATTTAGAGAAGTGGGTCGAGTTACACTGTTCATTGATTAGGTTGGACTAGGTTTACCAATTAATGATCCTTCTTTATGATTCCAGAGGGGACCATACATAAAGAATCTCATGTTTCAATACTGCGCTATATTTCCACTAGAACTCAACATTAGGGGTGTGCATAATAACGGTAAATCCCCCCTGTGCATATGAATACCATCTGACGGTGTGATAAGGAGTCAGGTTCATTTAACACGCTTCGAAAACATGAATACCAATATGGCTAATATTATGATGCTTAATACAACTACTAGAGCAGTAGAATTCCAATGGATTGATAAACCAATTAGGGATGTAATCGAATAACAAATATCTGTCTATTCAAAAGAAATATGCACGTATAACTCTCGATTCTGTAATGATGGAACTAGATTATTCAAAGCGATTTAAGGCATCTGTTGTTTGTTAAAACTTTGGAAAGAAAATGGGTCTGATTCTTCATAAAATATTTCTCATCAACAGGCGTTCACGAATAACTTCGAATAAACTCAAATATCAGCTTTGGAACACATGTAATGCTATGTTTTTACTACATATATGTTCATACATGATTTGATCATAACGTTAATAGCTTCCCTCCTCCAACTTCTTCTGTAAACTTGGACTTCGGCCCTATTATGGCAATATGAGAACTCAGGGCTTTGTAATGTATCCCAAAAGAGGACAGTCGGTCGCAATGCCCCTTCTCTTAACTACAAAATGATGAATGGAGGCAGTGACACAGAAAGTGAAGGATCTGATATCGACTATCAATATAATGCCAGAACGATCAACAAGAGGACTTCGGCAGATCCAGATCTGCCATTCTCAAATCAATTACCTCCTGACAAGACAATCGCTGCTGGTTATGAGAATAAGATCAACGAAGAGATGCTAAAGAAAAATCTGATCAGAAAAGCTCCGTTGATGACGTTGATGACGCTGATGACTGTGAGAGGACTTGACAAATGGGGCTGTCAAATATGCTCAAATTCTAACAAGAAATAAGCCAAGCATGTCTCACAGAAGCAGGTGCATCTGTGTTACGATCATACTTTAAAGTGACAGAAATGGTAACGTTCTTGAAATCCCAAGGAGGTGCGAAGAAGAAGAACTATCTCATCAAGTGCTACGTCACCAAGAGTTGTCCATTTACTACCACAGGGCCAAACGGAATATGTCAGCTTCAAATCTAAGGAACCATCTTATCAAAAAGCATGGGATTAAAAAATGATCTAAAAGAATGCGCCTCTAAAAAGACGTCCTAGCGAGATTAGCCAGGAATTCCATCCAGAAGTCACTTTATCAGAAGTATGAAAATTTCAAAGACACAAAGGCTTAGTGATGCAATTGTGAGGCTCTTCAAGTCACATCCACTCCCATTTAGCTTGGTTGAAAGCCCACATTTCCAAGCCTTATTTAAAATTCTTGACACAAGTTGCCAACCGAATCTTGGATCAAGGAAATGAAATGCAAGAGAAAATCAAAACGTTGCTATCATCTGATGAGATCTTGAATATTCATCTATCAACAGATTTATGGCATTCACCAGGTGACAGGAGTCACTGCATAGCGGTTATCACAAGTTTTGTTAATCAGAGATTTGAGTTTAATGAAATTCTCCTTACATTCGCTAAGTTCGACATTCAGCATACCGCCTAATTTTGGCAAATGGTGTTTTCTCCTTGCTTCAAGAATACCAAATTCCAAACAAATTGACAGGTGTGACAACAGATGGAGCTGCGAATAACGTGTCAATTATGAATGAACTCGAAAGGCTCTACGAAAAATACAAGGCTGACCATGGGAAGATTTGATCACTGGATTAGCGCGCCTCTTCACAACTAACGATTGGGCCCATTGCCTGAGCCATGTTATACATTTGCTCGTTACCACAACTTTGCGTTCTTATAGGGAATTTCAAGATGTCTTGCCCAAGGTACGTAAGGTTGCATCTATCATTAGGTTATCTGATACTTATCGTGGCAAGTTTGAAGAAATATGTGACCAGTTGAACATGAAATTTTCTAGACCGCCAGGTGAAGTTCAGACAAGGTGGAACAGTTCTTATGAGCTCTTGAATTGGTGTGTAATCTTTAGAGATCCATTGAATATCTTCCTGAGGGACAATTATGTTAATGCCAATGAGAAGATCAAGGAACAGCTTCGCTTCCTTGGATCAACTGCACCATTTGGAGAGGTTTTATCCTCTGATACCGACCTATGTCTATCCAAACTAGAATGGAATCTTTTGATCTTGATGCGTGGTGTTCTCGAAACATTCTACCAATTCACCTGCAGGTTTAACAGATCTCAAAGTGTGAGCTCTGATGCTCTTAATGCTCTCTTCTATGTTGATGAATTTCTCAAGGATATAAAGGAGTCTGAAACAGTGGAACAAACCAAACTTTTTTATGAAAGACACAAGATCAAGAGCACAATTTCTGTAATACCAGAAGGACTGAGAAAAGCAGTCAATATGGCCTGTGGGAAGTTGCAGAAGTATATCTCTGGTGCTGATCGTATGGATGCAATATATTTGAGTAATGTACTTGATCTAAGATACAAAAGAAAAATTATTGAATCTAACTTATTGCAAAGAGATTCGAGAAATATCTTACAAATGTGCTTGAGTAAGGTGGTGGAGATGACTAGGATTCTTGATGAGGTATTCGGTGAAGGTTCCGGTATGCACCCAGGAGATCGAGAAATTCGGAAATTTGTTGATAGTGATATTGAAGACGAGTGTGACAACTGTATAATGAATTGTCTTGGATCTCGTGATGAAAGAATGGTGGACTTTCGTGAGAGCCAAGGTTCTATCGTTGCTGAGTGGAAGCTATACATCAACGGAGAAAGCGAGAGATCCTTCCGAGGTTTCAATGTTCTACAATACTGGAAGAGAGAGTCTGAGAGACTTCCACAGCTGGCAAGAGTGGCGCGTGTCGTATTTGCTTTTGCTGCTACAAGCACCAGTTGTGAACGAAGTTTTAGTCTCGCCCGACACGTTATTGGCCATAGGCGTCATCGCTTGTCTGCCAAGGCACTTGAGAGTCTCATATGCACTGAGTACAATTCCAGAGTTGTGGATCCATTGAGTGACTAAGAACTCATCGAAATCACAACACACGTAGATGATTCTGATGTTCCACTCTATATCGAAGATGAAGATGGTCAATCAGGTGTTACAGTCTTTTCCAAAGCAGTGAATACATTTTGAGATTTGGTGATGCTAGGATTCATATTTCTTATCACTAGGAGGAGGTAGTTTTCATGTAGTTCAATACCTCTCAATTCTCTCTATTCAATAAATAAACTGCTAAAGCGGTAATTATTCGACGATTTATTCGAACCGGATGTCGAATAAGCATGACCCTTGGGAGATCTCCCGTAAATCCTTAACTACTGGGGAATAAAATTTATAACTTCGCGAAATTGTAAGAAATTTTTGTTTTAACTATGGGCAAAATTTTATAACAATTGGTCAGAGCGAAAATCTGGGTAGGCGGATTTATTTTATAAGGGTGTGAGAGGGCGGTTATAGTATAAACCCGAAAATTGTTATGAATGTGAAAACGAGGTGAAGAATTGCTATAAAAGACTAGGGAACTGCGTACGCGAAATTGAGGCCGAATAAGAGACCAAAAAGGTCATGTGTAGGCCAATTGACTCTGAAATAGGCACCAGTGATACTGAATTACCACAAGTCCTCCCCGCTGAAGATGGAAATGGCGATTTTCTGCGTGACCTTGAAGAGGAAGACCAAACCGGGACTGAAAACCTCTCTAACCACTGGACAGATCATACAGAATCATGGGATATTGATAGTGATCACTCTTTTTCATCAGTGAGTAATCTTGAAGAAAGTAGTATTGGGCATGATGATTACATGGAGGACCAATTGAGTGATTTCGAGAGTGAATTTGAAGAAGCGAATGTTTTATTAGAAGAATTTGATAACCTTTCTTTGAATGATACAAGCGAAGAGGATTGGGAGGAAGAAATCGAAGATTATTTGATTTATGTTCAACGTATTATAGGCGATATCGAGGATGAGGATGAGGAAGAGGAAAGGTACCAAATCGAAAGAGAATTCTTGATTGAGCGCCTCAGAATAGCTCGCGAAGACTCTATCTACCCCATGAATAGGAAGAACTACCTAATTAGAGAGGATCTGATCTTTCCGAGAGATGGATTAACGCCTTGGATGATTCTGTGGAGTTCAAAGAATGAAAGGGGTTTCCTTGCTGTCTTGGGTGTAACCCCAAAGTTGTTCGAAGAACAACTGCTACCACCATTCACTCGGGTATTTAGTACACGTACCATTCCTCGAGATGACGTTGATAGCGTAGGAATCCCAAGACCACATCGTCGCATCTTTAGTACTCCACACCATGCCCTAGCTTTAATCCTACACTACCTTACAAGCAAGGCCAGTCTTCAAGCTATTTGCATGATATTTGGCTCAACACCAACTTCAACACAAAGATATATTGACTTCTCACTCGATATCTTGGAAGAGGTTTTTGAAGAAGACCTTGTTCTTTCTAAAATGGCCGCCTTTGACGTTGGAACGCCGTCAATTTGGGATGTACATGCCCAGCAAGTGGAGATGTATTACGAAAGAATCAAGAGCTGTTGTGGTTTTATTGACGGCTTTAGAGTTCCAGTAAGGGCCCCCAGGGATGCAAGAGAAGCTGCAAAATTATATTCAAACTACAAAAAGTGCCATTGTTTTTTAAATGTTGTGGCGGCCAATCCATCAGGCCTCATAATGGCAGCTGCTATCAACATTCAAGGATCTCATCATGATGAGTATGGCGCACGCCAATTGGAGCATATCTTTGAACATACCTTTTATCGAGAGGGCTTTGTCTTGATTGGGGATCAAGCCTTCTCAAATATAAAGGTGTCGTTACCCCACCAAAAATCGATCCGGAGAATGAACAACTAAAGAAGAATGTGATCAGTGCAGACAAACGATAGAGTGGGTCATGGGGGCCATTCAGCAATCTTGTGCTCGGTTGCAGACTCCTATGAGCACTAATGTAGACTACAGAGGTCGAGTTATTCAACGCTGCCTTCGATTCTACCAATTAAGGGTTGCATACCTTGGTATAAGTGAAGTAAGAAGAAAATTTGAGGATATTGACAGAAGAATCACATTTGAGCATGATGCCGATATGATAGGACGTAATTTGGACTTCATTGAGAATGCTCTTGGTCAAGAATGGATTGATCGCGATGATAGAGTGCTATCATTCTACGATAGAAATATATATAAGATATTCAGATAGAGAGTTGTACAGATGCACGCTATTTGTAGATCTCCTTAGAAGTTGGTTTTCTTGTCCGTTTAAATGATCGTTTATCTGGAGACAATTGTTGATGCGAAGACTTAACTAGAGCTCTTCCTAATTTTGCAGGTTCAGGAGCAGTCGTAGCGGGAATTCTTGGTGAAATGGAAGCAGTGGTAGCAGTGGTAGTCGTCAATGATATCTTGGGAGTGTTTTGACCGATCCGCTCATCCATTGTCTTCAAGATCTCAATTTTGAAGTTTTGAAATAACTCCATCAGAGAGTCATTGTCACGGACCGGATCCTCTAGAAGAGTTTCGTTGTAGAAGGGAGAGGCATCCTCTACTTCTCTGGCAACTCTTAATGATATGATGGTTTTCTCGGCAGCTTTTAGCTTGGATTTCAACTTCGCATTCACCAGCTTCAAAACCTTTATACGCTCAGCAGCTCTCCTCAACTCCAAGCGGAGTTCGGTATTTTGCCTATTTACATTGTTCGAAGATATGCTGGTATCAATAAAGGATTTCAAAGGATCTTCTCTATCCATTTTGAGATCTGAGCTTCCGATGTCTAAAAGAGAGAAGGAACTGTTTGGACTTGATGCACCTTCCTCCGGATCAGGTGTGAGATCAACTGTGTCCTCAGGCTCGGTGACTATCTCCCTTTCCTCAACTGTGTATTTTGTCCCTCTATTCTTGGTAGTAAGAGCGACGACATCTTTGTTGATCTTCTTAGTACTCTTTCCTTCTGATGAAGATTTCAAAGTTTTCACCCTTCTAACGTAGTATTCCAAGAATATCTCGAGGTCCAGAACAATTGGATTAGTCTCTTTATCGATTGACTCTTGCTCAACTTCTTTATTCATATCTAATGAAGCTCTGTTCTGTTCACCGGTTGGCTCAACCAATTCACCATGTCTATTGTATGAAGAAAGCACGCGACCACCAGTAGCAATGAAGGTACTCGTATCACTCTCTAAAATCATTTGTCGATACTCAGGAATAGTACCAACTCCTGTGACGGGCGCTCTTCCTTCACGTTTCAAAATTCTAATCTTTTGGATGACTTTGTCGGCCTCTCTCTTATGAAAACGGCCAGGGTTCTTACCAGCATGGAGAATGAAACTAATTCATGTGCGTTAGTCACAATGTCTGAGGTGATGGGTAATAATATCTTACATCTCAGCAACATGTCTGTATAAATCCGTAATCTTCAACGACTTGGCTAAGTTATCCTTGATACACTTGTCGCATAATTTCCTATAGATCTCACCAATAAGACGAAGTTCACTAATTCTATAGTTTGGATTCCTCTGAGAGCCTTTGGGTGGCATTGCAGGTCGAATTTTAGACTATCTGGATGGCTCATCCAATAAATTAGCAGCGAGATGAACTAATTGTAGTGAGACTGATTCCTGGTCTGCGCGTTCTTTAAATTTCGCGAATTCTATAACAAAAGAAAAATTATAACTTGCGAAAAATTGTTATAACGCGTTACGGGAGATCTCCCCTTATTTGATTACATCCCTAGGTAAAACCGTAAAATCAGCACTACAGCAATAGAAGGCTATTCAAAGGTATGTTTTAACCATGCTGAATGCATTGACTACCAGAATTTGTTACCCTAGCTACTGCTCACTGCTGTGGAGCCTTCAGAAATACTTGGCTGTACTACCATGAAAGGGCAGCGTTTTGAATGTTCGTCCGTCGTCCAGATATAGGGAAAGTTACAGAAAAAGGTCCTGAAAATGTGAGCGATGATCTGCATTCAAATTACAGCGGGTGATCTCTGATAAATCCCCCTGCCTACTGGTGAATAAACTTTAACACGTCGCAAAATTGTTAAGAAGAATTTTCTTAACTATGGGCGGTGTCTTATAATAATTGGTAGGTGCAATAATTTGGATAGGGAAAATAAACCCCAGGGCCACACTGTTACGTCAGCCGGCATACGACCTGGTGCCAACATCATACAGATGCCTCAGCTCATACCACAAGTCGGGACTGTCGGGTGTACATAAACACCCATTTTCTAAGGTATTTGAGTAACCCTAAAAACCCTGCTTGACAGTAACAATTCCATAATATTCAATCACTTGGAAAAAATAATTGAAGCATGTTGGTTCCCCATTCAGTTATTTTTGGTTTGGTAGTGAGTGTGGTGTCTGGCCTACAGTTCGTCTACACGAACCAAGCACCGGTTGTGGATTACAATACAAACTTCACATATGATGTGGTTTCCTGGGGCTACAAATTCAATAGCAGCGGCCTCGTTGAAATCGATAACGATACCAAGATAACCATTAATACTGGGGCGCTGGTTAGACAGCTTGAATACTTACAGACGATCGATGTTTCTAAGAATGTGAAACGCGAAGACTCTACGTTATCAACCATGAATCTGACAGACGTGTTGTATCTGTCTTTAGGTAACATTGCCTACGACACGGACCCCGACAACTTACGAGCCGACCTAGTTAAGCGAGAGGCTTATTCTATATTCACCGAGCAGATTAGCAAACGTTGGTACAGCTACTTCTGCTTCGACTGGCAGTCTAATATCTATGTCGAATATATACTCGGGATAACTGGCAAGGTTGGCAATGCGTTGAGATATGCCACAAATCAATCCTTTTGGTCTACTGCGGAAAGCATGACCACCGTTGTGTCAAACTTGGTTGGTATCGCTGGCCAAGTCACGACTTGGCTAGACAACACTGCCAGAGAGGGTAATTGCGGTGGAGGTACTTACAATGTATACGACGGGTCTGGTGATAATGACGACAGAAACATCTTGACAGTTGGTGTATCATCGTTTAGTGTCGCGGGCGGTCAGCAGTGTAGCCCAGACAACACTAGTTATAATGACAGATGGGTGGCGTTACAAAACGCATTGCGTGACTGGGAGGGGCGGGATGTTGTTGGCGGTTGTGCCACGCTATCAAATTCTAACCTGTGGCGTGGCAAAGTTCGTATGGCTTATGCCGAGCTACTAGCACAGTGCGGACAAAATTTATGGGATATGTCGTGTGTCGATATCTAGTTGGTGTCGAAACTTCATAATAAAGTATAACATAATGATATAAATTATAATTAGTGAAAATAAAAGTGAATAAAATATAATTAAAAACAAAAGAAAAGAAGAGAATCAGAAAAGCCAGGGCCTAAGGATTTACCAATCGAACATTTTAGGATGGTACAAAACCAAATACACAAGGAACTAATAGTACAAGAAGGTTGATCCGTGTTCCGAGAGGATCAGAACATCGCTCATAACCATTATTAATTAGTTAGATTTTTAGTTCTGTATTATCAAAAGAGAGCGCGTCGTGCAGTGTCGTCAAACATCCTAACATTTCAATCATATTTCAATAGTTGAATCATGTCAGGAATTAGGGATGTAATCGAATAACAAATATCCGTCTATTCGAGTCGAATACGGATATGAAACCCCTAATTTATTCGAAAGAAATAATCACGTATAACTCTTGATCCTGTAATGATATGAATCAAATAATGATGGAATTAGATTATTCAAAGCGATTTAAGGCATTTCTGTTGTTTTTTAGTACTTTGGACAGAAGATGGGTCTGATTCTTCATAAAATATTTCTCATCGATAGGCGTTCACGAATAACTTCGAATAAACTCAAATATCAGCTTTGGAACACATGTAATGCTATTTTTTTACTACATATATGTTCAAAGATGATTTGGTCATAACAGTAACAGCTCAATTAATTGTTAATAGCTCCAGGCTCCTGAGTATGCTCATTTTTTAGTACAGGAATGCCTTTTGGCGACGGAATCAACGAAGTTTTTCATGGACTTCCCAACGCGTCCTCCAACTTCTTCTGTAAACCTGAAGTTTGGACTTCTGCAGATCCAGATCTGCCATTTTCAAACCAGTCACCTCCTGACAAGACAATCGCTGCTGATTATGAGAATAAGATCAACGAAAGAGATGCTAAGGAAAAATCTGATCAGGAAAGCTCTGTTGATGACGTTGATGACACTGATGACTGTGATGAAGACTTGACAAATGGGGCTGTCAAAAATGCTCAAATTCTAACAAGAAATTAATCAGAACATATTTCACAGAAGCCAGATGCATCTGTGCTATGGTAGTACTTTAAAGTGACAGAAATGGTAACGTTTTTCAACTCCAAAGGAGGTGCGAAGAAGAAGAACTATCTCATCAAGCGCGACGTCACCAAGAGTTGCCCATTTACTACCACAGAGGCCAAACGGAACACGTCAACTTCAAATCTAAGGAATCATCTTATCAAAAAGCATGGAATTAAGAAAATGATCTGAAAGAATGCGCCTCTAAAAAGAACAGATCTATGGCATTCACCAGGTGACAGGAGCCATTTCATAGCGGTTATCATAAGCTTTGTTAATCAGAGATTTGAATTTAATGAAATTCTCCTTACATTCGCTAAGTTCAACATCCAGCGTACCGGAGCTAATTTGGCAAATGGTGTTTTCTCCTTGCTCGAAGAATACCAAATTCTAAACAAACTGACTGGTGTGACAACAGATGGAGCTGCGAATAACGTATCAATGATGAATGAACTCGAAAGGCTCTACGAAGAATACAAGCTGGACCATGGGAAAGATTCGATCACTGGGTTAGCGCGCCTCTTCACAAGTATCGATTGGGCCCATTGCCTGAGCCATATCATACATTTGCTCGTGACCACAACTTTGCGTTCTTATAGGGAATTTCAAGATGTACTACCCAAGGTGCGTAAGGTGGCATCTATCATTAGGTTATCTGATACTTATCGTGGCAAGTTTGAAGAAATATGTGACCAGTTGAACATGAGATTTTCTAGACCGCCAGGTGAAGTTCAGACAAGGTGGAACAGTTCTTATGAGCTCTTGAATTGGTGTGTAATCTTTAGAGATCCATTGAATATCTTCCTGAGGGACAATTATGTTAATGCCAATGAGAAGATCAAGGAACAGCTTCGCTTCCTTGGATCAACTGCACCATTTGGAGAGGTTTTATCCTCTGATACCGACCTATGTCTATCCAAACCAGAATGGAATCTTTTGATCTTGATGCGTGGTGTTCTCGAAACATTCTACCAATTCACCTGCAGGTTTAACAGATCTCAAAGTGTGAGCTCTGATGCTCTTAATGCTCTCTTCTATGTCGATGAATTTCTCAAGGATATAAAGGAGTCTGAAACAGTGGCACAAACCAAACTTTTTTATGAAAGACACAAGATCAAGAGCACAATTTCTGTTATACCAGAAGGACTGAGAAAAGCAGTCAATATGGTCTGTGGGAAGTTGCAGAAGTATATCTCTGATGCTGACCGGAAAGAATCAACTAATTAAAACAACCACGGAACTCGTATATTATTACGGGAAAATGGTTTATATCATCATGTTTCTCGGACAAAACTAGGTGTCATTAAAAATCTGTCACGGATCGGTTATCGGATAGTCTGCGGATTTATCCGATCCGTTCCCATCCCAATTTGCTTGAACGCCAGACGTAGAGATAGGAAGGTAATCCGAAAATTGCAAGGATAATTTCTGGGTAAATGAAGCTATTATAGTAGATATTTACCCAAGTAGACTTTAGGTTTTTTTTCTCATAACCATTCTTAAAACGTCTATAACAGTATCAAACATCCTCTCATTTTTCAAATCGCTTCTCTTTCTTTAACTCTCAAAAGCTATTAAAAAAGGAGCATGAAGGCTTTCAGACTTTTGAACGGTAGTTATCATATAATCAACAACGGGCTTTAAAAAAATGTGATCAAAAGAATTCAGAGCCAAAATAGTAAGCTGATATTTATCACTGTCATATTTTGAGTTCTAGCTGGGCTTGCAGGGCATCATTGCTTCGCTTCTATTATCAAAAGATGATAAATTAGCAAGCAGCATAATAGTATGTACTATGTAGTATGTCGAAATGATTAAAATGATACCAGTATTTAAGCATTAGCTTAGGTTAGCCGATATACGAGCTGTGGTGCCGGTTATCGTACCATCATAACATGAACAAAAACAGCGGGTGTTTAGCCAATGGAGCTTTCCTTTACCCTTTACTACCCTTACGCAGGTAGCGGCTATTTCTGAGTAATTTTCCTACCCCATAACCGATCTCTACTAACCAATAAATAACAACTACCGAAAACGAATTACCACAATAAATTGATGTAATAATGTCACTTTCCTGATTAGGAGAGTTTCTTTTTCAAAGCATTTCCGCTGATTTTTCTCCAACCGCTGAAAAATTTCGTCGAAGTTTTTCAGAAAGAAATGGAAAGGGAGCCCTTTGCAAGAGAGTAAAAGCATTGGAATCGAGTCACTTCACTTGATTGAAGGTCCGGCTGTTGCGTTAAGGGATTATAATCATTCATTAGAGCTCCCAGCACCAGAAAACAAGCACCGCATTCGGCCCATTAGTTGGCAAAGATCGCATTTGAGCTGTTTAACGATCACGAGAGTATAAAGGTGATATCCTTTTGATTTATGGAAATTGATCCCTGTTGGAACCCCTTAGAAAAGTAAAAACAGATGAAATGAACGACAACAACATGGCACCGCCTATGCATCCATACAGTTACCCCTATCCTCCACCGCAGCATCAATACGGCCAGTATGGTCAATACCAACAGCCACAGCCGTTTGTGCCATATCCTCCTCAACACCCATACATCATGCCTCAGCAGCAGATGTTCTACGGACAGCCGATGATGATGCCCCCTCGGCCGCCAATGATGGATCAACAGATACTTCCTCATCCACGGCCTCAACATCCATCTCAGCAGCATCATGATCAACAACAACACCAGCAGCATCCAAAGAGGATCCAGAAGAAGAAGTTTGATCCCAATGTACAATCTTTTATTCCATCTACTGCAGCATCGATATCAAGTCCTTCTATGCCTCCCTCCGTGCCTTCATCAAATGGGTCCCTCGAGTCCCCTAATACAATACATTCCACAGCACAAATCACGTATAATGGCAAAGGGTTCCTCTATGACCCTGAAAAGGAGTTGTTGCCCGCACCACTGCTAGTGGGAAGCTCTATAGAGGCTTTCATGGAGCAAAGGCTAAAGTATAGAGAGTTGAAAAGGCAGAAGAAAAGAGACTTGGAGGCACAGCGTGAAACATCCACAGATTTGGCACTAGAATCGAACATTGAATCCATAGAGTCTAATGAAGAGCCTGAGCAGAAACCCAAGTCACCAGCAGCCATCAATTGGGCATCGGTAGCACAGAGTGCCATCAAGAAGCAACTACCAATACCAGTCACGTCGCCACAACCGGTGCACAAACAGACACAAGAGAAGCTCATACCCGTTGTTTCTGATGTCTTAGAGCCTCTGGGTATAGTTGTTCTTAGATTCATGTTCGACGAGAAGTTCATGAATCATGCCTCGAATATCAAAGTACCACAGATCATACCAAGAGGATTAGTCAACACAGGGAATATTTGCTTCATGAGTTCTATTATGCAGCTATTACTCTATTGTGAGCCCTTCTATAAGGCTCTCTACGTTATATCGAACAAGACAAGACATTCATTGGATGAAACCAAAAGCTTATTTGACGCGCTGGTTGAATTTTATCATAATTTTAATATCAAGTTGGATGAGAACCATATTGAGCGTGATTATGGCGATTCTTTTACCCCATTGGAATTGTTTAGATCCATTTCTAAAAACCCAAGATTCCAACATTTAAGATGGGGTCAGCAAGAGGATGCTGAGGAGTTCTTTGGATATTTGCTGGATGGATTGCATGAGGAGTTCACTGAGAGTGTGAAGCAGCTCTCAGATGACGAGATTAAGAAGTTAAATGCGACGCTGAGTGATGATGCCAAAGTGACGATAAATAAGAATCTACGGAAGTTCCATGAAGACGAGTTCAACTCTTCGGAAATCTCTGGAAGAAATGACGAGGATGAAGAGGATGGATGGAAGGAAGTGGGTCAGAAGAAAACGGCAAAAAGAACCGTAGAGGTAAAACCATCACCTATTAGAAAGATCTTTGGTGGTCAGTTTAGATCTGTGTTAAACATTCCGAAGTCTAAGGAGTCACAGAGTATCACTCTGGATCCGTTCCAACAGATTCAATTGGATATTTCTGATGATGACATCAATACGTTGGAGGACGCCTTTTCGAAAATTTCAGATATTGAAGAGATCCCAATGAAGACCAATGAAGGCCTGGAGGTCATCGCTAAGAAGCAGACGTTTTTGGATAAGTTTCCAGATGTTTTAGTGATCCATTTAAAGAGATTCTCGTTTGGTTCCAATGGTCGCGTGGAGAAATTGAAGAAGAAAGTTTCATATCCGCATCTCTTTAACATCCCAATGGGCTGTTATTCCTCATCGTTGAAGAAGACCATGTCCTCAGAACTCCAGTATAAACTCACGGGTGTTGTGTACCATCATGGCTTAAGTTCCAATGGTGGTCATTATACGGTGGACGTTTTGAGAACAGAGGGGAAATGGATAAGGATTGATGACGTTAGCATTGTGAGTTTGGAACCAGAAGAGGTTTTGCACAATGGCGAGGATGTGAAAACGGCATATATATTGATGTACCAGAAGGTATGATAATATGATGATGATTCTATTATACTGACGTAGTGATCAACTTAGTTGCTACTGGCATGGAATGACTCCTTTCTGGAACTTTTTTTAGGGATATCAAGCAGATGTATTCTATGAATATGCTGAATATCCTTTCTTGAAAATACTCTAATGAAGAACAAAAACAACATTGAAGACCTATCGAACCAGGATGGATCGAAATTCGTTATTTCAGATTTCTTAAAATTGACAGAACTTTATCAGCAGTTACAGGAAGCTTATCGACTTGATTAATAATCATACTCCAGAGGATAAAGGGGCTATATTCAGCATGTTAACTTTAATTATTCAGGCCTATCCCTAAAAGAAAGACTATTTTGAAAGCTGTTTCTGAAGAGATACTCAAATATGCCTCAGTAGACGATGATAGCTTTCAGATTTTCCTGTGATTTCTTATTTCCCAAGGTCCCCCCTATATTCTAGAAACACTGCCGGACAAAACGATTCATTGGACGCCAAACTTCCATGCTGATCATGGTAAACTCAAAAAGAGGAACTTGGAATGTGTCACAATTCAAAGAGCGAAGAACGCGCGACAGCAAAATATGAAAGTTAATTTCAATTTCAGAAGTTCCTGCAGGCTGTGAGTTCTTCATAAATGAGATGACAGCAAACATAGCAGCAGCTTCACAAACTGGCATTGAAATGCGAGCCCACATTCTAGTATTCAAATTCCAGCCCAACCTGGGCTCATTGATAGTGGGGCGGGTCCATAGAATGCGGCAATTGTCATGTACCTGCATGATGCAGCTACGACGCCCTGGAATGATTCAAGTAGCAAAGGTGTCAAGAGCCTATTCAATTGGCCAAATATCACATAAGTGGTAGTTCCAATTTCCATGCACTGCTAAATTATTTTCATCAGAGCAGGTATTACTGCTGGAAGTGTGCAACGGGTGGACAAGGTTGAACCCAGACGATTGGTGCATCAGGGCTAAAAGGATATACAAGATTATTGTTGCCAAGGTCGAGAGATTTCCATCATATAAGCACTAAACTGACGTTGTTATTATCTCACAGGTTTAAAGAGGTAAGCTGATGATATTCTAACTGTCGCAACATAAATTTAATGCACAGAGAACAATTATTCCGGGTGGAGCACATCACAATCTTCCGAAAATAAAACATACATATGCAGATCAATACAGATTAAGCGACCTCGTATATGTTTCGCATCTATTGCATTTAATCATAATATCGAGCGACTGCAAATACGAGAAGTGAAATGACATAAAAAAGTTTCAAATCTTTTCTGGGATCTCTTCTTTATATTGCATCTGATTTCCATTTCATTTCTAAAGGAATAAAAGATGGAACATATTATCTGCTTTGCCGGATTCATTTTGGAAGAGGTTGAGGATTTTTCAACTTACTGAATAAAATTCCTGGTTTAACGCCAACAGCTGCATTGGCGGCTTTAGCATCAAATTCCAGAATTGTATTGCGTACCTTCATCATGAATCTCGAAATTGCGAAGCAAATTCTATGAATGCAGCCATTATGAGGTCTTGTGAGGGAATATATGGGGTTGAGCTTGGGAGAACCCAAAGTCTGAGGGAGTGACAGATCTGTTATCACTAAGAAGACACAGATTCTTTTCAGGCAAACTTCAGAGTTCTTCTGACGTTATCCTCTCTGCCAAAAGAATTGACCATTGGTCAGACTTTTTTGAATCAGAACAAGTTGACAT
Source organism: Williopsis mrakii (assembly GCA_003706445.3). Taxonomy (NCBI): domain Eukaryota; kingdom Fungi; phylum Ascomycota; class Saccharomycetes; order Phaffomycetales; family Wickerhamomycetaceae; genus Williopsis; species Williopsis mrakii. Next base: position 543,365 of record PPLH03000005.1, read on the forward strand.
TAATGATGATGAATTGAACACGCGGTATATAACAAGCCAGTTTTGGATGGAATGCTGACACAATTCATATGACTTCTGAGTTCCGGTCTTGACCCCAAAGATGATACTTCCGCGTTCTGAAGTTATACAGCTTGCTATCTCATAGCAAAAAGGCTCTTTTTACGAGCGGTGGTACTCAAATCCATTTTGCTCTAAGCGCTTTCTGATATGTTTGCAAAGGGCCATAGACGTTAACATCAAGAGCCTTATCTGGCTTTTCCACGAAGTTGGCCATAAGTATTATTCTGTAGGTCGTAGTTGAGTAGAGGAGACCGCACGGCGTCACAAGGGTAGAACCTAGGCTCATTTCACAGCGTTAAACAGTAAACAAGCGAATAAATACTGTATACATCTGTGAGCATAACAAAATTCTTTGGCAATAATACGAATTTTTATGCTCAAAACGTTGAACCTAGACTTCTATCGATGGGAGTGCAATGAGTTCGGTGATCAGTAACTCTATCCTTTAGCTCATAACTACAGAACGTGACTAGTCTAATGCTGTATCTTTGGACAATGAGATGGATCCGGTCACTGATCGGTATATGTTTCAAACATGAAACTATCGTCTGCGTACTGACCGAAATCAGGTTCCAATTATATATGGATCAAACCACGAATCTCAAGGTCAATGCTCATATGAATTGTCATAGCTACTAATTCTGCAACGAGAACTTTCAGCAAATCCATTCTCCCCCAAACCTGCTTTCACCGCAAAGATGTTCATAGAGAAAAAAATGATGCCAACTCTTGATCTAATCAGATTCGGTGTTTCCCAATTACTTTCTCTACAGTGGGCTTGAAAGTCCAAGGCAATCTTATCCACTGTGCCTATGTCGAAGAGCAGAATCCGGTCATGGCCAGCACCTTCAAAATCATAGATATCGAGATTTCCATCATTTATAGAATGAAAAGAGATAACTCCAAGGTCTACAAGAAGTCTCGACTAAAAGAGGAGGAGGAAATACCTCTACAGAGTGTTAGGTCATCTGGTCGCCATCGTGTTACGAACGAATGAATCTTTCCCTAGGTCATATATTATCATACTTAAGAAATAGGACAATAGTGCCATACAATCTACTATTTCATGTACAACATTAGAATATAGGGCTCACGAGCCCACAGCTTTTCTGATACCACACGACTTTTTCCAACGCTTTACTTTGAACAGATCACTGTTTGATAATTTTGATGTTCTTCTCCTTCTTCCATATCTCAAACTCTGTAACAATCCTCTTCAATTCTCCTTGTAACTGCTCAATAGCCCCATTGATATTCTCGAGCTTGGAGTTCAACACCGGTATAGTCTCGCCGACGCTCTTCTCCAACAGGGCACCGCCAACCATACGGAAACAACGTCTGCTTTTATCTGTATTCTCTAGGGTTTTAGAAACTATACGGTGCTCCTCAGAATCCATTCTTAACTCTTGTATCTTAGATTGAATATCACCGATCGTTCGTTGATAGCTGTTGTACTGATCCTGCAGTGCTGCGAACGCAATATTAGTACTTCGAATTTTCCCGAAAAACATACAGGTAAATATACCAACCTTGAGTTCCAACTTGTGACATTTCTTGTTCAATTTAGGTTCTAAATGCACTATCTTACCGTGTTTTCCAACACTTCAATGCCGTAATTGGGCACCACTTAGCGAACCTTTTGAGAATTTGGAAAACCCGTTCGGAAGTGGCAGAACATTTTACATAAAAAAAAAACAAACCAAACTTCAAAACCTCAACCTCAAGCAGCTCAAAAAACATCAAAAACACATCGAAATGGACACTTTCAAGACGCCACAGACAGTTGAAGATGCTAAGCTGTTTACAGCCACTGGCTCTTTTGGATATCCAACAGCACAGCAGGACTTGGGGCTCAAGGTTGAAGAACCAGACCAAGTTGCCACACAGGAGGATAACGGAACAACATCGGGAATCGTGCCAACTCTTCAGAACATCGTGGCCACGGTGAATTTGGATTGTCGTTTGGACTTGAAAACCATTGCCCTTCATGCCAGAAATGCTGAGTACAACCCAAAGCGTTTTGCTGCTGTCATTATGCGTATTCGAGAACCGAAAACAACAGCATTGATCTTTGCGTCAGGTAAAATGGTCGTCACTGGTGCCAAATCTGAAGATGATTCGAAGTTGGCGTCGAGAAAATATGCAAGAATTATTCAGAAGTTGGGATTCAATGCCAAATTTACGGATTTCAAGATTCAGAACATCGTCGGTTCTTGTGATGTGAAATTTCCTATTAGATTGGAAGGTTTGGCGTTCTCGCACGGTCCCTTCTCCTCATACGAGCCAGAGTTGTTCCCCGGTCTGATTTATAGAATGGTTAAGCCAAAGATTGTGCTCTTGATCTTTGTCTCTGGTAAGATTGTTCTTACAGGTGCGAAACAGAGGGAAGAAATCTATCAAGCGTTTGAAGCTATCTATCCGGTGCTGAATGAATTTAGAAAGCTGTGAACAGTTGTTGTCATTGTCGTTTTTTGTGTATTGATTGCATTCATTGGTTAATCGGGGTATTATAATAAGCAAAAAGAATTGGAATAAAGGTTCCTAAGGGTTACAAATGCTTGTAGCACCATATAGTAATGTATCATTTACTATCATATGACGCTAATTTTCTTTTCATCTCATCCAACTTGCTCTTTGGCATGACGAGCATATCACTTCTCCTTCTTGTGATCGGCAGTCGTCTCGTCACGACCATAAATGAAGACCAACACAAACACAAACCATCCGCTGAAAACAACAACACTAGAGGTGATATACACCCACGAGTTGGTGATCTCCCATGATCTTGGGTATTCATCGTTGGCAAGATGCCTAATGCTCAAGATATCCTTTTCCTCCAAAAAAGTGAAACCTGGCCTCTTATAGTCAATTTGGAAGGAGAAAACACCATGCTTATCAGGTAATTTGAAATCAGCAGAGTAGAGCGCGGAGTCACCAGATGAAGAAACAAATGAAAGATTCAATCTATGGTACGGATCCAGCAGCTTAATCTCCAACTGTAAGTCATCAGTCACGTATGGGACATACTTAGAGCCATCCCACTGTTGCAATTCAATCTCATAATGGATATCATCTTTTATCTTATATGGCCTGACTTCATAAGGAGTACCATCGGCATGTGAATGACGGATTGCCTTGGTCCTCAAGACGTTCTTCATACCAAACACCCACTGAATTAAATCGTAGACGAATTGCTTATCTTGATCCAAAAATTGGTTGGATAACAAGTTGGCATCTCCCACCCAGAGAGCCCTAGCATCGTTCAAACCTTGGAAAGCAACGCTCAAGTAACCTTGCTTACCAACAGTCCATTCCTCTTCCCCATCCTTCGAAGATTTAGAGAAAGAAGTGGTTGGTGCCTGTACCAAAGGAATCAACTGTGGATTGTTACTCAACAGGGCACTAGAGCCCTGATAGGACAACTCCAAGGGTTTCACAATAGATTGGTTCAAGAAATTCTTCTCATTCAATTGAACAATGTTATGGTACTCTTGACCTAATTCCTTGTCATATGCAAAATGATCTAGCAGTTCATAACCCTTTGGTGCTGGATAGACTCCTAGCTCATTCCAAAAAGTTCTAACGGCTTCAGAAACTCCCAATGGCGAAGTAAAGGCAAGAACATCACCACCATTGTTGAAGAACTCAACCAGTTGGGCACCAGTAATATCCTTTCCTAGTTTTCTTTGCTTGGATGGTAAGATAACAACATGCTGGTAGTGGAAGATGCCTCTATCTGCTATAGAGATGTCACTCGAGGAATCAGCAGTCTCCACTTTCAGCCCTTGGGATTCCAATGATGAAACGAACTCTGTGTACGATTCCAACGGGGACAGCTTAGCATCATATACCAACAAAAGGTCTGCACCTTTGACAGATGCGGCAATGGAAAGAGCGAATTGTGCCAGCACAGCCAGTGAAAACCTCATTGATTCTCAGATCTTCACCCGTTCTCTGTCCTTCCTTTTGTAGGTGAACTTCTTCGAAGCCACGTCGGTTTTCTAAAATTTCGCGACAGTAACAAAACAAACCAGCGCAGACAGAACCATGAAGACAGCGAAGGAAGTCTAATAGAGAGAAGATGACTCAGGAGGATTCTGAGAACTTCCAGGAGACTTTTACAGATGCTCTTAAGCGACTGGACGAAGGAGAGAAAAGAGCGGAAGAACTAGAGAAGATGCTTGACAATTTAGAGGCAAACTTGGATGCGCTCCTCGAAGAAGCCAGCAACATCAGTAGGAAACAGGAGACTGCTGAAGCGGAAAGCGAACAGAAGGAGGAGAAAAGATAAATGAATTCAAGACTCAAGGATATGATTCACCGAAAACGGGTTGTCTTCCCTATCTAAATTCAAAAGAACTTGGCTCCTCCCTCCCTCGGGACATTCAGCGTCACTTTCACTCCTCTATATAGCCTCCATTTCACTTTCCGACCTTGGTGGGCACTGAAAACTATGTGGTTTTATAGTATGTTGTTCCAAAAGGACGTATTTCTTACGTAGCTGGACAAGAGATGAAAACGGGCCTATGTACACTTGTGATATGAACACGGTCTACAGACAAGTAAAGTCATGCGGAGTGCCATTCGTGTCAGTCAATTCGGGAACTGGTGAGAATTCACTGGTCACTAATTGAATCACTAGGCATGATAGTGATCATTACGAGAAAATGGTCGTATAAATGTTAAAAAATGCCAGCTACATCCACTTTTTAGAGAATTGAATATTGATTAATCGACTAACTCAATTTATAATATCTTGCTCAGCTAACAGGAGTACTTATATGTGATATTCGGTGATCACTGATCTGTGAGCTGTGATCTGCTTATAAAACTTTGAAAGGAGTAATCTCACCTTTGGAATATAAATCTTCGCCAGCCTCCTTCTTTTTCAAGGATGGGTCAACCGCATAAATAGGGTCAGATAGTTCAACCCAGCCGCCAAATGGATGCGAGACAGTATAACCTACTCTCTTCTGATAAACTGTTGGCCACGACTTGATAACTTCATGAGGAATGGCGAGATACTGGTTTTCCTCTTGACGTAAATAGCCTTTGGTAGTGAATGATCCAACAATATTACGATTGGCGTTTGAAGTATTTGGGCTACCACCATGATAAGCAGATCCTAACATGAAAAAACCATCACCTTGTTCTAGCTCAGCATGAATACATAGATGTTCGCTCGGTTCTCTATCCTTTCCCCACAAATGAGATCCCGGAATGAATCTAGTAGCACCGTTGGTCTTTGTTGTTCTCTCAAGAGCAAAGAAAAAACCGAGTAAGGTTTCACGTTCTTGTAAATCTTCAGGATAGGCTTCAATCTCTTCCATATTATTGTGATGACAATGGTCATCACGATGTAATGGTTGACTACCAGCACCTGGACCAATTGAAAAAGCAATTGAAGTGTTTAGCTGTGGATCAGATCTGCACCATTCTTTTTTGTCACCAGCCCAATACCAGTTAACTTGTTCTAAGAAAACCCTGCTTAAATCCCAAAATAATTCAGAGCCTAAAACAGCATCAGCAGCAGTACGTGATTTACCAACTGCGCCAGTACATCTTCTTGTTTGAGCAGGGAAAATATCACCATCCCAAGCAACGTCTTTTTCGAAGTAAGGTCTGACATCATTGGAAATTTTCCCCATTTGTTCTTTGTCATACATCCCAGTGACAATAACACCTCCAGCTTCAACCAAAGCTTCAACTATTTCTCTCAAAGAAGATGTCGCATATGGTAACCTTTTGACTTTTGGTAAATCTTCAGTTTTGATATCTGCTGTTTTTGGAGGAAGTCCCATTTTGGTATCTGGTATAGATTTCTTTAATTGATTATAATCCTTTAAAGATTTATTAGATGTTCAGGAATGAATCAACATGGAATTGGGGAATTCTACTTTGTCATTTATATACATTTCATAGCAACTGAATTGGTGTTCTCAACGGGACCTTCCTGATTAGAACGATATGAAATATTTTCAGACGAGCTTCCTTGTTAGAACGACGTGTTAAGGGAGACGAGTAATCTTCAGGTGAGCTTCCTTATTTGGAATATGCGATAATCTGCTCAATGGGAGCTTCCTTGTTTGTCGAATGTGTTCACTCATGTTTTTTGTATCAATTTCTTGTTGGTTTCGCTGTCCCAATCAGGAAGGTGCTTATCAATCATCTGTATTTCTTGATTGGTTTAGGGATTCATCTTACCAAGTGAATACCAACTTCAAGAAACTCCAGTCTCTAGTTGAATTAACAACTTCAGTCTTCAATCTCCTCGAATCCTCAATCTTGAAAGACGAATCATTTTTGGGATCCTTGATCCGGAGTAACCATTTCATATGTCGAAGACTGGGGAATTATATTATGTCGATAATTGTTCATAGATAAATATCAGAAAGCTAAGACAAAACAAAAGGATCTTGCGAAGCCAAATTTCAGGATGGTTCCATAGCACCGCCGTTGTATATGCGATGAGCAAGTTCACATGCCGTCATTAATCAGAATTGAGAATTTGACACGGAATACAGTACTTCACCATTACAATTACAGCTTTACAACTATGGGACTTATAATCCAATAGGCCGACGGTTTTAGCCTATACTGTTATCAGAGTTGTCCAATATTTATTACACTGAAATAGTTGTAATTCATGAATCATGAGAACACAATTTCACCATTTCCTTTCTCATATCGATGAGGCAGTATTTCCCACCATTTGCATTCACCGTTTGATTCTTTTGCTAAATTCCAAATTTCCAGCAGGCTATCCATATGAGTTTTGAAACATCCCAGATTTGTTGATTCGTACCAATTCTCCAATAAATTCAAACACCACACATGCATGTCTATCTCCTCTACATTAATCTCACATGCAGCAAGAAAAAATGTCCACAGAGCTTGCTTTGAAGCCATGGGATCAGAAAATTTAGAAAACGAATTTAATAGTTTATCGCGTATGCTCTTCACCATGAAGCTTGTCTTGCTTGATTTTCTGTAACACACGGTATATATGTATAACAGAGCAGCCCATTTCCAAACTTCATGCAAAATCACTCTATTATTGTATGCTTTATCAGATTCCAGATCGTACCTTTCTGTTGTCGTTTGCCAACCATGCAGAAATAGCAGTATTTCCTCCAACTGATTCCATGAATCCAAGTCGATAGATGAAGAATTATCAAAAGCATTCAAGCCATATTTGCCAACAATATAGGCTATATCCACCAGCTTGGAAGCAATATCATCAGTACAGCCAACAATTGCATATAGGTCACTATTATGTAAGAAATTTGATTCTATTTGATTCTTGAATATAACATCCTTATCATCCTTAGGAAAATAAGGCTCTCTTCCAGCCATCAATGAATAAATTGAATCGTACCAATAATTTAATTTGACCCAAATAATCAAGTCTGGATTGCCTAGAGTTAGAACAATACCACCATTTTCATCATACTTCTCTTTGGCACTCTTAATTTGGAGTGAGATAGGTGCAGTGCCATATTTCGACACAGTTATAAAATGTTTCAAAAGACAAGCAGCAAAATATGACTCCATTAAAGATGTTATGGAGTTATCAGCGTATGTCTCTTCTTCGTTGGCGATTGATGGAATATTGTGACTGGATGCAATTAGCCTATTGCAAAGATCATCAATCAACATCATTATCCTGTAGTCTCGGCAAGAAACATCAAGCATCCTCGTTAATAGATGAGAGCATGAGCTCGTTATATTGGTAGTGTATATGTTGGTGATAAAATAGGAAAAAGTTGTAAATTGAAGGTCAAATTTGTTGTATACCATTCTGGGCACTTTGGGTTTAATTGATACCGAAGAATAGTTTCTTATCAGCTCATGAGAGATTGGATCACTATCTATAATTATCCTGTTTCCCAGTTTGGTGATTCTGTCCAATTCTGAAGGCTTCGAAGAAGAGAGCTCAGCATGTGCTTCGCCCACGGAATCATTTAGCCTTTCGTTTCGTTCCCATTTTGAGAACATCGTCAGAACATGAGACTCCCTGCATTGTTTGGCTTTTCTTTTATTCAACCTCTGGGTAGAAACTGTTTGATTATCAGCAAACTGGACATTTATCTTCTTTTTTCTCTTCGTGACCTTGTTTTCGGTTAGAGGTGTTAAAGATTCAGGTTGATCTAGTACAGGAACTGTCTTTCCTTTGAATTTTCCTCTTGAAGCTATGGATCCAGACCATTTTAGAACAACGGGGGGTTGAGACATTCTTCTTTGATTGATTGAGAAGACAAATCAAAACTCAGTTAGTTATTCTGGTTTTTTTTTTAAATTTCTGATCAATCAAAAGTTGACCTTCCTCATTAGGAAGCTGCCTAAATCGGGAAGCTTATCTGATCGGAAGTCTTTGATTTTCAAAAGTTTGAGGCTTCCTTCTAACTCAATGATTTGCTTTGCGTCTGATTGAGTTCATGCATCATGCGATAGAGAGATAACGTACAAGCTCTTTTATCTATCAAAGTTCAAATGATAATTGATTGATAATTGATTGAGCTTTTGACATCTAGGAAGATACGATATTGGAATATATATATTGTTATATATTAGCTATGAAACCACTTCTTTTGAAACCAATACACACCAATAGCAGCCAATAACTTCACCATAATGGATATCAATAAAACAGAGAAGAAGATGAAAGAACAGATCACTGAGAACCTTGAAGAATTCAGTATGGCCTCTGCTGATGTGCAAAATGGGGCTATCGAATCAATAGACGATGTTTTCGGTACAGAACCTGAGATGAAAAAACAATTCAACACATTAAGTTTGATTGGTCTAGGGTTTGCCATTGCTTGTTCTTGGGCTGGGTTCAGTAGCAGTGCATCTGCTGCCCTACTATATAGCGGAACCCCAGGCATGGTTTATGCTTTTCCTATTGCCAGTTTCTTTATGTGTATCATTGCTCTGGGAATGGCAGAAATGAGTTCAACGTTTCCTTCGAGCAGTGGTCAACAGCATTGGGTATATATGTTATCCCCTGAGAAATTCAAAGTTCCTTTATCTTACTTTGCCGGTTGGATCTCAATGTTAAGCTGGTGGTTTATTGGTGTCTCCGTTAGCTCAGTATGTAAGACTTGTCAAAAAAAACATATCCTTCTCAATTCACTACTAACATATTCTCGCCAGGTTTGTGCAAGCATGATCTTATCAATGGCACAGCTGAACAATTCTGGTTATGTCCAGCAAAAATGGCATCTTTATCTGACCTATCTTGCTGTCTATTGGGCTTGTGTTTCGCTCAACATAGTTTTCTCGGCAATTTTATCAATGGTTAACAATTTGGTCATGACTGTTTCGTTGATCTCAGTGATTGCAACTTTCATGGCTATATTAATATGCCATTATTCAGGGTTCCGTTCTAATCATTTCGTATGGGCTGAGTATACCAATAATACAGGTTGGGATTCTAATGGGTTAACCTTCCTTTTAGCAATTGCAAATGCTATTTTTTCACTCCTTGGTGTTGATGGAGCTGCTCATCTAACTGATGAAATTGTTCTTCCTGCAAAGTATGTTCCAAAAGCAATGGTTTATTCAAGTATTATGGGTTTTTTTACAGCCTGGCCTTTTATTATTGCTCTTTCATATCTTATTAAGGATATTGACTCTGTCCTAAATTCAAGTATGGCCATTACAGAAATATATTTTCAAAGTCTAGGAAGTGTCTCTGGTGCTACCTTTTTAATGTTTTTGATATTTTTCACTCTTTTCGGTGGATTGGTTGCAGGTCGTGAAGCTGCCTCAAGAATAACAAGAGCGTTTGCAGCTGATGGCGGTTTACCTTACAGCTCCTTTCTTTCTAGAATTGACAGAAGATTCCATGTTCCAGTCAATGCTATGTTGCTTGAGGGTTCGTTTGTCACACTATATGGTGTAATAATGCTTGGCTCCAACGTTGCATTTAGTTCTATTATCAACACTTTGAGTTTATTTTTGATCATTTCCTACACGTTTCCTCAGGTTATGCTACTCATAAAGGGAAGACATACTTTGCCAAAGCATTATTTTGATCTTGGAAGGTTTGGTTATTTTGTCAATTATACGTCAGTCTTGTTCACAGGTTTATTTATTGTTATTCTATGCTATCCCTCATACAAAGATGTCTCAGCAACAAACATGAATTGGGTTGCTGTTTCCTTTGTTGGCTTATCGTTGATTATAGTCCTAATGTGGTTTGCAGGCTTGAGGAACACTTATAGAGGTCCAATATTAGACCTTGAGAAGATCACCTTGTTACGTGAGGAGCCATTCTTAGACCTGGCTGACGATTAGTATTTTTTCAGATATTTCTTTCAATTTCTATTTATATAGATTATCGATAATTGATTTCTAGATCATGAAGCTGGTATTTTTAATGTTTATACTATCATTTTCTCAGAATGATCACTGTCATTGCCTGAGAGGGCCTGGGGCCAGACGGTTACGTCAGCCCGTGCCACAAGCTGGTTCCAACATCATACAGATAGATGCGTCATCCAATATATCCTGAGTCAGGTGTCTGTAAACACCCCATTTCCTAAGGTAGTAAGTTATAAGTTGTAACTATGCTATAATATAGAATTAATCAGAAAGGCCTAGAGGATTTACTGATCGAACCTTACGTGGGGGCCGAGCAGATATTAGTACATTCATCCATTAGCTTTCCGATCCATTCACTATGGCTTCATACACCAGATCCCAAATTCCAGAAGCTGAGATAGGGGAAGAACCCACAAATACCCAAAAGTATGCTAACATCAAGGCTAATACTATCACTTTGTGAGCTCCACCTCCTACCCAACGGTTCCACTGCGACTCAAGCAATCAAGCGAGATAGAGAACATGTTTCAAAAATTGGAATCTGAGATAGATAAAATTGACTACAGGGAAGTCGCTGAATCTATACTGAAAAAAACCGATCAATACACAAGAAGAATGTATGACTCAACCAGCTAGTCCGAGACGTCCACACCGCGTCGCAATACTCTCCCAGAGTTGATCAAACTCGTCAGTACTATGAACATCCACGACATCACTACTGAAAGCAAACTATTGTACTTCTTCTTCTTTAAGAATTTACCGCCCACCATCGTCTTACTTTGCCTTCATGAACTGTTCAAGAAGTTCTCCAACTGGGCGAAAAGTAAACAGTACCACACAATTGAATAGGCTCAAGAAGGATTGCTTACAAATGCACCTCTCTTGGACTTATTACCAACCATTACCACAGTGATGGCAGTATTTCAATCACGCTGTATGTCCCATCTCAATGAATACCATAAATGATTGACCAACCCTTCTCTGTTCCAAAGTGACTTCACTATGGCACATCTCATTCAAGAATTATACACGTTAGAATTCTTTGTAACACCCGAGAGTTTAAACAATAGAGCTAGTCCACCTACGTCGAGACCATTCTCCAGCTGTAAACGTGCTCCATCTACCTACGTGAATGTGGCAAGGCACCGGGATAATGATAATGATTTACCTTTGTTGACATTCAATTCAAACAGATCGCAGTACAAGCCCTCTTGACTACTGGTAAACAAATCAACTTCACCTTAAAGCCCAGATAAATTGTCAAAAGTCCATGAATAAGCTCGATCTTTTGAAAGAACACTAACAGAACTACAAAGGATTGAGCAATAATAGATTTTGAACAACAAAATCTTTATCGAATGAGCATTTCATTCGCTCCTTTTTTATTCTTCTTCAATACAGGCCTTAAAAAAGATAATAGTAGAAATGCTTCTAGCATTTCGTCTTCCGCTTTAACAGATATAACAAAACGCTGAAATACTTCTCTGCTGGAGACAATCGACCTGCGCGTAAACTGACTATATAAAAGAACTATAAAAGCAAACAATCAAAAAGCCAAATTAACAATTTCTGAACAACTCAAAGGACGCAGAGACTATCAGGTGTTAGCTCATTATCATAACCTGATGACTGATTTGACGAACATGCACCACCACCGTCTCTTGAACATTACCATAACTTCCACCAATTAAATTACCTTAGTTTCTGTTACCATATGACGAATTATCACCAAGCGAACTGTTATTACCGTTGTTGAAATGGCAGAGATCTCTGGTGTTGCTTTTACTGCGATCAGGGATCCACATTTTTTTCTTGAAGATCTTCTAGACATCGAAGCCAGCAAGATAGACCTTCTTGATTAACCTCAGCTAAGTTTGCAACACGTTCGTTAGCAATGCTTCTGTCATGTCTGTTGAAGAGTGCAGTATCATTCCCGGTATAACCAACACAACATGGTCGAATGAACAATAAAATGACTCTAATCATCAAAATCTAATATTGAATCATAGCTGATAATATGAGTGACAAGAGCTGCTGAACTGGAAAACTAAATAAATTCAGGTATATCACTCACCGAAAATGGGTTGTTTTCCCTATCTGGATTCAAAAGCTTGCCCTCTGGGACATCCAGCGTTACTTTCACTCCTCCATTCAGCCACCATTTCACTTTATCCGAACTTGGGCGCGGTAAACCATGTTGTTTTATAGTGCGTTGTTCCAAAGAGGTGTATTTCTTCGCTGGCTGGCTGATAAGTTCCAGCTTCCGCTTCTCGTATAGTTCTTTGGTCAGAATTTCTTGTTTCTTTTCATCAATGACAATGACCTGCGCATCAAAAGTAGCATAAACGGGCCTATGGTCGCTGAATTTGACCTCTGGGGCACTTCCATATGACAGCTGTGTCAATATTCCCTGTGAAGCTCTACTTAAAATTCTATCTGTCCATGCTGGAATACGATACTTATCACTTGTATCGTAGTTCGAAGTTCCCTTGTCGAACTTATAGGTTGGTGGAAACTTGATTTCCATCTCGATAAAGTAGGGGAAAGACTCTCCAGCGATCATTTGATTACTCAATTGGTCGTATTCAAAGAGTTTTGCATAGTCTCCCTGCATCACAGCGTCTCGGACCTCAGTATTACCCAATGTGATACGATAGTTGAAATCACCAAGCCATATGATTGCATCATGGTCCTTCATGAATCGATTAGTTCCAAATCTCATACTTTGAGCAATGGTTTTGTAATCACTGTGACGTTGGTCCACATGCTCTAACCCTGCCGCCAAATGAGCGCAGATACAACAGAACCTTGTGGAGGAATAGAGGAAACTTAGGCCAACGCCACCTTTGTTAGCAGAAATACCACCAAACCCCGTCTTCTTTAATGTTGTTTCAACTTCTTTGATTTCACCTAGTTGATTATCCCTAACAAAGAGCATTAAAACAATACCACCCAATTGGTCAGAAGACACTAGAGAGTATCTTTCTCGCTGTCCTAATGTTCTCTTCAATTTGAATTCCCACCTTTTCTTTTGAAGGTCATCCGTGTTCAGCATTTGACTGGTAGTCAGCTCGACAACTTCTTCCAGCCCAATAACCGCAAGATCATAAATTTCATTATCATGCGGGAAGATCCATGAAGACAAATCTTCGTCCGTGGTTCCAGCATTCACATTGAAGGTACCAGAAAAGATTCTGATCCTTCTAGAAGATGAGTATTCTTGTTTCCGTTTCTCTAACTCTTCGGATATGTAGTCATGGATCGGATCAATCAAACGAACAACATTCTGCGAGATTCCCACAATGGTTTTCTTATTCTTCCTCCTTATAGATCTTTCGTAGATATGGATCAATGCGGCATTATTCTCATCCCAGAGCATGTTATGCTTTATGAGTAAATCTGATGAAAACGAAAGACCCATTTCGGTAAGAGAGATATCCAAGACATCCTTACTTATAACCTTTTCAATCATACCTGGTTTCTCCATCGATTCCAGAGTGTTTATGCGGAAGATACCCAATTGCTTACCAATGTAAACCTTCTGTCTAATGTCATAGCAGAAGGCACCAATCTCCAGGATGGAGTCCTTGACCATGTATGAAAGTTTATGAGGCGATTTCTTCAATGATTCTTTGGAAAGTGTGACATTAATCAGTGGGATGCCACGTTTCTTCACAAAGTAATTGTATCTATTGCTCAATTCCTCTTCACCGGACTTGTTCTTAAGACCATTTATCACATAAGGCTGGCCATGTCTCGACACTATAGAGTCAAAATGTTTATCGAAAACCATGGAATTCATTTCTTTACTCTTGGGAAAATATATCTTCTTATTCTGTAAGAATGGGTTCTCCACTTCATAAAATATCGGCACGTTGCCTCTTAGTTGAGCATATGAGAAGTAACGGTTCTTATCGTAGAAGAGAATTTCGCTCTCTATGTAATTTGAGACGTGCCCATCTTCATCAACGCCAGTGAGCCCAAAGGGCCCACTGGATTTGGCACAAGATATTCTCGATATCACAGTGATTAATGAATCTTCACCATCAATGATCACATTCAATGTCTTTACAAACCCTCGTACAAGAAACGTAAGGAACTCAGATCTGTCCAAGTTATCCCTCTCGTCCTGCATTATACGCTCTCTGAAATGAAGCAGCTCCCGCAACATGAACTTATTCCATAGGTATCTCTTTTCATAGTTATTGAACATTTGGTGATAGTCCCCCTGTAATCCTCTCTGTTGCAGGACATTGGTTAAATCAAAGTTTCTGGAGTAGAAGAACCCATTATTAAGAAGTTTCCTTATCCGCGAGCATGGATGCTCATCTTCATAACGAGACCTGCTGGATTCGCTCTTGAACCTGTTCATCACCAATGTGTCAAACTCTGCAGAGCTTAAACAGTACAACTCCACATCCTTCACCTTGTACACCGTCTCCGAAGGTCTCGGCGATCCAACTTTGGAATGCTCAGTAACCACAGCAAGAAAGGTATGCTCTTTAACACTTAGCACACCAAGAAGCCCATGGAACGATTGAGAAACTATTTCTGTATAAGTCTCCAGTGAAACCTGGTCGATCGGTTGGAAATCGATCAGACACTCAGCTCCAAAGGCCTGTAATGTGAGTGCGTAGTCATTGGATACCAGAACAAAGGCCCTTGAAATCTGCCTGAAGAATATTCTCATTTCCGCTATATGCTCGCTCTGTATTTTTGTGATGTCCTCTCGTTTGTTGACGTTTTCCTTTCAGCCACCCGTCTCTGATTTTATCAGTGAGCTCTCAAGAACACGGAATAGCGAGAGGTTAACAACAAGAGCAAAACAAGGATAACGATGAGCCTCTTCGAACAGTTGTGCATGGCGTGCCGTTGTGGTGATATTGACGGTGTGGACAAGTTACTGATGACTGGTGTCAATGTATGTAGTACGCCTTCTAGACCCCTTGTCAGTACTAACCTCATTTTACGGGTGAACGGTGTCGATGCTTTTGATTACACACCCCTGTACCTGGCATCGCTGTGTGGACATGAGCCAGTTGTAAGATTACTATTGCAGAGAGGTGCTGTATGTGACACTGATAAGTATGAAGGTGCACGTTGTATCTACGGTGCGTTGACCGATTCCATTAGAAACTTGTTGGTCTCATATGATATATCAAAAGCTGTCGATGCTACCTTGCCATTCGCATCACATATGAGATCTCTGCTGGAGAATAGTGAACTACTGACAGAGGATATTATACTGAGAGTCGGTACTGTAGATCTGAGATTGCACAGATTCATGCTCAGTGCCAGAAGTGAATATTTCCGTTCCAGGCTTTTGGATAAATGGAAGAATAAAGAAATTGTTGAACTAACAGTTGATTGCGATGAGGAGACTTTTAAGCTGACCATTGGATATTTATACCTTGCACATGATCCTTACAAGTTCAAAAGAGTAGATCACAAGTTATTGTTGACATATGCGAAAAAGATCAGATTGACGCAAATGGTAGAGAGTTTAGAGAAGCACAACTACATTGTGGATCCAAGAGAGTATTCCAGATTAATGAATGAACTACAGATAGCCGTTTTGGATTCTGCAAGACTTGACTTCAAACGATTCGTGGAGAATGATATCATCGAAAACAAACTGGTTTCTGAAAGTATAACAGAAGAACAGGTAAAGAAGCTACAGTCATGCTCTGCCTTGGCTGATATCATCTTTTCTGTAACGGGTGAAAGGAACAACTTTTACTACCCAGTACATCGTTCTGTGTTGATCCGTGATGAATACTTTAAAGTGATGTTCACATCTTCATTCTCTGAAGCTCAGGAATATGAGATTATGGAGGACTTACAGATAGTGAATAGATTACACAGCATTCACGTTGTTCACCTACCTGTTTCATCTCCGGATGTTGCTGAGATCGTTATCAGATTCTTATACTATGATCATACCGATATTCCCTTGGAACATGCAGTTGATGTTCTTTTTGCGGGTGATTTACTTCTAAATGATAAACTGAAGACGATGGCTGCTATTGCCATAACATCTTCTCCAGATAATCCACCTGGATATAACCTATATGATATTTTGAGGGCGTCATGGGAGACAAGGGTGGATAAACTGGAACATTACGTTGCCAGGAAAATTGCAGACGATATTGATACTTTTCTGTTAGATCCGGAGTTCCACGAGGTCGTCTTGGAGAGTGCCAAAAGAATTCAGGAACGTCAGGAGACAGATACGATTGAATTGATCGATGATATCAGATTTTATTTGGGTAAGAAGTGGAATATCGATTTCGAAGGATTGTTCGAAGGCCAAGCTAATGATATCGTTACCCAATTGCCGGGATATGAACAGTATGAGATGGATATGGATAAGATCGAGACGCTGCTATCAGAGCTGGAGCTGGACGCTTGAAGTACATAGAGTGTTCTTTTCAATATAAAGATCTTTCAAAGATTCGAAGTGAAAGGTACTATACACGATGCATTTTTTGTTAGGATTGGCGGTTTAATTATTTGGATTTCTTCTTGCTGGTCTTCTTCAAATGGTCCGGCAACCAAGACTCATCAACCTTAGAGGCACCAGATGCCTTCACTGCCTTTGAACCAGTAGATGGGGAAGTGGTTGCAGTGACACCAGCAGTTTTCAAGTAAGCAGCACCCCAATTCAAGTAGACAAAGTAGAGACCGATACCAATAGTGCCAACCAGCAACAGTTCCAGGACGATCATCTGTGGAGACAAAAGAGAGATTGGCTCCTCATCGATAATAGCGAGAACAGACTTAGCACCGAGCATGGCCAAATAGGAGCCCTTGACAACGTAGAGACCGGGGGTCAACAAGTAGTTACCAGATGGAACGTTGATACCGACTCTTTGATTGAAAGAGCCCAACTCACCCGGTTGCAAAGTGATTGGACCAACTTTGGCATCGGTGATGTTGGCCAAGATGGCACCATTTGTTGGGTTAGCAAAGTTACCACCAACACCGACAATATGGATCTCCTCGTCTTCCCTGTTAACGAAGGTGTAGTTCAAGGTGATCTCTTCACCGTTGTAAATTTCAAGCACACCAGAGTTTGGCTTACCAACTACAGTGTAGTCGATGTCGAATTGGAGCTGTGGAGAGTGTTCAGGGTCGACGTACTCGCCCTGGATGTCTCCCTTTGAAGGGTCAATCTGAGCAGAGGTCAATTGGAAAAGCGCAGTGGCTGCGACAAGAAGCTTAGCGAGCATTTGTTATGGCGTCTTCCTGAGGTAGAATGGATCTGTAAAAGGTTGTTTTGTTCTCTTAAGTGTTCAGATTTGAAAGTCTACGTGGACGAATGAAGCGGGGCGGGTCACCCGGCCTGTGGTGCTCAGGCAGGCGGACGATGCCTTTATGTCTCGCGAATTACTTCAATACTAGCATCCGTTTTTATTTGAATATTTTTATATGTATGGGTAAATGGCCTCTAGCACTGCCCAATATCGAACTCCCCAGGAGCTATCAGCCTGATGAACCGGTCAGTGTCAGGTACCTCGTCAGCTAGATGGCCAATAGCTAATACTGCACCAGGGTAATGTCTAAGTAGTTCTTTGCACTTTTGCACAGTATGTTCTTCCATCACTGAGAGGGCCTCATCGAGGATCACCAACTGTGGGTTCTTGACGAGGGCACGGATGAATAGGACAAGCTTCTGATCGCTGATGCTCAGGTCGCGGAAGGTGACATCTCTCTTATCTTCCAGATTAAACTCTTTTAAATATGTATTGATGACATTCTTTTGTTCATCAGACAGGTCCCTGGGTGGGATCATGGAGCCAACAACGTACCCTGTGGAGATCGTTTGATAAAGGGTATGGTTGTTAGGGTAAATAGAGTGCAATTCTGGAGATGTATATCCAATGGATTCATTAATGTCAAAGAAACTCTGCAACCCGGTTTTTCTTGGGACGCCATTCATCACAATCTTGGAGTTCCACGATTGTGGATGTTCCCCCGTAATCAACGAGAGTAAGGTAGATTTCCCCGTTCCGTTATTGCCTCTGATGTGCCATCTTTCACCCTGTAAGACTTTCCATGTCAAATCTTTCAATACTGGTTGGCCTCTGTATGAGACGGAGATGTCACGGAACTCTAACAACGGCGTGGATCTATCGGTATGGTCGCCAGGGAACAGTTTCTTCATGTTTTCTATACTCTCACTCTCTCTCTCTAATTCTTCTTTGTGCCACCGTAATGCATCCTTCTTGAGATCTTCCACATAGCCTCGCAGTTCATCAACTGTGCCTTGATTGACAATGCCACTCTCCTCCACGATAACGAGATTGGTAACCCATGTAGGAATCTCGTCTTGGACTCTCAGACCAAGGATCACATATGGATTTGGTGGAATTTCTTCGAGCACTTCACTCACAATGGCAGAAGCTGAAGGGTCCAATCCAAGGAAAGGATCATCAATGACTAGGAGCTTTGGTTCTCTAGCGAGGGCCCTTGCCAGCCTGGCTCTTCTCGTTTGACCGTTGCTTAACCCCATCGCCCATCTATCCTCCAGCCCTTCCAATCTAAACTTCTTCAACAGCTCATCAACCAGCGGCTCGTTGATGCGACGATGGTTATTCACATTGCCAATAATGAACTTTCGGGTGGTCTCGTCAAACTCATCTTTGAAGAACTCATAACGGGCAGCGAGATGAGCAGTGGGTAAAACGCCCTTAAACTCAAGGAATTGGATGGCACTCGAGGGCCAAATGGATTTGTTCAAGAATGGATATGTTCTCGATAACGGTGGTTCTGCATTGTACTGAGATGCCAGAACTTTAAGAAATTGTGTCTTCGATGAACCGAGCACAGCCCAGCGCTCGTTAGAATTGACAGTGAATGAGATCGGTGTCTTGAATACTTGTTTCGCAGTTTTTTCAACCTGCCTGAATATGGCATTTTCCAAATTCACCAATGTGGGCATCTGTGTCTTCCTTTGTTCTTCGATGGCTATGAGTCAAAGTTCTAGTTCCCCCGAAAATTGTACCCAAGACAGAACAATTGAAACAAAACAATAGAGCAGAACGATAGAAAAGAATGAGAGTTATTTCAGAGGAGAAGATCAGAAAGCTGCTCACACAGGTGGACGCTGAAGGTGTTCTTGTGTTCCAGAGGGTCCTTTCTAATGCCCTTTTCAAGTACAACAAAGACCCTTCCCTGATCCCGGAAAGAATCGTCGTCAATAGGCCTGAATTGGACGCAGTGCACTTGTTCATGCCCACATTCGCTCAGAGGGTCGGCATCAAGACCTTGGCAGGTTCAAAAGAAGGGTTCAAAGGTGCTGTAATGATCATCGATGAGACCAATGGTGATTTGAAAGGTGTTTTAAATGCAATGACCCTAACGGCTTTCAGAACAGCATTGTGCTCTACGCTCCCATTGATGAAGTTCTTTCAAGATGATGTGAAGGATCAGGTTATGACTGTGTTTGGTAATGGATTACAGGCATATTGGCATGTCAGATTGACATTGGTTCTCTTTCCAGACCAGTTCAGTACTGTTCAAATCGCTGTGAGATCCAATAATGATAAGTCGAAGGAGTTGTTTGAACAGTTGAGCAGTGAATTCACCAATGTTAAGTTCAAGCTCTGTGACGAACAAGATGTTGACCTAACAACATCCACTGTTATCTATGGTTGTGTCCCATCCTCACAACCTCGGATTCTGTTTGATAAGCTTGATCTCTCACATAAGGTCTTTATCTCCATTATTGGCAGTTATAAACCGCATATGTTTGAAGTCGATGATAAGATTGTGCAAACAGCACTACAGAATGGTAAGATCATTGTGGATTCATATGAACATACACTTCATGAAGCCGGTGAATTAATCAAGAATGGGGTCACCACCGAGAATGTAGTTGAGATTGGTGAATTGGATAGTTTAGCCAAAGAGCAGATCAACAATGGCGAGTCCCTGACCTTGGTGAAGATCGTAGGTTTAGCTATAATGGATGTTTCTGTTGGTACAGAGATCCTAGAGAGAGCAGAAAAGTATGACATTGGCACCACTGTGGAATTCTAAGTGTCTAAACGAAGTATATATATCATCATGATACTCTATAGTATACTTTACTACAATATACTATATTTGTATAGTCGAAAAACAGAAGTACCCAAAGTATTCCACCATGTACGTGTCAAGGGTAGTGCTGCTGCATTCGCGGGTTTAATTGTTTATCAGGAGACAGTGGGACCCAATTGATCCCTTCCTAGCACCCACTCACTGAGAAGCCAGAGATGGTAGGCATTGAACTGTTATCCGCTAAACTGAGATCCACTAACACACAACAGTCCACCAACTTGTACTCCTTCTCCGAAGAGACGGCTACGAAGCTTCGCAAATTCCGTTTTGCAAGTGCAAGAAGTGACAATGTCCAAGCTGTGATATATGAGATTGATAAGCAATCGTATGAGATCCTCGAAGATTCCACCACGGAGAACCCATGTACATCTATCGAAGAACTTGTTGAAGAATTACCGGACAACAGCCCAAGATACATTGTATTATCATATCCCTTAACTCTAAAAGATGGAAGAAAGTCATCACCATTAGTCATGATCTACTGGTCGCCACCTACTGCTCAGCAGTCAATGAGAATGCTATATGCTGCCGCAGTGGAGCTCTTTAGGGACAGAGCTGGTGTGTCCAAGTGAGTTTTATTGAGTTTAACACAGAGGACACTGGAAGTATACTGACATAAATATCAGGCTAATCGAGATCAGCGAGGAGGAAGATTTTGAAGACATTCAGGAGAAGGTGTTGTAAACTTGATTCATACATTCATAAACAAGAGATGATATAGCATCCCTAGCATCCTAATCAATGGCATACCCCCCCTTCCTGGCATCTGCCACAATAATGTGTCAGCTAATCTATAGTTCCTGATACCTATTTATTTACACGTGATTTCGTAGCCCTGATAATCCGCACACCAAAACACCCAAACAGTTTATTTTCAGTAGTCACGGAAATTCTCCTCGGCGGTAACGCTCAAAAGTGAAAAGTTCATGACGACTTCGCCATCCTTTTCATCAGTAGGAAAACACATCATCAACAAAAGACAAAATGGGTAGATTGCACTCCAAGGTACGTGGATAAACACACAAACCAGCGAATCTCCAGAATCAAGCCGGTGTCAGAGAAGTAATGAATATGGGTCGATGTGGTTTTGCAAACGTTCGATTATGGTGTTTCTATCTACTAGGAAGCCTTCAACTGTTTGCTCTTTTTCTCGTTTTATGTGACCATAGGGTCCGTGATTGGACATGGTTTCTCCGAGAGAAGTTGAGCAAACAGAATGGAAATTCTTGTGGATCACCTCGAAGTTGCATTGCTGCGCGACACCAGTTTGTTTCCATCATCTTTCCTTCCTTGAAAGGATACTGTGTGGCATTGTATTGTGGTCTCTTATACTGCACGAACGGGCCTCTTCGGTATCCAGTCATGGCCAGCAAGTTTAAGAGTCTCGGCTCCTTGCCAGGTTTTGGCGCACGAAGCTGTTTCCAATGTATTGGAAATGTGTATACTAACAATATGCCAGGGTAAAGGTATTTCTTCTTCCGCTCTTCCATACTCCAGAAACGCTCCAGCTTGGTTCAAGCTCTCTTCTGAGGCTGTTGTTGAGCAAATCATCAAGTACGCCAGAAAGGGTTTGACTCCATCCCAAATTGGTGTTTTGTTGAGAGATGCTCACGGTGTTTCCCAAGCTAAGGTTGTCACCGGTAACAAGATCTTGCGTATCTTGAAGTCCAACGGTTTGGCTCCAGAGATTCCAGAGGATTTGTACTTCTTGATCAAGAAGGCTGTCTCTGTCAGAAAGCACTTGGAGAGAAACAGAAAGGACAAGGACTCCAAGTTCAGATTGATTTTGATCGAGTCCAGAATCCACAGATTGGCTAGATACTACAGAACCGTTGCTGTCTTGCCACCAAACTGGAAGTACGAGTCTGCCACCGCTTCTGCTTTGGTTAACTAAGCGGTTTATTCTGCTTGTTTTTCAGTTGGCTTCATGGTTTTATGTAAGGGTTATAAAAAGGTTTTAATGTTTATGTTTTGCCGTGTAATTTAATTGGAACTTGTGTGTATTCTATCTTTATTCATCGACGGTTGGAGCAATGACTTCAAACTTTTCATCATATAACCTGAAGGCTAGGATGTCAAACTGCTTGAGCGATAACCTTTTCCCTTCATCTTGAATGTCTTTAAAGCCACTGTAGACATCACAAGGATCCTTTGACTCGCCAAGGACAAGATCACCGAGTTTTGGGATGTCTTTGCTTGTTTCCACTTTGACTTCTTCCTCATCTGAGTCCCCATATGTTGGAACTGGTATCGGAATGTCGTCTTCCTCTGGGTGTTCGCCTTCTTTTAGTCCTCCAATGGATGTGATGACATTCAAGAGCTCCTTTTTAATCTCAATGGCAGTGGCTTGCGGCTCCACTGTGACAATGAAAATCTGCTTCTTGCGCTTTAACTGTATTGAGACGTTCTTCCATAATTAGTAATCGTATCTATCAAGTCTTCTTAAGAATACTCACCATTTTGCTTCTCGTTGTCAATCTTTCTCCCTTTTTCTTTTCGGTCTAAAAGTGATGATATTGAAATCTTTTTGGGCTACTTTCAGCATGGCATCAAATCGAACCGAAGAGAACCAGAACTCCAAAATCGTAGAAGAACCACATGGTTGTTCACTTCAGACATCTCAGTGCGCATAGACGATCCGTGTTGGAGCTTTACAGGACTCTATTACGGCATGCGGCCCATATACGGGACGAGAGGGTGGAAAGAGACGGAATAATAAGGGCTATAAAGGTACAGTTCAAGCAACAGAAGGGTCTGATGTCGTTGAAAGTGGTACAGATATCATTGAAGAAAGCATATGAACTTGAGCATAATCTGCGGTTATTGTTACTTGGTGAAGATGTCAGCATTGAACAAATCAAGAAACTGTCGACGATACCACAGAAGGTGAAGCCCATGATGTTGAAGAACAGGTTCGGACAAGCAATAAAGCGTGACCTGAGCAATGAACAAGAACTTGAAACGCAGCAGATACAGAACTATGTAAATAACTACGTAAGGATGAAACAGAGATCTGGTGAATTACCTAAAGTGATTGACCCATCGATATTGGAACATATCATCAAACCTGAAGCATTGCACCATAGGGCACAGTTGCATATATCAAAGGCACAAGAGAAAGTATCAACTGGTCCTTACAAAGTCCATATATCTTATAGTGCGGGCGTGAAGTTCCTCAGAGGCCCGTGGAGACAGAGTCCCAAAGTCTCACCTATGATCTTGCACCATGTTCGCAAAGAGCAACAATTGATTGACTATCTGCATTATTTCGAAGAGAATAGGTGGCTATATAACTCTGAGAATACCTGGGAGAGATTTGTGGGAGGTTCAAGTGATTGGGGTATCAGTATTCAAGAAGATTTGACCAAAATGTCTAGAGAAGTGGAAGATAGAAAAAGGGAGTTTAGGAAATATGGTCGAGACCAGTTACCGAAGGCACTACCGGAACTTCAGGCAATGTCGAATAAGATCCACTTAAGGATAAAAGAGAGGTTGAGTTCACTCTTGGAGGAGTCGAAGGATACCACTGCTTTTGAGGAAATGCTGAACAAACCCACATTACGCCAATTAGTCCGCAAATATAGTTTTGATAAGTGAGTAAACATTGAGACTATCACATCCTGAGTATATAACCATCAATGGCTTTGCTTTGGTCCTGCAAATATTCATACTTCTCCTGGTCTGGCAATTCATCCATGACATCCTCCAGAAGAGTTGGTTGTGTTGGTTCCTTTTCCACAATCTCGATATCGTGGAGCATTGACGACATCTTATCCATCTTCTCGTCTTTCTCCTGATTAATTGAAAGACCTGTTAAACCTTCTAAAACTTGACGCATCGACGCTCCCTTCTGTCTCTGTGCAAGCACTTCTTCCAGGAGTGTTATCCCATTCTCATATTCCATGGAACCGTAAGGCTGCACCGTCACGTCCTTCCTGGAGAATAGCGCTTCAGGTGACAGCTGTGATTTGTAGAATTCGGAGCATTGAAAATGGGTCTTCGTGCAGTAATACTTTAGATATTCATAAGGCAAGGGCACAGAGTTCCACTGATAGCTTTTGGATCTCGCCTGGTGTTCGTGACACAGTGGGTATGCACACAGTTTGTTGATATTTCTCTCCTCCATAAGCTCAGTATACGAGTCCCTTGTAAGGAACCTGGAGCAGAACCTGAGGAAGAAGACGTCGCAGCAGTCGTCGGCCAGTGCTTCCAATAGCATCAGTGTTAGTCTCGAGGCTTCCCCTGGCGTAAGAGTCCCCGGATGGGAAAACTGAATGAGCTGATCTTTGAAGGAATTGATCGTAACGGTCATTTGGTGATGGAGTGGGATTTCAGCTTAGGCTGTTGTCAGGTTCTTTTTTGATTCAAGTTCTTTTTTTTTATTCAAGTTCTTTCTTCAAGTTCTTTGCTTAACAATAAACGATAACAAACAATGTCAACATCAGCATCAGTATCTACAACAAACAGAGCAGAACAGAAAATAAAGGAAGGAAGAAGAGCAAAAATAATGAAACAGCACACAAACCTCTTGCAGCTTCTACTGAAGCAGCTGGACCTCCAACCACAGCAGAAGAAACCGCACCCACAGCTCATCTCGCCGTCAGAATCCCTGGAACAAATGGCCAACATGGTCTCGCTACCCTTTCACTTGGAAAACTTTATGACTTTTGGCCTACTAGCGTGCCTCAACAGCTTTCTCAGGCTTGTCCTGTTGCTTCCTCTCAAGATCTTTGTCGATTGTCTCATTCTCGTATGGGCCATTCGAGGACTCTTCATCATTAGGCCTCAGAGGAGCTCACTGTTGAAGATTGTCAACGTTGGGAACCTAGTATTTGCATCACTGGTATGGCTAGCTATCTTTTTCAGCAATGTTGACACCTCCAAAATCTATCACACCATCAGGGCTCAGAGTTCGATCAAGCTGTATGTTATGTTTGGAGTGCTAGAGGTCAGTGACAAGCTCTTATCCACCGTGGGGCAGGATCTGTTGAATTATCTCTTCTCTCAATCACCCGCTGACGTTATCAAGTCACCCTCTGCCGTAGTGAGATATTTGATCTTCTATTCTGCGAGTTTTGTGTACTTGTCGTTACACACTATCGTCCTTGTCTATCAGACAATCTCGTTGAACGTTGCCGCTAACTCATATTCGAATTCCCTCGTTACATTATTACTTTCGAATCAGTTTGCAGAGATCAAGGGGTCTGTCTTCAAGAGATTGGATAGGGAAGGTCTGTTCCAGATGAGTTGTGCCGATATTGTCGAAAGATTCCAACTCCTGATTCAATTGGGGATCATCGCATTGAGAAATATGGTTGAGATCGGTAATGATCCTCAGAATTCTGGCCTGTTACCCAATGCCACAATTCATGGTGTCAACAAGTGGTTTGGCGTTGTATTAGGTCCTACGGCTATTGTCATCGGCAGTGAGCTTTTGGTGGATTGGGTCAAGCATTCATACGTCACCAAGTTTAACAAAATTAAGCCAAAGGTCTACAACAAATACCTGGAAATCATCTCCCAGGATGTGATTGATAATTTCAAGATACATGTCTCGAGCGATTCCCCTGATAAGATCCAACAGAGGTTAGGGATCCCATTGCCTGCATTATTTGTTCTGTTCGCAGTTATGTCAAAGGATTTTTTTATTTGGTTCCTTTACGAAGATGGTGGATTGATCATGTCTAATGTGTTGATAGGCGCCATCATCTACACAACCTTGATCGTTGTCAAACTCTTGTTAGAATTAGCGTTGTTAAAATGGTCCAATGACACTTTGAAACAGCATTCCAAAGATCAATATAAAACAGACTATGTATCGGGTGTTGTATCTGGGGGTCAAGGAGCTATGGATGATGAGACGAGGACCAAAATATATGAGAGACCGGTAGAAAGTTTTGAAAGTACTCGTGCGAAGAAGGATTCAACGACAAATCTTAGCGGTGTAACAAGATATAGAATGGCATCGAAGAGAATATGGTGATGATTTAATTGTCTGATAGAACTAATAAATGGCAGAGATATATATATCTGTCATAGATTTCTTAAAATATGTAGATCTCTCTGTCACAGAGTTGACACAAAAAAGTCGGATTACTTTATATCTCTCTGCTTCTGGAATTTAAAACCCCGGAAAAATGGTGCATATACAAAGTGGAAATTATCTAGTGAATCCGTGTCTATATAAGTCTATAAGACATATCTGGCTGTACTACCATTGGAACATGTATAAAACCCCATCTTTGAACAAAGCCCGGTATGGCGCCACAATACGGCCAATGAAAAATTTGGGAAATGTCAGAACATCAACAGAACATCAAAAAACAAGATTGAGAAGGTTGAAGATGTCCTCGCTGTCGAGATCGAAGTTCTTCTTCATGCGTAATGCCTCTGTGCTGAATACGCTCAAGTCGCCTGCTCTGAAGAACTTCACACTGGCTAACGTGAATACAAAGTCCACCGTTCTCAGTACCACCAAGAAGCTCTTACCACAATGGAGATCCCTGGGTTTGGCTAAACGTCACTTCTCTACCACAACAGTCAAGAGAGTGTCTGCCACCACGATTGCTGAAGAGGCCACTGGCGCCGCGTCCAAGACAAGAAAGAGAACTCTCATCAACTCATCCAATGCCGTTGGTTACTGGTTGATTGGTACCTCAGGTTTGGTATTTGGTATTGTTGTTCTTGGAGGATTGACACGTTTGACAGAATCTGGATTATCGATCACTGAGTGGAAGCCAGTTACTGGTGCTATTCCTCCTTTAAACCAAGCAGAATGGGAAGCTGAGTTTGAGAAGTACAAAGAATCGCCAGAA
Source organism: Williopsis mrakii (assembly GCA_003706445.3). NCBI lineage: Eukaryota > Fungi > Ascomycota > Saccharomycetes > Phaffomycetales > Wickerhamomycetaceae > Williopsis > Williopsis mrakii. Next base: position 570,673 of record PPLH03000005.1, read on the forward strand.
TTTAAGCAGTTGAACTCTCATATTACATTGGAGGAGTTCAAATTCATCTTTTTCATGGAATGGGCTCATAGACTCTGGGGAAGAACTATTGGTCTTGTACTATTAGGCCCTGCTGCTTATTTCGCGCTGACCAGAAAGACATCATCTCGCGTTAATAAGAGATTAGTAGTGTTGACGTTCTTGCTGGGTTTACAAGGAGCTATTGGCTGGTGGATGGTGAAATCCGGTCTTGATGAGAAACAGTTAGAAGAAAGAAGATCCAAACCAACCGTGTCACAGTATAGATTGACCACCCATCTTGCTGCTGCTTTTGTCCTATACATTGGTATGATCTGGACCGGTATGGAGATCCTGAGAGAGAATAGATGGGTCAAGGATCCAAAGAAGGCATTGGAATTGTTTCAGCAGTTAGATAACCCAGCTTTAAAACCTTTGAGAAGAACATCGATGGGCCTAGTGGTCTTAACTTTTATCACTGCTATGTCTGGTGGCCTGGTTGCCGGTTTGGATGCCGGTTTGATATATAACACTTTCCCTCATATGGGTGATAATATCATCCCTTCAAAGCGAGAGCTGCTCGATGACACATTTGCTAGAAAAGAGGATAAGTCTGATAAATTCTGGAGAAATATGCTTGAGAACCCAACCACTGTGCAGTTGAACCATAGAATTTTGGCTACTACTACTTTCTTTGCCATCTTGGGTACTCATCTATATGCTTCAAGAATTAAACACATTGTTCCAAAATCGGCCAATAAGGCCCTTCACGGGTTAATGGGATTCGTTTCCTTACAAGTCACACTGGGAATCTGCACATTGCTCTGGCTGGTGCCTATTTCACTAGCCAGCGCCCATCAAGCCGGAGCTCTTGCCCTCTTGACCAGTTCATTGGTATTTGCTTCCAGATTGAGAAAACCAAGGGCACAAGTGAGAATTCTAACCAGTGGATTATATGCCCAACACATGAAGCAGGGTGGGTCCAAAGTACTGTCTGAGGTGAGCAAGCTGGCCAAGTGAAAAAGAAAGACAGGAGCTTAGAGAATCAGGCCTGTATATAACGTGTAAATAGATATTGTTACGATTATTAGAACAAAGACGATAGTCCATAGTATTCCATGGTCTGTGCCATCTACCGCACCTAACTGGGACACTAATTCGCGAATTTCGCGCCTTTTCATGCTGTTTTGAAGATTGCAAAATGAACCTGTGATGAAAAGAGAAATATAGAACAGAGATCCATACACCCACATATGTTATTCCTTTCGTTCTTTAAGACCCTTGTGGATCGTGAGGTGAGTTTTAGAATATTCAGTCCTTTCTGGCTCATCAAGGTTACTAACATGCTCGTCAAGATCACCGTTGAGGTAAGGCACTGGTGAACAAATTTGAACTTCCATACGCTGACAACTAACACTATAACAGTTGAAGAACGGCATTGAAATCACAGGCACGCTTAAGACAGCAGACCAGTACTTCAACCTGAAGCTGGACAACATCTGTGTGAAAGATGATGCCAAGTTCCCACATCTGAGTGCTGTCAAGAGTATATTCCTAAGAGGTTCTACCGTGAGATATGTGCATATGAGCAAGAGTGATGTTGATACGAATCTGTTACAAGATGCTGCAAGAAGAGGTGCGTATACTTATATCCTTGGATAGTTGCTAGATGTACAACCCCTGACTTCAACCCATATACTAACGAGGCACAGAGGCTATGGCCACTTCCGGTAAGCAGGTTCTTGGTCGTTGAGCGTCACCTGTCGCTGTGTATACTGAATGTAACGATAGCATGAGATACTGGTGTAGTAAGGGCTCATAGTGGTCGTTATTTATCGAGTTACTGATGAAGATAGCAATGGAATTCACGTGACCATATAATTTTCCACTACAGTTTCCAATCCAGCCACTCTCACGCTGTAACGGCCTTCTAGTGGAATGGCGTCCGTTTTTATTCCGCGTAAACTTCTCTTGTTTCGAGGGGAGCTGCCCGTACCAGTTCAGTCGCGGTGTCCTGGTTCGACTTTTGCGGAGGGAGTTTTGAACTGTGAGTAGTCCAGTGAGATTCTTTCCCGGCAATGGCCGGTTGTACTCGCCAAAGGGGAGAAATCCAGCATGGCACAACCGCCCGTGAAGGGGCGATCAGGGTGACACCAGGGTGTGGTATTGGGAGACGTGGGTAGGACTTGCTGAACCATTTTTTTGCTAGTCATATAATGCATATATATAATTATCGATCATGGTACCGCCGGTGTTACATGTAGATTAAAAGCAATTTACAATGTTAGTTGATAGCCATATGCAAAGATATATTAGCTGGGTATTATATAATGCGCGCACGTGCATGGCTGCAATTCTATCATTTCGTCATGTTGATCTTAACGCATCACTTGTGAACTTCTCTTGATATTGGTCAATCTTTAGAATAGCTTTTATATATACATATATTTGTATTCCTATAAGTACAATATTTAGATTGGCATAAGTCATACATAGATAGTGACGTTTTATATTAATCCTCGAACAAACAATCAGGTACGATTTATGGGCTGTTCTTCGAAGCTCATGAAATTTTCCTCTTCCTTACAACAACAACAACAACCAGAACTGGAACTGGAACTGGAAACTAGAAACAACAACAAATAAAACATGGGAACCATTTACCACTCTGCAAATGGGCTGACAAAGTCTAACAGACCTCCAGATGAGGTGATCGCAGAGAGAAGGAAGGCGCCTTCGGCCATTCCAGTCAGAGAGCGCTCTGCGCTGTTCCAACCACCAGAAGCTGATCTTCTCAACGCCATCCATTATTATGTCTCTAGGACTACAACTAATCAGAAGTATATCTTTGATGAAAGTGCCCTACTAGCTTTGGGATACCTGGTGGACCATTGGATACAAGAGACGATGAATGATCGTTCTCATAACGTTTACGCCGTCATTAAAGATGGTGATCGTCATCGTACGCCTGATTCTTCAAGTTCAAAATAATAACACATCTCCTTCATAGTTCAAAAACTTACCGTTATCCTCACTGGTCAACCCCTGAATTACTTTCAGCTCGCATTTCACTGCCTCCTCGATACTCATCGTCTCCTTTGATACAAACTCCAAAAACTCGGCATCCGGTATAAACTCCTTGGTCATGCTCACATCGTCATTTGGCTGGTCCTTGTCCCTGGTGTTGATCAACCCAGGATGATAACTTACCACTATGAACTTCTCAGGCTTTAGCTCGTAACTCAGCTCTTTGCAGAGCATGTTAATGGCGGCTTTGGAAAGACAATATGGGGCGCATGGATAAGCCCTGGTGAGGAAGTATGGGAACTCTTGAATCGATCCCATCACACTCGATTTGAAAACAATTTTACGAGTCTGGGATCTCATCATGTAGGGTTTAATTATCTTCAATGTCTCGATCGGTCCCAATGTATTGACCTTGAAGAACGAGAGATACTCATCTTGAGAACTGTTCAAGACATCATGTTTCGCATTGTTCAAGGCAGCATTCGCAATAAACACATCAATCGCCCAGTCCAACTTCTCCAGTTCTGTAGCCAACGTAACAAGACTCTGGGGATCGTTGTAATCTAACCTCAAGATGATCAAATGTGGGTTTTTGGTGACAAGCAGCTCTGGCATCCCATCCAAGTGGCGAAGCGTCGCAATAACCTTGTTTTCAGGATTTTGGAGAAGCTGTGTCACCAACTCACGTCCCAGTCCTCTGTTTGCACCTGTAATGAAATATGTGGGCATCTTTTGTTAAGGAAATAACAGTTTAGTGAAAATAGGGGGTTCACTTCCCCAGGTTTATATAAGCCTTCCCTCCTCTTATTGTTGCTCTTTGTAGGGTGTCCATATCGTATGGTCTGACCACCAAGTTTGGCGCTACAAAGTTAGGAAAATGGGATGAAATACAACCACAGAAATTGGACTGACAGTCTAATATCTGTACTACTATCGTAGAGTTCATGACCTATCATATATAACAAGAAGAAACTTAGATGACATAAGCGATGAGGTGCTGCCCCGACCGCCTCCCCTAGCAAATTTTTCCCTTTGATATGGCCCGAAGGTGAAAAGCTGAACTTCTCTGATGGTTGAATGGTAAGGGCCCAAAGGACATTTGCTATGGCTAAGAAGAATTTCAGAGGAAGAAAGGGTAAAAGCGGTCATCGCGATGATGACCAATCAGGGTGGGCTGAGATCAACAAGGAGAATGAGAAGTGGGAGACATTTTACAAGCAACAAGACTTGATGTCTGAACAAGAATTTGCTGAATTCAAAGAGGCTTGTAAAGTGCCATTACCTCTCACCTTCAGAATTACAGGCTCTAGAAAGTATGCTAATGAGATCCTCGACATCTTCAAGGAGAGACATTTAAAATATTTGAAGGACCTCGAGTCGGAAGGTGAGCATCTTCCACAACCAAGGACTTTGAGTTTTTACCCAGGTGAATTGGGATGGCAAATAGACGTCTCCAAGACCATCATCAGAAAGAATCCACAGTTTGCCAAATTGCAGCGGTTCCTTGTGATTGAAAACGAAGTCGGTAACATCTCTCGTCAGGAAGCAGTGTCGATGATCCCACCTTTGGTCTTGAATGTAAAATCACACCACAAAGTCTTGGATATGTGTGCTGCCCCAGGTTCAAAAACTGCCCAGTTGATTGAGGCACTGCATTCTGAGACCTCGTCTCCAACGGGGTTCGTCATTGCCAACGATTCCGATTTCAAGAGAGCACACATGCTCGTGCATCAGATCAAGAGATTGAACTCTCCGAGTATGATTGTCGTGAACCATGATGCCCAAATGTTCCCAAAGACATATCTAAACAATCAAGTTGTTAAATTTGATAGAATCTTATGCGACGTGCCTTGTTCGGGTGATGGTACTATGCGTAAGAACGTTCAGATTTGGAAAAAATGGACCATCGGTGATGGGTTGGGGCTTAACAAACTACAATATAAGATTTTACAACGTGGTATCAACTTGCTGGCTAAAGGTGGTAGATTGGTCTACTCTACTTGCTCCCTTAACCCAATGGAGAATGAAGCTGTCGTCGCTGAAGCTTTGAGAAAGAACAAAGACATCAGGCTGGTCAAGACCGAATTACCAGGTTTGAAATCTTCTCCAGGTTTAAAATCATGGAAAGTGTTCCGTAAGGATGGTACATTGGTGTCTAAGGGTGAGGATGAGAAATATGGTGATGAGTTGTTCCCACCTACCGATGATGATGAGATGAATTTGGAGGACTGCATCAGAGTATATCCTCATTTGCAAAACACCGGTGGGTTTTTCATCACAGTCTTTGAAAAGATTGACGACACTGAAGATGAACAACCGGTGAAGAAGTTCAAAGCTAATGAAAATACTACCACTGCGACTCCAGCTCCAAAGAAGGAGAAATTATCCAACAATGCCGGTGATGGAAATGAACCTTTTAACTTTTTGCCATCTAATCATGAAGAACTTACCAAATGCTGGGACTTTTATGGTATTGATAACAAAGATTCCACTGTTGTTGATTGTTGTTTTGTTAGAAACGCCACTGGTGAGCCTTCAAGAATTATCTATTTGTCCAATCCGACCCTCAAAAATTTCTTGACTTCCAATGAAGAGAAGTTAAAGATTGTTCATTCAGGATTAAAGTTCTTTGTCTCTCAGAGAACGGACTTGGTTTGTAAGTGGAGAATTCAATCTGAGAATTTGCCGATTATTAAGGCCAAGTTGAGCGATGCCCGTGTCTTGAATTGTTCAATGTCATTGTTTGAGAAATTGTTGAAAGAGGCATTCCCAAGATTCGATGAGTTGGAGAAATCAGATCCAGAATTCGCTGCCAAGGTTTCAAAGATTCCACAGGGTTGTGCCTTCGTGAAGATCTCTCGTGGTGATGACTTGGAGGAGCTGATTTATCCGATCTGGGTTGGTTCTAAATGTATTAATTTGATGTTGAGTAAGAAGGAGACGTTTGAAGTGTTGTACAGAGTGTTCAACATCAATACTGAGGCTAACCAGGAATATAAACAGGGCCCAACTTTGGAGAAATCTACTGCTGTTATTGGTGAGAGCGCGGAAGAGGCCACTGAAGCCAAGACTGAAGCTTAGAGGATAGCCATTCATCACAATCCGTACATTATTTAGAGTCTTCTTTGTAGCCTACAGATATAAAAAAACCAATCAAAACCATTACTGTACCTATTTGTGTTCCATTTTTTTTTCTAATTTGAAGTCATCAACACACCAGTTATTGAAGACTCTTCTCCTTGATGCTTTTCAATAACTCATTTGACTTTTGCTCGTTCTTCTCAAGTATTAGACTCTTTAAGCACGAATTTTCTAGCTCCAGATGGTTGATGCGTTCATTGTACGCAGCGATACGCTCGCTGAGCATCTTCACTGTGCGTTCCATCTCTTGTTCTTTCAATTTCTTCTTGACTCTAAATCTAGCTGAAGCTAAAGTGTTACGTTTCTTCTTATCCTGTTCTGACTCGTCAAGTGCTTCAACGGGACCCTTGTTTTGTGGTATCTGTTGTGTAACTTCCTCTTGTTTGACAAAGGAAGTGTTGAAGAAAGTATCCAAGCTTGAAGGAAGATCAGATGGTACTTGCGCTGATTGTTGTTGTGAGTCATTAAGGGTGAATTTCAAAGATGAGTCTGAATGGAACTGATCGAAATCGAAAAAAGTGGAATCTGTAAACGAGGCCAAGTCATTGCTGTTGTTAACTGGCGAAGATCCGAGAGGAAGTTCCTCCAAATTGAGCTGCTGGATGTAGTTCATTTTGGGTATTTTGTTTATGGCCTCTGACTGTGTTTGATGCCAAAGAAAAAAAATGGGTCAAGAGTTCTGAGAATTCCGATTTAAGTTGTATGAGGTTCTCAGAGTGGAAATCTCCGAGTGGAATCAATTTCAAGGGAGACTAGTTCTTGTTAAATGATGAAAGTTGTGGATGGGTATCTGACAAATCGAAGCTGAACAGTTTTTTTTCAAGTTGGGCTGACCGGCGAAGATCGAAGTCACAGAAAAAATTTGAACTCCGATTTGGCTTGGTTGACTTGGAGACCCAATCGCAGTGCGAATTCCGTGACTGTGATGGTGGAGATGGATGGCACCGGATTTACTTGTATATACATATCTCACTTCACAGCTCGTGCTTTACCGTTTTCTTTTTACCTGAAAAGGGTGCCGTTTCCACGATCATTCACCACTGAGGGAAGTTTTGACCTAGTTAGGTCAATCGGTGCCGTGGTACCACCCAAACATAAGCATCGCCAACTACTACTAATTCAAAATAAAGATCGTGCGGCCAATGCAGTCGGCTACAAACAGCACGGCCAACTGTGACCAACATGGCAAAGCACAAAACGCAATCAATAATGCAAACAAAAAGATAAGATCTTGATCCCCCACATTATTAGTCCGTACGAGTTGTGGCTCTACGTCCTGCGTAGAACGAGTTCGCGGAAATTGCGTTCAATCACGTGGCCTATATCATTTCCACCAGAAGAACTGTGAAGGCTTCAAACAACTGCTTACAGACGGTATAAAATGCTGTAATCGATTACTGGCTGTACTCCTTGAAATACTCATCAATGGTCTTGTAAACGTCAACATGCAGTATTTCGTCCTTATAAAGCAGTGATCCCTTCTTGAAAATCTCTGGTTCATTGTTATAATTGATATCAAATTCTGTGAAAAGGATTTCGTTCTTATCTTTGCTCAATGTCCCAGCCAGTCTCTGTTCGGCATCCCGTGCGCTCATCCCTCCTCTAAGCACCAGTGTCCAGAAAGTGGTGTTGTACAAGTTGTTGATATGTGTGTCCACATATCTCCAACAGATGTAGTCCTTCACTGTTTGTAGATTAGGGTACACAACAGCCCTTCCGTCGAAAGTTGGCATGTGCTTGATCTCCAGTGGTGTGTCTGGGAAGAACTTAGGCCATAGATGCACATAGTGTGCTGTATAGGTCGAAACAAACGTCGATACCAACTTGGCCTCTCGCCTATTGAACAACTGGGTCTCTTTTCTCAGGACAAAGCTGTACTCATCTGATTCACCGTAAGCCAACAATACATCTTTCAATGTTCTCTTGACGTTTGTAGCAGCGGCATTTGCTAATTTCAATGCTCGCATGTCATTCGGTTTGGCGAAGTTGTAGTGCTCTGTGAACCTGTGGAACCCACGTCCATCCAGACGGACCACAATGAAAGTTTCAGGAAGTAACACGTTATCCCTCTCAAACTGCTTGACATACTCAAACCTCGACTTGGCCATCTTCTTGATCTCCCATCAAAATCTGAAACACTTGGTTCCCAGCAAGAACTGCTACAAGAGAAAAGTGCTAAACAATCTGTGCCTCAAACCGATGGGGCACGCTGACTAAGCGAAAGATTTTTTTCATGCCAAATTTTTTTGGAGGGGATGTTAAATTTAAAGAAAAGGACATCAGACGGTCAACCACAGAAGATCAAGGCCAAAAGAGAGATGGGCAAGCAGTTCAGAACGGCACAGTTCAGAACACTGGAACGTGAGGCGCGCTTCCAGAACCCTCCGAAGGACAAGTCCGCCTTCCCGTTGCTCGAAGAAGCGGTCAGACCTCATGTTGGGTCTTTCAATGCATTGACTGAGGGCCCAGGTGGTGGGCTTCTAAACTTGGGTGTTAAAGATATTGGTTCCAAGACCGTATTTGACTCACAGGACACGGATAGATTGGGGAACAAGCTCAAAATCAGAGTAGAATCCGTACAACTCGCTAGACCCGCTGTCCCTCAGAACGATAAACTCAGCGTTGATAGAAAGACATGGCCCTCTGAAACAAGAGAAAGAATGACTTCATACAGAGGTAAGCTCCTTTTGAAAGTGTGCTGGTCCGTGAATGACGGTGAAGAGATTTCTGAGATTAGAGAAGCTGGCCAAGTTCCGATCATGCTGAAATCCAACAGGTGCCACCTGGAAAAACTTTCCCCTAATGAGCTTGTGCAACGTAAGGAAGAATCAGATGAATTGGGTGGATACTTCATTGTCAACGGTATCGAGAAGCTTATCCGTATGCTCATTGTTCAACGTCGTAACCATCCGATGGCTATCATCCGTCCTTCTTTCACAAACAGAGGTGCAGCTTATTCCCATTTCGGAATCCAGATCCGTTCAGTGAGACCAGATCAGACCTCACAGACAAATGTCTTACATTATTTGAATGACGGTAACGTCACATTCCGATTCTCTTGGAAGAAGAACGAATATCTGGTCCCAGTGATGATGATCTTGAAAGCCTTGATCGAGACAAACGATCGTGAAATTTTTGACGGTATCGTCGGTTCAGATATTGAAAACTCCTTCTTGACTGATCGTTTAGAGTTGCTATTGAGATCTTACAAGTCCTATAACCTCAACTCGAACCAACAGACTTTGGCTTACTTGGGTGATAAGTTCAGAGTGGTCTTTGGTGCAACTCCTGATGTTTCGGACGTCGATGTTGGTAAAGAAGTTTTGAAGAGAATCGTCCTCGTCCATTTGGAAGACAACAGAGACAAGTTCAGAATGCTCTTGTTCATGATCAGAAAGTTATATACCCTTGTCGCTGGTGATTGTGCCCCAGATAATCCAGATGCTACACAACATCAAGAGGTATTACTCGGTGGCTTCCTCTACGGGATGATCATCAAGGAGAAGATTGAAGAATACTTAAACAACTTCAAATTGCAAATACAATCGGATTTGAATCGTGGCATTGCTGTGAACTTCAACGATAGAAAGTACATGTCTAGAGTGTTTTTGAGAATTAACGAGAACATTGGTCAGAAACTACAATATTTCTTGTCCACTGGTAACTTGGTTTCTCAATCAGGTCTCGATTTACAACAAGTTTCTGGTTACACGGTGGTTGCTGAAAAGATCAACTTCTATCGTTTCATTTCTCACTTCAGAATGGTCCACAGAGGTTCTTTCTTTGCTCAGTTGAAGACGACAACAGTCAGAAAATTGCTTCCAGAGTCATGGGGTTTCTTATGTCCTGTCCATACTCCGGATGGTTCTCCATGTGGTTTATTAAACCATTTTGCTCACAAGTGTGCCATCTCTACCGAGGAATCAAATGTCACTGGAGTCCCAAGTGCACTCAGTGCTCTTGGTGTTTCTCCCGCTCATACTTTCGCCGCTGGTCCAAACGTCTGTTGTGTCCAACTAGATGGTAAGATTATCGGTTGGACTACTCATGCACAGGCAAAGGTTGTTGCTGACACTTTAAGATTCTGGAAAGTTGAAGGTAAGCACGATTTGCCCTTGGATTTGGAAATTGGTTATGTTCCTCCTTCTACAAAGGGACAATACCCTGGTCTCTTCATCTTTGGTGGTCGTTCCAGAATGATGCGTCCGGTTCGCTACTTACCATTGGATAAACAGGATATCGTGGGTCCGTTCGAACAAGTCTACATGAATATCGCCGTCACACCAGAAGAGATTGAGAGCAATGTCCATAGCCATGTCGAATTCACTCCTACAAACATCTTGTCCATATTGGCGAACCTCACACCGTTTTCTGATTTCAATCAATCTCCGAGAAACATGTATCAATGCCAGATGGGTAAGCAGACAATGGGTACCCCCGGTGTTGCCCTTGTACATAGATCCGATAACAAGCTGTACAGATTGCAGAGTGGTCAAACGCCTATTGTGAAGGCTAACCTGTATGACGATTACGGGATGGATAACTTCCCTAACGGTACCAATGCCGTTGTTGCAGTCATTTCATACACTGGTTACGATATGGATGATGCGATGATTATTAACAAATCTGCGGATGAGAGAGGATTTGGTTATGGTACCGTATACAAGGTCGAAAAGATTGATTTGGGTCAATCGAGACGTCGCGGTGATCCAATTACGCAACACATTGGTTTCGGTTCCGATGAATGGCCAAAGGAATGGAGAGAAATCTTGGATACGGATGGTCTTCCAATGATTGGTTCGAGGGTGGAAGAAGGTGATCCGATCGTAGCTTATTACGATGAGACTATTGGTAAAACCAAAGTGAAGACTTATCATTCTTCTGAAGGTGCTTACATTGAAGAAGTTAAGCTCCTTGGTGATGATAATGGTGATCAAGAGTTCCAACAATTGACTATCAAGTACAGAATAACGCGTGCGCCATTGATTGGTGATAAGTTCTCATCTAGACATGGTCAGAAGGGTGTGTGTTCGAGAAAATGGCCCCAGATTGATATGCCATTCTCTGAGACTGGTATTCAACCTGATGTCATCATTAACCCTCACGCTTTCCCATCGCGTATGACTATTGGTATGTTTGTTGAGTCTCTTGCTGGAAAGTCTGGTGCCCTTCATGGTATTGCACATGATTCAACACCATGGAAGTTCAGTGAGAACGATACACCAGCTGATTACTTTGGTGAACAATTGAGAAAAGCCGGTTACAACTACCACGGTAATGAACCAATGTACTCTGGTGCCACTGGTGAAGAGCTGAGATGTGATATTTACATCGGTGTTGTTTACTACCAAAGATTGCGTCACATGGTGAACGATAAATTCCAAGTTCGTTCTACTGGTCCTGTGAACTCGCTGACGATGCAACCGGTTAAAGGTCGTAAGAGATCTGGTGGTATTCGTGTCGGTGAGATGGAACGTGATGCTCTGATTGGCCACGGTACTGCGTTCTTGTTGCAAGATCGTCTTCTCAACTCTTCAGATTATACGCAGACCTCTATCTGTCGCGGATGCGGTTCCTTGCTCGCTACCCAGACATCTGTCCCAAAAATTGGTTCCGCCGCCTCGATCCGTTGTCGTAACTGCTCCTCTAAATTCGAGCACTCTTCGAGCTACGTCGATGAGTCTGACATCTGGGAGGATGGACAAGGTAACAAGTTCATTGGCGGTAACGATACTACAACTGTGGCTATTCCATTTGTGCTCAAGTATCTTGATTCTGAACTTTCTGCCATGGGTATCCGCATGCGTTATAATGTTGAGCCGAAGTGAAGTTGTGGGTGATTCATGCTGTGCTTAGAGTGCAGCCCAAAGCATTTGGGGCAGCGTTCTCAGCTGCTCTTGTTTTAAATACTTTTAGAGATTTTGTACATTATGGGTGTTTGTAGAAGAAACTATGATGCCTGTATTCTAGGGGCTTGATTAAATTGCGACACAGTAATCGTAATTCGGCCATCCATTGGACTGCAGCTTGCGACTTGGACATTTATGATAGACCAATTCGTTTAATCTAATCACCGCTGTATCCTTGCCGCTGATATTTTGACTTTTTGATACCTTGTTAACACTTTAAGTTCTATTCTCCGGAGCTTCAGCCCTCGCTGCCGGGGGTCCACCACACCTAGTGGCTAGAAAGAAAATCAGAGCGCTTCAAATGACAAACGAGAACAACAACAAAGTTCTACGGTCGCAGGCTTGTTCGAACAGCAGCAATATTCTACAGAGCACCAGTTACAGAGCGAATGTCGGTGAATCCCTTCGACATGGAACTGCAGAAGCGTTCTGGTACGCCTCAGCAGGACAACTCTCCTGCGTACCAGTACTGTACGACATCAATCGAGGACACGGTGGCCCAGCTCAAGACGGACCTCACGAATGGGCTCAGCTCTGCGCAGGACATAACCCAGAGAAGAGGTCTGCACGGACTCAATGAGCTTTCAGGAGACGACGATGAGAGCTTGCTCTGGAAGTTCCTCGAGACTTTCTACCAGGATCCGTTAATATTGCTGCTCATCGGTTCTGCTGTGATCAGTTTCCTCATGGGCAACATTGACGATTCGATTTCCATCACTCTGGCTATTTTGATAGTTGTATCTGTTGGTTTTGTCCAGGAATACAGATCAGAGCAGTCGCTACAGGCATTAAACAGGCTTGTCCCCGCAGAAGCACATCTAATTAGAAACGGTTCGACTCAAAACGTGCTCGCGTCTCAGCTTGTACCGGGCGATTTGGTCCATTTCGGTGTTGGTGATAGAATCCCAGCTGATGTAAGACTCACTGAATCTGTTCATTTGACTATTGATGAATCCAACTTGACAGGTGAGACAGAACCCGTGCACAAGATGACTGATACCGTAATTGCTGTAGGAATCGGTATCCCATTGAACGAACGCCATTGTATCGCATACATGGGAACGTTGGTCCGTGATGGGCATGGTACTGGTATTGTTGTCGGCACTGGTCATGACACTGCTTTTGGTGCCGTCTTTGAGATGATGAACGATATTGAGAAGCCGAAAACACCGCTGCAGAATTCGATGGATAAGCTCGGTAAGGATCTTTCTGTCGTCAGTTTTGCTGTTATTGGTTTCATCTGCTTGATCGGTATCTTTCAGGGCCGTTCGTGGCTGGAAATGTTTCAAGTTTCGGTCTCCTTGGCCGTCGCTGCAATACCTGAAGGTTTGCCAATTATCGTCACAGTTACGTTGGCCCTTGGTGTATTGAGAATGGCTCGTCATAAGGCAATTGTTAGAAGATTACCAAGTGTTGAGACTTTGGGATCTGTCAACGTTATCTGCAGTGATAAAACAGGTACTTTGACTCAGAACCATATGACTGTGAACCAATTGTGGACTGTAGATATGAAACTTGAATGTCTCGATATCACAAAACTTTCATCTTCAAAATTGAAACAATATTTAACAGATGATCTGAAGCAGACTTTAGAATCAGCCAACGTCTGTAACAATGCCAAATACTCCCAAGAAGGTGCCAAGTTTGTCGGAAACCCAACTGATATCGCACTTCTCGAAGTCCTTCCACATTTCGAATTGGAAGATATCAGAAACTCCAAGTCTAGAACTAAAGAATTGCCTTTCTCATCTACCAGAAAATTTATGGCTGTCTCTTGTCACCCTGGTATCAAAACGAAATCTCTCACGTATGTGAAAGGTGCTGTTGAGAAGGTTTTGGCCAAGTCTACTCATTATTTGACTCGTGATAACAAGATTGAGAAGCTGACACTATCATTGAATGAAAAGATAGAAGAAGCTGCTGCAAGAATGGCCTCCCATGGACTCCGTGTCCTAGCCTTTGCTCATAATAACAAGGAATTCAGCGAAGAACCTGAAGCCCTGGTCTTTAATGGATTAATCGGTATGAAGGACCCTCCAAGGCCGACTGTGAAAAATGCTATTGCTAGGTTGATGAAAGGTGGCGTTCATGTCATCATGATCACCGGTGACTCTGAAATTACTGCTGTCGAAATTGCTAGGGAAATCGGTATGGTTATAACAGATATTGAGAGAAACGTTATCAGTGGAGATAAGCTGGATGAGATGGATGAGTCTACTCTTGCTGAAATCATCTCCTCTGTTTCTGTCTTTGCAAGAACTACGCCAGAACATAAAGTACAAATCGTCCGTGCACTACAAAGACGTGGCGATGTCGTTGCCATGACTGGTGATGGTGTGAACGATGCGCCAGCCCTTAAATTAGCTGATATTGGTATTGCAATGGGCAAAATGGGTACTGATGTGGCTAAAGAAGCTGCAGACATGGTTCTCACTGATGATGACTTTTCTACTATTCTCAATGCGATTGAAGAGGGTAAGGGCATCTTTAACAACATTCAAAACTTTTTGACCTTCCAATTGTCCACTTCTGTTGCTGCTCTTTCTTTGATAGCCTTCTCCACATTCTTCAAGCTTCCAAACCCATTGAACGCAATGCAGATTCTTTGGATCAATATATTAATGGATGGTCCACCTGCGCAATCTCTGGGTGTTGAACCTGTGGATAGTGAAGTCATGAACAAGCCACCGAGAAAGAGAGGTGCAAAGATTTTGACAGAAGCAGTATTGAAGAGATTGTTGATGAACGCTGTCTTTGTGATTCTTGGTACTATCTTCGTTTACATTAGAGAGATGGAGGATAATCAAATCACTGCTAGAGATACAACTATGACTTTTACCTGTTTTGTTCTCTTTGATATGTTCAATGCTTTGAGTTGCCGTCATGCAACTAAATCCGTGTTTGAGCTTGGCTTTACCAACCAGATGTTCAACTTTGCCGTATTGGGTTCTCTAGGAGGACAACTGTGTGCCATTTATGTGCCGTTTTTCCAACGTATCTTCCAAACTGAAGCTCTTTCCCTTGGTGACCTTTTTTTCTTGACTGTCGTGTCAAGTTCTGTATTCATTTTTGATGAAGCCAGAAAGTACTTTGCCAAACCACAGCGTGACGCTTACTCCCTCGTGTGAGAGATAGAAACACACATTAAAAGAACAGAAAATAAAGGATAGTTTTCATTACAACGATTCAGTAGATGGACGTTAGTACACTATAGGATATCAAATCGTCTCTGATGCAGCCTTCTGAAGTCTGTTCATGATCGCCAAGCCTTCATTAGTTTGATCGACAGCCTCCACAAAGATAACCTCTATGTTCTTTTTATCCAAATCTCTAAGGCACTTGAAGAGGTTGCTTGAAATCTCTTCTTTCGTTACACCCATTGATTCCACTATTCCAGGAAATCCTTCACCACTGAAATGCTCTGCAGTTAGCAAAGCAACTTGGTTGGTCTGCAGTTGATAGTCTCTAATATATTTTTCAATATTAGACTCTTTCTCAACAAGTACAACTTTTGCGGTTGGAGAGTAATGCTTATACTTCATACCAGGTGTTTTCACTGGTTCATTTAGATCAGCAACTCTCTTAGCAACACGGACATTTTTCCATGGCTCGCCACCAATGGCCTTGATCTGCTCCAGACTGATGCCACCTGGTCTCAAGAGCATTGGTGGGTCGCTTAATCCATCGATAACTGTGGATTCAACACCAACTTTTGAAGAGCCACCATCGAGTATCAAAGGAATCTTTCCATGAAGATCATGATAAACATGTTCAGCAAGTGTAGGAGAAGGTCTTGTCGAAGCATTGGCAGAAGGAGCAGCAACAGGGACATCCGCTAGGTGGATGAGTGCCCTTGCCACTGTGTGTGAGGGTAACCTGACAGCAAAAGTGTCCTGCCCTGCTGTAGTATAGCGAGATAAGTGTGATTCCTTAGTGATCGGCAGTAATATGGTCAAAGGACCCGGCCAAAAGGCATCCACGAGATTTTTATATATATCTGGAAGATCGACATGGAAGAATTTCTTCAATTGTTCTTTTGAAGAAATGTGTGAAATCAGTGGGTTATCGGCGGGTCTGTTCTTTGCTCTGTAGATGTTCTTCACAGCTTCGTCATCAAATGAGTTTCCCCCAAGACCATACACAGTCTCTGAAGGAAAGGCTACAACATCTGAAGTCTTTGAGAGAACCGCAGCAGCACGTTTCAATGCCTTTTCTGTCTGTGGATCTGTTATTGTGAGTTTGTCACCTTCGAAGGAGATCGATGACGGATCAACCTTAAGAATTTCTGTACCCTGAGAAGTCATCATGGCTTTTATTTGCGATAAATTTCTTCTGACAATGGATCTACTACTTAGCATGAACCTGTCAGTAGTCCTTTCTTTTCTCAGTCTGTGTTTTTGTCTTTCGCACTTGGCTTCGATGAGCTTTGGAATTTTTTTTTAGTCTTCTCTAAACGGGAATTTTTCGCGACATATCATCAAGGGGGCTTGTTATGATGGAATTTTAGGTACTAGAAGAAATGGTATTAGGTTATTTTATAGTTCTGTTTTTTTTCGATTAGATATTATTAATAGATTTGGATTCTTAAGTGATTTATTTCAAAGAACAAATTATGAGTTTGCAATTTTGATTCTTTCTCGAAATCGCACCAAGGTTTTGGTGCTGCAAAAATTGAAAAGATAAGTAATCTTGATTTTATATAAGAAAATCTAAGACTTTTTTTGTTAAAATATACTGTCTAAGAATAAATGGAGAATCAAAAACTATGTAGCATCATGACTAATGTGCATTGATTAAATCCTATGACTTCCAGAGCAAATGTGATGAGCTTGCAGCCTTCCAAGCTCCCTTCATTACGATTTTATGACACGGAGGAGCTCTGATTATTACCCATCGACTTATCTACTGTACTGACATGACATCTTTTTTAACGAGTGAGCTCTTGAAAGTATGACCATCTTTTCATAAATTATTCAAGACCGATGTAGCTATTAAAATGTAATGAGATTACTGTGTCTACGAACTGACAAGTGGTCGGGTCATGGGACCATCTTATTTTAAACTTGATTCATCGAAAAACAAGAAAAGTCATAGATTCAGTAGAGATTAATTATGATTGTATTTTGCCTGCAATATTTGATTCGTTTCAATGCGAGTGAACCTTTGAACATGCGTGTATCCGTATAATGTCGTTCAAATGATATCTTAGAGTTTTCTTTTAAAAAGTGGATGATCAGATAACAAAATGGGCTCTGCATTAAGATTGAGAAAAGGCATGAATAAAGGTTTGACAGCCACTTAATGAATCTGAGAAGACGATGTTCCAAATTTACCGCGTACGAGTTTCATATACAAACTTATCTATGATGTGTGGTCCATGAAGGCATTCATAAAACCATATGACATATACATATGCCAGTGAGTTATCTTTCCACCAAATTGACATTCAAATATTGAGATTGAGTTTGGGTCCTCAACCGGCTATGGCTAAAATTTGGGTAAGAGGCAATCAATTCTACATTGGACGAACAAATGAAAAGCCGCCTATCAGAAGATCGGAACTCGAAAGGTAAGATACATGGCTGTACATTTTTTTTGTGAGATTCCACAATATATAAACTGTACAGTGATGTACAAGAGTCTTTAGAAGATTTCAGCCTATAGATGATACGTGACCTGGATGGTTGCTTTTGATGCTTACTTGCCTATTGAAGCGAGGGTTTATTGACAAGTGACATGTTCCTTAAAATCCAGAACTAGTCTTTCATGTTCATTGAAGGAAGAACAGAGCAAGGGAAATATTTCGAAGACAGAGAATCAACTTCGCTCCTAAGACAAGATCATTACCCAACAGATATTAAATATCTTCTTGGATGTAAGGGTAAAGACGCTTAATTAGAATAACAATTGATTGGTTCTATTGTTAAGATAGAGCAACTATACAGTAGAGGCTAAAGGGTGCTCTTATACCCAGAATTGGGTGTCTGAGAGACACTAAGCTCCGCTAGGTCCTTGAACCCTCACATTGGTGTAGATTCAAACTCATATACTTACCGCGGGCGAATGAGAAGCGTCAAACAGAAAACGCTAATAGAGATTATATTTATTTGATATATATAAGATATTAAGAATTCATACCAAAACTGAATAAACCAGAGTAGTGGCTTCTTCACAGAGCAGCCAAAGATGGCATTTATTTTGAGAAGATACCTCCTGAGAGAGATTTCAGCTAATCCCAGGGAGAAAATTTAATCCCTTTTTGATTGATCACGGAACTCCGGTCTGAGTCTTTTAAAGTACCCAAAATGTGAGAACATTAGGACATACTTGGCAGGGAGGCTAAGGTGGAAGATTCTCCCAAGATTCATTGATTCAGGGCTCACAGAATCGCATAGAACGTTGCGACCGAAGTATGACAGTCATGGACATTCATTGTTTCTGCAAAGAATGTGCTTGTTCAGACTACAGATTCAACACTAGGGGCTGATCTAAATCACAGTTGCATCAGCCGTATCCATGCCACTGCATATACGATAGGAACCCTCACTCCAGACTTCCTTTTGAGTTCTCGTGAAAATATAACTATTAACCTTAACCTTTACCTCAAGTATAGGCATTTGGGAAATTTTGAATCACACCGGCTGCTGCTATTGAAAATCTTATCATACCTATCTCATTTCATTTGTCTCTCTAAATATTATACCAGAATATGCCAATCAAAGGTCTTATACAGAAATAGTTGAAAAGGAGTGATGAAAAAATGCAAAGCGCACTTGAAATATTTCTTTAGAGGAGGTAAGGAGATTACTACTACACGCATAAAAAAGTGGAAAGCTATTTCAACTGTTAAAAGGGGATATCAATCAATGTCTAAAATGCTGTGAGAATAATGCAAAAAACGAACTCAAACAAAGGTAACGAAAAATAAGAAAATAAGAAAGTAACGAAATAAAACTCGATAATCAGCGTATGGTAACAAGTACCCATGACAAGGAACAAATAAGCAACAATGACGCGAAAAAGATCAGAAATCAGCTGATAACAGCAAGGAACAGTACCATGACCTTTAAGGAAGCGGGCAACAAACCAGTGGCTGAATTAGAAGCTTCGACAGTAGGTGTGGGTGTAGAGGATTTTGATCCCAACGTAGACGTGGTGAACGCAGCAGCCGACTCGTTAGAAGCAGGCACAGTAACAGTTGCTACATTAGTTTGACTTGGAGCAGTGACCTCTGCAACAGTTACAACAACACTTGAGCCGTTCAAGTTAGTAGCTGTGATGATGAACGAAGAAGAAGAAGATTCCGTAGACATGCTAATCTTTCCAGCAATTGAAGTTGTGCGGAGAGTTGAACCCTCAGCAGTGACAGGAGGAGTTGCAGCAGGCTCAAAGGCAATAGCGGGGCCAGTTGAATGACCAACAGCAACTGTTTTAGACTCAGAAAGTGTTGAGAAAGGCTCGGTGATAGTCACAGTGTACGTATTACCCTTAATATCAGTGACAGTTTTGACAGCAGTAGTCACAGAAGGTTGTGGATGACAACTGACAGAGCTTGTAACGGTCTCAAATATCGTAGAGCCAGAGACAACTGAGGTCATAGTACTGACAGCCCCACAGGACTCAACAGCGATGACAGTTGTCGATTCAGAGGTTTCAACTACGGTGACGGTAGTCCAGCCAGAACCAGTAGAGCAAGCTGTAGTGATTACTTCCTTATGAGTGACTGGAACAACGGTAGTGGTAAAATCAGTATGAGTGACAGTGAAATCATCAGAGGTGTGGGACGGGGTGACAACAGAAGATGTTGGTTCGGCACATAAAGTCCCAACAAGGGTAACCACAGAAGCAGATTCAGCCCATCCAGTGACGCTGTTCGACTTATCGTATACTGGAACAGATCTCAGAACAGTAGAAGTGGATATCGTAAGGATAGAATTAGAGCAGGTGGTCATAGTCGAAGCAGAAGGAGCCGCAGATGAGGAAGTAGCCGATAAGCGAGAGTTTGAAGTAGTTTTGGAAGATATTATATCGGCTGAAGAGGACATGGCATGCCCAGAGAAGAAAGCAGACGAAGTTTTAGCAGAAGAGCTCAAAAGAGAAGGTTGAGAAGAAGAAATCACAGAATAGGAACTCACAAAAGATGAAGTCTCAGTGGAGGAAGTTCCAGAAGAAATCTCATAAGATGAAGTCCCAGGAGATGAAGCCACAGAAGAGGAAATCACAAAAGACGAAGTTTCAGAAGAAATCTCAGAAGATGAAGTCTCAGTGGAGGAAGTTTCAGAAGAGGAAGTTTCAGAGGAGGAAGTTTCAGAAGAAATCTCAGAAGATGAAGTCTCAGTGGAGGAAGTTTCAGAAGAGGAAGTTTCAGAAGAAATCACAGAAGAAGAAATCACAGAAGAAGAAATCACAGAAGAAGAAATCACAGAAGTCGAAGTTTCAGAAGAAATCTCAGAAGATGAAGTCTCAGTGGAGGAAGTCTCAGAAGAGGAAGTTTCAGAAGAGGAAGTTTCAGAAGAGGAAGTTTCAGAAGAAATCTCAGAAGAAGAAATCTCAGAAGAGGAAGTTTCAGAAGAAATCTCAGAAGAAGAAATCTCAGACGAGGAAGTTTCAGAAGAAATCTCAGAAGAAGAAATCACAGAAGAGGAAGTTTCAGAAGAAATCACAGAAGTCGAAGTTTCAGAAGAAATCTCAGTGGAGGAAGTCTCAGTGGAGGAAGTTTCAGAAGAGGAAGTTTCAGAAGAAATCTCAGAAGAAGAAATCTCAGAAGAGGAAGTTTCAGAAGAAATCTCAGAAGAAGAAATCTCAGACGAGGAAGTTTCAGAAGAAATCACAGAAGAAGAAATCACAGAAGAGGAAGTTTCAGAAGAGGAAGTTTCAGAAGAAATCTCAGAAGAAGAAATCTCAGAAGAGGAAGTTTCAGAAGAAATCTCAGAAGAAGAAATCACAGAAGAGGAAGTTTCAGAAGAGGAAGTTTCAGAAGAAATCACAGAAGAAGAAATCTCAGAAGAGGAAGTTTCAGAAGAAATCACAGAAGAGGAAGTTTCAGAAGAAATCTCAGAAGAAATCTCAGAAGAGGAAGTTTCAGAAGAAATCACAGAAGAGGAAGTTTCAGAAGAAATCTCAGAAGAAGAAATCACAGAAGAGGAAGTTTCAGAAGAAATCACAGAAGAAGAAATCACAGAAGTCGAAGTTTCAGAAGAAATCTCAGTGGAGGAAGTCTCAGAAGAGGAAGTTTCAGAAGAGGAAGTTTCAGAAGAGGAAGTTTCAGAAGAGGAAGTTTCAGAAGAGGAAGTTTCAGAAGAAATCTCAGAAGAAGAAATCTCAGTGGAGGAAGTTTCAGAAGAGGAAGTTTCAGAAGAGGAAGTTTCAGAAGAAATCTCAGAAGAAGAAATCTCAGTGGAGGAAGTTTCAGAAGAGGAAGTTTCAGAAGAAATCTCAGAAGATGAAGTCTCAGTGGAGGAACTCACAGAAGAGGAAATCTCAGAAGATGAAGTCTCGGTGGAGGAAGTTTCACAAGAGGTGGTCTTTGTGCAATCTGAGGCATTACACTGAGCTGGCCATTTATAACCCGCCCAGTCCCTAGAAGACAAAGCAGTACTGCCATCAAGCTGATCACATCCAGATGTGTAATCGTAAGAATAGTCCAACCAGAAGTTCGAGTCCACATATTTTTTCTGCCAATCCTTACATTCCTGAGTTTCACTCAGTTCCTCTGTGGAACACCAGTCATATTGAACAGTGACTGTAGGCATCTGAACATAACAACTCTCATCTGAAGAAACAGCATCAATTGGAACAGTGGCAACCCAACAATCTGGATCGCTGATTTCGTAAATCCCATCATTTATGGAGTAAATATTTGTATGAAAACCATGAGTAATATCCATGATCTTCACCTCCCATAATTTGCCAATGCTCATTGTTGGGCGAGACACCTTGAAGCTGAAAGTAACCATGTATCGGATACCAGAAACCCATTCGACATTCACCACTGATATATCCGCAGGTAGTCTGTTCTGGTTTACTTTGAAGCCGAGAGATGGACATTCATTGTTAACATAAGAAGAAGGGCATTGAGTAGAGGTAGCAGCAATAAGAGCAGGAACCAGTGAGGCAGCTAAGCGAGAAATCTTCATATGTGTATGCTGTTTATGGATATGAAATCAACCCATTCAAATCAGCATTATGATGAGATGGGATTTCAAAGCTTTTATTCAAAAACAAGAGACCAATCGTCCAAAGAAGTGACCAATTCAAATTTCATTGTTATGCAATGGGAAGCACGGTTCACCGCCCATGCCATATTAACCTATAGTCCGTATGAAACTACCCCTTTTTTACTATAAGAATAATATTAACACCCATTGACCCAGTGACTTGGCTTCTAAACTTATGGATTTTTTTAGTAGTTGAACACACGAGTACATAGCCGATGCATCGTTATGCAAACGAATGGAAGAAAATAGGTTTGCACAGCGTTTTTGGTTGTATGGGAGTGGTGGATCTGCAGAAGACATTTCCAGAAAAAATTGCGAACAAGAACGCTGAGAGTCCAAAGGCCCCGGAAGCATATCTGAGTGTTACTACTTTTGCGATATTTTCAACACATTGGGTGTTGATCGTAAGAGAACTTCCAACAAAACGAGCCCTGAATATGGAATGGTACCAATTATATCTTCGTCTTGTGGGGTGATGTTAAGTTGCTGGCCACACCTCCTTCTGCGCAAGTTAACCGTTAAACTGTGAATTTGGGCACAGAAGTTTGCAGATCATTTGGTGGACCGATCGCCGAGACTGCATAATCTGTCCTTACAGGCGCATCTACTGAGATCTTCTGACGTTTGGAGTTCTACCTCGCGGATGAACACCTCGTATCAATCTTCTGCGAAACAAATATTGTATATTTGAGATGAAGAAATTCATCCAGTTGTGAGCTGTTAGGGAATGATATTACCGGATAGTGAAGCTCTTGTCTGATGAGATGATTTATAGATTTGACAACATAACCTTTTCAGATCATATGATTAATAAGTATATACTTGATAGAAGAAGGAGCTGGAATGTAATGTCTCGCAAAGTGGAAATTACACAAATGAGCATCCTGAGTAAAACAAGTTGGAATAATCTACCGAAGCCCTGCAAGCCAATAAGAATGCGCGACACAGTTACTCTCAAAGAAGATATAGATCTCGTGAATATTTGAAATCTGGAATGCGCCACCTCTGAACTTCGAAGCATGCCAAATTACTAGGCATTGCGTATCTATTTCCCTTTTCGAGCTTTATGGCCAATATGTACATAAAAGTTCATTACGCGCCAAATATACCTGCTGAACAGCTCCACTCCGAGATCTCGCCAGGATCATTACTAGTAAACTGTCGCTCGAGATTCTGAGATGATAAAAACATGATATCCAGGTAGCGTAGAAGCGAGGAACACTGAAACTGATTCAGTGACGTGAATATTTTGATCTCGCCTTTCCTAGCAGTTTGATGCAGGTAGCACTGTATGCATTTCAGTTTTTCTGCGGGCTTCCAACGTTCTGCAAGTTGGACATGGAAAATGCAGGTGGACGGGTTGCTCCTGCCAACATGCTCGCACATTCGCAGTTAAGACGGCAAGTTCAACCAACAGCGGAATGTCGTAACTTCAGGAATCTCAGAAAATAGGCTGTCATATAGAATTTTTGCGGAGTGGCCTTTCAGAGTTTCGAATATCATTTGTGCAGATTTCATGTCAATGATAGGCAACATCGAATACGTTGACATACATTTTGTCTCCCGAAATTGGACAAACTCGCGGGAATTGGTTCCCCTCACTTAGATATCTCACTAATATGAACTTCTCTTTTGGTTCAATGAAGTTGTGCGATATATCATACTTCGGCCCTCTATTTCTCCTATTGCGAAAGAGGACCATCTCAAAAGTGCAAAGTAAGTCATAGAAGCCGAAGAAAAACTGACTTTAATGTAATCAGAATTCATTCAAACGACAAGGTATTACTAAATCCATACAATAACTAACCTAGAAGAGATCGCCTCTCAGATAGGGCAATGCCATTTGCTGATAATGACTGCACATCGAACTACCAGAAGTTTAGTCAGGGATCTAGTGCAGGTATGGAGACTAATGTTTAAGCAGTCCCTCTATTTGATCTAGTAAAAGCCATAAAAAAGAAAGATTTTGCAGATTTCATGTAAATTCAGGTAATTTCACTCATTTAATTATATGTTGTTTCTCGACATTGAGATCTAATTAAGAGCAGCGCGCTACCTTCCAGAGGCACTCAAGTAGAAATAATGAGGTCACTAGGACATGAAACGTTTGCCGTGAAGCATTAGTCATGTGACCATGATATTGATTGATAGCTGGCCCCCGTTGAAGCTCTTTCAGTTATACATGCCCTTCTGTAAAGTGAACCATCATGAGTTGTGGATGTTGAGAACTTCATCCAAACCAACCACCACGACCACAGCAACCACCACAGCAACACCACCAATGTAACCTGGTAAACCACTTGCGGCTTCCAAGTTCTTCAAACCCACTGTCTGCTTATAGACCATTAAATGTGAAAGATGCTCTATCTCATCTTAGCCAAGTCAAAGTTCAATTTCAAGGCAGATCTGATATCTATGACCACTTCTTTGGATATCATGAAAGACTTCAAGAGTCAAGCTATTGAAACTTAATTTTTAACCGATAACAACTACGAATTATACAGACAGAGAAAGCGTTATGTTTGTTTACACCAAACTGAGAGAGAACTAAATAGCATAATGAGTTCACTTGGAAGGAACAGAGGCATCTTTTCTGTCACGCTTGCTGGCACTCCTAGAACCACCCGTGATAACACCAGAAACATACTCTGCAGCTTCGCTAAGGGTCTTCTTAGCGTCGTCAAGGTATTCGTGAGCTGTGTCACCAAGGCCCTTGGAAGTGTCAGGAGAGATCTTCTTACCATCAAAGTCAGACTGGATGGAATCACCAAGTTGTTGAGTGGAAGACTTCATCTCATTCGGCTCCAAGTTGCGCTGAATCCTGTCAATACCATCTGTTACAGTCTCCTTAGCCTGTTTACCATAAGTCTTTTGATCTTGTGGCGTGACAGCCTCTTGAATCTTATGAGAAAAGTTCTTTCTACCAGTGTCAGACATTGTTGCTTTGGTTTCTTGTACTTCTTGCAAGTTCCTTAAAGAGGAAAACCAAGTTAAGAACAACGGGAGTGGAATCTGCTTCAATTTTATACTGGAGAATTCCATCGAGAGAGAAGCTGTAATTATACATGACTGTAATAACGTCATGATAATGGCATTGGCAAGCTTGCTATTAGAGGCACAATCGTTTGCTCTTTCATAGAAACGTTGAAGCTGATCTTTCCCTAAAAGTTTACAATTTCCTGTCAAGACTTAAAAAAAATTGTTTGAGAGCAGAGGCCTCACAATGCCACAGACATTGATCGTCATTTATACCAATTAAATTCTTCACAAGCGATTCATGCTTTAGAGGAGCGTTTATCTTATCTAACTGTTTCTTTTTTTGGGAGTGATCACAATTGCTAGAACGGAACTCCGCCCGCCGAAGCCGTCCAGTGTCGAGAGCAATCAAAAGTTGGAGTGTCCTCACAATTAGGATAAGATCATTAGTGGTATTTATTTGGTAGTGAAATGTGCAGCGGCACTACATAGTATCTTGAAAGCTCTTCAAAGGACTTTCTTCGCTGGCATGCTTCAGATTAATGTTTCACCTGCAAATTGATATCAAAGTTTCTACAATTTGAAGTGCCTCCCACTAATCAAACTCCCAGGGTCTTAATAGCTATGCTGATTAGACTTCAATGTATCGCATCAGTCCAACTAGTCCGGGGTCTGCTTTAAACAATCACATTTCAAATGATTACAAAAGATAAGTTTTCATTTCCAATGAGCAGAATTGAAAACGTCCACTTTTTGATTCGCTTCCTACATCAAACCAACTCAACAAGAGATCATTCTTCCTTTCGATAGAAGAGTTTTGAAATGGTGATCTGCAAATGTATACTTCCTGAATTTGAACATGCCTCAGTGGAACCTGTTTTGAAGACCACAACCAGTACACTAATATTTGTAAGCTATTGGCGTTGTCATAAGGCTGACTAGTAATTAGTGACGCACTGATGAGAGGGAAATGGGAAATTTACAGCTATTATGATCTTCATCAAATCAGCAGAAATTGAGAGAGGCTCAATTGATCTCGAATGCCCGTATCCAAGAAGGACTGCTCTGAACAGATTTATAGTTGTAGTATCGGATCTAGTGTTTACTGACAAAAGGTAGGGCCTATGTGGGCAACAGAGTTGTTTGTCGTCAAGAAAGTGGATTATTGTCCGTTTGAAATAAGCTATGACATTGATCATCGGACTCCTTTTGGGAATCGAAGAATTCACCTCTATGCGTAATTGTTCGAGATCCACAAGGTTGATCATTATGACACGTATATCTTAACTAATCTCTTTGAGAGAGAACGCAAAAGTTCAAGGAATTCGATAACAAATTCTCAAATCTGCACCAAACCCTCTTCCTGAAGCATACTACATGAATGACACAATGCTAACGACTCGCAAACACGTTCTTTCGTTTCGGAACCCGTGATTATTCTCTGAAATCTAATGGCAGCCAGGGGAAGATGGGAATGATATATCCGCATGTCACTTCATTATCGGTTGTAGATAGGATCCACCTGACGGGAATTGAGCGACTGTTGAATTCATATGGTACTGTGCATTCAAAAACATTCCATTCATCTCCTCAGGGTATTCGCTCAAGCAACTTAGGAGCCTTTTACAGTAGTAATAGTATGACTTCGAACCCGAAGTGGATCGAATAGTTTGTAGAAGTTCTTTTAGTTCACCCATCACAATACAGTGCCTTAATTGTATTGGGGATTCAGTCGCATTATTGCAGAGTAGATGTACCCGCCATTAATATATAACTGGTAATCGGGTGACGGTCAATGAGCGGTTACCCCTACAGTCCACTCACGATTGTCTGACGTCTAATCACTTGACACTTGTCTTTTTGTAGTACTCATAGGCCAACAATGTTCTTTTTCATACTAGTCTAATTGAGTGAACAGCACAACTTTCCATTTATGGACTGAAGTGCACCAAATTTGACACATTTCCTGATAATCGCGAAATTGCGAAATTTCTTGACCAGCGGTTTCCGCATTGGAGAAATTTGCGCAACTCTGCGGCGTAATAAGGGGTGGCACCCATAAACCCTCAAGTTGAAACATCCACAGAAAGAGGTTTTGCAAGCAAAGGACCCATCGGGCAGAAAGTGGGGGTGAAGAAAGTTAAAGAGAGACAAAAAGGATGCCAGTACCAGCACACCGCCCATCGGTGTCATTCCCTTCGAATGAGCGGCTGGAGAATCTGATTGTTTCGACTGATGACAACGATGAAGAGCTTAATACCACTACATCGTCTATCGGAAGACTGAGACTTAACATTGGGCGTCGATATCTGTCCCATTCAAGAGAGGCCCAGAGAAGCATGTACCTGAACAGCAACAACAGTGTGGAGCAGCTTGATCGAGATGAGCATGGGGAGGATCAAGAATATTTTGGAGTTTTGCCAAGTACAGCTGAGATACACCCTGATGACGAAAGTTTTCAGGTACCATCCTCCTTTCTGAGGTATGCGTTGGCTCGGAGAAGACCAGAACGGGGTGCTTCACTGCCAACTGCAATTAATCAGATGGCTACAGACACCATGGCGATGGACGCCATCACCGCCGATACAGATGACAGCATCTTTAACCATCGCGACGACACATGTGACAGTCAGAACATAGGATCATTTATGCTTAATGGGCCTATAAGAAAACGCCTTGATGACTTCATGAGTCGAAGAAGGCAAGCCGCTGTCCAATATGATACCCATAAGAAATGGAAGAGTTCCAACAAGAAAAAGAGAACATTCAGAGAGGTCATTGGAGAGAAGGAGATCGATCCCTTTGCATCTTTTAAGTTCGATGAGATTAGAGTATGTTCTAGCTCCTACATGAAAGCTGGACTTTGTTACAAGTGCACAAGTGAGGAGATTAAATTGTCATTCATAGATGTCGATCTGTTAAAAAGTCAAGCTCACGGGTTTATCGAGTTCAAGAATGGCCATGAGTTGAGGAGATGGAAGAAATCATACATGTCAAGAAGCAAAATAGCTGAGAATGATTCTACAAATGGCTTGACATTCCAGGCGAAAGTTGTTGATTTCGAGAAACTTGATCTTCGCTATAAGTCACACTCCTATGATTCAATGATTGGGACACTAGGGGAGGAATTCAGAGATGTGCACGCCCGATCACGAAAAAGTGTCTATTCTGTGATGTACTCAAATTTCATCAATAAGCAGTTATACAAATGGAGGCTTTTGAAGCCATTTAAGGGAATCTCTGTGGAACAGCACAAATCCATCGCCACTTGTGTGAATTGCTTGGCCATACTTCAATCGAGGTTTGTAATTATGCACATTTCTACTGATGGCAATGATAGTACGGAGTTTCTAATGGCATTAGACAAATATTCTGGCGCCTTGGAACTTGTTTCGTCGGAGTTTAATGCTGACACGGATGTTAGCAGTTTGAGACGTTCAGCAATGGGCATTACCCACAGTTTTGATAAAGTGTTCAAGTTCACACCAGCATCAGCTCGTTACGTTTCACCCAGTATATGCATTAGATGAGATCATGTCTCTCTCTCCGGTTTTATTTCCTCTATAGGTTTTTGTGGTTCAATGGGATTATTTAAGAAAGGGTCATTATATAATAGCAACATACAGGTGTTTTCATGGCTATGTACATTTTTTTTTCATTACTGCGTTATGTATCAACATTCCAAGTCTCAGGACCATCCACCAGTTCCATTTCTAGTATCTTTACGTCTCTGCGCGAGCCATTCCTTCTTACACTCTCTGTAGGCCTTGAAGTATTCATGACACATGTCTCTGTCGAAGTTATTGGACTCAAGACACTTTATACTCATATTAGCACTTTCCTGACATGGGTCATAGTATCTTGAAGGGCCCTTTGCTGCAAATTTGGACTTGTGATACGAAGATGTCGGGTTGTCGGGATAGTATTTGTACGAGTCCACAGAACCCTTTGTAAAATCCACCTTTTCCTTCTGTTGGGAAACATCCGGTGCGGCTTCCTTGTATTCGGCATCGGCCTTTCTGTTGCCCTCCGACATTCCTTTGGTTCCCCTTACTTCTTGTTTTTTTCTTTAGTTGTTTGAAGCTGAGTTGATGTTTTTTTCGAGCTCTCAAAGTTGAAAAACTTCGCAGGTTGGTTTATCAGAACATGGAAGAATACAGTCTAAGAAAGACGAGATGCAAGAAAAATGCTCCCGGTGTAAAGTGGAAAAAGCCGAAGTCCTGTCGCGGAAGGAACTGTTCTGTGAGCTCTGTTTTATTAGATTTGTGAGCGGTAAGCAGAGAAAGCACATGAATAGTGACAAGTACAAAGTCAAGTTTGGAGAAAGTTTTACCAGGGAGAAGGTTGTGCTTCCTCTATCGTTAGGCAGGAGCTCTGTGGTGCTATTGGATATACTTTTGTCGCTCTTTGATGAACAAAAGAAGAACCCAAGAGCCAAAATAGGCTTTGAGATCGAGGTTGTTCATATCAATGACTCAAGAGTTAATAAGTACAATAATACATCCAAGGATTTGATAAATGAAATCAAGTCATCTTACAAAATGGAGAACTATCCAATCAAGTTCACTGTGTTGGATATTCAATCTTTTGTCAACAGAGATCATCAGGCCCTAGTGAGGCTTCTACCTGATTTCACAAGCTACATGATTCCACTGCCCCAAAGGGATTCAACAATAGAAAAGATCTTTAATGGATGCCCCAACCGTGCTTCAAAGCATGATTTACTAAGAGTCATTGTCAATAACATGATCAAAAGCTATGCACTGGCCGCAGGTGCATCAACAATTCTTTGGGGTCATAGTATGTCAACGTTGGCAAATGAAGTGATCGCCCTCACCGTGAAAGGTCGCGGTTCAGAGATTCATTCAAGTTTGACCGATGATACCATAACATTGAAGGGAAAGCAAATAAATATCATTCATCCACTGCGTGATTGTTCCGATGGAGAGATTAATAAGTATGTCGCAATCAGAGAGCTGGAGAGGTTTGTCCTACAGCCTGCTGAAAACATCAACAAGCTCATGAATAAGCAAAAAACCATCAATGAAGTTGTATCGAGCTACTTTGAGACAGTGGATGGTGCCGATGATAACATTGTTTCAACAGTGGTGAAGACAGGTGCCAAATTGGGTGAGCCTAGAAATTTCAACAACAAGATATGTTCCATTTGTGACAACAAGATCTATTGTGATCCGATGAGTTGGCTCAGAGATATAACTTACAAGGGGAGTAAAGGACCTGAGAATGAGATACAAGAAGAGTCATATAAAGAATGGCTAGAGAGTAATAAGGATTCCTTTGAAGAACTTGAGAATAGTGAGAGAGTGGGTGTCGATCTCTGTTTCGGGTGTGCAGTCACAGTAGGTGGGTTCTCTAGTTGTGCTGTCGTCTGGCCGGTGAGACAGAGTGAAGAAGGTATACAGCACATTCTGGATGAGTTCATCATAAACGATGAATAATCAATACACGAATAGACTAATAGAGTAATAGTTATACAATATGACGAGGTTCGTAGCACCGATGATAACCGTTAGGCGCAACACTCAGCATTGTATCTTCTCCATCAAATTGGCGATAGGCTCATCACTTCGATTCAAGTTATTCAGTACAAACGACAATGTCAAGGTTTATTCCGGAAGGTAACAGTGATTTAGAAGCGCTCAAGCAGACAGAGAGAGAGGCTGCTCGTAAGTTCCAAGATGAGGAGGACGAGAAGGAGTCTCTCTCTTTGTATGAGCAGATGAGATTGAACTATCTCGAGAAAGAGCGGGAGTATCAGGAGAAAGTGAAAGCAAGGAACCAGCCCTATAAGATTGATCAAAGGGAGCAACAGTTCTATAAGGGACTTCAAGATAAGAAAGACGAGAAAGAGGCTACAAAGAAGAGAGAAATAGAGGAAGGCCTAGCACAGTATGAGACGTGAGTTGACTTTTAAAATTTGGATGATATTATATATTAACACCAATAGAATTAAGAGGCAAAAGGCAGCTACAACTCAGAGCAGCAACATAATAGCCCCAATCGATGTTACTTCTATTCCATCAAAGATCATCAAGAAAAAGTCACTGGTGAAGCCGAAATCAACGCCGTCTCAGCCTGCAAAGGAAGAGACGAACGCTGTCATAGAAAGGCCACATACTGACACCAAGGGTACTCTCATAAATGAATATTTATCCTCAGACTCAGACACAGACTGAACAAGGAGATGTATCATTTCAACCAGATGAGGAAATATTCGCGAATATAGGAAGAAAACGTTCCGTCAACATCGAAATCTTTGAAATATCCAGTTTAGCTTCAGGAAGGAAAGCCATACCAACAACCCCGAGTTTTCAATAATGTTCAGTCTTCTCTCCCGTCCAGTTGTCAGCCTCTCACAATCACTCATAACAAGTACTTGTGCAAACAGGCTGTTTCTCAGAACACTCATGAAGTCTCATAAGGGCGCTGCAAAGAGATGGAGAAAAACTTCTAACGGATTCAAGAGAGGTCAAGCTGCAAGAAACCACGGCAATACAGGTTGGAGCTCTAACGTTCTGAAGGGTGATGGTTCTAAGGCTATGAGTACAAAAGAGCAGACTAAGAGACTTAATAAGTTGTTACCTTACCATTAGAGCCAGAGCGATGCTTTTTTCTTCTTGTACATATATATGTCATCATCTTTTACAGAATTGCTGTAGATCATGATAATGCGAAACAACAGGATACTTGTTCTTGAACTGTTTTAGAATTCTATCTATACATTCTAAATTTTCTTCTCAGAAGTCTGAGTATTGTCCTCGGCGTACTCAATATCGATCCACTTGTTCGTGGTTGGATCTTTCTTGAGTTCGCCAGTTGGAAAGTAATGATAGTTTGTCTTCACCGAAATGGCAAATGGAACGTTGTCAAATGAAACCAACCTCAGCTTACAGTATGTGTTTGTGCCTATAGTTCTCACAACTTTCACAAAATCAGAAACAGTAGGTGTAGCGATGCCATTCACATGTGTAATGAAGTTTGTCGGATTAATACCATAACCTGCGACAGGAGACCCTTTTGGTCTAGCAGTAACGTAGACCTGCGACGGTAGGTTGAGCATTGCTTGACGAACAGCATGATGTGGAGCTTGAACAACAACAGCGCACCAAATGGCAATATGATCTGTAGGCTTCACCTCCACAGTAGGGACTTCAATGTCCACCTCCTTCTTACGTCTAACAATTTTGAAGTTCACAACATCCTCGTCGAGGCAACGATTGATATCAGTTTGGTCAAACACCTGTCTGCCATTAATGGCCAACACAACGTCACGGTGTTCCAACTCAGGTTTGTGTTGATCTTCTGGAACAGCTGATCTGGAGACAGCCATGAATTGGAATCTATCCTTACCAGAGTCTTCCACTCTCTTGATCCATTCATCAGTGACACCCAAAACTCTAGCCTGGTCTAAGGAGATGGCATAAAACTCAGAATCCACAATCTTCACACGAGGGATCTCATCAGTGGTTTGTAATTGTTTGATGATATGATTCACTTCTGTAACGTCAATACCCATCTTATAGATAGCATCATGGCTCTCACGGTTCTCACCTAGAAATGATAACCAGAATGCTCTAATGGTCCCGTCGTTGTCTGCAACGACACCAGAACCACATTCGTCACTCAAACTGGTGGAAAGAGAAACGGTTTCCAGATTAGTACCTCTATAACGTGGAGAGTATGAGTTTCTCGGAATGTTCAACGAAGAGATATCAGAGATTTTAGTCTCGGCTGAGACAACTCTGAAGTTGTGATTAAAACCAATGAACATACACTTATCACCTCTCTTCAATGGAACGTCGCTGAAGTTTGGAGTCTGAACATCACCATGGATTAGAGATGGATCATATTTCACAATAGTAAAGTTATGGGTTGGATGCAAGAAAACCACAGAACCAGGGATAACAAGGGATTCTGCAACTGTGATTTGAATATCGAGACAATCATGCGGAACGTGCAATCTCGAGCACAATAAATATCCCTTAGCAGCGTCAATGACAACACCGTATCCTCTTTTTCTCATCGATGGGAAAGAATCCACTGGAACATGGATAAATGTAGTAACAACCATAAATGATTTACTCAACTGGGCGCAGCCTGGGTGCTCCACAGGGATATCAACAAATCTGACAGGCTTTGGCTGCGGTGGTACCGGAGGGAGAGGATCCCCTAATTCTTGATAATCCCATAGGCCAGTGGTATCGTTTCTTACCGCTAATCGGAAACTGGAACACCAATGACGATCGACATAAATAGTTGCCATAGAGTTCGAATGCATATCAGAGATATGACGGAATGTGATTGGAATTCTCGATCTGTCGGGAATAGACTTCATCACTTCAATAAACTGATCCAAATCTTCGATATCGACATCGTTAACCGAATCCAGAATCCAACCGATAGATTCGTTTCTGTTTAAGAAGAAAGAACCTGTTGCATTATTAAGAAAAACACCTTTAACTGGAATGGCATAAAGCCTTGCCATTTGATAGCTGAGGTTATTGAAACTAGCACCAGCAACCTCGAGGTATCTATCAGGTGTGATAGCATGTAGATCTCCAACAGTACATTGGATGGTGATATCTTCACCACCTCTTTGTAACGAAAGCTCAATCTCTTTACCCACCGATGAGTCAAGGATATCATCGACAGTGATAAAGGTCGATATATATATGCCGTTAACAGATATCAAGGTATCGCCTTCTTGAATCAGTCCATCTGCCGGGCCCTTTGGTAAGATCAGTTCTGCGCAGAGGAGACCAATACTTTTTGGGAATTGTTCACGAGCTCTTCTCTCTGCTTCATCTGTCAAGCCGAAACGACGGCATTCATCGTAAGGTTTCAAAGTCCATTGCACTTGAATGGTACCTCTTGTGATAGGCTTACCTTCTTGGATACATTTGAGCGCTCTAACGACACGCCATAACGGGAGGAAAAAATCTGTAGATGCTTCTGTCGAACCACCTGCTTGTAGGGCCACAGCATAGCCGTCGATACTGACGACTGGCGAACCACTAGAACCACCAGAAGCACTAGCTGCTGCCTGAATATATTCTGTGTTGAAATCATTGTAAGTCAAATCACCGTACGCCGGAGCATCACGGTCCAATCTGGAGATGAACCCACTCAGGATAGAAAGTTTCTCACCGGCATCGTTACCAACGACTCTGATTTCGCAACCCACTTGAGCTAATTCAGGTCTGAGTTCTAGCGACTTCACGTCCATGTATTTGATGTCCTTTGGATTGAACTTCAAAAATCCGAAATCGTGAACAGGATCTCTATAGATCGGTATGACATCGACTTCTTCATGGTTATCAAATATTACCGAGCCAACGAAGGGACCAGTTCCCACAACGTGCCTGTTTGTGAGGATGATGCCACGCTCTGCATCGACAACGAATCCAGTCGCCTCACTTAGCACGGCAGCATCGCAATCAAAATTCGAAACCTGGGAGAAATGCACTGCAACAACACACTTGACGACGTTATCTATTGTGGTGTGCCACTGGTGACTCTGTCCTTGGATGCTATGGTCCAGGTAGACGTCCGCCATCTCACTGTCGTTATCACTCTCCAGAGGGCTAACACCTCCCATAACGGGCTCACCCAAGACGGCGGCACCATTCAACTTTGCGATTTTGTGTGGTCCGCTTGCATCCTCCGTGCTTCTTTTGACTGTCATCACCTGCACTTGTCCACCTTTTTGCACCTGCAGAACCTCCTATACGCTTCTCAATGTTGATCTTTCGCCACTTTTTTTTTCCTGCAGTGGACATTAAATTTTTAGTGCGGGAGAAAGACAGCGTTGAAGGAAGACGAAGTCATGATGTCTGTCACGAAAGCACATAGACCCAAGGAGGAGGATGAGGTGCAAAAGAGAGCTTAATTCTACAGAAGTTCAAGTGCTTCGATCTTGTATTCAAAGTGTTCTCTGTAAGTCATTCTAAGCCCAATTCCCTGTGAATGCCGGCCACCCACTCGGCCTGTGCCTCTCTATTCTCTTTGGAATGGTACATGTATCGCCGCACAAGCATCGTTCCCGAATATGCCATTATATCTTGGTCAGTATCAAGAATATACTTCTTTTTCAGAGCCTTGAACCATGCCTGGTGATCGATCAGGGCTCTGACAATATCCACACTTCTTTGGATGTCACTTAACGTGAGTCCACCTTTCTGCTCATACAACATGATCTTAGATACCGAGGCTTTACCACCCACCTGGTCTTTCAAAAGCTTATGGTGTATTACAATGTAGCAATTTAGTACCAACCCAGAGATAAGGATCCATTCATTGGAGACTTTATTACAGTACTTCTGATACGTATCCAGCACATCTTGTGCAACGTGTGCACTCAGTTGGAACTTATTACAGATAGTAGTGATCTGTCTTGAGATAAGGATCTGAATGTTCTTTTCAGCATCAGCAGCATCGATCAGTGCCGATGTTAGCGCAGATTGTTGATTCTTCCTTAGGTCTTTGGCAAATAGACTCATGTTTTTAGAGCCAGCTGGACGACCTTTTCCTCTCTTGAAAGGCGATTTGGA
This sequence comes from Williopsis mrakii, assembly GCA_003706445.3. Lineage (NCBI taxonomy): Eukaryota > Fungi > Ascomycota > Saccharomycetes > Phaffomycetales > Wickerhamomycetaceae > Williopsis > Williopsis mrakii. Next base: position 606,511 of record PPLH03000005.1, read on the forward strand.
AGGAGACTTGGAAGGTGAATCTGAAGGAGACTTGAAAGATTGCTGACAAGACTGTTCTAGTGTACCAGCGGTTCCTATATCCCTTACTCTTTGCGCTTGTGGAGTCTTAAATGGCGACTCGGTCTGTGGGGTGGTAGATGGCCCTTCCAATTGGCCCATAAACATTGAAACGAGACTTCTAGCGGACTTCGGAGGCAATGGAATGGCGTCCAATGAAGGCGATGCCACCTTGAGGACATCAAGCTGCTTCGTGACTGCAACAGTGGCACATAGATGGTAACGCGCAATTTCTTCCTGTGGTTTCAAGGAGATCTTCTGCTTAGAAGAAGCGTACAGCCTCGATGTCAGCTGGCGCAGATCTTGTGGTATCGCACCCAGCAGCTCTGGGGCAACAGCTCGGATGGCACCATCAATGGCGTTCATTCTTCTGTGTATCCTTCGATGTGTCTGTGCAACGACAGATCTCTGAGAGTTCCCATCACCACCGCAGCCTCGGCGGACAAAACCAGGGGAAAAAAACACAAGTATTGATTTCGAAGCACAACCCCCCCTGAAACACAAAGCAAAAGCAAAACAGCACAGAGAGAAAGAGAGCAAGAGATGCTTAGAACCGTCGCTAGAGGAGCTACGGGATCTTTAAAAAGAACAACACAGGTCCGTTTCATTTCCAAGGAGGCAGCCGATGTGGTGAAGAAACAAGAGCAGCACGGCGAGTTACCAAAAGAGCTGGTTAGCGGTGCTCCAGAAGAGCTCATTACTGACAGAGTAGTGAGAATCTACCAAGAGAGCAAGCCAGCAACCCAAAGTGGTACTTGGGGGCAGAATAACTGGAAGATTGACTGGGACGTTCTTGGAAAGGGTAACCGTTGGGAGAATGACCTCATTGGCTACCAGAGCTCTGGTGATTACATGTGAGTACAAGAATGAATCGTAAGTAGTTATGATCCTAGTATACTAACCTCCGCTGCAGGCAAGGCACTATCATGAAGTTTGATACTAAGGAGGCTGCCATTCGCTTTGCACAGGGCCAAGGGTGGAACTTTGTTGTCCAGGAACCCCTGGCCAGAAGGTTCAAGCAGAAGGACTACTCCAGAAACTTTTACCACTCTGCTGGCAAACTGAAGCACGTGAGAACAAAGTGATTCTTTCTTTTATTCATTTTCTTTCGCTTCCAACGACTATTTATTTATTGACCTATTTATTCTTATTTATTAAACAGAAACGCACTGCCCAAACTGTTCGTAAGCTCTCTATCCTTGTTTAGAAACTGCGCAGCTGTTCTCTCGCGCTTGTTGCTGTGAAAGTCGCGAAATGAAAATCATCCACAGAAGAAATAATAAACACACAGGAAAAAACGACTGGAGAAGATAAGAACACAGTCACGGTCGCTGTCACTACTGCTATTTGAGGCCTTACTTTACTTCCCAGCAAATAATATTGGATTTGAGTTGTTGTTTTGACGTTTTGCTGGAGTTTAAGAGAAGGTTTCAGGTTGCAAGTTGTCTGTTTAACAAATGTCTAGAAGGCCATACTTCCCATCCAGCAAGCACATTAGGAGACACCGTGGTGACTCTTATGTCCCTAGGCGAGACGTATACCTGCCTTCGCCAGATAAGTTTGACCGCGCTGAGGGATCGCGTGATAGAGACCGCTACTTTTCACAGAGAGACCAATATAGCTCTTCGATCGTATCGTCTTCATCCAGGACGACGTCTGTGTCCACATCTCGTCCACTGGAGAAATCAGACTCTATAAAATCTTCGTCAGAGGTGACAAGGACGACTTCCCAGACAGGGAAGTCAGATTTTGACAATGATCCTTCAAAATCGTTGGACACGCCACCAGCAAGTACAAAGTGGACACCCGAGCACGATGGAGACCCGTCCAAGTGGTCTTCACAGAAACATATGCTCCAGAATGGGAAGCATGTAGATCCAGAAGCCGTCTCGCTCTTCCATAAACAACCCATACACGCAATTTATGACCCAGATGTCAAGAAGGATGAGTCAAAGGGCAAAACAGTCATCTACAAATCATATCCAAAGGATTCACTACCCAAGACTAGAGACCCAAGACCACACTATCTGAAATCACAACCGCAGCCAAAGAGACATAGGAAGATACCCTACAAGTCCTTGCCGATACCCAGGTTGGTATACGATAAGAATTCTGTGGGACCACTACCACCATCAGAAATCATCGTCTCTGGATTGGGAAGTATATGGAATGCAACATATTTAAGGAATCAGATCCTCACATTTGGCGAGATCTTGGAGTACGACAATGTCCTGGATCCGTCGAATGGTATCCCGTTGGGAATCATACGTGTCAAGTTTGGTGGGTCTCTTGATAGATCACACAGATCGGCCAAAAAGTGTATCCAGGAGCTCAACAACTCCCATTTTGAAGGCAAAACGATACATGCTATCATGAAGAAAGAGGATAAGACACTTGAAGATGTAAGAACGAAGGAGATCAACAAAAGAATCGGAAAACAGAAAGTAGTTGAAATGAAACCTGCTCTTCCACCCGCTGCTCCAAAGGCACATATCCATGCTATTGCAAGGAGAGAGGCAATGATGGAACGGAAACTGGGAATTAATCAGCAGAAATCTGTAACTCAGAGGAAAGTTGAACCTGAGAAAAAGAGTGAACCATTCAAGATTCCAAAAGATATTGTGAAGTATCTAAAAGGCCGCCCATTCCTATTCATCGACTCTAAAACAACACAGAATAAAATCAGTAAGGAAGACATCAAGAAACACCTTAGATCATATGACTGGACAAGGGTATTGGAAGAACCAGAAGGCATATTCATTGTTTTTAATACGCAGAATGAATCTAAAAGATGTTTTCATGCTGAAAATGGAGGGCGAGTCCGTGCTGTGAAGTTAGAAATCACTTTACAGGTACCTGAAAACTGCATTTCTGAGGAAGTCTTGACTGTTGAATACGCCGATCCGCTTGATGAGGCTACCGCACTATTGACAGCGGAATTTGAGAATGCCCTTCAAAAGGATATCCGAACCAAAATCATTGCTCCTGCTGTGTTGGAGTTTTTAAACACTGATAGATTCCCTGACCTTAAGGAAAAGATTCAACCCCCACCTCCACCTTTGCCTTTGCATAATGCCCCAATCTTAAAGGAAGACTCCTTTAATTCCATGAAGCCGAAGACTGAGGATCTGGCTGAAGATGTTTTCTCGTTACACAGAACGTTCCCCAAGCTCCCTTCATTCAAGAAGAAACCTGATGCTATCAAGAACTTGACGAAGAAGAAGAGAGCACAGAAGCTGGAAATTTTGCCTCTCAGTTATAAACTGAACTTTGATGAAGAAGATGATGATTATGGTAGGGACTCACCTTTGGACACACCGCCCGGTGAAACAACTCCAGATTTTGTTAAAGGTCCACCGACAAAGAAGCCAAAGAGGGCCAAGGATCCTGTGCTATTCTCATCTTCTGAGGAAGATGAGGATGAGGAGGATACCCAAGCTAAGGAATCCATTCCAACAACCCCCGAAGTTCCTCAAATTGATAAAATGGAGATTGATACTAAGGAGGTTGATAATGATATTGATATGGATGAAACTGAAGTTGAAGATGAGCGGGATATCGAAGAGGACTTCACTGGTGTCGATAAACTCTACCGTCCAACTGTAACTGATGCTCCGATCACTGTATACGAAGATACTGAGGGTCAGACCCTTGATTTTGAAGGAGTCAAATCAATACTTAAGGATGATGAAGACTTTAGGTTGATGAAAACTCTGTTAGGTAGTGTTTCTGAAAAACCAATCAAAGGCTCTCTCGAATATTGGGCTTGGAAGCAGAACAACATCAAATCTATGAACAAGAATTTAACAGCGGAGAACTTCATATCCACTGTTGAGAATAGCACTGGGTCTCAAAGGAGTCAAGGATATGTTAAGATTCCTGATGAAGTCAAAGTCGAGTACCTTCCACATAGAAAAAGGGTTCATGATCCACTCGCTACTATTCAAGTTGAGAATGACGATGGCGAATCATCGAAGGTTCAGAGTTCCCGAGTTAATCGTGCAAATAACAGAAGGTTTGCTTATGAGGTCAGTAACTTCAATACTGAGAACGAGATTTTGAAACTGAACCAATTGAACAAGAGAAAAAAGCCTGTTTCGTTTGCAAGATCTGCGATTCATAACTGGGGCCTTTATGCACTTGAACCTATTGCTGAGAAAGAAATGATCATCGAGTATGTTGGTGAACGTATCAGACAACAGGTTGCAGATGTTCGTGAGAGGGCATATTTGAAATCTGGTATCGGTTCTTCCTATCTGTTCAGAATCGACGCTGATACAGTGATCGACGCTACAAAGAAAGGTGGAATCGCTAGATTCATAAATCATTGCTGTGTTCCTAGTTGTACAGCCAAGATCATTAAAGTTGATGGCCAGAAACGTATTGTGATCTATGCCCTTCGAGACATTGCTGCCAATGAAGAGTTGACCTATGACTACAAGTTTGAAAGAGATGAGAATGACAATGAGCGTGTGAGATGCCTTTGTGGTGCACCTGGATGTAAGGGATACTTGAACTAATATTCTCCCAAAAAATGTATTTTATGAAAAAAAGCGTGTTTTTGTAGTTTGTGATCTGTCATCTACGCGATCGATGACACTACTCCTGTGAGAAAATTTCGAACCTTTCCTATTGTAGAGACAGAAAAAGGAGTGGAAGAACGAAGTCATGCGAAGATGTTGCTCATAAGAAGGAACCAAGTGGTTGGTTCATCAAGAATACTTCGATCAGCCTTGAGAATACGGCAGTCTCAGCGCAATTCGGTCCAAGTGGGAGCGACCAAGCCTGCAATAACGATTTTCAAGCTCGATGATCTCCCCAAACAGAAGACCACACCAGACAAGATCTTAGAGAAACCGCTTTCAGAGTCCAGTTTTATGATGTTGAAGGAAAAAATGGTCGAACTTCCACCTATGATGTCTTATATCAGAGATGTTATAGATCGTTATCCCGGGTACGTTGTACTCACACAGGTTGGGTCCTTCTATGAATTATACTTTGAGCAGGCATCTGAGATTGCTCCAAAGTTGAAGATGACTCTTACAAGAAGAGAGTTTAAGGATTATGCCATCCCGATGTCAGGATTTCCTGTGGGTCAATTGTCGAGATATATTTCGATGCTGGTGCAAGACATGCAGAGAGGTGTGATTATTGTGGATCAGTACAAGAAAGAAGTTGAGGTTGCAAACGACCCTTTTCAATTTGGCAGGAAGGTGTCTCGCATCATAACTCCAGGAACCCTCATTGATGAGCAGTTTCTTGACGAACATTCCAATAACTATTTGCTCTCAATCAAGTTCCCAGAGAAACTCTTTACAAGAGAGCCGGATCTTGATGCGAAGATTGGCCTCTGCTGGACCGATTTATCTGTTGGTACATTATACGTTCAAGAAACCCGGCTGGAGGATCTTATGTCTGTTGTTAACAGAATCCAACCGGCCGAGATTCTTTTCGATGATGATGTTCCTCCTCAATGTCTTGAAAGTGGCGTGTGGTACAAAGAGTTCTCCCATTTTCAACAATATCTCACCAAGCATGTCCCTTCGAAACGTCACAAGACCCTAGAGGAATTTTTTCATATGTTTGATTACCCAAAGGGTCAGCTGAAGAAGAATTTTCAGGATTTCACAGCAAAGGAAATTTCATCTTTAAGATCTGTCCTCCAATACATTGAAACCCATTTGCCAGACTCACCGATTAGTCTTCAACTCCCAGAAAAGCAATACCCTAAACATATCTTACAGATTGATACCAGAACTTTAGAGGCACTTGAGTTACACAGATCTATCAGAGATCGGTTTGTCAAAGGTTCTTTGTTTTCTTGTGTCAAGAGAACAGTCACGCCAGGCGGGTCCAGATTACTCTCGCAGTGGCTTTCTGCTCCTTCAAGAGACCTAAGAGAACTTAGAAGAAGACAAAAGATCGTGGCGGTATTCTCCAAGAACACCATTTTCGGTCAGAATGTACTTCAGAAGCTATCTCAGATCCATGATGTGAATAGGATTGTACAGAGATTATCTCTTGGAAGAGGTTCTGCGCTGGAGCTGATACAGTTGGCGCATTCTATTAAACTGATCGATGAACTGAAACTCATTCTGGAAGAGCAGTCTGGAAAAAATGCAGAGTCTAAGCGTGCACTGAAGCCGATCCTAGAAAAATTCATGCCAAAGACTGAATTGGCAGAAGAGATCTTGCAGGACCTTGATGAGGAGGCCATTCTGAGAGAGATTAAGAGTGAGGAGGAAGATACACAAGATGACATAAACCCGGCAATCTTGGAAAAGAGGAAGCGCAATCTTGATGGTGCATCTGAGCTGATCTACATTGTTCATGAAATGGCGTCTCCTGCTCTTCAGCAACTCCACAAGAAACTCAAATCTCTCGAAGACGATAAGGCCCACCTTCAAAATGACCTTAACGAAAGATTGGTTATCAGTGGATTCTTTAAAGAGGCATCCCTAAAAGTCACATCGGGGTCTGAATACCTTGTCTACGTCAGAGGGACAGCCAGGACTGATTATAATAAGTTGAACGAGCTACTTAGTACTTCACATATTCACTCAAGTGGACGTATGACACGATGGCTAGATTTAGAGTCCTGGAGAATTCTGGGACAGTCTATTGATAGTACCGTTTTTAGAATCAAGACCGAAGAACAGAATGTGATTAAACATTTAAGGAAAAAGGTAATTTCAGATTCTGTTGATCTTCGTCAATTGGCAAAGAACATGGAATATCTTGACGTACTGAGCTCCTTTGCCGTTTTGGCCATTGAAAAAGATCTTGTTTGTCCTATATTGGATAACTCTTATGAACTGGATATAAATCGAGGGAGACATTTGGTCGTAGAGGAGGGGCTGAAACTGGACCTTAAGAACTTCACACCAAATGACTGTTTTATCTCCGAAACGAAGAGTAAGTGGGTCATTACGGGACCAAACATGGGTGGTAAGTCCACTTTCTTGAGGCAGAACGCAATCATTGTCATTCTAGCACAGATGGGATCTTTTGTTCCTGCCGAATCTGCGAGAATTGGTGTTGTGGATAAAATCTTTAGCAGGGTTGGGTATGGTGATGACTTGTATAATCAGATGAGTACTTTCATGGTGGAGATGGTAGAGACAAACTACATCATGCAAGGTGCAACTAAGAGATCCCTGGCCATTTTGGATGAAGTTGGTAGAGGTACTAGTGGAAGAGAGGGTGTTGCACTTGCTTATGTGACTCTTTTCCATTTGTTAAAGGTGAACAGAAGCAGAGTTCTCTTCGCAACACACTTCGGGCAGGAGATTTTCTCTCTCCTAAAAAGAGATGAGTTGTTGAATCATTTTGTATTCAAGAGAACATCAGTGCAAGAAATTGACGATCGGATTGTAATCAAACATGGGCTACAAGACGGTATAACAGAAAAATCATACGCTATCAATGTGGCACAACTGGCAGGGTATTCTCCGTTACTCGTTAAAAAAGCTTACGAAGTTTTAGCCTTCATGGAAAAGAACAATATTCTATAGCTATTACATATATTCTTCACTGACGTCGTGGTTGATTCCCATTAGGGTTCTGCATAAACTGTTGCATCATCTGCTGCATCTGTAAGAACTGTTGAAATTGCTGCCACTGAACTGGATTCAGCTGTTGATTCTGAGGAATCATCGGCATCTGTGGATCTCCAGGAAATTGTGGCATTGGACATACCATCTGTGGTGGGGGGTTGAAGTTACCAGGGAGCGGGAAACGAGGCATACTCATTGGCTGAGTACTCATTGGCTGAGTACTCATTGGCTGAGTACTCATCGGCTGAGTACTCATTTGTGATTGATCACGTTCGGATCTGGGCCTGTATCCAAGAATGGATAAAGATTGTGCGGGCATATGCTGCTGTTGTTGCCCGTTCTGTGGTAATTGGTAGGGCTGCTGTTGCGATCTTGATCGTGGCTGCCAGTTATTTTGCCTTTTCTTTAGTGGAGCAGATTCTGTCTTCTCACTCTCATCATCATTTTCTTTCTTAGTTCTTTTCTTCTTCTTAGCTTTTTTTGACTCCATTTCCTTCTCGTCATCTGAAAACTCCTGCTCTTCCTCTGGGAGCTCTTCATCATTCCAATTACTAGCATCTGTACCTTTCATAGATTTTATGGCATCTGTGTACTCAAAATGTGATTTAGGAACGACATAAAACACTTTTTCCTTCTTCTTCTCCTTAAATCTATCAAGATCCCTTTCACTGTTGAACTTCACACGATACATTGGTTTTGAAACGGGGCCGAAAATCTCGAACAAATAACCAATGGGAGTTCTGTCATCAAAGCATAGCACAGAGCCTTCCATCAAGAATCTGAACTCTCCAGACGTATTACTTTTAATAATGATACTCTTATCCACAAACCCAACAATCTCTCCTATGTGCTGGATTGGTTCATCGCTCTGAATCTTGAAGTCTTGTGGAAGTTCATCTGCGGGTTCATCTGTGATTTCGTTCTTAGATTTAATTGGTTCATTAGAGACATTATCCTCTTCTCCTTCATTATCATCCAAGTCTTCTTGATTGTTTTCAAGCTCATCCTCATCTTGTGACTCATCGCTATCACTGGAACTGTCATCACCACTTGAAGAAGATACTTCAGCATTGTCGCCTTCAGTCCAAATTTTCTTGCTCTTATTTTCCTCCTCCTTCAAGATATTTCCAAGAAAGTCGTCTCCATCTGTGTCTTGTTGTAATAATCCGGTCTGGGGCTTGCTTTGAGTTGGTCCTTGCGTGACCTGTTCTTCATCATTTAGTTCCTCAATCACACTCTCTTGCACTTCAAGTATCTGCTCATGAGTCAAAGCCTCATTAGTTACAACGCGTTTCCCAAATGATTCACCACCGAATTCATCATTGTCCTGCTGTACACTAGACTCTCCATTCACCGACTTCTCTGGCGTCTTGCCTGCCTTAATCTCATCTCGAACCTGGACTTCTTTGGTCTCAGTAACGTCTGTTGTCTCAGCAACTAAAACATCTTCAACTTTGCCACCACTCAAATCTTTCCATGTTTCACCAGCGTATAATTGGCCTTCAGTCATAACTAGCCAAACAATTATTTCGTTGCAAAAGAGTCTCAGTAAAATTGAGAAGTTTTAGTCTCACTTTATTTCGCATGGTAACAAAAAAAAATTCTGCGCGCCGGAAACTAAGCAACATACGACCTAGCCTTTCAAGACCCTGCAAAGAGATTGACACGTTCGAAAGATCCCACCAGCACAGCAAAAACCTAGAGAATTTTAATATACAATTAAGAATCAAGGTAATCTGATATTGTGTATAATGTAATAATAATATTAAAACGTTGGTATGATCTGTCATTTGATCATATGGAATAGTTTCCTCATTGATCATTGATGGCCTAAATATATGCACTAAAACTTGGAAACTCATCGAAATTGGCCATGAGGGCTTCAGATGGTTTAGAATCGAAGGTAGGGAGATCATTCATAGCCAGATGTCCATCTATCTCCCATATTCCCGCATTAATAGAAGTAAAATTTCGCATCTCTTGGAGTTCTTCTTCAAAGGGTATATCTTCAATCAAATCTCTCTTGTTCAATGAAAGCGAATGACCAACAGTCGAATAAAGATTGATATCTCTGGGACTTCTAGTATCTCTCTGAGACACTCCAAATGGGTTATCAAAAAGATCTGTGAGACCAAGCGAGCTGCTGAGAGACGCATTGCTTGGTTCATCAACTGCAAAATCTGCTAGTTGAAGTTCATTTCCAGCTGAGACTTTGTCCATAAATGGGCAGAATAAAGGCACAGAATTGGTTGTAAACGTCCAGGTCTTCTTCTCTGGAATGGCATCAGAGGTAGGATTGAAAGAGATCTCACTGAGGATATTACGTTGTTCTGGTATCTTTGGTGATTGAACCGGTCTTATAGGTGTGATCTTCTTCTTTGTTTTGCCACTGGAGTCCTTTGAATATCTTGGTTTCTTCTGTGACGATTCTTTTGTGTCTTCTGATTTGTATTCCTGGGCCTGTGGAACAGCATTCTTGGTCTTGGGCTTTCTTCCTCGTTTCTTCTTTGTCATATCACTGTGCAATGGTTCAAGCTCCATCTGGTCATTGGCTTCCTTCAAGATCTCAAAGGTGTTTAAATCCTCCTCCAGCATCTCACCAAGAGTTCCGTGTGAAAATTGGGACATGAACGGTATGTTTTCGTCGGCTTCTGCTGGCAAAGATTCAGAGTAGTTTGACGGTGACCTTCCACGGATAATCAAAGGTGGAGTCTCCCTGAAGGCCAATACCACAAAGTCTTCAGGTTTCTTCATGTCTGTAAATCCAACCAACTGGAAAAGCAACTTGAACCTTTTACTGCTCAAAGCAGGCTTCTTATAGTTGATGGAAGCAGAAAATTGCACTCTCTCGTATCGCGCCACTTTGATGATCTTCTCATCTGGGTAATGCTTCAAGCCACTGATATCGAAACTTTCATGATCATGCTCATGCCTATCAAAGAAGAAGACCTCATTCAATCGTGCAATTTTATTCGTATTTCTTACATTAGCGGCCTCTTTGATGATATCGTGATCGGGAAGTCTGCTTGGAACAGCTGGATGGACAGGTGGTGTGAACTGTGGTCCACGATCTCTCTTCGCTGTGTGCTGAATCAAGTTCACGCTGCTCCCATCATCAACGCACTGTGCTACCAAACGGATACCAAAGTACATGATCAACTGTGTTGAGTCTGGTTCGGTGCCCGAGAAGTGATATCTATCACCAGCAAACTCCTCGAATCTGACGCCTTGGAAAGTGAATGAGCTCACCAGTGTAAAATAGTTTCTCTTATAACCCACCCACTCGTTCTCTATTATCTCAAATCCTCTATCAATTCTAGGAAATAAGAGCGGTTTGACAACTGAACCATGCGAGTTGTGAATAGTCTTAAGCGAAACAGTGGGCGTGAACTGAGGACCAACTTTGAATTGTAGGCTTGAACGGGGCGCTAGCTTCCTCTTGGTGCCCCCTCGACAGAACGAGTTCAGCATGAAGCCTGTCAGAGTTCCAGCATGGCGGCGTGCAATCCGATTTGGTGTTCTTTCAGACATGAATCCGAAACAACCTAGACCTTCGGAAGGTGTGTTAGCTTACCTTGTGTGATGAATGCATATGCAGACATCTAATCAACCACAAAAGCAGATATGAAAAGATGTATCACAAATAAATGAAGTGCGGTATCTCTCTTCATACGATTATCAAAAACAACAAGAAGTAAAGAAATATGACCTTCAATGCAGAACGATGCGCTAAAGCAATTCCAACTACTGCAGTTCAATAGGTGCTTCCTTTGCAGCTGTCGAACAGAAGTGCAAATCACTATCTAAGGTTTCTACCGCAAGTGAGAGGCGATATGCCAATGGCTATGTGCGTTTGTGTTGTCACTTTTTCTGTTTTTGTGGTTGAAGCTTAAAGCGATAAAGTAAACAAATGCGCCCCCTACCTGAAACTTTAATTAGCCGCCCGGAAACACCCGTACACTACAGTTCATTGATCCCCAAATCAGGTAAATTCCGGCTCATCGCTCCTCGCAAGTCGGATGTGCCCTCAAATTTTTACTTACGCAAATCACACAAGCTAATGGCGGGATCTGATCAGAGAACTCACTTTTGAAAAGCCTACAAGAGATGGGAAAGAAGGTGATTGATTCTCGTATTCCAGCGCTCATCCGAAATGGTGTGCAGGAAAAGCAGCGTAGCTTTTTTGTCATTGTCGGTGACAAGGCCAGAAACCAGCTGCCGAATTTGCACTATTTGATGATGTCTGCAGATCTTAAGATGAACAAGTCTGTGCTATGGGCTTATAAGAATAAGTTACTCGGTTTCACTTCCCATAGAAAAAAGAGAGAGGCAAAGATTAAAAAGGAGATCAAGAGAGGTATCCGTGAGGCCAACGAACAGGACCCTTTTGAGTCCTTTATCTCCAATCAACAAATCAGATATGTCTACTATAAGGAAACAGACAAAATCTTGGGTAACACTTATGGTATGTGTATTCTTCAGGATTTTGAAGCATTGACTCCGAACTTATTGGCCAGAACAATCGAGACTGTTGAAGGTGGTGGTATTGTCGTCTTGCTTTTGAAATCCATGTCTTCTTTGAAGCAGTTGTATACTATGTCTATGGATATCCATTCTCGTTACAGAACAGAGGCTCATGATGACGTTGTTGCCCGTTTCAATGAGAGATTCATCTTGTCTCTTGGTTCTTGTGAAAACTGTCTTGTTGTTGATGATGAGTTGAATGTTCTCCCACTCTCTGGAGGTAAAAATGTCAAAGCCCTACCTCCAAAGGATGATGACGAGCTGACGCCTAAAGCTCAAGAATTGAAAGAGCTCAAGGAGTCCCTTGAGGATGTTCAACCAGCAGGGTCCCTTGTCGGGTTGGCTAAGACAAACAATCAAGCTCAAGCCATCCTTACTTTCATCGATGCCATCTCCGAAAAGACGTTGAGATCAACTGTTGCCCTGACCGCTGGTAGAGGTCGTGGTAAGTCTGCTGCTCTTGGTATTTCCATTGCTGCTGCTGTTTCTCATGGTTATTCTAATATCTTTGTCACATCTCCCTCCCCGGAGAACTTGAAAACTTTGTTCGAGTTCATCTTCAAGGGCTTTGATGCCCTTGGATTCCAAGAACATCTCGATTATGATATTATTCAATCCACAAACCCATCTTTCAACAAGGCTATAGTCAGAGTTGACATCAAGAGAGAACACAGACAAACTATCCAATACATCTCTCCAACTGATGCACATGTCCTGGGCCAAGCTGAATTGTTGATCATCGATGAAGCTGCAGCCATTCCACTACCGATTGTTAAGAAACTTCTTGGTCCATACTTGGTGTTCATGGCCTCTACGATCAACGGTTATGAAGGCACTGGTAGATCATTGTCATTGAAGTTGATCCAACAACTTCGTGAACAATCCACCACTGACGGTAGAAGTGACGAAACTACTCTTGTCTCTAGAGACAACAAGACAAATGAGCCAGAGGTGATTGGCCGTACACTCCGTGAAGTCACACTCGATGAACCAATTAGATATGCACCAGGCGATGCTGTCGAAAAATGGTTGAACAAGCTGCTCTGCTTGGACGTAGCTCTTTCTAAAAACAGATACGGTTCGACTCCAAGTCCTTCATCTTGCAACTTGTTTGTTGTCAACAGAGATACTCTTTTCTCCTACCATCCTGTTTCTGAGAACTTTTTGTCTAAGATGATGGCTCTCTATGTTGCTTCGCATTACAAGAACTCTCCAAACGATTTGCAATTGATGAGTGACGCTCCAGCTCATGAATTGTTTGTCTTACTGCCACCAATCAACGAAGGCGATGGTAGAATTCCAGACCCGCTATGTGTAATTCAAATTGCACTTGAAGGTGAGATCTCTAAAGAGAGTGTACGTAAGAGTCTGAGTCGTGGTCAGAGAGCCGGCGGTGATTTGATTCCATGGTTGATCTCTCAGCAATTTCAAGATGAAGAATTTGCTAGCTTAAGTGGTGCTCGTGTTGTCAGAATTGCTACTAACCCAAACTACTCTAAGATGGGTTACGGTACCAGAGCTCTTGAGCTTCTTCGAGATTACTATGAGGGTAAGTTCACTGATATCTCTGAAAACACAAAGCCAAAAGAATTCAGCGTGAAAAGAGTTTCAGACTCTGAGTTGGAAAATGCTGATTTGTTGAAGGATGAAGTGAAACTGAGAGACGCTAAGACCTTGCCACCATTGCTTCTGAAACTATCAGAGAAACCTCCTCACTTCCTTCACTACCTGGGTGTTTCTTACGGCTTAACCGATAAATTGCACAAGTTCTGGAAGAGAAACCAATTTACTCCTGTTTACTTGCGTCAAACTGCAAATGACCTGACAGGTGAACACACTTGTGTGATGATAAACGTTTTGGAGAACAGGGAAAAGAAGTGGTTGCAGGAATTCGCTAAAGATTTCCACAAGAGATTCTTGCATCTCCTATCCTATGACTTCAAGAAGTTCACTGCTTCCAAGGCTCTGAACATTATGGAGAGCGCTAAGGCTGTAGAACATGGCGAAGTTGAACAGATGACTAAGGAACAATTGGACAACTTGTTCTCACCTTTTGACCTGAAGAGATTAGAATCATACGCTAACAACTTGTTGGATTATCATGTTATTGTGGACCTGTTACCACCGATTTCTCTCTTGTATTTTTCTGGAAGAATTAATGCTGTGAAACTCACCGCTATTCAACAGGCTATCTTACTAGCTATTGGTTTGCAGCACAAGAGTATCGATGATATCTACAAGGAGTTGGATATTGCCTCTAACCAAGCTATCGCCATGTTCTCCAAAATTGTGAGAAAGATATCTAATCATTTCAGAGAGCTTTTGAACAAGGCTATCGAGACCACTATGCCAGAGTATAAGGATATTGTTGCTGCTGAGATGGACGGCAGTGAAACTACTGCCTTTGCCTCTGTTGAAGAGGTCGAAGGTGAATTATATGAAGATTTGGAAGGTGAAGGCAGAGAAGCCATCAGAGCATTGAAGGAGAAGCAGAGAGAATTGATAAACTCTTTGAATTTGGACAAATATAACATTGAGGACAAGGATATTGAGATTAACGAAAAAGAGCTAGCCAAGGCTGCAAAGACAGGTAAGGTAATTGCCTTGAAGAACAAACATAGTAAGAGAAAGCAGGAGAGTGCTTCTGAGATTTACGAAGAGGAGATGAAATCTGTAAAGAAGGCTAAAAAGAGTTCAAAGTCAAACAAATAGATTCTAAAAAAGTTAGTGATGCATTGAGTTTATACTGCATTCTGTAGTTTCTTGACGATGAACCGGCAAACAGTGTTCAGAGCATCACTCAGACTTGTACCATCTTCGTTATTTATTTCCAAAATGTCGAATTCCTGGAGCTTTGATTGATCTAGATCAGATTCAACATCTCCATTTGTGAAAAGATGGCCATGAGATTTGGCGTACTCGGGATAGACAATGTCGTCAAAATAGTTTGGGGGATCCACCCACAAAGAATCTGCCGTTTGGTAGCCCGATCTATTGTACCTTCTAGACTTCAAAGTTTCATATGAGCTTCTCACAAAGATTCTTAGGTCGAATAGTCTAATGATTTCTGGGTCATGAAATAGCATGAATCCATCAATAAGGATGAGCTTTCTATCATTTAGTAAAGGTTCTACTTGTTCCTGGAGAGCAAATATCACTGATTGGGGAACACTTGACAGGTCTTGGTCTTTTGTATCGCTTTCATAACGAGAAACATTGCTGGAGATGTCACCAATCCTCTTCAAATGTTTCAGCTCTTTTACAAATTCATCGAAGTTTAGAGCTTCAACACAGTCCCAATTTTCCAACCCGGTCTTCGGGTCGATTGGGATATCCTTATCACTCTTATAGTTGTTAATATGGCATATAGCGTTGCTTTTGGAAAGTTCAGACTCACCTTGAAGAAGTCATCTTCATGCAACAAATAAGAATGTGGGACAACTCTATGAAGGAGTTTTGCTATGGTCTTTGGATTGCTTCGTTTAGTAGTTATGCTTGCAAATTAGAGAAGGAGTCTCTTACTGTTTTCCCACTCGAAGAAGCGCCACCTATGGCTACCAACAGCGTTTTCATATCGATGCCGGTGTTGGGGTGGGTGCTTATTACAAAATCGACGATCCGATAAAGAAATTACTGCCACTGACGGCCACGTCCAACATCAAAGAATGGCCGAGCCTATCAACGCAAACCCCACTGTTCTCGATGAGACTTCATTGCCTACACGAGCCGTGGATAAGAATGAGAGATCACTAAACTCCAACCTGCAGGAGCTGCTGTCATTGGCCATCGACGAAAGTGATACGGAATCAGTAACCACTACCTTCCCCGATGAAGAATACGAGGATGCCATTGACTCACAGGAGATCTTTGATCTTATCGCACATATCTCTGACCCTGAGCATCCTTTGACGCTTGGTCAGCTCGCTGTCGTCAATCTTAGCGATATCAAAGTGATCGACTCAGGAAACAAGGATGAAATGGCGGAAGTCGTGATCAAGATCACTCCTACTATCACACACTGCTCTCTCGCCACCCTTATAGGACTGGGGATCAGAGTCAGACTGGAGAGATGCCTGCCTGTGCGGTTTAGGATCACTATCTTGTTGAAAGAAGGTAGTCATCAGAGTGAGAACCAAGTTAATAAGCAACTGAACGATAAGGAGAGAGTTGCTGCAGCTTGTGAGAATGATCAACTTCTGAATGTGATCTCTAAGATGCTTGCAACATGTAAGTAAAGGATCATGAATAAAAGGGAATTTTTAAAATGAAATTCCCCATCGGGGTTTCGAACTAGTGATCTCTCGGGAAGTGAACATTTGTAGGCATTCATGGAAACCTTCCGAAGTCAAAAGAAAGAAGTAAAACCGACCCTCTATACCAGGATTAACCAACCCCCCTTTGGTAGCCCAATTAACTAAAAGATGGGTTACTTCTTGCCATATGAGTCACTTCCTCACTTAAAGGAGTACAAGTATGCCCTTTCATGCTCATTGTGATCCATATTCTAACGATTGCCTGCAGGTACCAGAGCGAAGACAGATCTCTAACAGCTAAATATGTACTTAGGCCATTTTGGGTACAGTTTGAGCGTATCTTCCCAATGTGGATGGCGTAAGTGACTTCTCTGTGATCCATGTCTTGTACTAACACTATGCTAGTCCAAATGTCGTCACGCTATTGGGACTTGTGTTTATCCTAATCAACCTCACCACAGTCTTCTACTATGATCCTTACTTGATGAGCAGCCACCCTCGTTGGGCTTACTTCAGCTATGCTCTTGGTCTTTTTCTTTACCAAACCTTTGATGCCTGCGATGGAATCCATGCGTATGTGCCTTGAAATCTCAAACTGATAAATGTAATACTAATCAAATGCTTAGACGTCGTACTGGTCAAAGTGGTCCCCTAGGAGAACTATTCGATCACTGTGTGGATGCTGTTAATACTACGCTCTCTGCTATTATCTTCGCATCTTCAATTGGGCTTGGTTATTCTTGGATACTTGTCATTACTCAGTTTGGCTGTTTGATGAATTTTTATTTGAGCACTTGGGAAGAGTTTCATACCCATAAGCTCTTCCTCTCTGAGTTTTCTGGTCCTGTGGAAGGTATATTGATGATAATTGCAATCTTCATCACTACCGGTGTCTTTGGTCCCGAGCTTTGGTCTCTGGAGTTGGTTCAGATTGATCTCTCGTTTATTGGTTTGAATCCTCAGTTCAAGATCACTTCGACTGTTGCATTCATATGTTTCAGTGCAGTCGGTCTCTATTTCAACATTGAAAGTGCCAGAAGGAACGTTGAAAATCACTACGGTGATGCTAAAGCCTCCCTTCAAGCGTATAAGGGGTTGATTCCTTTCTTCGTCTACTATGCTACTGTTTTCGCTTGGCTGCTCTATAATCCCATAATTGTTGAACAGTTTTTGTTACCATTTATATTGACGATTGGATTGACATTGGCATTCCATGTGGGAAGAATTATCATTGGTCATCTGACAAAGCAATCTTTTCCATATACTACGCCATCTTCATTTATCCCATTGGCTCAATTCTTGATATTTTTGCTCTTTACTCCATTGGGTTACGACGATAGCTTAGTCACTGGCTCTCTCATCTGGACTGGCTTAGGATTAAGTTTGGGGCTGCATGCCATGTTCATCACAGAGATCATTTACGAAATCACAACGTATTTGGACATCTATGCCTTGAGCATCAAATATCCAAAGAAAGAGTGATCAACTACACGCAATCGGTTAGATCAAATGATATAGATAGATAGAAAAAAGAAGGTGGTGATATATACAAAACATCTTGTCATCGATGTAGGGATGAAGAGATTCATTTCATGTCATTTCAAAAATCTTTTGTTGGTTCGCCAATTTAAGCAGTGCCTGCGGCAGCAGCCTGCCCTTCACCAGAGGCAAGGATGTCATTAGCACCTTGTTGGAGCTTGAATTCTTTCTCTAACTCCATAAGTTGTTGTTCAGCGAGGATAGAAAGGGACAATGGCACACCCAATAGCAAAGCAGATGTGGTGAGGACCCAAGTTAGGTTACCGGCCTTGGAGACAGCAGAGTAAACAGTGCTGTAAGCAGCAGAAGCGACGTTACTGACCTGGTCTCTTTGCTTTGGTGGGACAATATCCTTCAAGGCGACGATTCTCTCGTAAATAGTTTCATCTTCGTCGAAGTAATCGTCGTCATCCTCCTCCTCTTCGGACTCTTCATCAATGATAGGAGCGTTAGTGTCGACCTTCTGCTCCTGCAACTGGATCTCTTGCTCGTCCTCGACCTGTGTAAGTTTGACCATCTTTTATTATCTGTGCTATGTGTCGGTTCAGCGTTGGTTCTGCGTTGGCTGTTCCTGTTTCTTTGATTGCCGACGTTGCGAAGTGAAAAAAATCACGAAATGGTTACGAAGCCCGCGTAAAGGTTTCGATAACCTCAGCACTGACAAATGACAAGGGCTGCTTGACCGCTACAGTGAGAGACTTTTTGTGTCAAATATCCTTCAAACAAAAGAAGAAGAAGAAGAAGAAGAAGAAAGAAGACGACGGCCGTTCACATGAGAGATGTTCAATGAGCTCACTTAACCATTGGCTCAGAAAGTGTGTATCACTATATACAACGCACCACCATTCGGATGTTTCATTGGACCTCTCTAACATTACAGAGAGGATCATCGTCTGTTCTTGTCCAACTTCAAACTCCAGGAAGAGCCTCTACAGGAACTCAATCGAAGACTTGGTGCATTACTTGGACGCAAATCATAAGGAACACTGGAGAATATGGAATCTCCGTGAGGAGCTTAACAATGAATATGACTTGGAGGATCCCTTGTTGCGGAATAGACTTTCCTATTTCCCGTGGCCTGACCATCAATCGCCGCCTTTCCTGTTGTTGCAAACCATAATCAACTCCATAGGGGAATATATTGGGGAGGATCCTCTCAATGTTGCTGTTATACATTGTAAGTTGGGTAAAGGACGGTCGGGACTCGTTGCAATAGGTGTGTTGATGGTGATTTTTGGGTATTCTTTACAGGATGCAGATGGACTATTCACTGAGAAAAGAATGAGAAGTGGGTTTGGCTCTGGTCTTTCGATTAAATGTCAAAGGCGGTTTGCTCAGTACTTGGATCTCATGAAGTACTGTCCATATGTCAATGACATCAAGGTAAACATTCAAACTATTCGTATCGTGGGTGCCCTTTTTGACTCATTGGATACACAGGTCGAGATCTTGATATCACCTTTGAACGGTGATGAACCCATCTTTATCGGAATAGATCGCCTTCAAGAAGTCGGGGATCATGTCATTGTGCGACTTGGGAATTTATCCCTTCCTCCGGATATCAAGATTGTTATACGGAACAAGCTATTTTCCAGAATCAATCTTTCCTCTTCGATGGCTTACATGTGTTTCAATATGTATTGGGAGGGTAAAGCACAAGGGTTGGATATCCAAAGAGGTTTTCCCATTGTCACAACTTGTTCATGGGATGATATGGATGGGTTCAAAGGCTCTGCAAAGAAAGGCTTGAGGCTATTTGATAGTCTTGAAGTCTACTGGACTTGCCTATAACCAGAGTATCTTTTCGTATATTCAGCCGCCTTTTCTTTCATTCTCCATCTTGAGCCAGACTCCATCAACTATCTTCTTCACCAGCTGTGCCGCCCCATCCTCATCATCGTCAAGACTCTTGATTGAGTCTATTCTATATGGAGGGTCAATCTTCACCTCTTCCAATACGACAATAGCGTTCCCGCTCCATCTCACTTTTGGCATGGTCTTGTAAAGAGCGTTAAAAATCGTTTGTCCTTCCTTGGAAGCCTTTGAGTTTCGCGTCTTTTTAATCAATTCGTAGTTCTCTTTGTTTCTTTGTACGATAATTGGCAGTTGCTTCGGATCGACATAATGGATCTGCGCCACAGAATCCTCATTCACTGTCTTGGACAGTATCGTTAGGTCTTTGATCTGTGAGCTTCTGAAGATCTTGTAGCTGTATGAGTTCCCGATCACCGATTGCGTTGATATCTGAAGCACGAGAGTTCCTGGCTGCGTGATAAAAGAGAATACAGAACCTGTGAACTCTTCGCCCAGTGCATTTGTGACTTTGACGCTAGAATTCTGTTAGTTCAATATGATCATTCAGTGCTACCGAGTATCTTCCACTCACTTCAACCCAACGATACTGTTCAAAGCCTTCAACGCATCCACGGCCATTTCTTTGCGTTCCCTATTATTCTTCTCCGATTGTTCAAAGTCGTTCGAAGATGTTTTGATTTCGCACTTTGTTTTCGCTTAAGGCGCAAAATAGACCAAATCAGAGCATCTTGAGAACACCCGTATAAATTCCCACTCAGTTGGTATGTCTAAGCTCTCGAAAGAGGCAGAACTCTTCGAAAAGGCCAACATTGTGGACATTGGGATCCAGCCAAATGAGTTTAATCCTCATGGAATTCACCAGGCGATGGAATCGCTCTCGGTGGATGACGGTAACTGTAATCAGAGCGGGCTACAGGAGAGCAACGATGACATCTTAGAAAAGTTGAACATAGATGAAGTGGAAGCTGTTGATCACGCTGTAGAAGAAGGCCTAGTGGATAACAATTTGATAGTTGATGAAGATTACAGGAACTCTTTGAGGGAGCGAGCAAATCAGTTCATGGGTCATGATGGGAACAGCATCAATACCAACTCCTTCCCCGATGTTCCTAAACCAAAAGTTGATTACACCTTCTCAGATCAAATAAGTTTTAAGAGGGAATTGGATGAGTGGTTCTCATCGAATGAGATTGAACAACTGCCCAGCTATTACTACGCCTTCAGAACTAGATACGGGGATGTGACATTCAATGATATGAGCATCGATGAAAAAGAGTCCATGACGGCAAAACTAATAGATAATCTGAACTCCAAGGAGTCCTACAGTGCAATTCAACATCTCACGTATATCTTCCTCGGTTCATTCGAAGAGAACAAGCTCATGTTTGAAGAACAGGTGCACAACATCAAACGTAACACACTGTTTCTTGTGAGATATGGTGTTGTGCAGAAGATCATTCCACTGCTGAAGAGTACATTTACACTTTCCTCTACCATAAGGTTTGGTCTCTCGATCGTTTCAAAGTCTCTATTCAACTACTGCACAATCATTTATGTCACTCTGTTGGTGTATCTCGATAATGAACGAGAGGATGAAGAAGCCACAGAACTCAAGAATATCCTTGATGATAGTGAATTTTTACATTTCTTGATCAAATGTATTGATGACTGGAGGTGGAACTCCAGAAATGGTATGAGAATCAGGAATATTATTATGCTTTTGGCAAAATCTATTGACTTCCAGATTGGTGGGTTTTCTCAACGTCAAAAGGCAAAGGAATTCATTTGTCAAAGACTGGATATTAAAAAAGATCAAGACCAAAAAAAGCTTACAGCCTCCCCTATCGATTTCCATGTTTTTAGAGAAGAAATTTTGCTTCGTTATCCCAGCTATGTTCCGCCACCATCAAGACTTCCAGGAGATTTCGAGAATCCTTCATCACTTTCTCAGTTCATCACGATACCAAGAACGCAGCAAGCATCAAAGCAAATCACGAATTATGATTCTTCGCATTTGGAGATCCACATTGCTACTCCTGTCCCATCTCCCTCGCCGCCCTCAAGTCCTGTGAATCGTGCTACAAAAGCCAAACGATTTCCGCGAGCACATGATGGTTATCCTTTTATATTCCCAGTTCAAAGTGAGAAACAAGTTATCCCCAAAAGTGTCCAAGAAGCTTCCGAGCTGTTCGCAACCAGGGTTAGAGAAAAACTAAGTCTCAAACAACTATGGTCTGAAAGAAACCTCTTTGTTCAGCAAGAAAGAGGATGGGTTGAACCCATAGATCCACAAATCGATGAGTTTGACTATTTCCAGTGGGCTACGGATGTATATGAAAAGGAGTTGAACTCTTTGAAAAGGGTGGAGGCTCTTTACAAAGGTTCACTGAGTCATTTTTCTTCACTAGTACATGTACTTGTACAGATAATTGTGAGCTCTCGAGGTTCTTTGAATGAACTTCTGAAGATCTCTGGTCTTGACGTATCGGAGAGATCAATCTTAAGAGCAAAAGAGGTATTGGTCAAGAACGCCACTCATATCTTGCATTTGCTATTAAAATGGTTCAAAACGACACATGTCTTGAAGTTTGAGTACTTCAGCAGTTTGATCTATGATGCTAACTTCTTTACCGTCACGATACAGTACCTTAATACTATTGACACGAGCCTTTTGAATCGCATCAATCTTCGTGTCGTTTATAACCAAGAAGTGTCATTTTGGGCCGATGACCCTGAAGAGGGAAAGATTGATGAGAATTTCTGTTTCTCTCTGGTCAATATTCTTGAGATCACATCGATGATTTGTCGGAGAAAAACTCAACGCATTCTTTCAATAAGTGAACTCAACCCTGCTCCCGCTTTGAAGAACATCCTCGCATTGCAGAATGATTACTTTTGGTCTCCTGTGCTTAAGATTGTGAAGCAGATCACGTCATTTAATGGTAAAAAATGGAAGGCTAACAACATGGATCTTATATCGATGGTATATCTACATAGCAAACTTGATCTCAAAGATAACTGGCTCTCAGGAAGAGATATTAATGGAGAGATTGCAGATGCATATGGTCAAGAGATTGCACTCCGAGCACTGGTCCAGTTCTACAACTCGAGAAAGTATATCAATACAATGAGTGAGATGGGTTATGAGAAGAAAGTTGGTGACTTCTTCACCAGAGAGATTGACTTAATATCAAATGAGCTCTAGGATTTCGGATAGAAGTGTAGCGGTTAGTAATATAATGTGTGTGGTTTTTCTACAATCTCCTTATTAGGAAATCTGCGACATTGTTTACAATTTAGAGCTTACGCCTTAACCTCATCAAGTCAACGCAAACAAACAAAAAAGAAGAAGAAGCCAGAAAAAAGGACATAAGACAATGTCAAAGGACTCCAGCCGTCTAATGAAGATATACCTTCATCGGTTGGTGAAGACGCTTGTAACAGCAGACCTTGGTGAAGAGTACGTGGACACGGTATATCAAGACCTGTTGCACCGCATTGAACAGGGCTCTCATCACAGAAGAAACTACGATATTAGAGCACTGTTATCAGATATGAAGCCAGCGATATCTTCGAGCATCTTTCCGCAAGTTGAGAAGGTCGTCGAGCAGCTCTTAAGACTTAAAGATCCGAATACTGTGGCCCAATACCTTGCCCTTGTAGGCGGGTTGATGGAAACCCGTGCGGTGAACAAAGATTCTGAGTCAGATAGAAGAAGCTTTGTTGATGATACTAGGTCTTTGTCTAACTATGGCCACACCGTGGACTCATTTGAGAATACCAATATCGAGAGATTCTCTGACAGAAGATCTGTGTACTCTACCGCTTTAAATGAGCCAAGGGGCCTCACAATGGAAGACATGCTCATACCGTACCTTGAAGGACAAGTTTCAGAGAGAGAAATTTTGAACTATGTATCATACACTATGGTGGGAACAACGTCGGATCTTTTTCCTTTGAACGATGGGGTGGTGACGCTTCCGAATAACATGAGCAATGGATTGAGCGGATTGCTACATCTCACACTTGAGCCTGGTCTCATTTATCAGGTACTTTCGAAATTCACAGATGAACTGAAGACTGAAAATATTTCACAGGTTCATGTTGCACTGGCGAGCTTTATTTCAGATCAGTTGTCAGAATATGTTCAACAAGTGAATGACCTTTCCACAAAACAGAACTTCACATTAAAATCCATATATGCTGATATCTCTGAGTCATTGGTGAAGCTCAGGTTCCTTTTTTTTGTATTCAAGAAGTCATCTATATTACCTTCATATGATGTCCTATCCTTCATATATACATTCCATGAGCATGGAGACTATGTGATACAGACTTGTGGTAGGAGAATGTTGGATTATCTGCTGGAGCCGTTCATAGACTCGCTTTCTGAGTGGGTTGTTAACGGGCAGCTTGGAAATTCTTCAGACCTTTTCTTCGTATGCTATACAAGGTCCATGTCATCACTCCCTCTTGATGACTTCACGCATATCAAATTCAATCCTGAGAGAGTGCCATCCTTCATTGACTCAGAGTTGAGTAATAAAATTTACGCGATTGGTATCACAAATGTTTTCTTGAAGTTTCAGTGTAAAGAGACCAAATGGTTGAATGACTTCTCACAAAAGACGGGCTTCTTATTGCAGAATCTAAGGTCGAACGGTAATTTGTTTATCAAGGAGTCCAGATTTCACACTTTTATAGCCAATACTTATGAGGAAATATTGAACTATTTGACCTTTACCTTACATAAGAAGTTCCGTCTAATGAAATCGATGCGTGCCCTATGTGATTACTTGCTGATGTCAAGGGGTGACTTTATTCAATGTCTTCTCGAGAAAGCATCCGACTTGTTAAATGAACCGTCCAGCTCCCTCACCGGTCATCAGCTCACAAGACTGTTGCAAGAGTCTATTTTTCATACTACTTCAAGATATGATTTAGACCAACCCGATGATAATTTGATCTTGAGCAATTTGGATGCTAGATTGTTGACCATTGGGCATGGTAATATAGGCTGGGATGTGTTTACATTGGATTACCGTGTTGATCCGCCTTTGAGCTATTTACTCAATGACCAGTCAAATCAACATAAAAAGGAGTATCTCAGAGTATTCAACCACTTGTGGAAGATTAAAAGGTTAGGACAATTGTTCGGAGATGAATGGAAGAACTCAAAGAAAATCCGGAACCGAGAAAGAAGACTTACAAGGATCAGACTGATTCATAACTTCATTCAAGGATTTGTTCAGTCAATTGAAAGCTTTACTTTCTATGAGATCATTGAAAAATCCTGCATCAAACTCACGGCGACTTTCGAACGGTCTAATGGTGGGAATGATCATGATAACAAGGTCACCAGTACTGGCTCCAAACTTAAAATTTCTCCCAAGATTTTGAAACCATCTCTTGACTTCTTAAAGAGAATCAATGGTATTGATAGCTCATTCAATATGCTAGAAAACCAGTTCCTAGAGATTCCAATAAGTGAAATCCAGTCCATACACTCAGATTTCCTTCTTTCCATTACGAAGCACAAATTGATGGACAGCTCAAGCAATGGAAGTAGAGGCAAGGTTTCCAATAAATTTTACATTAATCAGATTAATAGTTTGATTAACATTGCCTTCAGGTTCGTGGTCTCTGAAAAGGAAATTGCTCAGATTATGAAAGCAGGAAAGTCATCTTATGGAAATCATAACGATCTAGCGCGCATGGATGTCATCTGTGATAGTTTGCTGACCTTGTTCAACGAGTTCAACGAAAACTTGAAGACTCTCGTCGCTGACTTGAATAATGATGGCGATGTTCAGCTCCGATACTTAGGTGTATCTTTGAATCAGTAACGAATTGACGAGATATGTTTTTTTTTGTTTCACGTTGCCTTGTAGTGATGTCTCTTATCTTTGTTCGGGTCAGGTTAGCTTATCAGTTCCCGACGGGAGGGAGGTTGCAAATCAAATGTTTCCAACAGAAAAAACTTTTTAGGTCTGACAGCTTTACACTAACATATTGTGGAACAAAGAATACAACTATAGAGGGAGCAGAGACAATTTATAGATCTAACTGTTACACTGTATAATCAAGTGTATTAGCAATTGGGTTGAAAACTCATTTTTAAGTCACACGTTTGGAAACCATAACACTGAAATTGCATGATGGTGCAGGACATCGAAGCGCAGATACAAGTCGTCTCTGACGATCCATCATATTTGAGCGAGAGCTCTGAGAGCTCACGGTCTTCGCTATCCTCGTCTTCAAGCTCAGGATCTGATCTAGCGAATGTTGGCGTGAGAGCCTTGCACCATGAAGATACGACCCCTAAAGTTAGGCGGATAAGGAGTCTTCGAGATCAGATTCTTGAGGATAATCAATCAATCCTCAAAGAAGAGAATCTCGCTAAAGCTGATCTAGATAGACATCTACACCGTGAGTTCTCAATTGAAGATGCTCTCCAACTCAAGAAACATCGTTCACTTACTTCTATGAAACTTGAAGATCTATCAGAAAGGCAAAGAAGATTGTCCACTGTGGAAAAAGTCTATACCAACCTATCCACGGGTACATTTGATCTCCCTCCAGATGGTGGCTATGGTTGGGTCTGCTGTTTGTGTGCGCTCTTGATCTTGTTCTCCACATGGGGTAACAACAGTGCCTTCGGGGTTTACCTGGCATATTACATTGATAACGACGTATTCCCAGGTGCTACAAGAATGGACTTTGCCTGGATTGCTGGTTTGCTTGTGTTTCTAGCCCAGGTTTTTGCACCTTTTGCAATCATATCTGAACGCATGGTTGGGTTTAAGCTCACTATGTCCATTGCCTGTGTGTTCCATTTTCTTGGTTACATGTTGGCCTCTTTTGCTACCAAGCTATGGCAGCTGTACCTGTGCCAAAGTGTTATTGTTGGTATCTCGTACTCTTTCCTCTTCGTTCCTGCCTGCACGATCATACCAAACTGGTTTTTGAAGAGAAGAGCGATTGCATCGGGTATTCTTTGTTCTGGTACAGGTCTCGGTGGTATGGTGTACTCACTATCAATCAACGCAATGATTCAAAGAACAGGCAATCAGCGTTGGTCATTAAGAATGGTTGCTATCATCACAACAATCACTATGGCTGTATCAATCTTCTTCATTAAGAAGAGAAACCAACCGCCAAGACAAAAGATCAACACAAAGAATTTTATAGCAAATTTGGAAGACATGTTCAGTCGCAAGATTCTCAAAGCTCCACAACTCTGGTATATCACAATGTGGTTCTCTTTCGCTCTTCTGGGATACAATATGACTCTTTTTTCCTTTGCTTCATCTGCAACTGCTCTTGGGCTCAGCCAGCACCAAGCATCGATACTCACTGCTTTAGTAAATGCTGCGCAGGCTATCGGGAGACCCACAATGGGTGTGGTTGCAGACTCTTTTTTCGGGAGGGTTAATTACTCGCTGGTTTTGAATCTTGTTGTTGTCGTCCTGATATTCGCATATTGGTTGACAGCAAGATCATTTGGTGCTTTGATTGGATGTGGGCTCTGTTTAGGCTTCACTCTGGGTGTGGGTAACGTAATGAACTCGGTTCTGATTGCAGACGCTTTCAATGTTGAAGATTTTGCAGCAGCGTGGTCCATTCTTAATATGGTTATGGCTTTCTTTGTCCTGTTTGTGGAGGTCATTGCACTATCCTTAAGGGATAACTCCCTGGACAATCCTTTCTTCTATGCGCAAATTTTTGCCGGGTGCACTTTTATCGTGGCCTTTTTGTTATTGATTCCTTTGAGAGAGTGGCATATCAGAATCCTATTAACCAAAAGACAAGTTGAAACCAATGCTGAACTTCAGGCTATATCTCACAAGGAGACATCCTCAATCGCTATGGAAAACAACGATATGGAGAATTTGAAGGTAAAAAGCACAAACTATAATATGCTTCTTGCCAGCACACCCCATGGATACTTGAAGAGAGCTTCTTACCCTGTTAAGGTTTGAAACGATTATGACGATTTATTACGATTAGTACCATGTAGACTGCTTGCACCGAACCGGAAAAATGTAAACAAAACCCGCACTTCCCAAACACGATCAGAATCAAAACAAAACAAAACAAATTCACAAAAAAGGATCACAACCAGTGTCAATATTGTCTAACAATTACTAAGATGTCTTCGCAATGGAAACAATATGTTGAATTGCCTGAAAGCAGAACGGGAACCCCATTGAATCTCCGGAACCCTGGTGCTGACAACCTGCAATCCTCAAATGTGAAGAAAAGAGGACCAACAACTCCATTGACACCGACTTTGATTCGCAGAAATATTGTCAAGAAGCAGTACCTCCATCATAAACAGAATGAGAAGGGCGATGTGTTGGACGAATTCAAGGATCCTGCCAATGTGGAGCAAGGTGAGGTCCAATCACTGAACATTGATGTGCAGAAACAAGAAAGTGAAGAGAACTATATGTTTAAGGACCAGAGCGGATCGCCAAAGTCCAGAAGGTCCTTGACACCGGTAAATCTGGGATTGACTTCATTACAGAATAATACACCAAAAATCTCGGCTGGTATAAAGCAAGCAGTGAAAGACCACAAGAAATCAAGACTACACATTCTTAGGACAGTGGATAAGGCCGATATATCAGTGGCTGAAAGTGAGTACAGTGAGATGTCTACTATCTCAGGAGAAACACCAAACTATAAGATGAAGGAGAATCTGGTATACTACAAGAACGGCTACTATCTCGGTAACGCTGATGATTCGTTTGCGGAGCTGGAGAGAGAAAGCCTAATTAACGAGAAGGAATTAAATAGAGTGAATAGTCTCATTGATTTCATGAAAATGGAGAGACAGTTCGAAAAGGAGTGAAGCGTTTTTTGAGCCAGAGTTATGCACTGATGTTATCAGAGACTCACAAGCTTTTTAATGCAAGTTCTTTAATGCATTGTATATTTCGCTCGAACGTAACCTTTGCGACGAATCATAGACCATCATGCTTTCAAATATAGATCTAATGCTCTTAGGAGCACGAGGGAGTATCTCCTCGATTGGTCTGCCAGGCTGTTCATTAAGCTGTAAGCGCGCAAATGTTGGCGAGTGAGCTGCCTCTGGCCATGTTTTCAAAGATGGGACGCCAAACGTAGAGAATATCATCCCCATGAGTCTGAAGTCCACTATATCTTCTTCGTTAAAGATCGGCTTCACGTGTTCGCTGAATATTAAAGTCATGACGATTCCAAGAGCCCAAATGTCCACGCCATACGAGTAATCGGCAAGGCTGAAAAGCAGCTCTGGAGCCTTATAAATCCCTGTAGCAACGTCACATATCTTCTTATCTGGTTTCTCTTTGCCATAATTGTTAGGGTATCTGTAACTAATGCCAAAGTCGATGATAATAGGAACTGGGTTGTAGCCTTTGAACATGATATTATCAGGTTTGATGTCACGATGGATTACACTCTGCGAGTGTAAGAAGCTCAAGCCATTGGCAATTCCCTTGGATATCTCAATACCTGTATTGACATCTAGGGTACTAGTAAATTCTTCTTCGGCAGGGGAAGGTCTGTCGATGAGGTATGGGTTGAACCGTAACTTATGTGTTCTCTTCGAATGGTGTCTGAGCAAATCCGTCAAGGTGAAGGCATATAAGGGAAACACTAAAACGCTGTCTGTAAGATCCTGTACGTAAGTGTCTAACAATGTTGTGATGTTTGCATGTTCAGATTTGCCATTGAGCTCTTTCAAGAGTCGGATCTCATCGCGTGAACAGTGTGGTGGGCGCTCCTCGTCAGGAGTGGTAACCTTGAGAACCACAGGCCTGTCATCCAAGCGCGCTGTGTATATATCAGAGAATCGTGTTGACTTTATTCTCTTAGTGTCTGTGTACCTATGCATTTGATTTGCTGTCTATTAGTTAAGGTAAAGAGGACTCGCGATGAAGTCGTAGGCAGAAAAAGCAGCACAACACCACAAAACCCACTTGCACTCCTCTAAGGCTACAGAACGATGAGTATCGAAACGCTGGACTGGGATACCCTGTCACTTAACATGAATGCAAGCACTTCAGGGACAACGATCAGTCAGAAGAATCTAAAGGAGATGGGGCTTGAGACCGCTATCGACCTGAGAGAAACCGCAATCATGCAGTTTGCATGTAAGACAGAGCATGGGCTGGTGAACTCAACTTTCAGATCCAAGATCTGGCCTATCCTTGCTGGTGCCCAAGCTGAAGAAAGTAATGAACAAGTAGATTGGAGAAGTCTAGCTGTCCATAGAGATGAGGATCAAGTGGCTTTGGATATTCAAAGAACCCAGTGTTTCTCAAGGATGGGGGTGGTATCTGAGGCAGATAAGGCGCAATACAGAAAGAGTCTTCAAGAAATCATCGTGAGATTCCTTCGTTCTAACCCCAAGCTCTCATACTATCAAGGATTCCATGATATATGTGCCCTTTTCTTGACAGTTTTCTCTGAAGACACTGATGCCGCGTATAGGACAATGTCAATCTTCGCATTGTGCCACTTGAGGGACTTCATGATGCCTGATCTAACTATGTCAACGCATATCATGAGACTTGTTCCTGAAATTCTATACTTAACTGACTGTGAGCTTTATGGGAATCTTATCTTGGATAATATTGAACCGTTTTTTTGCTTATCGCCATTGATAACGCTATTCACGCATGATATACAGAGCGACCGTTCTCTTTCATTAATATTTGACCAGATATTTTCATGTGGCTCTATATCAATCGTGCTCTACATTTACGTTGCTCTGATGATGAGCAAGAAGGACGAATACCTCGAGAAGATCAAAGCCATGGAAGCTGAGGACATGTTTTCCAAGCAGGATATTGTCCACAACGCTTTATCCAAATTTCTCAATACGGTCAACTATAATGATATTGAATGCGCAATAAATGACGCACATAAATATCTCAAGCAGTTCCCTCTCGATAAACTTCCTTCTTACAGGACCATTGGTAAATTTAGTGTTCTGAAGACATCATCAGCTCTCTCTAAATCATCATTAGACCATAAGACCGTTCATTATAGAGAGAATCAGAACTTGGAAGAATTATTGGATAAGCAGCTCTATCATAACTCACGGCTTAAGAACATGAAGCAAGTTTCGTTCCTTTCCAAAGCCTTATCAAACAAGAAAAGCCGCCAACTGATCAAGATATCTTTAACGGTGGGGATTCTAAGTTTAGTGATAAACCTACTTTTGAACAAGCACTCAGAGAGCAACTTCATTGGTCCCTTCTATCATAAAACGTGGCTGGAATTCTCCAGTCATAATCTACGTCCGGTATTGAAGGAACTTTTTGGTTATCCATAAATCAAACGATCAACTCTATTCCATGGCTATTTCGTAAACAAAGGCATTCTCTGTACTTGTGCCTTGCCAACCTCTATTTCCGCTTGCACTGATCATGTATCTGTAAGTTGGATCGAATATGATATCACATACTGTCCCTCCATGGTGACCAGGGATGATTAAGAAAGGAGTTTTCTTATGTGATTCTTCGTAGAGTCTCAAGTCATACATACGAATGTTATCATAGGATCCACACACAACATGATTCTGGTTTGGCAGCGTTTTCACTGAGGTAACAGCGCCGGACACAGATGGAAATTTCAATGTCTTGACGGCTTTTGAATCGCCACTAGACGAGAATGGCATCTTTAACGAGAACTCTTCAACGCAACTGTTTCTTCTACCAGCAAATATGGAATCGCCATCCTGTGACCAACAAGCTGACACACACCAAGGAGGGGTACCCTTTG
Source organism: Williopsis mrakii (assembly GCA_003706445.3). Lineage (NCBI taxonomy): Eukaryota > Fungi > Ascomycota > Saccharomycetes > Phaffomycetales > Wickerhamomycetaceae > Williopsis > Williopsis mrakii. The sequence continues at coordinate 638,033 of PPLH03000005.1, forward strand.
GTGCCTTGAGACGAAGAGCCGGCTGTTGTACTCTTATATCCCAGACATAGAGTGATCCATCAATGGAGGATGACATGAAAATGTTTTCCTCCAAAGCATTTGCTGTAACACTTTGATTTTGGGGAGATTTTCCAGAATCAGCTTCGATATCAGCATCAACGTCATCACCGCCGAACAAGGAATCCATATCGTCATCTTCGGAAGGAGCCTGTTGAACCTGATCAAGGCCAATTCCGCCAGAAGGCCTATATTGGAGCGAGCTGATCTGTCCTGTAGATTGCCGAAACGAGCTAGCCACTTTTCCTGTATTCAAATCCCATTGAAGGATATTATTATCCCAACTTCCCGATAGGAACTTATCTTGATCTTGGTTGAGTTCAAGCACTGAGACCGTATTTTTGTGACCTTCAAAACGATGAACGATAGTTCCCTCGTTGTGTCTCACTGATTGTAAGTTGATTCCGCCTGTGGAAAGACCACTAAGGATCCATAGACATTGATCTTCAACAGCTAACGAGTAGACAGGCGATACGTTTGGAGTATAGTATTCGCCAACAGCCTCACTTCTCTTGATGGGTACTTCATTCTCCCAATAGCCCTGTAGTACACCGGCATTCGTTATGAGGTCCACCAATGAATGCTTCTGTGCTGATGTCAATTGTATTTCACCGTCAATGGATGCGAAAAAGTCATATTTCCTTATGAAGCCGTCTTCACCACCGGTGAAGAACCATTTGCAACTCTTGGGCAGAGCAAGTGAATGAATTGCAGAAGACTGAGGGATTCCCACTTTAGGAATAATGTCGTATGAATCTGAGAATTTGGCTTTCATCATAAGGGTATTGTAGAAAGCCTGAACTTTAGATACATCACCGGTGCCGGAATCCTTTGTACTAACTGACCTAGCGGAATTCTCTTCCGGATCTCTGGTGTCATTGCCGTCATTATTATCATCTTCTTCCTCATCTACCTCCATTTCGTCTTCATCTTCTTCGATATCCTCATCCTCTTGTTCGGGATCATTCTCTTTCTCGAGTGTCTCTAACTCTTCTTCTTCTTCCTCTTCTTCCTCTTCCTCCATCTCCTCTTCATCGTCCTCATCCACGAGCGGCATCTCACTGTCCTTGAAGATATCCTCCTCTTCCATGCTCATTTGTTCAACGCTGGGTTGATGGTAGTTGTGCTGATGTGTTTAGCGCGATGTTTTCGCTTTTCATCAAAACTATCAGAAATAACAAAAGGAGCCCACGAACAGCAACTACGACCTGCCACTACCAACAAGAATGAGCGAACAATTTGCCATTGAGACAGACCATTTGACCTACAAGTTCACAAATGGCAAAGTTGGACTGGCCAACATAACCGTTGAGCTTCCTTGGAGATCTAGAACGTTGCTGGTGGGCTCTAATGGTGCTGGTAAATCGACTCTACTGAAGCTCCTAGCAGGTAAGACTCTCAGCACTGTGGGTAAGATAGCCATCGGTGGACACGATCCTTTCAGAGGGGGGTCTGACGCCTCTAATATTACTACATATCTTGGGACGGAATGGGCATCCAACCCCGTCGTTAGAAGGGATATCCCTGTTACAGTGTTGATTGATTCCATCGGCGGGGGTGTCTTCCAAGAGAGACGTGATGAACTTGTGGAATTGCTCGATATCGATCTCACATGGAGAATGCACCAGGTTAGTGACGGAGAAAGAAGAAGAGTACAATTGGCTATGGGTTTGCTGAAGCCTTGGAAGGTCTTGCTATTAGATGAGGTGACTGTGGACTTGGATGTATTGGTAAGACAGAGACTGTTGTCCTTCTTGAAGAAAGAGACAGAGACCAGAGAATGCTCTATCATTTATGCCACGCACATCTTTGACGGGTTGGGTCAATGGCCCACTAATGTGGTGCATATCCAAAGTGGCAAAGTGTTGAAGAACATGGAATGCGGTAAGGAGATTGTATTTGACAACGCAGTTTCTAGTGGCAACGACGGGGACCGCATCCAAGACCACATGGATGAGCCTGTGATCAAGATCACAGATGAGAATTTTATTCGCATTCAAGCGATTAATAGCCTTCATCCACTTGCTTTAGAATGGCTACGGGCTGATCTTGTGACCAGAGGTAAACGAGAAGAAGGGGACCTCAACAGACCCAAATGGGAAGATCTTCAGAAGGAGTTGGCGCATTACTTTGACGGAGGTGATCGTGTCACCGGGTACTTCAAAGCCACACGTACGACCTAAGCGAAATGTGCAATCAGTTGGTGTAACCTTACGATGGTGATGATGTTTGATGGAGATGGCCCCATATTTTGAGATCAGTTGCGAATCAAACCCGAGACAATGCTGAGTATTATTTAGGAGGGCCACATTGGGGGTGTTTCTTTCTTCAAATCGGAGAGTAGTGTATTTAGCCCTGATAAATTCATTAGATTAATCCGTGTCTACTAGTAAAGGTGTCGTCTTGATAGTAGCTTTGCAGCCAGTGTACACTTTATCACTCCCCCTAGTACTTCGGGCATGCAAGTGCGCTTGTCAAACAATCCGCTAAACGAGCGCACTTAAACGACACAATTTTCGTTAAACGAGAAGGTTTTCGTACCACTGTGCGAGAGGAAAAATTATACATAAACAAGACGAAACCCACACCCCGTCCCACCTCTAAATATCACTAAAAGCAAATTGTGCACGCACAGAGTTTGGCATGGATCTCATTCTTGAAGTCGCTGACGCATATGCGCTCGACTACCTTTATTCTAGACTTTTCCCTGCTTCGCTGGGATCCAAAATCCCCTTCTCACTACAACAATCATTGGATCTCAGCAACAGCACTTCCTTGACTCATAACTTCGCTGCTCAGAGATTGCTTCAGGCCGGATCTATCAATAATGTTGTTTCTGGGCTCTCTCAGTCCGAAAAATATGGTGTTCTGCCAGTTTGGTTTCATACGAGTGTCGATACTTACTCCTCGCTCTTGCCGAGAACAAACTTGTTTAGACAAGCACTCTCTTTATTTGTCATGTTCACTATCTTCGGTTGGGCATTATACCTGAGTGTTGCCTCTATGAGCTACTTCTTTATATTTGATAAAGCTATCTTTAACCATCCAAGATACTTGAAGAACCAAATGTCCCTTGAAATGAAGATGGCTTTGACTTCTATCCCAAGCATGGTTGCTCTCACTGTCCCATGGTTTCTACTCGAGTTACAAGGATACTCAAAGCTTTACTGGGATGTTGACTCTGTGAAAGGCGGTTGGTGGTCTATCCTTTTGCAATATCCGGCTTTCATTATGTTTACTGACTTTGGTATCTATCTCATCCACAGATGGCTCCACTGGCCAGGGGTTTATAAGGCTCTGCACAAGCCACATCACAAGTGGTTGGTTACTACACCATTTGCCTCCCACGCTTTCCACCCGGTTGATGGCTACGCTCAGTCTTTGCCCTACCATATCTACCCATTCCTCTTCCCCCTTCATAAGCTGAGTTATCTCATCTTGTTCACATTTGTTAACTTCTGGACCGTCATGATTCATGACGGTGAGTACTTATCCAATGATCCAATCATCAACGGTGCTGCTTGTCACACAGTGCATCATTTGTACTTCAACTACAACTACGGCCAATTCACTACGCTCTGGGACAGAATTGGTAACAGTTACAGGGAACCAGACCAAGAGCTTTTCGATAAGAGCAAGAAAAAGTCCCCAACGACATGGGAAATACAGATTGAGAAGATGGAAGCCATCAAGAGCGTTGTTGAAGGCGGTGATGTGGACGACAGAATCTATAACAGCGAGGAGATATCCAAGAAGCAGAAATGAAATGGCTAAAAGGGACTTAGATGATACATGCGGAAATTGGAATAACTTTCTCTTTTTATCTATATACTTGTATAGTGATATATGAAACGATGTCTTATGAACGAGAACAGAAATAGAAGTGTAAGGCATCCCGCGTAAGCATAAAGCAGTAGGTGCAATATCTTTGACTTCCGGTTTTTCCTCGGAACTTATAATTTAGCCGGTCCTGACACAAAACAAAATGCAATTATACCAACTACAAAACTTTCTCACCACCCATCGCCATTGCCCGTCTTGTGAAGTTTTTTTGCCAAATTTCTATGACAGTACTCAAGACACTCATCAGTTTGCCGATACCCTCATTCCTTTGGAACCCTAGATAACAATTCTAACAATGCCCTTCAAGTTGGTGATTCGCCAACCGCTCAACTATTGGCGGCATGTTCAACGATGCACTATAATGACATTGAATTAACCAGAGTGTCCCTATATATGGGCCAAGATTTTATATGGAACAGCTCAGATGGCAAAGAACGAGCCTTCCATATAAACAATCACACTTTTTGTTCTGTTGCCGATCTTGCAGCGTATGACCTACAGACAACTTTTGATGTGGTTTTCATTGCCCTACCCAACATCCCATTATTTGATGAATCATTGCGGCTTCTCTCAAAGTATGTCACTGAGGAAACTATTGTCCTTGTTGACATTGAGATGGGAATTGGTCTCGAGCCGCGTGTGTATCGTGTTCTTCCCGTTGTAACATGTGCAAGTATTTGTGCCACTGATTGTGATGTCAGAATGACAAATCCGTCGGAGTTTGTGTTTGGAGCAAAGAAGTTTTGTACGTGCTTGGTCTCTAACAGTATATCTCAAGACGGTAAAGATTCTAACTTTGATAAGAGTTTTGATTATTTCTCAAGGAATGAAACCAGCTTGTCCAGGTTTGGCATCATTCTTGCTGAGTCGATCACTATATATGTATCGACCTCTAGATCTCAGTTTGTCCATGCTGCATGGCTCAAATGCCTAAAAACCGTGGCTCTCGATGTTTCTGCTATCTTATATGAAAAATATGACTATATTGAACTTGTGTCACAGAGAAACGTTAACACTGCTATTCAGAACTTGATGGAGGAAGTTGTGGTAATAGCTGACGCATTGGGTGAAAATGAATGGTGTGAAGAAATTACGAAAAGGGATCTCATGTCAATTGCCGAGGATCTGGCTGCTTCAGAACATGATTCGTTCTATAGTATCGCTGCAGGTTTGGAAAGTTATTACATGGTTATGATGTTTCAACTATTGCTACTATCAGATGATCTTGGTATTCGGTGCCCAGGAATTGAGAACACATACGCGATGTTGCTTGTCAGATTTGGAGGAGGCCAGAAGAAATTGTTTCCTTCCGCTATTAATCCCAACGCCTTTGAACTCGAGGTTCAGAATCAACTTACTAGTGCTGGAGATGAAACAGAACTTGAAGATTTGTATTTTGGGGCAGAAGATATTCTAGTTCATTGCTCAGAGGGGCCTTATGAGGCTTCCGAGGAGGACTTTAAACGTGCTTCAAATCGCTCAAATCCCTACATGGACTATGACAGATCAATAGCTCCACTAACGGGGGTTGGAAGCCGTCGCGGTTCATTCCAATCCTCTTTCGAAGGTATGGATACCTTAGAGAACTCAAAGGAGTTCACCATTGACCCTGGCCCTAAGAGCTTGAGGGTACCGAAGCCGAACCATCGGAAGCACACTTTCAGTCTCTCAAATAATGTGAAACCAGTACCCAGATCTGGCCCAGAATACCCGAAAAGGAAGACGATTTCCTCGTTACTGAGATCTCCTCGGCGCTCAAATATACAGAGTGAACCTTATCTACTTGAAAAGCATGCGCAAGTGATGGAGACTATGAGTTTAAATGGATATCGGTCTACTACGACGGATCGCTATGGTGATGTAAGTAACTCCATATCGAGGCCTCAAGTATAATACATGTGGTACATTACTTGCGGATTTGTGAGAATTGTAGAAACATATATATCTCGGTTTCAAACCATTAGCTAAGATAAGATGAAAGAAAAACAGGAGATTGAAGACTACAGAGCCATCGTTAGCCACTCCCAGTTGTTGTTTGACGCTCCATCACCAGGAGGAGACGTCGTAGCATTATTACTGCTCTGTTGGCGGTCCAGGTCCATCGCCGATCCGAATTGGAATCCACCTTGCTCATTAAATCCAAAATTATCTGGGGTAGGTATCGTATGTGTACTTCTTGTGTCACTTATTTGAAGGTCAAGGTCCAGCCCATTTGTTGTAGTCGGTGTGTCTGTTGATGATATTGGCGTGTTGTCCTGCTGCTGTTGCTTTTTCTTCGTTGGCTTCTTTTGCATTGCAATTTTCTTGCCATTGACAGATTTTGAAGGAGAGGAAGGAGTAATTTCTTTCTTTTGGGAAGTCGAAACACCACGCTGTCTCTTCTTAATCACATCGGTCTTCAGTGACAATGGACGAACAACTCCGTGAAGTTTTAAGAATAATCCACACGCATTGCACAGTGGCTGCCCCTCAGGGTTACGTCTCCAAAGTGGTGTTGTTTGAGTATTACAGTTTGTGCACCTTGTATTGGCGTTTGTGCTCAACTCATTCTTCTTTTGTGATGCAGCTGCTGATGAAAGCTGGGTTGATGAAGGAGTTCGTTTGACTTTTGAAAGTTTTGAAGATGTTGCTTTCTTTTTAATTGTGGAAACCGAAGAAATTGTCGATGGGCGTCTTCCAACGGAAGATGACAACTGTGATTGAATCGGAATATCAGGCATCAACACATCTTCCTGATCAGTCTTAATCATACGATCAATATTGGAAAGAGATCCAAAATTCGTCATTGATGGAACACTTCTCATCTGGTTTGCAAAGCTAATAATATTCCTATTGGTTGTCTGTCCGCCGAAATATGAGTCGAAGAACGATCCATTGTCAACACTTGGAGTCTGTACAGCGGAAGACGCAGGAGAGTTGGAATATGCCGAGTGGAAGAAAGTTTGGTTGTCAGAGAAGCTGGAACCATGCTGAAAATTGGATGGGGGTTCATAGGAAGAGCTTATAGTATCCAGGGGATCCATATATGAGTTCAGGTCATTTCTGGGTGAGTCCATATAGCTCGATCCATAGTTATTATTGAAACTTGAGGAGACGCTATGTTCATTTATGTTTTCCTGGTTAAACAGAATGTTCGCTGGATTCGAGTGGATTGGTATTTCAGAACCAGCCCTGAACAATTGCGGTTCTGGTGCCCCTGCCTGTTGGGGTTCCTCTTGGCCAATCTTTTTGATATGAGCAACGTAATCGAAATCATCAGATGTTGGATCGTTGTTCTGTTCTTCTCTATCTTGATTTTCCATGAAAAATTTCGTTAAGTTGGAAGTTACCTTGGGTTTGCTTGCCATACCATCAACATCCCCAAAATTCAAGTACTCATCACCAGCGTTATTGAAGAAAGGTTCCACTCTTTGGATACCTGTAGAAGCTATGTTGTCAGGTGTATAAACAGGAGCTGTGGGATGTTCATCATGGTGTATAACGTTCTGTTTCAGTAGCTTCATACTCATCATTCGCCATGTCAAGTTCTGCATTCGTTCCTTATAGGGCAAAGAGGCCTTTGCTTTGGCATACATGCGCCATAAGGCCTCCGCAGACGTCTCATCCACCTTTCTAAGTGAGTTTGACATGTGGTAAATTGAATAGAAATGGGCTGAGTGCTTTGTTTGAAGTTTGGATGATGTCCAAGAGAAGTTGTCAGAGCTCTAGCTTTTTTTTTCTCGTCAACCTTTGCCAACGTTTGATGTGTCAAGGGGCCGAAATTGATCTGTCTCGATGAATGGCGTAGTATCAGAGAGACTATGAAACAATGATCGTTGATAGATTCGTGATTTTATCTAGTGGTTGTATGTTGGAGAGTGGTCTTTCCGAGTAAAGTTTGCACGTATCTTCCCAGCTAATACGCACGGTATATGAAATTCTCTTTACTCCTAGCGCAGCCCACCTAACGAGTCAATCCCGCTCCCCTAACGTTGAAAAACGGCCAATAACTTTTGTCCAATGGGCTTGTTATCCCGCAGCTCTCACAGCTGTTTCGTCCGTTGTCCCTCTCCCCTGTCACTCGCCGAGGACGCGCACTGATTGGCTGGATAACGGCTCTTATCAACAGCACTCGCCTAATACCCTCGGTCAGGGCAGCACACAGTAGGCACCCGTTTTTCAGGTACTTGGCTCAATATTATATCATGCCAGGCATCAAAGAATGGCGAACCAGTTGTAAGGTGGTTTAGGAGATAAGGAAGCTATAGCCTCTGGCCAGTGACTCCTGAGTCAGTGACGAAGATCGTCAGTTCCCTGTGAGTTAACCGACATGGTATTATACGACCTAGATGCACTATGAGCTCGTGGATGATGTTCAGCCTAGTTATGTGAAATATTTCACACAATTTTTCGGTTGTACCTTATAGGGTCAATGAGCATATGTGGTGACTACGGCAAAAGTAACATTCAGCAGCACAACTACAGACGCCGCAAAAATCTACGAAGTGCGAAGTTTCAAGTTCATCAAGTTTTGGTAACGATCTCCATAGCTTCAATTTTCCTGGCAAGAAATCTATTTCTTACTAATAGCTAAGTGTCTAATTCGAGTCATTCGAGTGGTAAATCCATTGGCTTTTTCTGATTCATTGTGAGCTATGGCATAGATGATAGTTATTGTCAAGCAGGGTTTTTATATACTAGTGCTTATTAACCTTAGGAAATCGGTGTTTACCTGACTCATGTTATGAACTGACGTATCTATCTGTATGATGTTGGCACCAGCTCGTGATACAGGCTGACGTAACAGTCCGGCCCTGACAAAGGGAATGTTTCTGCTCTTTGCTTTTGCCTCTGAGAAGGCTGTTTTCAACCTAGCAAAAGAGCGTAGGATCCTAGTAATGATATTGATATTATTTCACTCATTAATAGCTTGTATTCCATGCACTTCGATTCATCTCCTTGTTAGCGTACGTCAGTCACGTTCTCGAAAATTGCTTTCACCTTTTCTTTATGAGTGCATGCAATCTGCAGCATTTTGTAGGTAGAGGACCAGCGAGTTGAACATCAAGAGGAATAGCATACACTTTTGTTTTAACCCTACATTGGCATCGAACATGGAATATTGATCTCATTTTTGGTAAATCCAATTTCTGAAATACCAGTGTCATCAGTGGTGTCATCCAGACCGTCTTCATGATACTCGCAAGTTAGTTCTGGAGCTCTGAGAGCATCAAGAAGGCCCTTCACAATGGTATTAGTACTCTGAGCATTACATCTCGTGTCCGCGATAGTCAGCTCACGGAAGAGAAAGATGAAAGATGGGAATTTAGGATGTTCCTTGAATAGCCTTGTATCAGTCTGAAGTGTCATCTAGCGGCTCATCTGCTCCCGAATCATAGTAGATCTCCTGCACAACAGAAACTTGAGAAGATCAGGGCTGAAATTTGAAATTGTTGATGCACGATACCAATATGAGTCCATTGGACTGTATAAGTCACCAACTATGGAAATGATTTGACATCTTGTCATCTTGAACAATAGCCCAAAGCATACAGGCTTGTTATACTCCATGATATTCAAGACAGTTGATCTAAACAGGGGATATTTCTGTGAGCGCTAGGCGTCGGAGATAGAGATTCTAGATATCGCGCATAGTCTGAAAAAGAAAGGCGCCACCGCTGTATTCGAATTGTTCCAGCTGAAAACGAAATATGGCTATTGGGGTCCAGGACTTTTCTCAAACTTGGATTGCAAGGATTGGGTTCAGTGAATGAAACTTGAAAACCGAAATGTTAGTTTATCACTGTCGCCTGTGGTTGGCTCAAAGTGAAGGGTTCTAAACACACTATTCAAGTATTTAAATTTAAATACATCAAGTGGTCGCTGTTGGGCTATGAGGATGAGCTGGAGTTCAGCTATGATAACAAATAGAGCAGATCTTAGAAAGGAGACCCCCCTGAAGCTTTCAATACTTTGAAAGAACTCCTCTCAATTATGGATCAATGAATCGCCAATATTTATTTATTCTCAAATAAGGATTTAAACGTTCCATATCATCATGGGACGCCTAAAAATAGTTTTCCCTGATATCTTCGAAGAGAGAGATCTGCTTTGGCTCCCAGCCGAGTCTCCACTTCGTTAAAGAAGCAGTAGTTGGCTTCCTTTGCTTCGTCTCTTGAAAGACTCTTTGCCTCCAATCCCAACGTGGACCCAACAATACCCGCAATGTCTTTCCACTTGATAATTTCACCAACAGCGTGGTATCTATTACCTGGCTCAGCCTTCTCCAAGGCTAGGCGATACAATCTTGCTGCATCTAAACGATGAACTACAGTCCATTGGTTCACACCTTGATCAATATAACCAGCAAACCCAAGAGATTTCGAAAGACGACCAAATGTGGTCATGAGCCCTTTCAGATCGCCCTTATCATGAGTAGCTGGAGAGAGTCTAATACTCATAGAGCGTACGCCCTGATCTTTATAGCTCAAGGCCAATTCTTCATTGGCTAAGCGCAACGATCTTGGAGGAGGAATATTGACGATGACGTCCTCATTTTCATCTCTTCGCCAATTGCGATGGAGCAAACCAAGGTCCCACTAGTGGTGATAAACGGCTTGTTTGTACCTTGAAAGCATCACAGATAGATATTATAGCATTCCTTTCTTCTTCGCAAGATTTGACAAAATCATCGAAGCCGAAAGCCATTTGAATAGCGCTGTCGCACTTCTTCGCGCATTCGTCCAAGAGTTTGAGATCCGCTAAATCACCACGCGCGAATTCCTTGACTCCTAAGGCTTCTAACTTCGCTTGTGATTTGTCTGAGCGCACAAGTGCAACAACTCCATGACCATTGGAGATCAGTTCAGAGATAACGGCAGGCCCCACGAACCCAGAAGCACCAGTGGTGAGCACCTTCATTTCAGGTAATAGATGATCCTTCGAACAAAGAGAAGGAACTCAGCAAAACCCCCAGGAACTTATCACTCATTTAAGTTCTAAGAGAAACGCATCTCATTAGTAAGACAACTTTGATTGTTTTCGGAACATTAATATAAGTCATGATAGAATGGCGGATACAATGTGCAACGACTCCCCCGAGTCATCAAAGGGATCGGCCGAACACGGAGTTCCGTTGCGGATCGGAAACTAAGTGTTTTCCAATTGTCATGTGTAAAAAGCTTGCAATGATAAGGGAGAGTAAAATTCTAAAGGATTTACTAATCGAACATCGCAAATTACGAGTTATATGCTCGACCTTCTTTCTTTTTACTCGAAATTTTCAATGTGAATTATATATTCATAAAATGGCAGCTAATCTTGGAAAATAGAGAATGGAGATGAGGCTTTAAATGAGGAGCAAGACTCGAAAAAATCGATCTATTGGTCTTTTGTTTTCTCAAAGACATGTTCATATTTTTCTTAGGGATGAGATCTAATAATTACTTTTTGGCCCTTTTCTGATGTATAGAGTAAGAAGGGAATCTATAAGCGATGTATATGAATAAAGATACAAATGGACATCCTTTTTCCAATGGTACCATGTGCGGCACCACGGCTCATAATAATCTGTCTTTAACGCATTATGTTTGAACATTTCTGCGTTTCAACGAGATCCAGCTATGCAGAAATAACAACAATAAGATGATTTAAATTAGGTGTATTATTCTATGAAGTCTTGGCAGGTACCTAGAGGCTACAGTATAATGTTCAAAGATTTAAGCTTCTAGGAATAACATCAAGCACCGTCCAGTACTCTTGAAAAGATAGTTGGAAGCCGCTCTTCAGCTTCTTCGGTGTTAAAAGGAATATCAGAGTCTTGTAATTGTGAATTTCATTTTCTGTTAATATTCGTGTTTTCTGGTGTTTTTGGCCAGAAGACCATCTGGGAAATCTCTCGTGAAATAAGAAAGGCTGGGGAATAATACAGATGCTAATGGGTCACTCATCTTAGCTGGAATACCATATTTCTAGAACAGTTACTGACGTTTTGAATTTCAGAGCATCATGGGGGACACAGCAAACGTGAAACAAAGTCCGTATTTGGGACATTAACTACGATTCTAGAGACCTTCTACGTCTTCACAGGCCGGAGTTGTCAAAGAGTCGCCATCCCTAATAGATTACAGATGTCACTTTTGTAGATACCTGCTACTGTCATAAAAGAATAGAATCTGCTCCTAAGAAGATCTTACAGGATATTAGAATGAATGCACTCCATTGCTTGTAAGTAGCCTCGAGTATCATACCTCTATCCGCACGGATAGCCTTAACTATGACAGATACAGAGAATCTTAACGAACCTATCCGTGGATACTATCCGCGGATACGGATGACGGACCATCTCTTAAACTGATTGATGTATTAACGTAGGATGGTAACTATACAGTAGAGGCTAAGGGTGTCTTCTTATATGGGTGTCTTCGGGACCCTAAGCTCCTGAGTCACTACGGCCCAATAGGGCCTATGGAACGGTCCGATAAGAGGATATGGTCCATGACGTGGTGAGATGAAATTTCTTCACTAGTTTGGGATGAATGAGATTTTGAGTTTATTCCGGACTGGTCCTTGCATGGAATACTGTGGTTAGCTCTGGGAGGTGCCTGCGGCATGTCGGTAACAAGCATGAAAGGGGAAACTCGTGCTAACGTTTCTGTCCCGGTGATGGAATTGGAAGAAACTGAAGATTGGATAGCAAGTTTCCATTGAGTTGTTTCAGTGATCAAGGTTGAATTCTGTTAGCTGAAAGGTCGGTAATAACTATTTGCTTAGCTGAATGGCTCTGTGTGAAACTTGGAAGGCCTCTGGGAAGTAGAAGTTTGTTCTCAACGTCTTTGAGTGTTAGTGACTCCAGATTCGGTGAATGCGACATGGACAGCATGGATGGGAAAACTGGATGATTGAATCTGTTCTTCTGGACGGCAGAGAAGTCCAATTCTTGTCCCCAGTTGCTAAGCGAGAACCACGTATTCAAACTTATTGAAGGTGTAGACATCAGTAGAATGACAACAGCAAAGCGGCGATTGTGGAAGGGAAATAAATACATCGGGTGTTCTTCCAAGGAGATGTCCTTCAACTTCATTTGTTGTGCTCACGCAATGATTTTTGGGAGTAAATTATGCTCTTGTAAGCTACTGGTCTCTTAATCTGTGTCATGCTGATTGGAAGTTTAATAGCTAGCGATCGAGAAACCACCAAATGGTGCTCTGTCCGTTTGGAAAAAAGAGGTTGCAGCCACCTCAGAGAGTCAGAGTAGTCGGTTGGATTTCAGTAGACTGAGTACTCTTGTCATAACTATTAACTCTAATGAGGGCATCGTTTGAAGCATGACATGCTGCATAAAGCTGTGCGACGAGGACATTCATAACGGGATGTGATTGTTAGTGGCCTCAGCAAGCACTAGTTCAGAGTTAGCAAAAATCTTGCGATGGCATGGTTTAATGAGTAAATCAATTGATTAAAGTCTAAATAAAGATGTGAGAGACCCTGCTCGGCCCCCATGTAAGGTTAGATTAGTAGATCCTTTAGCCTTTTCTGATTTCAGTCCCTTATCATCAACCACACTCCTTCATACAACAATATTAGGTCAATATCCCGATGCCGATCCAGTAGAATATCTTGGGAAATAGGTGTCTGTGAACACCTGACTCATGGTTTGGGCTGACGCATCTGTATGATATTGGCACCAGCTCGTACGGGCTGAGATAACCGTCTGGCCCTGATAGTTCTTTTAATGTACCATATATATGGTTTAGTTCTTAGTTTCCACAGCAGTTAAGTTCTTATAATTATATCATGCTGTGCAATCCACTAGAAGCCATTCAAGATAAATTGCAATCCAAGGTCTTATGTTGTAAATCTTTAATTTCGTGATCCCGATGAAGCTGAATGTCAACCTCTTATTCAGAAAATATTTTATTAAATAGGGTACGTTCAAAATTTAATCAACTATTTTATACTTATTTTGATGGTCTCTATATGGGTAGTTAAGGAACTGAGGCTATGCCCTTGTCGGCAGAACACATCTTCAATTAAAGCAATGAGATCATATCGACCAGTACACAGCATGAAGTTCTCACTGTGCAAAACTTTCAACGGATCCAATAATCTGATCTCAGAAAAATATAAAGCAATGAAGCACTACATTTGAGCCAAATAATTGGATATTTAGTATTCAATTACACCACAATCACCGTAGGAGCTCTTTCCGTTGGTTGATTTATTCTTTTCAAAAGCATGAATCAATCTACATTGGAATTGTGTTTCCCATCTTTTCGACTGACACCGTTGGAGCTCTTCGAGTTCAATAGGGCTTACCTGTGATTCTAAATTATTCACCAAAAGTTCAAAAAAACCACCACCTAGAAAGTTACCTGCGGCGGCTGTGGGCTCTGACATGTTAATAATGACAAACACTGGTGTCAGACCATTGTCTCTTGTTCATAACACCGATCCTGGATATGTTCATTTTGCAATTAAGAACCATGATAGAGGTGTGATCAGGTTGTTCAGAGAATTAAAACTAGGCGATAACAGACAGCTCGTCCAATTCATTGCATCGACTGGCTAGCACTGCTGCCAAATATCACCAGGTTTACTTAATCGTGGAATAATTCTGCCGTTCAGTGTCCTCACTTGAACCACTCGACAAGTTTGAGTTAGAGCCATGTGTTCTCGAAAAAAAGTCTCATACGTGTCTTGAGTGGTATATAAAGAATAATCAGAACATACATACAGGGCCATGAGTGTATAAAAATGGAAATGCACCGTTCCAAAATCTCAAACTCGCTTGTCAAAATCAATGACAATGCAATGATAAGAGCTGGAAGAACGCTAACAATTCTCTCAATCCTGCATAAGCTGGTGCGATAGGAATTCTGACAAAGCTCCAGAGGCGAACAAGATTGCAATTGTGTTATAAATGTCATACCAGACAAAGTTGACTTGATATATCCATCCTTGGTGTATCTCATTTGTGATCTGCTTCGTTCTAGACTATTCCATAAATGTCTCATGGAACTTACTGGAACTTTCATCAGCATATGACGTCCTTCAACACCCTTCCTTGCTAAAAGTTTTCTTCAAGCCACAGCCATCCCTAAATTTCTCGAATAATGGAGCAGCAAGACTTTTGGTAAACATGTCAGCAACTAGTTCCTCTGTATTCCAATGCTCTGTTCTAACAGTGCCCTCTTCAACCTTCTCTCTGATATAGTGATAACGTGTATCAATGTGTTTAGTCCTCTGATGGAATGCATTGTGTTTGGAGAGCAAAAAAGCAGAAATATTATCTTCGTAAATAGTCACTGGAAACTCGAAATTAACACCTAGATCCTTGAAAAGTGTAATCAACCATGTAACTTCCTTAGCTGTTTCGGTCAAAGCAATATACTCAGCTTCCGTAGAACTCAATGCAACAATGGGTTGCTTCTTGGACTTCAGTGTAATAGTTGTGCCACAAATTCTTGTAACAAACCCAGAAGTAGACCTTCTATCACCAAGATCACCAGCCCAAGATGCGTCAGAAAGAGAGTCAAATTCAACATTACCGTGCTTCTGGAAAACCAACCCAATGGAAGATGTTCCTTTTAAATATTTTAACACACGTACAGCAGCTTTCCAGGACTTCTGTGTAGGACTGGATAAACATCTCGACAACACCGAAACAGCATGCGCAATATCGGCTCTGATTGTAGTCGCTGCAAACATCAGTTTCCCAATCTGTGAACGATACTTGAAACCATCACATTCTGCAGTATCATCATCACTCAAGTTAAATCCTGGTACCATTGGAATATCAACAGCATTAGTGTCTTCAAAGCCAAATTCATTAACAACACCCATGACATAGTCTTTCAAATCCAATTTGATGGATATCTCACTCTGGGAAATGGTCATACCCAAAAACTTTCTAGCCAACCCAAGATCCTTCATCTTTAACTTCGAAGTTAGCAAAACCTTTGTCTTTATCATCTCTTTTTGATCTTTTGTGGCAATCGATAAGTCATCAACGTATAATCCAATCAAAACTGGTCCAGAGGGAGTTTTCTTCATGTAGAGACAACTTTCAGCAGAGTTTTTGCAAATCCAGAGCTAATGAGAACCCTGTCCATGGTCTTATGCCAAATCATTAGTGATTGCTTCAATCCGTAGATAGATTTGACCAATTTATAGACCTTACCGGTTCCTTCATATTTGGAGCCTGGAGCGACTTTCATATAGATCTCTTCATCCAACTGACCGTTCAAAAATGCCGTCTTAACATCCATCTGATGGATAGGTAATCCAAACCTAGCTGCAACACCAATCAGAACTTTTATGGAATCGTAACGAATTACCGGTGAAAACGTCTTACTATAGTCCAAACCAAACTTTTGACTATAACCTTGAGCAACTAACCGAGCCTTATAGCGTCCATCTTCTTTGACGGTGAAGACCCATCTTGATCCAACTGGCTTCCTTCCATTGGGCGCATCAACAATATCGAATGTTCCATTCTCGGCATGCGCGTCCATTTCCTCTTGACACACATCGAGCCATTTATCCTTTTCTTCACTTTTCAATACTTGTTCAAACGTCTTACGGACTTCACCTCTAGCAACGCTTCTCTCAGCCGCCAAAAAACACGAGGCAGCCAAATTCACAGAACCTTTCAATCTTTTCTTGTTATTCTCGAAGAAACTTTGAACAAGCATTACGGACTCGTCATTATCAACAGATACTCCTCCAGATGGAACCAGTGGCATCTCACCCTCAATACTGCCCGAATCACCCCTTTCGCTGTCAGGTGGATTACTATTTCCATCATCCCTTCCTTGATCCACAGTCTTTCCAGCTTTCTCAGCTAGAACAAGATACCTGTTAGCAGCCTTGGGGGATGTTTCGCGAGAGTTTGAGGGAGAATATGCCCTTATAGCGGCACGACGACCAGAGACCGGTTTCCAGATTTCCTTTTCACTCACAACAACAGAGGGAGACCATTCCGAGCCAGATCCCGATGGAGATACAGACGTTGATGAAGATTCACTATCCTTACTGTGAAAATCTTCTGGTATCTCAACATTAATCGTATCTTGGTGCAGATCCTCAGGTTCATACTCAGATTCATCAGACAACTCCGAATCATCTTCGGAAACAGGTGGTGTGGGGATGTCCTTCGAAACATTTCGAGATCTGAACAGATCATCAGCGCCGACCACAGGGACACCAGAAACACTACCAGCGATAGCGCCCGATGCAAAATCTTTTCAATAACGGAATCAACGGGAGTCCCTTCCTCATATAGAAACCTCTTTTCATCAAAACGAACCTGATACATATTTTTATTCCAAAAACCTTGAAAATGTTGAAAATGGCCATGGATTGCTCGAAGGAATCGACTAGTGCTACTTTTAGCTTAATACCATTACTGAAAAATAAGATACACATCATTAAAGCTTTCGAATAAAACCAGGGGGTCTGGCCGCGTATTCGATTCGATCTCATCCCTATAGATTTTTAGTACGTATATGTTCATAAGTGTTCCGTAGAACAAATTAAGAATCAGGGTTTTAATAATTCTTAATCGCTCAAGGCTTCTGAATGCATTCATTTTTTTATTCGTGGGTGTTTTTTGGTGGCCGACTGAAGCAAGTTTTTCACGATTTCCTAACGCGTCATTCCTGCTTCTTCTGTTAACTATGGTTTGAACTTCGGCCAGAGAGAGTTTCAGAGACTTCCACAATTGACAAGAGTGCGTGTGTTGTTTTTTCTTTTGCTGCTACAAGCACCAGTGAAACACAATTGGCTATTGGCCCTAACGTTATCGGTTCTCTGACAGGGCACTTGAGAGTCTTATATGCAATGAGTACAATTCCAGAGCTGTAGATCCATTGAATGAGGGAGAACTTAAACACAGCAAGATGATTCTGATGTTTCATATACCATATAGAAAATGAAGATGGTCAACCGGATGATATGCTCTTTTACAGAGCAGTGGATATAATCTTAGATTTGATAATGATAGGATGCATATCCCCTACTTGTCACAGGAGGAGGCAGTTTTAATCTAGTTCAATATCAATTCTCGCCATTCAAAAATATACTGGAAAACCGTAATTATTCGGCGGATTATAATTAATTCGAACGGGATGTCGAATAACCATCACTCTTATTCAATTACATCCCTAAATTTGAGCTGACATAACCGTCTGGCACGAAAAGATAAATTTTGACGTGCACTGCTCTCTTGACGTCTTTACAAATTCCAACTACAAACCTGTTAATAAAGTAATCAAATTGAGGAAAGACGAAACACAATTTTCTAGAGAAAAGCCAACAGAAGTCATCTATCGAAATCGGCCATGACTCATGACAAGAATAGGAAAAAACGAAAAACTCTGATGTGATAAACGAAAGAGCATCCATATCAGAATAACGAAACCAAAATAAGAGATAAAGACGACATGAGAACGCTCACGCAGCTTAATTTCGAACCGTCGCCTTCATATAAAGATGAGACATGTGGAACTCCAGTTCCAACTGATGTGGAAAACGTGTCGTTAGCTCCCAACCATACAGACGTAGTTGTGGTAATAAGGGTGGTACTATGAGATACAGACGATGGATCAACAATCACAACCCCCGTAACAGTACTGTGATAAGATGCGTTACCAAGCGTTGACTTTGCATCTGGAAGTGCCTCTGAAACAACAGAAGTTACCACCCCCGAATTACCTAAAACAGTTGTACCGTATATAACAGCACCAGTTGTTTTCACAGATCCCTCAGAGTTGGTCGTTGCGAAGTATGTCACAGTGGCAGTGACTGTCGACTTTTCTGCCGCTCTACCGCGTGTCAACAGAATGGTACTTTCACAAGGAACAGTGACAGTCACCGTCTCAACTGCGCCATTAGCCTTCGTCACAGTAGTCACCTGTACTTCGGAGCTGACAGAAGACACAACCACAGAACCCACATTATCAGTAGTTATCACACCAGTAATAAAATCTGTTTTGGTCACACCATTAACATTCGTGTAGGTACTTGTGAAGCAAGGAACAGTCATAGTTAACGTCTCAATACTGCCTCTGGTGTTCGTCACAGTAGTGATATACTCCGCGGTCTTACCACTCTTGCAGAAGCATTCTGTAGTAGTGAAGGTAATTAAAGATCCTTGCGAGTCAACAGTAGTGAAAACAGAAACCAACCCACTTTCAGTTACTCCATCCGGCATGGTGAGCGAAGTAGTGTACCGATCAGTCCATGGAGTCGAAGTGGATGGAGCTGAACCTGGGACATTAGAACTAGCTAATGTTTCTGGAACCTCAAAAACGTTGGTCGAAGCGGAATCAGTACCGGTAGTCAAGTAATTAGTTCTATACGTGCCATCCCATGTTGTAGTGAGAATTGCTGCCGATGAACCACCCGACGCTGGTACTTCGATAACCTCGGTAACAGAAGAATCAGAACCTGTTGTCCAGTAGGTGGTGGTGTAGTCACCCGTCCAGGTGCTGGTCAGAGTGGCGTATGGAGAGCTTGATGAACCACTCGACGCTGGTACTTCGATAACCTCGGTAACAGAAGAATCAGAACCAGTTGTGAAGAAGGTGGTGGTGTAGTCACCAGTCCAGGTGCTGGTCAGAGTAACGTGGGACGAACCACTCGACGCTGGTACTTCGATAACCTCGGTAACAGAAGAATCAGAACCAGTTGTGAAGAAGGTGGTGGTGTAGTCACCAGTCCAGGTGCTGGTCAGAGTAACGTGGGACGAACCACTCGACGCTGGTACTTCGATAACCTCGGTAACAGAAGAATCAGAACCAGTTGTGAAGAAGGTGGTGGTGTAGTCACCAGTCCAGGTGCTGGTCAGAGTAACGTGGGACGAACCACTCGACGCTGGTACTTCGATAACCTCGGTAACAGAAGAATCAGAACCAGTTGTGAAGAAGGTGGTGGTGTAGTCACCAGTCCAGGTGCTGGTCAGAGTAACGTGGGACGAACCACTCGACGCTGGTACTTCGATAACCTCGGTAACAGAAGAATCAGAACCAGTTGTGAAGAAGGTGGTGGTGTAGTCACCAGTCCAGGTGCTGGTCAGAGTAACGTGGGACGAACCACTCGACGCTGGTACTTCGATAACCTCGGTAACAGAAGAATCAGAACCAGTTGTGAAGAAGGTGGTGGTGTAGTCACCAGTCCAGGTGCTGGTCAGAGTAGCGTGAGATGAACCACTCGACGCTGGTACCTCGATAACCTCGGTAACAGAAGAATCAGAACC